>VWZX01000996.1:1313944-1900241 GCA_013399015.1 Galbula dea | reverse complement strand
AGCCGCATGGCAGCGGAGCCGCTGGGCTGGCGGCCGCGGCCGGCAGCGCGCCGGGAGCGCCCTGCGGAGGTGAGAAGGGAGCCGGCGGGAGGGCGGCGGAGGGGGGGTGGACCGGTATCGGGATGGGGGAGACTGGTACCGGAGGGACATACCGACACCAGGTGGAGGGTGACCGGTATCGGGTGGGGGGTCACAGCTACCAGAGGGACATATCGGCACAAGGCGAGGGGACACCGGTACGAAGAGGGGATACTGGCCTCGGGTGGGTGGACACCGGTAGCGGGCGGGGGGACCCTGGCACTGGGTCGAAGGACACGGAAACCGGAGGGACACTGGCACCGGGCAGACGGACGCGGGTACCGGGCAGGGGGACACCTGCGGGCGGGGAAGTACCCCGCCGGCGGTCCCGGGAGGGGCAGGAGCAATGCCCCAGGCCGGCTCCCACCCCTTGCCCCTCTGCCCTCCCCCGCTCCTCTCTGGTGGTCGCACAGACTCTTCCGATCTCGACCTCCGTGAGATAGCTAGGTGTAGGGCTGGGCAGTGGGAGGAGGCAAGGCGGTGGCAGCAGGGCTCCTGAATCTCCTATATGTCTCTGTCTGACTTTATGGAAGTCACCAACTCCTGCTGCCATGCATCAGTCACCGCCGGGAGATGCTCGGCAGAGCAGGGCAAGATTAGTCTGCTCTGAGCTGGGCTTAAAGTTGTTGACTTCACGGAGATGTGCTGGCACACAAGGATGAGGGAGGATGGAAGGTCTGGGAGCGTGGCGAGTCCAACTTCGGACCGTGGATGAGAGAGGGATGCTGAGGTGGTGTGGAGACAGGACGAGTAAGAGCTGTTGAGGAGCAGGGCAAAGGAGAACAGCAGGTCGAGGGGAAAGGGGACAGGTGGTGGGATGGAAGAGAGGAAAAGGGGAGAAGAAAATATTGTTCTAAGTCTGAGTTGTTTATTTATAGTCCCGAATGCAGGCTACTGCCCTCGCTGAGGTGTTGACTGTAGGTTCGTGATGCTGGAGGAATAGCTCCTTTGATTGTCGAGGAGAATGGACCTCTTCTTCACGGTCCTCGCCCGCCTGAGAGTCAGGGACACAGCTCCGGGAGGGCTCAGTGAAGTTCATCCCATACTTTCCCTCCCTCTGTCCCCCCCTTGCCACTGCTGTCACATTAGCATGCAGGGTAGGCTCTGGTGTGTATTTAATGACTCCATTTGTGAGTGTCTCTGTTAGCTCACATCTCTGCCTTCCTTCAGCCTCGCTCCACAGCCTGGCATCACCCGAGTCCATCTTTCCCCTGCATCCCCCCCAGGTACTCTCCAGGACCCGGTGCCGTTTCCCGCTGGGTTAGGGAGTGAGAGCAAAGCTCCGAGCGGTGCTGGAAGGGGAGGAGGCAAAAGGAAGCAAGCTCAGGCGAGAGAGGCAGAGAGAGACTCCGTCTCGGCAGCAATGAGGGAGAAGCTGTTTAGTCATCTCTCTATATATACTTTCCCAATGATGATCACATTTACTGATTGCTTCTGGCTGCATTGAGAGAGAGAGTCGGAGGCAGGCAGCACAGTTCACCTTTTATCCCGAGGAGTGACTGCTCCCCCTTCCTTCCAGTTCCCCAGGCTCAGCCCTACTTTTGGGTGCCGAGAGTGTCTGTCCTTGCCAGGTAAGGCATCGCCGGGAGCCAGCAAGATGTGCTCTTTGGGCTGGCTGGGAGGGAGGGGAGAAGTTTGCATGCATTTATCCTAAGCCTGTTGCTTTTGCTCCTAAACCTCTCCAGCAGACTGAGGGAGTGAATGTTTTGCTGAAAGTTTTATTATCTGATGTGGTTGCGAAGGGAAAGGAGTGAGAGTGGCAAAGGGACCAGAGGTTTGCCTGACAGATTTTACTTTCAAGCAAACACATCTCTGCTGTCTAAGCCTGACCCAACAAAGGCAGGAGAGAGAGAAGAACAAATGATCTCAAGGCTCTTCCCTCTCCTGAGCAGTTTCTCCTCAAGGAAATCACAGTATGTTCATCAGCTGTATTTTAAATCATCCCTGTCTGCTTCTAGAAAGGGAAACACTGCCAGAGTTTTGTTTTGTTTCTGCTTTCACGAGACTGCCAAGAGACCTTTACTGAGTGTGGCATTGCCGGTGGGAGCTAGCAGGGAAAGAATCCATTGTTCCTCTCTTGACTCTTCAGGTGAATAGAAATAACTCTGTTCTCTCAAGTTCTCCTGCTGAGCTTTCCTGCCCTAGTCGTGCCTGTCAGGGTTTTGTTTGAAACTGGGATGAAACCACAGTGCCCAGGAAGCTGCTGCAGCCGAGAGGACCTGCGGAGCCAGCGGTGGTCAGGGAGGGACTTGGCTGGGGCCAGGAGCCCTGGCAGGGGGGCAGGGGCTCACCCCACAGGCTTTTCTGTCAAATTTGCTTGCACCATTTCACTGCCCTCATAATTATCTGAAGAAAACAGATTCTGTTCTCTATAGACTCTGACTTTTTTTCAGTCAGAAGGAGGCAAGTTATTCTGTGTACCAGATCTTCCAAATGCCATCAGGAGGGCAGTGACCTTTTGTTAACTAGATCCCTTCAGATTACATGCAGAAATTGTGGTAATTACAATTACAAATATGTGTATAGCTAAATGTATGTTAGTTAGAATTAAAGTGTGGTTGTTGGCTGGACAAGCTGAAGAGACTCTCTTGACTCTACAGTATATTTTGAGCCTAGTCAACTGCTTCCAAGTCTAGAGAGACTGGTTAGCAGTGAGCAGAACCCAGGCACGCGGAGAAGGATTCTTTCCACATACTGTAGATAAACTTCATCTTTTCTTTACTCAGCTTAGTTTGTGCAGCTCTGAATTACAAACCCAGTCCTGGCTCCTTCTGAATCTTCTGTCCTTTACTCTGGAGACAAGTCCCAAGGAGTGGTGAACAAGAAAAAGCAAAACCTCTGTGACAGAGGATTTCATTACTCTTCTCCCTCTCACTCCTTCAGACAATTTATAGCTGGAAAACACTCTCTTTTTGTGTATTTTGAGGATCAAGCAGGACAGACTTAAAGCAGCTTTGAAAACCATGCTGTGTGCACTACCTTCTTAACCAGACACATCTCTTGGTCACAGAGAAGTGGGAACCAAACTCCCCCAGAAGAACATCCTTCTCCTTCTGACTTAATCTCCTGTCCATTTCACAGCCAAGATATTTAGAGCTTCCCACAGATCCTGACAGCATGGTGGGACCCATTTTATCTACAAAAAATGGTTTAGAAATGTGTAAGTCACGAGTTACCAGTGTTTTATTAGAACAATTATAGATGAAGTATTTATAGTGTCTCACAGCTAATGTAGGTAACCTGGAATTTACAACCAAAGTTAGACAAGTACAGGAGAGATTTCTAATGAGTTTCCCTTGAGAAATCAGGGGAGATGAGGATCCAGTGTACTGGAGCTGGTCAGGTCACTAATCAGTCATGGTAGAATGACTGTTTGTAGAATTAATTGAGATTAAAAAGCAGAGAAGAGAGTTTACCAGCAGGGAAAACAGGAACAGGATGCATGGCCCTGGTCTCTTGGTTGGTTGGCTGTGTGTATCTGATGATGAATGAATGAAATGGTCCTTGTCTTGCTGCCTCTGGTTTTGGAGTCCTGCTCTTAATGCAGTGTTTCATCAAGGTTAGAAGTTCCCCCACTTGTGGGTATAAGACAGGGACAGCTCTGCTCTCCGAGCCCACCCGGCTCCTGGAGAGGGTCCTTGAGCCAAGGGCTGGGGTTTGGGTGTGTGTTCAAAGTCGTGCCGAGAAAGTTTGCAGTGCTGTGCTCTGCCTCTTCCCCACTCTGCTCTCCAGGGCTGCCAGCCTGGCACAGTGAACACAATGAATTCCCTCTTTAGGGGGAGAGAGAAAACAGCGCCTAGTGATATTGAACAACGCTGCGCAGGGAAATTCTGTGGGATGTGCGCTCCAGTGCCATGTATCTAAGCAAAGTGCCTCCTTGGGATAAGCAGCACTATGGATTATGATGTGTTTCGTAATTACAAAACCTCTTCCAGCAGCAGTAAGATGCTTCCACGAGGGATTTCAATTGTCCTTTAGATAGTAAAATTGCATAGAAAGATGCTCCACATTAGGGTGATGAATGTTAATGTGCCCCAAAGAGGAAGAGCATTTAGTCATTCTCACCACAGATTGATTCCATATTGTTTTATTCAGTATTTTGATGGCTTGTTGAAATCAATAATACTGCAGCCTTCCCAGCTGGAATGGCAGCTCTCATACAATTAAAAAACTTCAGAGTAATGCTGCCCAGAAGGATGCCCTGTAGAGGATACAATTAAGCTTTGAGGGCCTGAGTCAGTAGAATCAATGGAATTTCCATTGATAAATTGACTTCTGATAGGGCCTCTCATGCATCTTACAGGATAATGGCACCTTTCTCCAGATAACTTAATGGCAGAGTTGAGAAAAACATTAGGGAAGTGAAAGGAAATAAAAGTTAAATAAAGAGCAAGAGAATCCATGGCTAGATCAGACCCACAGTAACTACTGTGATTCCAAGTGAAAGTTGGTTTCCAGGGGCTGAGAATCTGGACAACTGGGGAAATCTTCCATCCAAAAATCAAGAGTGCAGTGAACAGATTTCATTTCAACCTAACTGTTCTTTGGTTCTTCAGCTGAAGGGCTTCTGCCTCTGTTTAGCTAGGAAATACTCAAGGTATCTTCCTGCTGGAAGAAAGTTGTCCAACCCTGAAGGCTTCCCTCATTCTGTTGCTCTTGGTACTCAGTTGGTAGCTTAATCCACCAGCTTTCGCAGCTGGGAACCAAGAGTCCTGTGGCTCAGGTACTCTGAGCAACGTGTCCCTGAAAGCCAGGATCTTCCTCTGGTCTGGTGGAGGGACACAACATTCCACAAGAGTAAACCCACCTCTGAATGAAAGAGGCTAGAAGAAAACTGCTGCTTGAGGCCAGGCCTGTAGCTAAAGGTGGAAGAAAGCAAATGAAAAGCAGAGATTTCCTGTTTCTTTCAGCTGAGGATGTTCTCAGTGCAAGACTCACGACATACTGAACTTCTTAAAGCCTGGAAACCCAGTCCAGTCCAGTGGTGGCTTTTCAAGGGCATACATTTCACTGGGTGAACATGAGCTGATTTCATTGGAGGTCTCAGCTCTTTCTTGACAGCTGTAGTTAAACTGATGAGCACATGAGACTTACACCTGGGGAATTATGGATTAGTCTTGTTTGTAAGGAAGCAAATATAAATTACTGTGTTTATGCTACTTTTAAAATGCTTTTAATGAGAAATCATTTGCTATTCAAAATTTCAATCTATAATAAAGCCCTAACCCTGCTGTGCTGATTATCTGCCCTGTTTAACATCATCCTTCAAAGAGGAGATGAGGGTGACCCAGTTGTTCCGACTCCTTGTGTCCATCCTGACATCTGACTCTTGAACACCACGGGGCAAGACACCCCGCTTGACTCTGCTGTGTTCTTATTTTGTTCTCTTTTAGATGGAACTGATCTGACTTCCAAGAGGTCTCAGGAGCAACCTAACTGTCTTCTCCTCCAGTAACAAGGCCAGGGGTCATCATGGCAGCAGGAGTAGCAGCGTGGTTGCCCTTTGCCAGGGCAGCTGCCATAGGATGGATGCCAGTGGCCAACTGTCCCATGCCACTGGCTCCAACAGAGAAAAACAAGAGGCAGGATGAGCTGATCATCCTCAACGTGAGTGGCAGGCGCTTCCAGACCTGGAGGACTACACTGGAGAGATACCCGGACACGCTCCTGGGCAGCACGGAGAAGGAGTTCTTCTTCAACGAAGACACTAAGGAGTACTTCTTCGACCGGGACCCCGAGGTCTTCAGGTGCATCTTAAACTTTTATAGAACTGGCAAGCTGCACTACCCCAGGTACGAGTGCATCTCTGCTTATGATGAAGAGCTCGCCTTCTACGGGATCCTGCCCGAAATCATCGGGGACTGCTGCTACGAAGAGTACAAAGACAGGAAGCGGGAGAACGCCGAGCGGCTGATGGATGACAACGACTCCGAAAACAACCAAGAAGGGTCCATGCCATCCCTGAGCTTCCGGCAGACCATGTGGCGAGCCTTTGAGAACCCCCACACCAGCACCTTAGCCTTAGTCTTTTACTACGTCACCGGTTTCTTTATCGCTGTCTCTGTGATCACCAATGTGGTGGAAACTGTCCCTTGTGGCACGGTGCCTGGAAACAAGGAGCTTCCATGTGGGGAAAGGTACGCTGTGGCTTTCTTTTGCTTGGACACGGCTTGCGTGATGATTTTCACGGTCGAGTATCTGTTGAGACTCTTTGCAGCCCCGAGTCGCTACAGGTTCATCAGAAGCGTGATGAGCATCATTGACGTGGTGGCCATCATGCCGTACTACATCGGCTTGGTGATGACCAACAACGAGGATGTCAGCGGAGCCTTTGTGACACTAAGGGTTTTTAGGGTTTTCAGGATTTTCAAGTTCTCTCGCCATTCCCAAGGCTTAAGAATCTTGGGCTACACTTTGAAGAGCTGTGCCTCCGAGCTTGGCTTTCTCCTCTTTTCCCTCACTATGGCAATCATCATCTTTGCAACTGTGATGTTTTATGCGGAGAAAGGGTCCTCGGCAAGCAAATTCACCAGTATCCCCGCTTCCTTTTGGTACACTATTGTCACCATGACAACACTGGGGTGAGTAGTACTCTTTCTTTTACTGAGCAGCAGGGAAACACGCACTAGGAGCTCGACTTCAGTCACTCCTGAGTGTTTTCCTGGGTGCACGCTTGAAAAGGGGCTGGAACTGCGAAGGGCTTTATTGTTCTTTACATTACAACTTCTGCCATTTCTGCTCCTGTTGTACAAACCAGAGAGAAGCGCTCGCACCCACTTGACAAATGCTTGGCTCAACCGTTAAGCGAGAGCAGGAGGAGCGAGGCTGTGGAGTAGCAGGTCCTGTTTCATGCTCCTTCTGCTGGAGAGAAGAGTTGACAGGGGTGCAAGGGAGCTGGCCCTCAGAGCCTAGGGCTTTTCAGATGCTCCTTTGAGCTGTAGATTTTGCAGGAAGTTACTGATGTGGCTGTTGTCTCTCTGGGCGATGTCGGTCGTTGTTCCTTCACTTGGCATGCTAAGGGCTAGGGACTGGCTGAATTCAAAGGGATGTCGTGGTCCACAACATGCTGAACATAGCCTGTGAGCTCCAGGACATGATCTGTTTTCCACGTGAACTGAGCAGGCTCTGGGCTTCTTCTCTGTGTTTAGCTGTGAGTTTACAAAACAGTATGAGTATGCTGTAGCAGTTGCAGTAGAATTTCAAACATTCCCATGGACAGGCACAAAGATAATGATATCAAAGCAAGGAAAATGTAGCCTGCAGGGTGCTTTTTCCCCCCTTACATTTCATTTCTGTCTTGCAGATGTTTCTACTGAGATTATAGATTTGAGCTTCTGTTGCTCTAAACCAAAACCTTTGTAAGCAGAATGACCAAGCCCTCAGCCCTGGTGGGGTTATGTAAAAGCCAGTAGACATCACAGGCTGCTGCTTCAGGCAGTCACAAAGTTCTGATCAATTGCAATCTCTTAATTCCACTCACACCAGAACAATGCACTAAGTTGAGAGTTACTTTGCAAAGCGTTCTCCCACTGGAGAGTTCACACAGTTTAATGTTCAAATGCAGACAACTCTCACTCTTGTTCCGTGGTGAGCGCTTTTCCTCTAAACTGCTTTTGATTTTAAACACTTCTCTGTGTCCATTAGGCAAGAACAGGCTCACAGTAGCACTTTTAAATTATTAAAATCATAATTCAGCTGTCAGAAAGGCACAGAATCTGAGCATGTGACAACTGTAAGTCTGAATTTCTTCATTAAGTGAAAGTGCAGGAGATGTTTGTCATAGTCACCCAAAGATCTCCCTTTCCCCCTTGTTACCAACTTGGCAAAGCCTGTGAGATCCTGTGGCAAAAGAGAAGTTCCTTGCCCTGGAGAAGTCAGTGATTACTTCAGAATCAAAGCTGGGCCTTGGATCCCAGCATTCCCCCACCCTGGGGGTCAGCTTTCCATATTCTGACTGGTCTATACTGGTCAGTTTTCACCCTCCTGTCCCCACCATCCTATATGAGCAGCTTCAGAGGGGCACCTGTCCTGGGTGGCACCTGTCCTGGGTGGCACCTGTCCTGGGTGGCCTGTTGGCACGTCCTCTGCACGAGGGGGAAAGGCATGAACATAAGGTTCTATTTTCTGGCATCTGTTTAACCATGGTCACACGTCTACCTCTGTACCTGCAGACCCTCCTGCACATTCACAGGTCTGTTGTATCTTTGTGAAGGGAAAGTTGGGGTCCTGGGAACCTTCAGTGTTGCTTGGGAACAAAGCCTCTTGGAGCAACACCTGCAGCATGTGCTGCAGTGCCACTGGGTCTCTGCTCCCATCAGCTCAGTGACTCGGCCTTGTTCTCTCTCCTTTCCTTTCTGAATGCATGGATAGACAAACCAGAGTGCTCCTGAGGAGCTGAGAGTGTTCTGAGTCTGTTGTAATCACAGAAACGAGAGATGAATGAATGCTCTGGAGGAGCTGACAAGAACTTTAAAAATTAGACATTTAACCATGGCTTTGTAAGAAAGAGTTCATGGGGAAGGGACCTACAAAACCATTATTAAAGCTTCTAGTAACACTACTAGAATTAATACTTCTAGGATCACTGATGTGGGGGTTTTGTTGCAGGATTTTAATTAAAATAGGTGTCTCTGGCAAACAGTCCAGCAGCTCATTAGTGTCATTATCACTGGCTTACAAGGAGCTCAGAAACCTCGATAACAGCAGACCCCAAAGATCCTCTGTGCTCTCTGCCCAAAACCAGCCCGCCCAGGGCCACACTCAGCAGGGACCCAGTGCTTCCTTATCCAAGCACCCAAAGCCAAACACTCTCTATTTGCCCAAAACCTAGACTAGAAAGAGAAGATGCTACTGCAAGCCATAAAAACCCAATTCCTGCCAGACCAGCTCTGCAAAGCCCTGTCAGACCCCTTGGAGAGGCACTCTCTGGAGCTGGTCAGGATGGTGGTGGGGTCCCAGCTGTGGGTGCAGGGACAGCACTGGAAGGGCAAGGCTCCGGTGGTGCCACCCCCAGCCCTTGGCTCCTGCAGTAGCTCTCAGCCACAGCTCACCATCATGGCACAGAGATTCATGAACTCCAGCAACAGAACTTTTGTCCTTAGGTAACTTCCACCTTCCTGACTCCTACCACATGGGGTGGGTGGTTAATATCTCCTGCCTCCCCTTGTTCACCCATAAATCCTCTCAGTTTTGACAAAGTGCCATTTCCATCCAACCTTTCATACACATCTCTCTTCAGAAGCCATTTCAGTTTGTTTGGAAGGATCTTGTTCCTCATGAGAGCAGAGGCAATTCCTCTTACACAGACACTGCCAAAGATGCAGCCAAGTCTCTGGAGTGCTTCTCAATACCCCAGGCTCTGCCCAGTTAGTGCTTGCCCATTTGCTGCTGGCATTGCAGCAACACTCAGAGCGTCCACCAATATCTTCCATGTTTCCTGCCATTTGCCTTTAAAAATTCAGCCAGTTTTACAACAAGAAATTACAAAGCACAATGGTTTAAAACTCAGATCTGGACACATCTGTATGGAGGTTTTGTTTTAAACACTGAAACATTTAAATCCAGATAAGGGAATATTTCCCTGGCACTGGAATTCCAGCACTGCCAGGGACAGAGTGCTTTATAAAAGTGATTTGGAGCACACAGGATAACATTTCCTATGCTATTAAGACACTAAAAATGAGCCCCATTTGGCTAAAAGGGAAAGTTTACTCACAGTAAACAAACAAGGCCAGCACTAGGAAACCATTAGCTCTCCCACTGCACTGCACATCAGCTGCTGCTATTCCCTGTGCCCAAGAATCTTCAGGATGCAACTAAATTCCCAGACTGACCCATACATGAAAAGAATAACAATGCATTTCTTCTTGGAGGTGAAGCACTGCATAAAACAGAGCAAGAGCTGACTTGGGGGAGGATTGCTATGCAAATCAGTTTTGAGAGATCCAGGGTGGCTTGCAAGCTCCTTAGGTAGTTAACAACCCAAAGAGAGAGATGCAAGAGCTCTTCTGGAATGGCAAACAAAGCAAAGGAATTCAATTAGACTGACCCTGCATCTCTGATCCCTCTGCTGTGCTCATCAGCCCTGCTTTAACAGAGACTGTTTTTAATTTAGCACAATTTAAATTTTGCTCAGGAGGCTTTCTAATGAAAGCATTATTCTTGGGTGCATCTTAAATCAATCTGAATTACTGGAAGAACTATTCAAAATTAATTCAGAATCAGCTACCCAATTCATGCAGAAACATTTGCCTCAGGAGGCCAACAGCAACCCTTCTTCCCTGTCAGCCTTGCCTAAAGCACCAGCACAGCCAGCAGGAGCTTTGCCAGCACCCCAGCCTTGTCCTGCAGGAGCTTTGGAGCCCAGGACCTTCCATCCCAGCCATGCAAGCACTGCTGGAAGCAGCAGAGGAGCATGGAGCTGGCTCCCAGCGTTAGCATTTGGGTCTCTGCCTTGGTTTTTAGCTAACTGATACCCAACAGCCACCACTACTGAGCCTGCAGAGAGACAGTTGGGTTAGCAGCACTTCGGTTTTCTTCACTTCCCAGCCCCATGTGGCTGTGGTTGGGGCAGTTCTGTGTTTCCCTGCCCACCAGCATGCACCACAGACACCATGTGAGACCTCTCTCACTAAACTCCAGACTATTTTTGCCCAGAATGTCTCTTTTTCTAAGCTTTTTATAGCTGTTTCCATTTCCCCTGACAACAGCAGTATGTTTCTGGCTCTCAGGCAGAGTCTGTGACAGCAAATTGTAGCTGAGAAATCCTCAGTGCCACATCTACCTGCACTGTCCTGGGGCACAGAGAGCTCCTGAGGGCTCTGCAGAGCACCACAGCCAAGGTCAACACCATGCCTCAGCCAAGTTCCCCCATCCCCACCACAGCTGGGAGCAGACTGGAGCAGAGAAGGGTGAGAAACCTGCAGCATATCCACTGACACCTTTGGGCCTTTTGTGTCAAGGAACCAGGAGTACCACAGAGCAAGGAACAGAGGCTGTGGATGGATCTTGTTCTGGTTTAAGCTTAGGGTATGCTGTCAGATTCTCTGTTGCCTGATGAAGGCTGAGTTCCCACAGCTCAGCACCCTTGGGGTGGCCCTCGGAGAAGCTATCTTCTGTCTCCCTTACCCTTTGCCAGAAGATAAGGGTTTGGAGAACACTATCCCTCTTTGCCATTCAGCTGCACTGGTCAATGACTTTGAAGGATACACAGCAGTGCACTTGGACAACACAGTCCTATCTGTGTAATTCATTTAAGGAACCAGGTTAACACTAGGAAGTCAATAAAACAGATGTGCTGGCCTGGTTATGTCAACAGCCTGCTCTGGAGCAAGACCTGAAATGTCTTACAGTTCTTGTTAGCTGAGTGCTCAGAGAGCAGGGACTTGGGCAGAGCCTGCTCTGGTTGGCTTGGTTCAAGCTGGGTCCCTGTAGCTCTGCAGAATGTGGGTCAGAGAGAGCACGAGAGAGCTGCCTCTGACCAACCCCACCCGAGGGAAGCTTCATTCTGTGGTTTGCTTGGGTTTGGGGCCCATCACTTGTTCCTTGGGAGAAGAGACCCACCCCCACCTGACTCCATCCTCCTCTCAGGGAGCTGCAGAGAGTGAGAAGGTCTCCCCTGAGCTCCTCTTCTCCAGGCTAACCAAGCCCAGTTCCCTCAGCTGCTCCTCACAGCACTGGTGCTCTAGCATGTGAAACCCTTGCTGCCGAGCTGTCGCCAGCTGGACCAGCATGAGCTTACAGAACAGTGACCAGGTGTCCTGCAGGCACTGCCAGCTCCTGTGTGCAGAGATCTCCAATGCAAAGCACTGAAAGCTCTCAAGCTGATAGTAACCTTCACTCACCCTCCTGCCTGCAAACTGTGAGGAGTTTGCAAAGTAAGGAAAACAATAAATCATCTCTGGAGCGCTGCCATTCCCAGCTCCTCCAGAGACTGCTGCTTGGCCCAGGAACCAGATCCTGTGTGTCACTTCTTCAGCAACTGCCATTAGACTGAGTCAGAGAAATGGCTTGGACAGAAACTCTGCTTTGCATATTTAACATCCCTGATGGAGAGATAGATGGGATGTGGGATGTTTCCTCTGTACAGCAGGGTGCTGAGATGTCATCGCTCTCCCCATTTCCCACAGCCCACAGCTCTGCTACCCACAGGCCAAAGAGCTGCCTGGATTTAATATACAGCAAATCCAATCAGACAATGAATTGATGGAGCTACACAAAGAAGCCATTTTCTTGGGCTTTCATTCTCTTGACTCCAGCTTCATCTTATAGGAAATGTGTATCAATTTTCTTCCCCTAATGGATTTACAGATACTGTGTGCAAAATGTCTTTGTATCAGCAGCTACAGATGGAACCTCTTCCCTTCACTATCTCGATGTAAATCTCAGGCAAGCATCTCATTTTTGAGCTCTTTGTATTCACCAGGACCCCAGAAGTATTTTAATACCCTTATTCATTCTCAGAGCAAGTGCAATTCACTCCATTTTTCTCTCTCTTAAAACCCCCAGCCCACAGCTGTGTCTGTCCTTACAGATTTGCTGTGGCTCTGCCTGTTGGCAGGGGCTGCATGGATGTGCAAACACAACATTTGTAAATGTGCAAGGCAAAATAACTTTGCTTGAGGGTAAATTCCTTGTGTGAGAAGTGGATTCTTTTGAATAAGGATAAGTAATGGTCCTGGCTAAATCTGTAACGTGGCTGCTAAATTTACCAGTGGAAGCCTTGGCAGAGATGCATCTATAGCAACTGAGGGACACATTTTTTTCTAAGCTCCTCTTCCCCCCCCCCCCTTTCTTTCTAGCCTGCATCACAGTAAGTGCCTGAGAAACACAGATTAGAGATAACATTGTATTTTCATTGGAGATGAAGGGAAGTGATTGGCTTACTGACTGGATCTGAGCTATTTTTAGTCTCATAAAATGATAATTTCATAACAGTGCTGACCCAGTAAAAGTAATTAGTTTACAGAGATCAGCTGAAAATAGGGGACAGAGTAGCCACTGTCAGCCAGAAAGCATGGAAAGGGGAGGTGAAGTGAAAGGCCCTGCAACAAATTAGCCAAAACTAATTACATCTCTTAGCTGATTACAGCCCACTGAGTCAGAATCGGTTTTCAGTGTGACTGGAGGAGCAGAGGTCAAATCTCTGTCTTCCTGGGTGTTAGAGGGAGTTTCTGAGGGAGCTGTGTCTCCACAGCCCCTCAGCCAGAGGTTAATCCCCTACCCACAGAGCTCCCCAGAGCATCCTTACAGATGCCATCTGCACAGCACATCCTGACCTTGACCCTCTGACCACCACGAATCTGTTGCCGTTTCCCTTGGTGCAGGGAGGCTGCTGGGAGACAGGCAGGGTCCAGCTAAGCTCTGCCTTCTCCTGGACAAGCAATGCCTGCAGAAACAGTCTGTGCCTCTAACTATTTACCACTGCTACATTAGAGCACACTCAAGAGCTGTAATTCACCTCCCAAAGTTACAAGTCAAGTGTGGAAGAGTTATTTTAAAATCAGTATCCAACAGAATGCCATTGTCCCAACATTAAAACCTGCTGGGAGATTACTGGGAGGCATATGGCAAGTCCAATCCCTGCCTGCCAGAGGAGGAACCAATTCATTACTCCTATAAAAGGTGCAAATCTTTACTGGCCTCTCATTCTGGTCTGCAGCCTCAGAAGTGATGCTGCAGCATCTGGCTCCTTCCCTCCCTCATTCTCTCGTGGTTTCACTCTTTTGCTCTGGCTTTACACCATGGACCTTTCCTCGCTGTCTCCACGAAGCCAGGAGGGGTGGTTTGGGTCTGGGGACGAGCTCTGCAGTGCCATTGGCACTGCTGGAGAGCAGCACTCTGCCTGTGAATTCTCTCTCACCTCTAAGAGCATCTGCACCAAGAAGCAAAGCAAACTGGGCAGCCACTCAAAGCCATGTCCCGGGTTCGAGAGAGCCACGGACAGATCGCCTGGGGAAGCTGCTGCTTCAGCCTTGGCCTGCCATCTGCAGCAGAATTAAAACACAGATCAGCTTCAGCTTTTTGCCTTCAGGACTTGGTGAAATTTGGCCAATGCACATCCCCAGAAAGCCCCTGAGAAGGATTGTTTGTGTCTGAAGAGAGTCCTGCAGAAGCAGGCTGCAGTCCCCCGAAAGCTAAGCTGGAGCAGAGATGCAGAGGTCTCAGGGCAGCTGTGCTGTGGAGTCTCCTAACAGCAAGGTCAAATAACTCCAGTAATGCCTCACACCTACAGAGGGAAGCAGATGCTGCTGTTGAAACTGCACCGTGTGTGGGTTTGAAGGGCAGAAATCATGCCCCAGCAGCCAGAACCTCACCCAGCCTGTCCTGCAGGAGCCAGGAGCAAGAGCTGTTGGGTTTGCTTCTAGCAGCTCCTGTTAATCAAACAACACATCCTCATCTTTGTCAAGTACCCTCAGCTTTTTAGTGTGGGTAATTATTTTCATGTGCTTATTGCTTCATTCTTTCTGTACATGTGACTCCCCTTTGCCATCTAAAAGACACAAGCTGCTGCTGTTTTTCTCCTCTTGCCTGTAGATACAGGGTTTCACATCAGATGTGAAAACAGCAGATGATAAAATCTTGAGTCATTTTCAGCCTTTAATATTTAAATGCACAGCCTTGACAACAAGTATTCACCCCACAACCAGACAGCCCTTTTTTCCCTTCTCTGTGCTAAGGAGAACAATTCTTACTATTATTCCATTCTGCTTATTTTCTCACCCAGTTGCCACAATCCTCAACGCCAGTCTGTGTCCTCTCCAGGCATTTTTGGGGTGCAATTTGGAGACCTCATGTCATCACTTTTCTCTCTCTCTGTATGACCTGGAGCACCCGGGAGCCATTCTCCTTAAATATTAATTACAGTCACTATGGCAAGAACAAAAGGAGCACTTTAGTTTTCCACTGAAAAGCATAACACAAGGCAGCTGCTCCTGCAACCTAATGCTTGGCAGAAGTAAGCCATCTTCAAAAGGCAAGCTGAAAGGAGAGAAAACTGCTCTGAGCCGCTTTCTCCTGGAGTCCATCTACTTCAGTGCCCCAGGTTGGATCAGGAAGGCTCTTTGAAAGCAAGCTCAAGTGTCTGTCCCTTGCTGCAGTTTGTCTCTCAGTGCAGAGAGGATTTGGAGCATCCAACCTGCATTGCCTCTGGATGAAACACAACTGGAAGATGCACTCCAGGAATGCACCTAAAGTGCTCCTGCTGCTAATGGGCATTCAGTCCATGGGCCAGGCTAGGGCCAGCCTAAATGAACCCTCCCTGAGGTGCAAGCAGCAGGGATGCCTGGTCCCCTGCACCAGCTCAGCTCCTGTTGAGCTGCACTACCCGCTGATGCAGACAAACTTATTCTTTCCCTGCAATTGATTTCAGAACTCATTCTCAATTATAACCCTGTTTTAGTGTCTTTTGAGGTTTACATATTTCCTTGGCCTTTTGTCATCAATGTTAAACTGAGAAAAGCTGCAGTTGCTCCTTTCTGCCTCTTCAGAGGGAAGCCAGAAGGAGGCTGTTGTCGATTTAACAGCCTCTGACACCTCTGTTACTCCACTGCAGAAGAGCCTTTCTCTAGTAATCAGTGTCTGAAATAAGTAGAAACAGGACTTAAATTTACCACTTTGAACATGAATCAATGAAGCATTATTGCCAGCACACATCCTTCACTGTCACCCCTTTCACTTGTGCTGCTGCTTCGGGAAGATTTAAAGCCCTGTCTCCCACCCAGCTTTACACCTGCCAGATACCCTTTTCATCACACTCCCTCTCTGATCTCTGCATAATGAACCAAAATATGAAGTCCCTACTTCAAAACGTGAATTGCTGTGCCTGGGTCTGCTCTAACACTTCCTGCAGGACCAGGAGATGGGCTACAGATGGGCAATCATGGTCAGCTCACAGGAGGCAATCACAACTCTTACTTGGTGCTTCTTTGGCTTTCCTGCCCACTTACATCTGCCTAACCTTCTGTTCAGCAATCCAGGGAGCATCCATCATCTAATAGGATGAATCCTACTGAGTCAGACACTCTGCTTCAGTTCATGAAATGAGTTGGCATCCTATTCTAGCCTTGGCACACTTGATGCAAAAGACTTCAGCCTTTTTAGATGTTTTTCTGCTCTGGAAGCATAGCAGAGACAGATCAAATCCCAGCCCCACTCCCTCAGCAGGACAGCTGTTGAATGAAAACACACAGGAGGGAGGAAATCAGGTAAAAGTCAACTGCCTTGCTAAGGGCCAAAACAAGTAGTAAGCTGGGCTGAAGGGATACAAGATTTTGGGCTGCAGAGGGCTGAGCAGGATGAATTCCACCATTAATGAGCTTAGTGAATAAGCTCATTACCTAATGAGCTCTATTGAACAAGCTTGATTTCCAGGCTAGGGAAAGGCTTCTGAATAGCTATGACACAGGTAAACAGCTCCATCACTTCACACACAGAAGACGTGTCTGTAGCTCAAGAGCAGAGTCCTGGCCATTGCCAGATTCTTTCCTGAAGGCACAGATGTCAGGATGGATCCAAGAAGCAACAAGATTTTAGGAGAAAACAGCTGTTGAATCTTAGAATATATGTATTTAATCCTGTGGGTGCCAGCCCTGCAGGGCACATCATGAGGTAACCATGCACACAACTCACTCACACACATCAGTTACATATCCTACATTCACATGACTGCAGCATGAGAGTCTGGCACCAAATGTGCTGGCGACTGAAAATGAAATTCAGAAACAAGGGAGGTGTCTGGAGCTGCTCCTCAGCCAGCACCAGGGGCTTCACCTGCTGCTGCAGCCCAGCAAAGCTGGGGCACAGGGGCTGGGGCTCTGCACATCTTCCCTGCTCTGCTGTCCTGACAGCTCCACAGCCCCTTCCAGTTTCACCTCTGTAAGTGATGTCCAAGGGTTCTGCCCTCTCAGACCACAGGTGTGCTGGGAGTGACCCCCTCAGAGACAGGGAGTCCCACCAGTGTGAAACCAGCCTCACTGGCAGCTCAGCTGGGCTCTGTGCCTTTGAACAGCTCAGGGGGGGAGTGCAGGGGGCATGTGACACACTACTGCTATGGGAGACTCATTATGGCAAGAGATGCCTTCTGCTGACAGGCCCTCCACAGAGCTGCAGCTCATCTTTCATGCCTCCCAGTGCTTCCCTTGGACATCCTGGCCCAGGAGAGTGGCTATTTCCAGCTCCAGTACTAGATGCACACACCTAAGGCACTTAGGAGAACTACTGGAGAGAATTTGTGTGCCATTAATAACTGCTTCCCTGGCAATGTCAAAACAGAGTGGGCAGAAAAAGCATCTACTACCTATAGCTCCTGACTATACAACAAATGAAATCCACCCATTAAACCATCCCCAACTGAAAGGGCATCTCTGAACATCTGTGCATACTGAGGCTTTATCTGCCAAGGGAACTGCTTATGATGAAAACCACTGGTGACTAAAAGCAACTCAGATGAGGATTTGTGGAATCTGTAGGAAATAAGCACAGCTAATGCACCCTGCACTGGGAGCAGAGATTGCAGAGGATGTGCAGGCAAAGGGACAGATGAAACCATCAGCCACAGCAACATGTGGACAGACACTCATGGGACAGCAGGCAGCAACAGCACCTCTGCTGAGCTTGGCTTACATCAGACAGCTTAACACAAATGAATGTTGAGAGTATTACTGCAACCCAGCAAAGGAGCAGGAGCTCTCTGGCTGAGCTGGTTGAGTATCTCCAAGCAGAAGTGGGCAGACAACAGCTTCCCTTTGCCTTGATGTGTCTCATTTAATTGATTACTCTCAGCTCGTTCCCAGCCTCACTGCTGGACTGCACACAAAGATCCACCTCTTTCTCTAAAGGCTGGCTCCACATTTGACACAGGATACCATAAAATATCTTGCAGAATTAGGATGTCTTGTGTCCTGCACTTCTGGGCAATGCTTCTCCCTCATGAGCTGCCACCATGGCTTAACGTAAGGGGCTTCTGAAGAGCAGACAGAATTGCCAGGGGAGGAGGTGAGGGGTTTTTAGACAGCCACAGCCACATCCCTCATCCCATCCTATCACCAGGGAAAGGTATCAACCAAAGCACAACAGCACATTTGCCTCTGTGCAAGCTCTCCCTATGAATCAGGACCAAGAGCTTCACAGGAGCAAGACAAAAGTGTGATAACTCTGCTTCCCAGAGCAACCCTCAGCAGGTGCTTGGGAAGGGCCTGATGACTCTGTCAATTAGCTTGGTCAATCTCTGTGCCAGCATTCTCCAAGTGAGACTCAGATTCCAGCTTTGGCTGTGAAATGACTGAGATCCAAAGTTTCCTTCACTGTGCTCTTCTCTTCTGGACACCAGTAAGCAGCTGCCAACCTCTGGGCAACAAACCTTCCAGACAGAAAACCTCTGACAGACTGAACCCCCAGCTCCCTGGGATGTGATGGGGTGAACATGCACACTCAGACATCCCTCATCCCACACCTGGATCACTCCAGTGACAAGTCTGCTGCAGGGCAGGCACCATCTCCAGCACACAACTGGATGGTCAGAGGTCCAGAGAGAGCAGGAGACCTGAGAGTGGTCACACAGTGTCTCAGTCCTAGCTCCAGTGGCTTCCCTCCAAACATGCACTGCAATCTAAATAAAATATCAAAGACCTCGATCTCCTCTCACAGATAAAAGGAGAGAATGGTGAAAAAAAAATCACACAGAATTTTAGATGATAGAATAAAAGCTGTTGCCCAGCTCTGTGTTTTCCTGCTTCAGAGGGAAGGCTGGAAAGTGATTCAGCAAAACCAAACAGAAGTTGCTGCTTTCCCAGACGCTGATTTATTATTTAACACTGAAACTCTATAAATACCAAATCTGCAGAATGCTCCAGCCAGGCAATGTATGCAGTCATGTGAAGAACACAGACACATCTCCCCAGGCTCTGCCAGCAGGCTGCCAGTCAGCTCTAGCCACCATGGGCTGGCTCCTGGAGCGGTTGGTTCTGTCCATCCCAACCTGCCTCACCTGCCCTGTCCCTGCAGGTGCTGCTGCCCCAGCACAGCCCTCTCCTCACAGGAAACTCTGCCCACAACTGATCAGAGTTAATAGATCAGAGTTATACATTTTTCCAGAAGAAAAACCAGTCCATGCACCCCCCCACCCAGAGCACTTGGGCATTTGTCAGAAGTGTAGCCTGGAGCTGAGCAGAAGCTATGTTCTTTGTGACAAATGCTGCCTCACAGTGTGTCAGTGTTAACAAGCAGCAAACCCAGCCCACTTCAGCTATGATATGATGCAAGGTTTTGAGCTGTCACTATATATTCCATTTTGAAGTGCTCTTGCATATGCTCTTCTGTGGTAAAGTTACATCTTCAGCAACACCCAGCCTACAAATTACAGCCTAAACACAGCACAACAGAGGTCAATGGAAGGAGTCATCCTTTGCCATCTTAGCTGCAACACATCCTCTAAATCTTTTGTCTCCACTTGCCTTTTAAATGCCATTTTCTGCCCCACTCTGTTGAAGACCAGCTTAAACCAATAAAATAAAAATAGTGTTGTAATATGATCTGCTGTGGCCAAAGACTAAATCTGCTTCCAGTCAGCAGCTGTAAAAGTGATAAACCCAAAGCAGATTTCAGGTAAGCCTACAAGACTTTGACTGCCTTGATCTGCACCACTGCTGGAATAAGGAACCAGGCACCACACCCCTGAGAGCAGCCCCTGCTGCTCAGAGGCTCCAGATTTCTCACACTGTCCTGTCCACAGAGAAAGCACTTCATCCAGAGCAACCACATCTCCAAATACAGAACAGTGATTTTTAACTGCATTTGCACCCATTCCAGAAGAGTTCCTTGGTTTCCTTAAATCCTGTGATCTTTCAGAAAGCTGAGCATGTCTGTCCCCCTCAGCTGCAACCCAGAGAGAGGTGACACAGGTCACAGGAGAGCAGAGAGCAGTCAGTTAAAAATGGGGATTGACAGGAACTCTGGAGAACATTTGTGCAGCTCTGCTCAAGACTCCCTTAAGGACAAGAGAAGGAAAAAACCTAAATCTAGAGTTACTTGGGCAGACTTCTCCTGTAAGATGCTGGAGCACCTTTGGAGATCACCAGCTCTCAGCAAGCCTGGCCTGAGAGAGAAGAACAAGTGCCACAAATCATCTACTTAGCCAGTGAGAGCCCAGCCTCAGAATTTAAAACCAATCACTCTGCCTAATGGTTCTTCACTGGGGATTTTTCCCTTGCACAGCTCTGTCACTGGCTGATAAAGTGCCACAAGATGACTGAACACTTTGAGCAATTCCAAGCAGGACACAGAAGGCAGCAGCTGGAGCCCACACCAGGAACACTTCCATAGCACGGGAATAATGGGGACACTTCATCACGTTTCTGTGGAAACTTGGTGGATAGAAGAGAGCAGAAGCCCCAGGCCAGAGCACAGTGCACACAGTGGGATCAGAGGATAGCTTCTAATCTGCCTCATGCAGTTTTGAAGTTCCATGGAGAGGGTGAGTGCATCCTCAGCCATCAGCCTACCTGCAGCCAGCTGGGAATAAATCAGAGGGAAAGGGTATGGAAAAGATGCCTGTGGAATCCACCTCACAGAAAAAAAAATCATCCTAATTGTTTTTAGTGCACAGACATGTCCAAGAAGTTGCTCTCCATGTGCTGATGCACTGAGTTACAGCTGATCTGAGACTAGTCAGCATGCAAGAGCAATTCCATCTCCTTTTGGAGATACTTCTCCAGCCTGTGTATGGGCAGATGTGCAACTGAACAATCTGAGTCCTGGTCTAGTTAAACACATGAAACATGGCAAGCATCACAAGGAGTGGTAGGAAATGAAGTCCAAAACAGCAGAGAAGAGTTTGATGAAGAGCTTGTATGCAGCTTTCAACAGAAGTCCTCTTCCTCCTCACCACGTGCCCCCGTGGTCACCCATCACTCACAGGGTACCCCGTGCCTGACAGCAGAGCACAGGGAGCAGCCTGGGAACTAAAGGGATATTGCTTTTATGCCCACTGTGAATAATGGGCTTTGTCAGGAGTGATCTATTTCAACACCAAGCACTACTCAGGGTTGTCTTTCAGAGGAGGCATCAGGTTAGCAGTGCCGAGGGCTGGGGGCTCCCAGGGCTGGCTCTGCCTGCAGCTCGTGCTCAGGCAGCAAACCCTGCCAGTCCCCACAGCACCAGCTTTCCCACAGACACAGAGACAGGGGACACAGTAAGAGCATAAGTGGATAAGTGTAAAATGCTTATTTCCTTCCCAAAAGCCTTTTTCTACAAGGAGCACAAGTATCCTGCTCAGGCCTCATCCATCCTGCCCTCAGCACAAGGGTGGGAGCTGCCTCGCAGGAGGGCTGGAGGAAGCACAGTTCAAACCCACTCCTCCCCTGGCCCATTTAGGTATTTGGGCCAGTACAAGCTCAGAGGATTAATTACTGAGCCTAAAAGACTCTTTCTTAGGGACCTGGGGAAAACAGGAGCTGTTAAGGAGCAGTTATTTCTGCTGCCTCCCCTAATACACATCCTCTCCAAATGTCCTTTCTTCCTCCACCCGAGTCACACACTGCTTCCTCCCCCTCCCCACAGCAGGGCTTCTGTGCTCCTCTCCAGGGCCTCTTTTAGAACGAGGGGAAGTCTCTGTGCTGCAGCCATGGCAGGTGACCCCAGTGTGAAGCTGTCTCACAGCTCAGCTGTCCCAGCAGTTGTAGTGCTGCTGAGCCTGTAACCCCTGGCAGCTCTGTGGAGCAAGCAGCTGGTGCCTGAGATGATTTTGGTGAGGTGAGATGATTGCAGAGACTAATGTCCTCCCAGCTCACTATTGACACATGGGATGGGTAAATGAGATTTCCTTTGGCATCTCATTCACTTCTCAATCCATCTTCTCTAGTCCTTTTCTCCCCTCCAGCCTGGGCATGGAAAGGTCAATCAGTTTAATTACAGATGTTAGACGCATAGATGCCATTTGCAGTGTGCTCAGGCAGTGGGAACTCAGTCACACTCTTACTGACTCCTGCACCAAATACAATAGCAACAGCAGCAGCAAAGACTGCAGCAAAGAAACCTCCCCATGTGGTCCCCAGGCTGATAACAAAAGAAATAAATAATTGAATAATCCTGAGGTTTAATGACAGCTCTGCAGCTTCACCAAGGCTGTCCAAGAACAGGCTACGAATGCTTACTGAAGTTCACTGCCTTCCTAAATAATAAACATTGACATCTCCATTTCACATATGTCAAACCCAAGGCAGCAAATGACTTAGCTTCTACTCAAACCATGCAATAGAGAATTCCCTGCTCCAGAGCAGCACATCTTGAACCTGTGCACTCCCTCAGACCCGGACCGGGGTGGCAATGGCACAGCAATCTGAAGGCAGTTCGGGACAGATTATTCTCTGCTCTTTTAAGACCCTGACCTCCACAGGAGGTGACCAGAACAGGTCACCTCCTGCAGACAGGCACAGAAGATTTCCCCTGCTTGTTCAAAGAGTCAGTCTGGCACTTCTCCACCTGCAGTTCTCTTGCTAGTCACTATAACATCACCCCAGAAGAGAGTTCTGCTGACAGGGAGAGTGGTTTGGACACTGTCTTCTCCTCACCACAGTTCTGTTGGCTGCTCCCACATTCAAGACCCTCTGAGAAGTGGAGACACGAACCCATCACAAGGCTATAAAGGGTGGACTGAGGCTGGCAGGTTGTTCCTATCCCTTTAGAGAAACCCACAAGATTCCACAGGGGTCAGAACAAACAAAGAATAAATACCAACAGAGACTCACACTGCAGCACAGACTCCACTTGGAAATAAAGGACACTTTAGGGGTTTTAATTGCATCCTAACCTTTCATTAATTGGGCTCTATGCACTGAGCAACATCATAATAATAGGTCTGCAACCTCTGCAGAGAATGCAAATGGGCCACAAGCAGGGGAGAGCACCTGAGCACACCAGGCTGGGAGCTGATGAACTCATCCAGCACTACAGAGCCTTCCTGATTATCCTGGGGCCTTTCTTTCACTGCAATTGCTTTCCAAACAAGCAACATCTGAAAAGCACTCCCCACACACGACAGATTTGGGCATTCACTCATCAGAGAGGCATACAGCAGCTCTGGAAAGTGATGGCTTTCAGGAGCTCTGAGAAGCCACATTTTAAATTTATTTCCATAATAATGAGTCTGGTGACAATTCTGGCAGGAAGATTTATTTGCATACCTCACTTTTATGTCCCATGTCATTTCTGAACTTCCCATAAACAATGGATTTTATGGCTAATAAAAGTAATCATCCCAAGGGCAGGAGTTTTGTTCATGGCTTCAACTGCACTTGTGCAGTCTACATCTGCCCCCCTGCCCCCCAAGGGGCTGATCCTGCTCTGCCTGCCTGCAATGCACAGAACCCACAGGATGAGGCCTTAGAGCATGAACTCAGAGCTTGAGAGACCCAGACCCTGTCTTTGGTGAGAGAAGGGAGAGCAGGACCTCCCCACAGAGCTCAGGGGAGCTCTCCTGCCTCAGAAGGACTGGTACAGCTCAGAGGAGCAGCTCACCACAGCCTCAAAACCACATTTCCTCTCTCCTCTGTTTTTGCCAGGGCTCAGATTTCTCTCTCTCAGCTTTAGGGGCTTTCTTCCTAGGCCATCTTCCTGCCTCTTGTGCCTTCCTGCCCTGACCCTCCACAAAGCCCCAGAGGTGCAGCTAAGCTGCCATCGGCCAGGGCTGAGCAGAGCTGTTCCAGCCCCTGGGGAGCAGAGCCTTGGGCACAGCCAAGCATCAGGCTGTGGGAGCAGCTGGACCTTGCCTTGCCAAGGAGCCCCCACAGCCCCTCTGCTCTCCCCAGGAGGCTAGGCTGGGAGAAAATCCAGACCCCTCCTGTGCCCTGTGCACAGGAGCAGGCTGTACTCCCAGGTTTTAAGGCCAAGTTCTCAAAGCCTCCAGAAGAGCCCAGCCCAGCTCTCTGGGCTTGTTTTGAAGCTCTGGTCCTGTGATCCTCCCCCAAAAGGTAGCTCCAGGCAGGACAAGGGCTCTGGCCCCTTCTAAGCAGAGCAGCCACAGCACCTGAGACCTCTCCCTTCTGCTCCCCACGTTGGCTGGCTGCAAATCTCTCCCAGCAGAAACTTGTGGTCCCTTGGGGACTGCAATGCCATTTGTTCTAATTCCTGTTGACATTTCATTTCACACACTATTAAATGAACCCCTTCAGAAGGATGAAACAGAAATTTGCTTTAGAAGAGAGAAGAAATAACGTGTGCTTGAGGACAAAACAAGCTGATGATTTATTTAGCTGATATAGTTACCATATATAGTGCAAAGCACCCAGCCAACATCAAATGGTGCTGCTGTTGTACATGACTCTACCTGGTGACTATGGCAGCAGAGTCATTAACATAATGCCACAGGCTTCTCTTATTATTGCTATTTTTAAACCAGCCATAGAATTTCTAACTGAACTAATCTTCCCCTTAGTTTGTAAGTTGAAATGCTTTCTGTAAACAGCCAGTTTTGTACCTGCACTAATCCAGGGCTGGATAATGGAAGGAGAAGTGTAAGGGAACTTCAATGAATCATTTTTTATTTGACCAATTTAGCAATGACATCAATCACTTCTCTGCTGGGTCTGTAGAGCAAGCAGATATCCTGACACATTTTATACCTCTCTTTGAACAATGACCTCAGGAGAGGGAACAAGTTCCAAAGGCTAAAGGCAGCACTGAATCTCTTTTACTGCTGAAAGGGAGCAAGGAGGGAGAAGAGCACCCTGGCCTGGGCAGCCTGGGGCAGAAGGACCCATGGGGACAGAGGCCCCAAGGGCACTGCAGGGGACAAGCCACTGCCAGGGAGGCACAGCTCCAGCTCTGGGGGGATCACTGGCACAGGGGAACCACAAGCTGATGGGAGCAGAGCTGGAGAATGCAGCTCTAAGAGCAGCTGCTGGAGACACAGCTTCCTCCTGCCTTCCATGGGCCTTAACTCCCAACGTGCTACATTTATCTTCTGTGGTGATTAAAGCTCAGCAAAGTCATTAATACTCAGGCTTTCCTCACTGTATCACATTAAAAAATAGGCTTTCTTATTTAAAGACAATAACCTCCATTTCCCCCTTCTAAATCTGCTTTCCTAGGGGAAGTGCAGGGCTGAGAAATGCTCTGAAGGAGCCCATTTGTAAATAGCTAATCAACAATTGTGTGAATACTGCAAAAAATGCAATTTATGGAGACAAACAGAGGCTGTGAGCTTGCAGAAATCACACAAGTTCAGGATGGCAACACAGCAACCTGCAGGGAGGTGTCCTGCAGCATTGCCCTGAGGGCTGCAGAGCGGGGCTGAAGGGAGCAGGTTCTGCACCCAGTACCTGGGCAGAGGGAGGGACAGATGGACAGAGGGACAGACCTACCAGCTGAGCTGCCACCACAACCATTCCTCTCCAGCCTCCTACCTGACTCTGGCTTCCAAACAATACTGGAATCCACAGTGGGGAAGAATGATTTTGAAAGAAGGAAGAATTCTGAGGATGAGGTGAACTACTTCTTCCTCAGTTTTTAAACTAGGATTATGTCATATAATATCCTTAAAGATATTCCCCAGGGCCAGTCACTTTGCCAGTGAATGATACCTAATCACCCATTTCTTCCCATGTAATATACCACTGCCTTCTAAATTTGTCCATCTAATTAGCTCTTTCCCCTAACCCTCAGTATGATTAAACCTGTATTAAAACTTTCTGGGCAGCACAAGAGCAGACACACCTGAGCATCTCCTAAATTTAGCAGAGGACAATATTTAATGGGTTATTTTTAATGGATGCTGGAACTGCTGCAGAGGTGAACCCTGGTTTGAATCTCCTCAGCCTCCCTAGTTTTTAACTCCACTCCTTAAACTGTGTATGGAGAAAGAGTAATGGAGAACCTCACCTGGCACCATCCATCAAGCACCTTTCAGAACTAAATTAACAATGAGCACTTTATGCAAAAAGAGGAAGAAGAAACTGGGTTTCTTTACACTTCAGCTTCATCATCTCACAAGAGGTGTCAGACTAGACTCCCTTGGACTCGTCTCCCAGTTTCACGTGGCTTCAAGAGGGCAAACAGGAGGAGGGGAAACATCTCCTGAGGGTTTTCATAACTGCCATGTGGATCTGAATTGTGGGAAGGTTTGCAAGTGATGAGGGATAACATCAGTTCCAAGAGAAGAAAAAAGGGTAAAAACCTGTGGGTGGGATCTCTTCCAAAGCCTTCCACTGCCATTCATTAGGCAGGTAGATGGGAAACCATGCTGGTGCTGCTGGGGCTCTGACTGCCTTCAGAAATCCCACAGAGAAGCCTTTATGTGCCTCTCACTGGAATGCTTTCTATTGCCAGTGCAGGAACCTGTCTGAGTCATGTTGTGAGGGCTAAAAGCCTGTTGTTGGCCCACAGAAGTGTGCAGCTGCCACCCTGTTCATTAGAGTCCATGGGCAGGAAGGTAACCAATTCCATCTTCATAAGCACAAAGACATCCCCAGCAGGAGACAAAGAGGTTGTTTCTTACAGAGAGCTTGAATTACTTCAGTTATCATGTCTGAAGCTTCCCATTCAGGGACATGTGAGGTTTGGGATTACTTTAGGGCAATCAATTGTGCCTGATTGGTTATACTCAATAAAACTAGATGGGAGAATCTTCTTTTGTTCCCTTTAGGCAAGAGAAGCTCAAAGACTTGTAAAACCTCTGTGCCCCCTTCAGGGCTGGCACTTGAACAAAACAAAGGCACAGGCTGGAGAAAGGAGAAACTAATATTCTTGTGTGTGCTTAGGCTGCTTCCTCCTGAAAGAACAGTTTATCCTCACATGCCAGCCCCTGAACTCAAAGAGCTCTGCTAGGGAGCTCAGTGCCACTCATCTGCAAAGTGAGGGTGAGAAACTGAGGCACACAAGGGAAGGTGATCTGGGAAGAGGAGCAACTTCTGCTCGTGTTCTAAAGGCAAGAGAAGAGGAGATCCAGGATGCCACTGTTCAAGGCTGTAGCTGGCTTCCAGCAGAGTACAGGAGTAGAGCAGGAAGATGCCATGAACCCATCCCTGAGCAAAGGGCAGATGCATTCCCAGAGTGGATTCACTCTGCAAGCACAACCCAATCCAGCTGGAGTTTCACCTCCAGCACAAATGAAGTTCTTGTGGCTAATTAAAATTTACTTTTTCCTCCTCTTCTCTCTGCTGGTCAATAAGATAAACACCAGGCTACTGGAACACAAAGAGCTTGCTTTGTGCACTGTGGATTCTCAAGGATGCTTTCCAGCATCAGACAGCAAAGACAAAAGCTGAGCTGATGATGTGTTTGTTTCTGTGTGTAAATGTGTTCCTCTGGTGCCACTTTTGGCATGGAAGAAAAGAAACATGATTCTGCCTAAACATTTCAAAATGGCCAGAGGATTTAAAGCAGATCCTCATCAGAAGATTTATAATCCTGCCTCTGGAAGGCAGGCAGAAAAATGGGCAAGCCTCAAACCCCAGCAATACATCAAGGTTCTTTACCTAATCCACTCCTATTTAGCCAGACCTCCAATGCACATTTCAGCTGAAGCATGGCTGTGAGCTCAGTGAATCTCTCTGCTGATTTGAGGCCACAGCTGTGAACTGAGTCTCATCTCTGGGAGTTGTGGCTGACATTAAGAACTCCAGCAGATCACTGAGCATCCTACTGGCTCCAACCTTATTACATTTCCTAGAAACTTCCCATAAGAACAGATTCTTTTTCTCTTCATTTCCACCTCTGATCAAAACCCTCACACCTAAATCAGGCCAGACTAAACTAAAACCAGAGAATACTTCCAGGTTTGTTTCTTCATTAGCCCTAAAATCTCTTCCGGGGAGCAAGAGTTGTTCTTTCTGAGCAAAACATGTACTCATGAGAGCTACAGTTGCTCTGCTCAGGAGAACCGCAGCCCAGCTCCACACCCCATGCTGCAGCAACAAAGCACTTGGGCACATTTTTCACTCAGGCAGGTGTTCACAGCCTGCTGCCTTAAGCAAAGCACATCTCTAAGCAGGTACAGACTGGTCTAAGCCTCAGCTCTGCTGTACTCCAGTCTGCAGCTTAGCCCTTGCCTGGTAAGCTGCTGAAGACAGCACCACTGCCTCTTCCAAGAGCTAGGCAGAGGAAGTTGCAGAAGGCAATCTCCTGCACTCCCCAGGGCAATTCAAGCAGCTCTGGTTGGGGCTAGTTTCTGCAATGGAGAATGAAAGATGCTGCATTATCAGTCAGGTATAAGATATGGTGAAATGGGGCTGTGCTTTTGCAGCTCCTGCCCAAGCTGAAGCTGTGCCTTATCTCAGGACAGCCTCACAGCTTGCTCCTACATCCCTCTGCAAAGGGAAGGAGGACGTAAAAATGAAATGAAAGAGACTTTTTTTGTTGTTGCCTAAGCCTTACCTGAAGGTTTAAATTTAGTAATTAAAAGTCCCTCTATGCTTCTGAGTGAGTTTTTAAAGATAGTGATTAAAAATAAACCTTTATCATGCTCCACACTTACATAACTTCCTCCTCAATTTAAAAATAACCTGTACAACTCTAGTACTCAGTGTGCATCACAGAGATTAGAGAGGCAGGTACTGACTGTGGTGCTCACAGAGCTCACACTCCACTCCTCACCAACAGCTTCAGCCTTTGGGTACAGAACCCCCACAGTGAAAGAGGGGAGACAGACCTGACCCTTGCTGCACCCCAAACCCCCAGCTGTGGGGTGCTGGGGAGAGGTAGAGCCTAAACCCTTCCCTGGCCCCAGCTGGGTGCCCGAGGTAGGGGTCAACCCTCACCCCAACATCAAACAAGTCCGATGGCTCCCAAGGCTCCTGGCTCAGCAAGGAGGCAGCAGCATCCCTGCTGCAGGCTCCTGGTCATCTTCCTGCACGTGGCATTTCCTTGCTGCAAGCACATGTCATATTTTAAAGAGCTGTTATGTCTGGAGCTAAAGGCAGCATAGCTCTGCTTTGTAGCTTGGCTCCTGGCTAACTGAATTACCAGAGAATCCTAAATCTCATGTCATTCTGGTCCAATAAATATTAAAGTCAAGGAAAAAACTCATTAAAAGTCCCAAGAGTATAAAACCAAACCAGAGCTACCTGTATTGGAGCTGCAATCAAACAACACATTAATAGCACCTCATAAAACCTTCGATGTATCAGTGTCTACAGAGAGCTCTGCAGCTGAACCCTCTGCTAGGGACCAGGGGAGGAGGACCAAGGCTGAATGCTCTCCTGCTCCAGAGAAAGTTCCTGGGACATTCTCAGCAGCAGCCAAAGCACTGTAAGCCAGTATGGACTGCAGAGTGGAAAGAAATGGCCATGGGAGAGTGATAAATGCCTTGGAAAACAGGGAGAGCCAGGATATAGATCAAGACAGGGAGATAAATCAGGGAGACACATGATGAATTTGTTATGCCAGCAATGCCTGTGGAACTGTTAAAGCAATGGTAAAATATGATGGAGGCACATGGGAGAAACTCAGGCAAGTCTCCCAGGCCTTCATCCCTGTCTGCAGCAAATGATGGCAGCTGTGCTCACCTGTGCTTACAGGGAACGAGGATCCAGCCAGTGCTGGCTGCAGAGGGAATGGTTGCTGTGCACACCTCAGGCAGAACCCCACTGGGGAGGCTGGCACATGCTTATGTTCTCTTTCCCAACTGTATTCTACCCCAAGTCTATCCAATACTTCAAACCTTCCCTTAAACACACACACACCTGCAAGAAAAACCCTCCAGGTGAACTTCACCTCCCAGCAGGGTCCTGACCCCAGTGCTGGGGCAGGAGCCAGTGCACAGGCATGAGGGAAAGGGGCTCAGGACCCTCTGGTCCTCCTGGGGGGAGCAGCAGCCCTTGGTGAGGGGGTCCCATAGAGCTGCCCTGGCTGGGGGAGGTGGCTCCCTGACTGCCTCAGGTTGGCCATCCCCTGCCAGGCTGCTGTGCCACTGCTGGCAGTGCCCCTGCCACTTTGCTGTGTCATTGCACAGCTATTTATAGCCTCACAGTTGTATCCAGGGAAGTGGAGGATGTTGACTAGTATTCTTCTATGAATAAAACATGGATGTTTTCCTGCCTTGAGGAGCTAAAAGCTGCTTTAGATTTAACATTTCTCTCTGATTGGACTCTGCCGCTGAGCTAGTTACTTCAGACATGAAAAAACAGGATTTGAGACCTGGCCTAAGAGAATACATTACAAACACTAGGTCAGTATGTCCTTTGCTGTGACAGAACAGCACCATTCTCTGCTAAAGCTTCTGGAAATTTGCTTTTCCTGCCACCACCATCCTTTTCTCCAGTTCTCCTTTCCCCTGAAGTCAGAGGATATTCTTCCTTGCCTGCTGAGCACAAACCATTTCATTCTGGAATTTCCTTGGGTAACACAGACCTTGGTAAATCTTTTTCCTGTCTATAACTGTAAGTGGAATTTAAACAGAAGCCATGCCCACGTTTTTTAACAAATACAAAAGGAAAAGTTGTTTTCTTCCCTTTTCCTGATGCTCAAGCAGAAGCTGACTCCTGAGGGCAGGGGCTGCCCACTCTGCCTTGAATCTGTACTACTTGGATGAAATCCAACATCACCAGAAATCCTCAGCAGCCAAAGAAGGCTAACAGGGAGCAGAGCAGTGTAACAACACAGACAGAGAGACCAACCTGCCAGCACCAGCCCTGCAAGGGCTCAGACTCCTCTTTGAGAAACATAGCCAGGGAAAGGGCAGGACTGGCTCTTACTGACGTGCCTTTGTGCTCCCCTGGCTTTGGAGAGGAGAAAGAGGAGACAAAGTGAATGCAACATGATTTGTTCCTACCTACAGCTTTTCAACCATCAGCTTAGGGCAGGGCAGGCAGCAGGGTGCTGGGATGTTCAGCTTCAATCAGCCTGGCTTGGGAGTCAAAAGCACTGAAGGCTCTGCAGCAGCCAGGGCAGCATTCTCTGGGTTCCAGGAGCTCTGTGCTGTTCCAGCCAGGCTATTCCTGGTCCATCCCTGCTCACCAGCACCAAAGCCACTTAGGAATCCCAGTACTGCAAGGAATTCACCACAACATCAGTAAACAGGAGGTCTGGAGTGTACCCAGCCACACAGGAGCAGCCCAAATGTTTCCCTCTCACCTGGTTAAGACACTGAGGGGTTTGATTTGTTTCCTGCTGGAATCTCCATTTCTTGCTGCTCCTTCTTGCAGTTACACACTTGCTAAAAAGCATCAGACCCAACATACTCTGCATTATTCCAGCTTTATGCCACCCTCATGCTGCAGAGTTGTAGCAGCTTAAAGCCAGGAGTTTGCCAAGGACCTTCAAGAGCAGAGCAGTGGACAGGCAGATGGAGAGAAGCACCAGGAGATTCGCTGTCTCTCAGGCATGACCTCTCCTTTTGTTGATCAATCCCAGCCCACAGCCTGTTACCTCCAAATCACCACCTGCACCCCAGGCTCTCTCTCCCTGCTGGAAAATGAATGCCAAGTTTCCTGCAGTGGCACCTGAGATGTGAAATGACAGCAGGAAGGTCAGCTTGGTGGGTACATATCTCCATACAGCCCTGAAGTAGGTCAAGGAATATAGGACTTGGCATCAAAGTAATCATCACTGGGATTAAAACTAGATTTCAGTAATGAAGGCACTTGAAAAGTCAAAACTCCAGGCCTGCTTCTGTGACCCTTCCTTCCTGCAGGAGCAGCTCCATGACTCCAGAGGCACCCCAAAGCATCCATGAAAGACAGATATTGCCAACTCAGCCAAGAGCTGAGGGATTCTGCCCCTGCTTTTGCTGACCTCTTTGGACAAATTATATGGTTAAGCCCAGCACTTTGATGGCAGCAGTCACTGCAACACTGCAGTTTATCGAGGAGCCCATAACAAACAGAACCTTCTAACTGCCTCTGCAAGATGAGCACACACCATCAGCCTCTGCTTTTACAGCTGAAGGTGCTGCAGCATGGGAAGGTGACGAGCGCCCAGGTCCAGACCAGAATGACATCTCCAGCCCAGAGAGAGCTCAGGTTCTGCTGCTACTGAATCTACATTACTCAGAACATTTGATCTTCAGACTCAAAAAGGCTTGGGTTTGGTGTGTGCCTCTGATGGCTCACTAAACTGCTTGGTCTGAGTTGGATTCACCAGGGAAACACTGAACCAGTGCAAGGAGTTCACTCCTCAGGTCTGAAACCATCCCAGCTGGGAAACGCTGCCAGGAGCAAGCCTGACATAATGAGATTACCCAGGCTGCTATTCAGGGCTAACCACACTGAGGAAGAACAGAAAGAAAAGGACATTACTGGCTGATAAATAAAAGAAAACTCATTTTCTGATTTATTCTGTAAATCAAATGCTGAGAGCACCTCTAAGGCTGCATTACAGCCTAGAGCAAGGCAGCACCAAATCGATGTGAGAGGCCATCTCAGCATCCTTTCATCTAGCCAAGACTGTAAACACACTGCTACCTTCCCACAGCACAAAATCCATTTACACTTTGCATACTTGAAAAGAAGTCTAATGCATTTTGAAAACCACAGCCTTAACTGCATGCTTCTCCCATTTAACACAACAGAGCTTAATAAGATTTGCAGGAGGCAGAAAAGGCAAATTGAACCCTATAGCTGAACACACAGCTTCAGGTTCCCAGCAGAGAGGTAAACCTAGTGATGGGGAAAATCTAACACCAGAAGGAATCAAAGCAGGACAGTGGCTGACCAGAAAATGCAGGGGAAAGTCCTGAAACGTGGGCTCAGTGCTCATCTTCCTGCACTGCTCCTCTGCAACACTCAGCAGATGATTGGGAGCAATGACAGAGTCAGTTCTCAGACCCAAGCCCCAGGAAGATTTTATTTCCTGTGGATAACTGAATTTCAGAGCTACCCAGGTCTTGCTAGCTTCAGGTAACACGAATGGACAGCCACACTTTGAAGGAAGAGGCAGCTTTGGCTTTGGAAGTTAGTGCTCAGCACGATGTGGCTTCCCTGGAGAGCTGGTCCCTCCTCAGGAGACCTGTGTGCCTGCATCCCCCCCAGCCATCACCTCAGGGCAGGCCAGTACTTCTGCTTCTACATTTCTGAATATGACAAAAACCCCACAAATATGGAAAACCTCTAAACCCACACAGAGACATGATCCTAGAGAGACAAGTCTCTAGACATCCAAGTCCTGCAGTCATTTGAAGCCATTCCCCCTCATCCATGGACATACCCCAACAACTATCCAGGGGCTTCTGATCCCCTCACTGGCATCCCAGTGTCCTGCAAAGGCTGAGGAAGCACTGAATGTGACTTTGTCATCTTGGAGCCCTCTTAAACTCTGCCCTGTTCTCAGCACTTGCACTCCCAGGAGCTCTGTGAGACCAACGATGCTGGAGAAGCACAAACACAGGCCATGTTTTTCCCTCTGCTTAAAAGTAGAGAGGCAGGCATTAAGCTTAGTTTAAACTGGTGCAAGCAAAGCAGAAAGCTGAGAGCTTATCCACAAGTGGTCTAAAGCATGGCACGAACTCAAATGACTCAACACAACAGATGCTCTTTATACCTGTCTGACCTTCTGCACAACGTGTGCTTTGATCCAAGAGCTTTTATGACCGTGCTTGAGCCCAAGATCGGTGAGGAAAATAGAAGGACTCCTGTTGACTCCAGAAAACCTGGATCAGGCTGTCAGATGGAGGAGCTGAGCTTTAGTTTTGGAGTCAGAAAGGCAAAATATGCAGACTCAAAATGGAAACTATTTTGGTGTAAAAGCAGTGTGATAACTGAGGTTATTTGTCCTCTAGCTCCCTCCCCTCCACACAAACACTAATCAGCAGTGGTCTGGGAGCACAGTCACCGCCCTGGGAACTCTCTGGTCTCTAGCCACCACGTGTTGCCAAGACAACCTGTGAGGAGGGAGCCCTGCAGGGGTTGCAGAGAGCATCCGTGGTCGAGGAAAGGGGCAAGGGATCAAGCAGGCTGGGAGCAGATCTCCACAGGAAAATCAGATCCTGCCTCTGGAGGGATGACATTACCAGGGATAACCTTTGTCCTTTACCCCTTGCTGCTTGCATGGCACTGCCAGCTCTGACACAAAGTCCAGAAGGGTGCAAATCAATCCTGAAGATATTGGGTTCACTGTCCTGCAGGAGGGAGAAGCCCCAGGGGCCTCCTGCACCTCTGCTTCTCGCTCCTCTCCTCTCCCATCTCCATCCCCTACCCAGCAGGTGTTTCCATAGCAACCCCCTGCAAAGCCAACCTCCCCTCTGACAGGGGAGGAATGGTGAATGGCTGAGAAGAATTGGCTTGGGAAAACCTGGAAATTCAGCTAAAAATAGGAAAGGCAATAATGGAAGGTGATGGTGTAAAGCTGCCTGGGGACATGGAACCCTTCTGGAGGTCTCATCACAGGCTGAATGCAATTTGCTGTCTCTCTTTCACTCTGATGGGAGGAGAGAAAGATTTCTGTTTTCTTGCAAAGCATCTGTGGCAGCACTGTCCCTTCATGCAAGCCTACTATCAGCAGTAATTCTATTTTATCCCATAGAAGCGATTCTGAGGGACCTGGAGAGCAAGGAATGAGCAGCAGGGACCCAGGTCCCTCCCTCCTCCCCCTCAGAACAGCTTCACTTGAAAGCATATCCTGGTAATACAGCAAATCAGTGTAATTTGTGCTCATGTCCTGCCTGGCTTTACAACAAGTGACAAATCAATCATTACACAAGCATCCTCTGATAATCAGCATGGTTACATTAACTATGATAAATGCTTTTAGCAGTTGCAGAGTGTGGGCAAAATGCATAATGGCTCAGGAATCCTGCTCCTCCACTCCTCCCTTCAAGTCCTCTCCAAAACTGCCACACTTCCCTAGCTGAAGCTCACCATCCACTCTTCAAGTGTTTAATTGCAGAACATGCAGAGTCCATTAGTATTAGTGTTATTAAATATTAAGTAATATTCCTTGAAACAAAACCATTACCACTTCATAAATGACAAACATACAAGGAGGATATCAGTTTCCTGACCCAGGGGATTAATTGCAGCAGTTGTTGCACAGCAACAGGGTACAGCAGCTGAGGACCTCACCTCATGAGCAACACTGCAGCCAGCTGAGACTGCAAGGAAATTCAGCCTGGCAGAGCTCAGCTACAGCAAGTCTGCATCTCATTGAGTTGCAATATTTCTCTATTCTTAACCCCAAAACCTGCATCTGTAGTGGATGGTAAAGAGCAACAGATGAGGAGCATGTGAGTCCCATTGGTCTTAAAGACACAGGAGGAGTGGGGGCTGGAAGGGTTAGAACTGAAGAGACAAATTCTAACAGATCAATGGATGCAGCTTCACATCTTAACCCCAGGGATCTGAGGCCACAACACATCACCAGGAGGAAGAGTTCAGAAAGGGGAACTGATGTCAAAGGAATGCAGTGTGGATTTAGAGACAGCTGCAGTCATGTTGAGCTGCCAGAGGAGTGCCCTCGGTGGGAGGTTCTCCCCTCGACGCCTGCTCAGGGTCTCTCTTGCAGAAGCAATTCCCAGTGGTGGTGGAGGATGAGAGGATGCTGAGCTGCAGGGATTGCTGGAGCGGCTGCTCACAGGAGTGCCCCTGTTTGTGTTGCCTCTCAGCCTAAAGATCAGAAGGGGTCAGCCCCTGGGTTTTACAGATTATCATCCTGGAGCTTTAGGAAAGCCTTGCAGGGGATTTTGGTGAGGCAGAACAGCTAGGTTAATTGTGTAGGAAGCCAAAGGCACATGTTCCAGTGCCTGCCACAACATCTGGGTTATTCCTGCAGTAAAGCTGGTGCTGGGAAAAGGATTTGAAGTTCAGCATTAGGCTAGAAAAACCTAAAGACAAAAACCTTGTTTAGAGAGTAAAGAATTGGGGATGGTGTAAATGCTTGGATAGGCTGCAGCAGCACAGGGAAAGGACAGAGCCTGCAGGAACACTGCTGTGGGATGCAGGTCAGGGCTCCTTGGCATTCCAGCTGCCAGCCCTCACCTGGCATGGACGCTGCAGCACAAACAATGGAGCAGCTTGACAACGGCCTTGGCATTTTAGCATCACAAGAAATCCAAATGAGAAAAGGTGCAAGAAGGCTCCAGCTGAACTGCAGCCTGAATAGGGAAGCATCCTGACAGAGCAGCCAGGCAGGTCCAAGCAGCAGCCTCCCCAGGGAAACTCCTGCTACACTCCACCCAGCCAGGAGGGACACAGCCTTGGGGCATCCTGGTGTCCCAAAAGGAAGGAAGCACAAGGATTGGCAGAAGAGCAGTATTTAATGAGTAAAGATAAGTGGAAGTTCTGCTCAAAGGACTGTTTAGAGAGGATTTTCCTCCAGAGTTTGGCTTTCTAAGACACAGAATTTTCATAAGCTGATGAGAGCTGTGGTAAATTCTGTTTCTGGACATCCCATTCCCAAGGCTTTACACTTCAAGACATCCTTTTGACAGGCTGAGGGATCCACCCTACTTGACATATGTAGAAGAGCTTGCAGGAGCATTTAGAAAGCCACTACTACCTCTCCTTTCAGAGTAAAGGAGCCTGAGAGACACAAGCCAGGGAGCCTCCTCAAGCACCTCCATGAGATGCTTTTTACCACCTCACCCTTGGGGAGTGACCAGAGCCTTGCCTTTTCTTCTGCACACGAGTTGTCCCGAGAAACCTGTGCCCCAGGGACCCAGCAGCCCCCGTTGCTCTGTCCCCACCTTCCCCTTTGCTGCTCTCAGGGATGAACACCAGCACAGGCCCAAGTTCTCTCCAGCCAAGAGGGGTTTAACCCTGTGTTTTCATCAATTTCCCCTAAGCCTCTTGGCATTAAAAGATCTGAAAATAAACTCTCTTTCATATTTGGTGTGGTTTTGGAGTCTGATTTAGAAGTTATTTGAGAAGAGCTTTCTTCTTCCTTCTCAGCCTTTGTATCAGTCATTTGATCTGATACATGATAAGCTCAGATGAGTTTAAACTGATTCATCCTATTTTGTAATGTTTAAATGTACTTTGCTGAAGCTCCATCATAATGTCACACACTTTTAACATGAATAATTCATCCTGCCCACCTCTTCTGAAATGCCAAAGGGATACTGAGCCCTAGCAGAGAGCAGCAAATGCCTTCAGGGGAAGGTACACAAGGCAACAATGTCATTGAAGGGAAAATATCACCCTGAGGGGCAGCAGAGCAAACCTCAAACCAGCATCTCCAGGGGGAGAACAGGAGGAAATGTGAAACCCTGGTGGGAAGGAGAAAGCTCTTTTCCAGGGAGAGGCCAGGGCAGGGGTTCAGCTCTTCCCTGCATTAGGCTCTAACAGGAGCCCAGAGGTACCTGAGGATCACTGACAGGCACAGATAAGACTCTTCTAGCAAATGCCTGTCAAGGAACTGTTTAAGAAGTGACATTGATTTTCTCCCTGTGCTGGTGCTATTTCAGGGAGAGCCTTTGTCAGCTCTATATTTAGCTGCTGTATTATGGAGCTTGCTAATAGTCAGGTAGAGGTTTGTCAATTCTGAGCCCAGCAGGGGCCAGGTTAAGGCTCCCCCACTGAATGCCACGTTGGGTGACACTGGTGCTTGCCAACCAGAGTAAAACACAATGAAAGGACCCCAGAGAACTTTCAATGGCAGGCAGCAGAATTTCCCACAGCTCTACAGCTCCATGGTGTCCTGCATCCATCCTGCCAGGGCACATCCACAGCCCAGGCTCCAGGGGGTGACACCTCCCACCCAGCAGCACCTCCCAGAGAGCAGGGGAAGGTGATCCTAATAGCACAAGGTCCATAAGAGCACAAGGGTTGTGAGGAGCAGGTGAGGGAACTGGGCTTGGTTAGCCTGGAGAAGAGGAGGCTCAGAGGAGACCTTCTCACTCTCTGCAGCTCCCTGAGAGGAGGCTGGAGCCAGGTGGGGCTTGGTCTCCCAAGGAAAAAGTGATAGAATGAGAGGAAACAGCCTCAGTTTGTGCCAGGGGAGGTTCAGGTTGGACATAAAAGGAACAATTTCTTCCTCAAAAGGGTTGTCAAGGCCTGGCCCAGGCTGCCCAGGGCAATGGTGGAGTCACCACCCCTGGAGGGGGTTTCAAAGAGGTGGAGCTGTGGTGCTGAGGGCCATGGGTTGGTGGTGACCTGGCAGTGCTGGTTTATGGCTGGACTCAATGATCTGAAAGGTGTCTTCCAACCAGAAGCATTCTATGTTGACAGCTCCCAGAAACACATCCCTGAGCTCCCCAGAAACATCATCACCAATTCCCCAGCCACTGGGAGCAGGGAGAAAACAACAGGGGATGGAGGAAGAGGAAGGCAGCAGAGACCTCTTTGGGGCAAAAACAAAAGGTGTGCTAGGAGAGACAGGGAGGCCAAACCCACACTGTCCTGACTTGGTCCAAAGCAAAGCCACCCACCCTGGGATGGCATCAGCAGGATTTGGCCCCTGCATGGATCCCAGTCCCTCATGTGCCACTAGCACCACAGAGCAGAGGGAGGCATCCGTGGGCAGCCCGTGGCTGGGAGCCTAAACCTTCACCTGTATCTCCCTCTTACTGACCCATGGACAAAGCATGAGCCCTGCTCTCCACTGGAGATACTCAGGCAGCTGATCACCTTTGCTGGAGGCTTGCAGCAGCACTGGGAGCACTGGGTGCTACTGCTCACTGCACAACACAGCACTGCAGGCACCACCAGGAGCATTAAGGTGAGGACAGACTTGGATCACACCTTTGAGGGGACAGGGTTTCAGAGAGCCAAAATCAGATCTTCAAACACCTGGCAAGCCTGCAGCAAATAAAAATTAAAGCAAACTAAAAAGAAACAAAACCCTGTAAAGCTCTGGAGTCATTTTCCACCAGGAGCCCTTGCTGCTCATCAAACATTGAAGAGCAGTCTGTGAATATCTGAAACAATGACCTCACTGCCATCCTTCAAATCCTCCCTTCAGGCCTCAGAGCACACTGATGCCTGCAGAAGAACACTAGATGAGTCTGGAGTCCTGTGGCCACATATTTGCACATTCACCAGCATTTTATCACTCCCAACTCTCTATTTTTCCCATGGCTGCAATGCCAAATGAGAGCCCCTGTGCCCTCACCCAGGCTCCTTCTGCAGTCTCTTGTGCAGGGAAAGAGAGCAAAGAGCCAAAGGTTTTTAGCACTGGTTGCAAACCCTCCAGAGCCTTAGCTACAAACCCAGGGAGCTAAACCACATGAAGCATCATGGCCATGCTATGGGCATTTCCCAGACAGACCTAATTGTCAGCACTTTGGGGCAGGATTAAGTGAGAAGTGTTTAGAGTCCAGCTGAGGAGCTCTGTAATGCCTTAGAAATGACTGAACCTTCCTTGGCCTCTAATTAATCTGAGGGCTGATGAGAAACTAACCTGTGTGGGATCCCTTAAGAAGCAGGGTAGGAAAAAACAACCATAAAACAAAAGATGTGGCCTAAAATTGGGCAGAGAGAGCTGGGGAGGGCAGAGAGGCACCTGCAGGAGATTCAGGTTCCACACAGCTCTGAGCAGGACCTCTCATGGAGTTCACCAGATGAGGATGTTTCTACCACAACACCCATGCAGGTCTGCCACAGCCTGAGTCATGATGCTTCTCTTTCAGAGCTGCTCCTTGGGGAGCAGCAGCACAGCCCTGGGCCTCTTCAGAGGTCAACTGCCTCCTGGCCAGAGAGAGACAGCAGTGGTGGAAGGTCCTCCCTGTGCCCTGAGCCAAGTGAACTGGAGGTGTGAGCCTGGCATGGGGAGGGGCTGGGGAGAAGAAACATCTCCCAGAGCACAGCAGCTCATGACTGACTCCTGGTCAGGCTTCAGACAGAAGGGATGGGGAAGGAGGTAGCTGCTGAAGTTTCATGAGACTCCTGTGCCTTGTGAGCAGATCTGGGAGCTGCTGCAAACACAGACACCTTCTCCTGCTGGGTGAGGAGCCCTGGCTGAAGTGAAGGCAACTGTGGGCAGTGCCTTCCTCCAGAGCAGGCTGTGATGGGCAGTGTGCTCTGCATGCCTGGAGGGAAGGAGAAGGGAAAGGGGAAGGGGAAGGGGAAAGACAGCACTGGGGCCTTTGTAAAGGATGGGAGGTGGAAATATCTACATGTCAAGCAAGATGTGTCACTTCATGAGGAATATGAAGCTTTTTCTCCTATTAGCCATCTGCAAGAAGTGAAATTAAACTGTGATGAGCTCCCCTGCACAAACCCTTCCCCACCACCCACTTTCTGGGCACCTCTGACCTCCCCTCCCCATAGCAAATGACCTTTCCTGTATCTCATGGCTCTGATCTGTTAATGTGGATTTTACATCTTAAATCTGAACCAAGACAAGGGTAAAAGATGTGAAAAGACCCAGTTCTAGCTTCTTTACAAGACATGATTCCAGTTAAGAGCTAGAAAGTACTATTCAGGAGAGGATGGAAGACACCTTTCACAGGAGCACAGCTTTAGAAAGGGGGACACAGCTTTCAGGGCTCACAGCAGGAGTTACTGCCTGGATTGTCTCAGCTCATGCCAGTTTTAAGCTCATCTGTTGCAAACAGCTCCAAAGGCAGTTTCTGGACATGCAGAACCATGATCCACTGCCTGCAGAGGGGTTTGGCTGTGTGGGTTCCAGTATCTGGAGCCTGTGTGACCACAGCATCCTTCTGCCTCAGCAAAGGTTGTGACTCATCAGCTGCTGCTGTTCCATAGATCAGGGGAGTTAATGAGAGAGAGGGCAAACGCTCTCTTTGGTCCTTAATGCCTATGACTAAGGTGTAGCTTAATTAGCCAGCCTCCTCTGCCCACCCTCACTGACCACAGGTACAACACCACACACTGCCATTATATACTGGTTTTACACCAAAAAGCCATGTCAGCATGTCACCACGCTAAACCAAGCTGCTGCAGCAGCCTGTGAGGGGTCAGAGAGACTCAAACCCCCTCTCAGCTCTGCAGCAAATGTCCTTCTCACTCATCCATGGGATGGACACCATGCATGGAGCAGAGCTAATTCCTGCTGAATCACTCAGAGGCTTTTGCCCTGCTTGTAAATGATCCTGGCCCTGGCTGCTCTCCTGCCACATGCATTAGCACACAGCACTTCTCAACCACAGCACTGAGCAGACAAATCCCAGCCTGTGAATTGCTGTCAAGCTCTTCCCCAGTAATCCTCCTCGGAGGTGGAAATATCTGGCTCTGGTGGGGTGCCCAGGGCCCTGGTGGGGTGCCTGGCACACCCAGCTGCAGGGGAATGGCTCTGCTTGCCAGGATGCTCCCTTCCCAACAGACTGCTCCCAGCTATTAGGCAAGCACTGAGAAGACTTCTCTCAAAGTCTCCTTTCAGTAGCCTAGCTGTGGGTAAAAGCACCTCAGAAGATGCTGCAGTCCAAGAGAACATCTGAGCTGCCACTGCAGGGTGTCAAATGCTTCATCTGCTTCCCTCACCCTTCTCTCCCTGGCAAACAGGCACTTGGAAGCATGGGCTGGGGAAAGCAGCAGGTCTGGACCCATCCTGCTAGTGACAGGAGGGAAAGAGATGGGAGGTGATAAAGCAACCAAAGAAGAGAGAAGAGGATATAGTGGTGCTTGATGACTAGATGAGTAATCATCCCCAATTCCCTGCTTCACCCTAATCCCCTGCTGAGTCACTGGGTCCCTGCTGATACCCCAGGGCTGGGTGACTCCTCTCTCTCAGAGGCTGCCAGGGATTTTTTTTTTGCCAGATGGCAACAAGGAGATTTGATTAGTTGACTGTTTCCTATTTGTTTTAATTAGTAGTTTATTAGCCATATGTTAAATTGCACATTTCAACTACTCAGCAGTGTTACTGGAAGCCAGAAGGTATCTGGTTGGGGTTTCTGTTGCCTCCTGAGCCACATGAGCATTGGCTTTGAACATAATGTCACCTGGTGGGGGTGCAGGAGTGCTCCACCCCATCTTAGCTCATCTCTTCTTGGTTTGTTTGACCTCATCTGCCAACTCTGCCAGCACTGGGCAGGCAGCAGGTCAGACCTCTGGCTGCCTACCAGAGCTGCTAGTCACATCTGTGGATGCCAACAGGCCTTGGCATTCCCAAGCCCTGGGAGGTCTGCTGTAGGGCACCCAGGGACCTCCTGGGAGAAGCTCCTGGATGAGTGACCTGGTGATGCTGCCCTATCTGGGTAGCAGATTAACAGGAGCTTGAAACCTCTGCACTACCCTCACTATGCTGTTTGCACCTCTTTGTTTCCACATTCCCATCAATCAGCCATGTAAAAGTTAATGGGGAATAGATAAGGAATGACATTAAACAGAGCAGATTCAGTTTAACACTCACTACAAACCCACAGGGACCTGAGAGCAGTTTTCACCAGCCCTTGGGCACAAGCTTCTCTTGCAGACAGATTCTGTCCCCAAGGGCTGCTGCTGCCCTGCACATTTTAGCAGCACACAGCTCTAAGAACAGCTAACCAGTTCTTAAACAAGTCCCAAACACCATCCCACTGCTTGCCAGGAATCTGCTGGAGAGCTGCTTGCCATATGTGGCTAAAAACACCTCCAGAAAGCCCTGAGCAGCTCAGGAAGCCTCCCAGAGCCCTGAGGGACCAAGGGGGTCCAGCAGTGCCTGACCTGGTCATGGTGGCCACTGCTGCTGGCCATGGCTAGGGAACATGTTTCTGTGGCCCTTAGAGAGTTGTCTTTTGAAGTTTTCAAATGAAAATGGGATTTCCCCAGATCTGCCCAGGCCTTTTCCAGTTCCTCCCAGTTCTCCCAGTGAGTGACCAGTGTTGATGGCATTTACAGACTGGGATCCAAGTTCCATTTGCCACTACTACTGCTTCAGGTTTTGCTGCTTCTGCACACAGAGATGCCTGACCACACTGCTCACTTTACCCTCGATCACCTTTACTTTTCCACATCCTCACAGCCTTTCAGCATTATCCCACTAGATGTCAAAGTGACTGCACAGGATCAAACACCAAACTCAGGTTTCTCCCCACAAAGGAATCCCACCCATGCCAGCTCCTCTGCTCTGCTGGGCAGAGGAACCACTGGCACTCTTCTGCAGCTCATTTGTGTGCACAGGCAGTAAGAGAAACCTCCCCCTAAGGAGGCAGGAGGAGCTTCCAGGTCCTCTGCCTGGCATGTGAGAAATGACAGTGTCACTGCTCATCTTAGTAAGCACTGACAGAGGTGGCAACACCTCCACTGAATCCCTGAAGCTGCTGAACCCAAGTATCCAGTGCGGTTTGGTAAGAAGTAGAGATGGAAACTTGCTCTGTGGCCTCAGAGGAGTCATAGTAATATTTCAAGTTACTTACTGAGTACACCAAGGCTCTGAACTTCCAGCTGATCCCAGGAACATGCAGGTTCTGGGGAAGACTACAGAAGAGCAGGGGTGGCAGCAGCTCCTCCTGGGTGTGAACAACTGGGAGTTATCCTTCAGCTGGAAATTAAGACAAATGAGACAGTATTTAAGCATCAGATAAGAAAATATGCTCCCTTTATTAAAAAATAGCACTACATCCTTTACATTTAGCATCAAATCTGCTGTAATTACTTAGCAGTTGGAAGGCAATTTGCAACAGGCTTTATTGTTCTGCATCTGCACCAAATTCTCAGCAAAACATCCACCAGGGAATAAAGCCAAATGAGATGTGCCACAGTAAGTACAACATTTAACTGCTGCACAGTGGAGCTTCCACTGAGGCTTCCAGAAGCTGCAGTGGGATTCTGCTTTTGTGCTGCTGCTTTGGTTTTGCCACCTACAGGGGCTGTGGGCTTGACTCCAGCCTCTTTCTCCTGTGGACATCCCCCCAGGACTGCTGTAACCCACAGGAACTACTTAGGTTATGTTACACACCCAAAAGTAAATGCCAAAACAAACCCAAGTCTATTGCTGCCATAGAACAAGAAAGATCCTGGCAGGGGCCACCCCTGGGACTTCACATCCACTTCACTTATCAATGCATCTGCCTCTGTGGCTTTAATCTCTACAGCTAAGAGACAAGGAAAAATCTCTTGCCAGGTAACTAAGGGCTTGCAAATTCAGCACAGTATCCTAGAGTAACCATGTCATCCAGGGGAGAAAACTGGAGCTCATGCAAGGTTTTGTGGGTGCTTAAAGGAAGCTACATTTCCTCCTGCTTAGCCTGCTCTCAGTCCAGCCTAACCTCACCACAGGTGAGACACTCAGCAGAAGTGTGATGGGAACAAAACTCTTCCAAGTTTCTGCCCATTAACAAACAAAAAATGAGGGGAAAAGCTGTAGTTTTGCATCTCCCAAAGCAGGGAGCAAACACTTGAGGCCATTCAGGAATTCTGTCTCAGGTGTTGAAACCTGCACCGTGGGGGAGGAGCACAGGAGCCTGCTGCCCTCCGAAGGGCTCCTGACTTCCCAGGGGATGTCACACAGTGACAGCCATGGATTTCCTGGATGCTGCTTGCTCCTCCTCGAACAGAGATTAAGGAACATTCCTTCTGATTTAATTCCAGATCATCACATAAAACAGGAATGAGTCTTTGCAAGGAAAAGATCTCTTATGTCCCTTCCAGCCTGAAGCTAAACAGCATAAACAAATTCATCCCTTTCAGTAATGAGGACATGAATATGCAGGAGTGCTTGGAGTTAAGGAACAGGAACAATTCCCTGTGTTCTCCTCCCATCCAGAGCTCTGCCTCCTGTGCTGCTGCTCAGTGTTTCCCTGTCCCACCAGGCTCTGTGCCCTCCAGCCTCCAAGCAGGTTATTAGTCTTACAAAATGCACAGGATTAAAAGCACATGTCTTTAAGCTCCACAGGCTGAGTTTTTCTCAGCAGGATTGCAGGGGCACAGATGAGAGCAGAGCTGGATTCTGGATGTTTACAGTAGCATGCAATCTGCTCTGCCAGGCTGGCTCCTGATGAAAGGAGGCTCCCACGTGAGGGAAGGTGATGTCTCTGTCCTCCCCAGATCAGGGCAAAGCACACTTGGGTGAGCAGGGAAATCACAGTCTTATTGCTAGGTGAAACAACTCCCTCATTCAAGAGGGGAAAGGGAAATTCAACTACTGCTCAAAGAAATGGGATGAGCTGTGAGGGAAGGGAGGCAAGGCAGAGGGGATGGCAGGAGGGGTGTGACTGTGCTCTGGGGGTTGGTAGAGGACCAGGAATAACAGAGAGTGAGGAGATCAGACAGACACTTACGAAAAGTCCTAGACTTTATTCAATGAATTATTGAGAGTCTATTTCTGATCTGGCACAGGAGGTCACTTGAGCTGCAGAAGGGAGCAGTGGGAGCCCCAGCACTCCTGCCACTCAAACCTCGACAGAACAAAGGGATGGGAAAGGGAGAGCACAGATCCACCCCAGCTCCAGGGAAGGACTCTGACCTTAGGAGACTTCTCCTCTTTCTAGTATTTCTGTCTTGTTTGCAGCCTTGGCAGTTCACAGCCTGAACTAGCTCCCCTGGGTAACCACTGACACCTCCATGGGTGCCAGTAGGTGACTGGACCTGAGCTGTGGTCCAGCTGCTTCATGGCTGGTGGCTTAGGTGTGCCAGCTCAAATGAACAGCACCATCTGGATGAGGCCCTCCAGACCTACCAAACAATAGCATTAAGTGATAATGACCTAGTCTAGAAAGCCCCATTTTAGCATGACAACACCACATACCACAGAGGAAGGCTAGGTGCTGCCCAGCAAGCCTCTGAGAGGCCTCAGGAGCTCACACCCAGACTGGTGCCCTGAAGCACATGGACATGGTGACAGACAAACTTTGTCTTTATTACAGCCTTGTCTAAGAGCTGGAAAAAAGGACAGAAATAGGAGCTGAAAGTGATGAACTAAATCACATGAAGGTTAATGACTTAGCCAAGGTCTCTCTCAGTACACAGCAGCAGTGATCTGGGAACACTGGTGTCCCAACCCAGTTCTAAGTTGTCAGATCATCCTTCCTACTTTGCTTCAGAGACTCAGATTCATGGCAGACATCTTCCTCCACACACCCCAAGAGCTTCTGCAGACCTGGCATCTGCTGCAGGTGCCCTGTCCCCAGGACCTGAGGGAGTGCAGAGCCTCTAGAGAACATGGAAAGCAGATCTCTGTGCCAAGGTTAATCTCAACAGCCCAGTTGTGCAGTGATGAGGAGAGGGAGGGGAGGTTGGAGTCACTCTTCATTCACCAAACAGTCTCACTATCTCCCCATCTTTCCTGAAGTCATGGAGATACTCATTCTCTTTCTAGACTCTTTGGTTCCCTGTCTTGAGAACAAGCTCTGTGGTCAGAGAGGAAGCTAAAATCATACGCTGATCTCCCTTCTTCAGCACATTCAGTGTCTGGGTTTGCCCATCAATAGAAACATGAACAAATGGAGACATGTAGACACAGACCAGGAGAATGAGTTCTGGACAAAGCTTCTCTCACTCCTGTTCAGCTGCAGCAATTTCACATCCTGAGAAGAAGGGAGAAAAGCTTCAAGCATGAGATTATTACATTTTGTACATTACACCCTGATAGAAGCTAAAAATAGAGTCTGCTGGTTGCTAAGTGTGTTTCAAATGGCTTTCCTTAGAGGTAAAAATGGGATTTTAGTTGAAAAAGCAGAAGGTGGGATGGATAACATCTTGGGAAAGAGCTGAAGAGAAAATCACCAGTTATTGGCATGAAAGAAAGGAGGAGTCTGCTCTTCATCTTCTCAAGAGAAGGCAATGGTCAGTTCCTGAAAGGCTGCTCAGGGCTTCCTGCTGCCCTGCATGAGGAACACACAAAGCCATGGCACTGCTCAGCCCCTGCCCTACACAGAGGCACAATCTGCTCTCAGGTCTCACCACTCCCTGGGGCACATCTGCCCTGTGGGCAGCAGAGGACACTGAGGATACTGCACTGGCCCCAGCTGTTCACTGGGGAGCAGAGAGAGAGAAATCCAGTTCAACAAGACACTCTTGCCTCCCAGACTGCTGTCATCAGGTCAGGCTTGTAAAGGAGAAGCAGCCAGTGAAACCCAGCTGAATGTTCCACCACCAAAAACCACTGAGGTCAAGAACCTGCATTAATATGACAAACCCCAGGAAATGCTAAACCTCTGCCTGCCAGCTTCTCCCCAGCCACCTCTGTGGAAAGGCCTGGGAACATCATTGCTGACCCCTTTCTGGCAGCAACTTCCTTAACTTTAACAGTTTCTGCCTTTGCTGGAGAATTTGGGGCATTTCTTTATCAAGTACTAGATAAGTCTTAACCATGGCAAAGGTTAGAGATCAATAGGGAAAGTGCCAATGATTCCGGAGGCTGTGGTCAGTGACCTGTTGACAGCTCTGCCTCCACTCTACTCCAAAGGCACAAGAGAAACCTCATCACACAAACCCCAGGCAGCTTCAGGAGTGTCTGCTCTTATTGCTTTATTTACTGCCAGTGCAAACCTCTGCTCCTTTCATCCCTGGCAGGATCCTGCATCTCCTGCACAAGTCAGCACATGATGAAACAGCAGAATATTCACCAGTGTCAGACTGAGAGCTTCAGCAATAAGCTCCAGTGCAATGTGAAATATTGGAGCAATTCTTCCTTCTGATCAGGATGTTAATCTTCCCTTTTCAAAGGAAGCCCAAGGTTATCAGTATGATCTAGCAGTCTCTCAAAATACTGCCAACCAGCATTGCCAATTACACAATTCCCATTTCTGTGAGTCCCTGGGTTTACTGTGATCAGAAATCGTTGACACGATTTCACTAGGAGCTTCCCATTTCCACTCTGTGCAGCTTTCTGACAACAAAACCTGAATTTGTGGGTGTTTAAAGACAGCCTAAGTAACACATTTATATGTGTGTACTTTGGGCATGCTTACATTTGTGTAAGCTCCAATTTAAATGCAATGGAAAACGTTCCAGCTCCAGGTGCCTACACTGCAGATAGATGAGAGACAACAAAAAGTCTCCTGAGTGTGCCCAAAGCAGTAAGAAAAGTCAAGATGGTTAAAAGAGGCCAAAATCCAGAGAGAAGGAGAGAGGCAGAAGTTGCTACAGATAATGTCCTGGGCAACTGCACTGCTGGGTGATCTGATGAATTATTAACATGATAATATAACCCAAATCTCACAACTCCAGTGCACAGAGGTCACCACCACAGGGAAGTGAGTACTGAAGTGTTTCATTGTCCCTGACCCGAGCACTGGCTCTGCTGAAGGCAGTGAGGATCAGGAGGGATGCACACGAGATCCTCCCTGCCATGGCACAGGGTGTGAGGAGGAGAGCCAGGGAGAGGAAGCAGCTGGAGGCAGCTCTGCTTTTCCACCCTGCACACAGCTTCCAGTCCTGTGCAGAAGGCATTGGGTAGAAAACAGGCAGCAGTGTGACCAGGGCCCAGGTTCACCCTGCCACGTGCAGGACTTCACATCCTCCCCTTCCCAGGCAGGGCAAGCCAATTGTGGAGCACCAGCCCGGGCCTTTCCCCACCCCTGCCTGGTACAACCCACACTGACTCCATGTCATTAACTCATTTCAGCAGCCACAAGAATCCTGGCTAAATCAATATTTGGTTTCTGGAGCCTTTTAAGGCCAGTTTTGCTCCACTTCAAATGTTTTGGCACAGAAATAGCATCAAAGAGCTAAATAGAACTTGTTACTCATAATATCCCTTTAATCTCATAAACAGCAGTGAGCAGATACAGATCTCAGCAGGGCTGTGAGATTACTGCCCAGGGCCCAGCTCACAAGGAGAAGGATGCTGAGCAGCTCTGTGAGCAAAGCAACCTTCTCAAGGTGATGTGTCCCCAGGGAAAGGTCTGTCAGTGCATGCTGTGCTTGTGGAGAGCTGGAGCCACCCTCAGCACCCCAATCCTGCTCAGGGTAGGGAAAGGCAAGAAAAAAAAAACCCTGCATTTCTGTCAAACCTGTGGAGATGTTTTTCTGTGACCTTCAAGTGTTGCCAGACACTGATGGCACACTGTGGGCTCCTGGAGGACTCATGTGATGGTCTAGAGCCCAGCAAGATGTGTTCCACAGATTCTGGTTTGGTGTGAGAGAGGTCACAGGCTCTGTCCTTGCCCCACCATGCACTTAGGGAAGGGGGGAACTGCAGAACACCCAACAAAAGATTTCACATCTCTTAGCAAAGCCCTGCATGAAGTGGCAACCTCTGGACTCCTGGTTCTTCCCCCACCATGGTAGCAGTCTGCAGTTTTGCTTGCCAGGGAAGGGAGGGAATGAGCTGGAAGCAGCTGAGCTATCACCAGCTCCCAGAGCTGGCCAGTGACCCCCATCCCAGAGGCAAACTGAAGCCTCTCCCAGGTGCTGGGGTCAGGAGTCTTGCCCTTTGCTGGGCTGGTGCAGACAAGGCAGAGACTCTACTCCCAGCCCTTGCACTGGGCAGCAGCAGGTTTTGATGGGTTCCCCTCCAACCAGCAGCTTCCTCAGCCATATGATGCTGCTAACAGCCAGCATTTTCTCACCTCAGACAGAGACTATGAGACTAATGTGACTAATGTCTGAAAGGAGCTTTGAGGCAGCTGGATGGGAGCTCTGGCATTATGATTAATTCCATAGACTCATGTGGATTATAATAAGCATTAAACCAAACCATTGCACAGAGGACATATGATATTATACTGCTGTCTTTGTGGAGTTTTAGTCTTTCAGCATTAACTCATGATCAGCTAGAGAGGGCTACATATCACTTGGCCAGGACACTCAACAGCTCTTCATGCCTTCCTTGGGAAGGCTGCAGAACAAGAGCTAACAGCAAACACCAGAGAAGCCAATACTACAAATCACTACAAAGCTCAAGCAAGGCAAGAGCCTGAGTGGCACTGAGAGTCTGAAGACAGGGATGAAAGCAGTGCAGCACCCAGCAGGGTGTGACAGGGAAATAACTCCCCTTGCTGGGGTGAGAAGTGTGCCACAAGCAAGCCCAGCTCCTGCCCCACACCAGCCAGTCTCTGCTCTGCTGGCTTCAGGCAGTTCTGCTCTACCTTTGCAACAAGTAGGACTGCAACACCAGGGATACCAATCTCACTTCCCAGCCACCATCAGGGCTGCCTCCTGAAAGAGGCCCTGGGGGGCAAGGTGGCACATCAAGCAGTGTCACCACACACCCTGGGTCTCACCTGAGGCAGCCTTTGGCACAGATGACATTTCCATGGGCAGCCTCAGGAGGAGAGGGACCTCCAGGACCTGGGAAACTCTGCCTTGAAAGGAATGCCTTGTACTAAGCTGTCAGCTTTGCCTCAGCACAGAGCAAAACATCTCTTTTCCTCACATCTACCACTCTCTATGGAAAAAGGTGATAAGTGCAGACTTTCACTTGGAAGTTTGTTTGTTTGAATTAAAAGAAGAAAGTTATGAGATTACCTTTGCCTAGGATGCAGATCAGTTCCCTGGCTGAGAAAATCTGCCCACCACCACCCCTGTGGTCTCAGCCCCTGCTGCCTATGTGTGCACCCTTGACAGCAAATCCAGTTGTGATGATGGTAAGGATTAGAAGCTTGTGAACACACAAAAGGCAGCGTTTGGAACCTCCTCCAGCAACCCCACACTCCTGCCTGGCTACAGCCTCAGTGAAACATGGCCAGGAGACACATTCTCAGAGTCCCTTCCTTCCTGGGAAGGACAGAGATATGGTACACCTCACAAGGGAGGTGCAGAGAGCTTTAAATAACCACTTGCAAACTTGCCTTCCACAGAAAATTACAAGTCAGTTAATGCCAAGAAATCCCAGGCTCAGATTGATAAACTAGGGCTGCCTCCTGAATTTGTGCAAAGGGAATTAAGGAGTCATGTGAAAGATTTTGGCAGAGCAGCCAGGAGAGGGAATTCTCACTTCTGCTTGTACTGAGAATGTGTCTGAAAAGCAAGAGCTGTGGCTGGGTCCTAGGACAAGACACACAGGATGTGATCAGAATCAAAGGAGTCAAGTCCATTGCCAAGGTGGAATTCAGCACAGGAGCTCTATGCCTAAAGACTTCATTCACCTCAAGTCCTGTGTGAAGCCAACGTTCCTGCTGGGTTCCAGCAAGGCTGGAGCCAGCAGGATGTCAGGGTTCAGATCAGGTATCCCCAGACTGGTAAGACATTTCACCTTTCTTGGGCCAGTTAATTTAAAACAGGATTAGTAATTCCTGCATGATTAGGATTTTATGAAGCTTAATTAATTAAAGGCCATAAAATGCAATGAGACCCACATATGACAGGGACCAGATAACTCCAGACTATTAGTAAGTCACACAGTGTTTGAGATGTATAAGCAGCTCTGCAGAATGACTGCCAGACTAAGCCAAATCACCCCAAAAAGCCTCATGCCCATCACCTCCTCTGCCCTGGGGCTGCAGTGGGTGCTTGACAGGGGCTCAGCCAGGACCAGGCACCCCCAGAACATCCTGAAAACCCACAGAGGCAGAAGTGTGGATTCACGGTGGGCATGGGTGCAAAACAGCCAGTGACCAGACTGGCTCCTGAGGACTCCTCCAGCCCCACAGCAGCTGAGTGTGTCTGTGCTGGTGGGTGAGTGCCTGGGCACAGAGAGCTGTGCATGCCACTATCATCCAATTCAGAAAAGCTCACTGTTCTCCAGGACCTTTAATTACTAAAAATGCAGCAAATCCCCTTAAATATGCCAAACTGGGGTGGGCAGAAGGGGCTGTTGAGGATTGAAGTAGGATAAAGAGAATAAAATGCAAATCTCCCTGCAGTTTATACTTCTGACTAATTCCCATCACAACAGATCCAGTCACTAACACGCTTGTGACGTTAAACTTGTCAATCCTCCCCACTCCTCAGAGCCTCTGCTCAGTGACATGCCTCTGCCAGCTCCCCCAGGGCTGCACAACAGTCCCTCAGAAAAGGCTGCATCTCCCCAGCTTTGGATCCTGCTGCCAGCAGTCAAGGCTTGGGAAGTGGCACCTGCAGCCAGAGCCCAGCGCTTTCGCTGTGAGTTGATGGCATCCTGGGAAGCAAAACTCCAGCCATGCAGTGATGCTTGGGCTGATGAATAAGCATGAGGCATCCTTAATCTGCAAAGCTGTGTTCAGTGACCCTGAGTTAACCAGGCAGGCAGCCTGCAGCTGCTGCTCCTTGGAGAGGCAGGGCTGGGTCAGCCACCCTGCTCAGCACTAAGCCCTCCAGGTGATCCTCTCCAGCTTCCCATCCCCGGGGCTCTGCCATATCCAGTGTGCCACGGGGGGTGGCAGGGAAGCACTGGACTTCCCACAGCTCCTCAGCACTCAGCCAGTCACACAGGTGGGAACGAACATGGGCAATGCCTTCCAAAGGGTCAAAGCTAGAGAAGAACCTGTTTGAAACTGATCTGAACTGGTGGGGCACCTAGCGAGATGACATGCACTGAGCTGAGTGACTTCAGAGCACAAGAGCATTTGGAAGCAGGAAGGGGAGGAACAACCTAAGGGAGAAGGCAGATTATTCACAAAGGGAAAGGCTAGAACTTCCATCCAGAAGCAGAGATATTAGCATGAGTAGCCTATTTGCAGCTCTTAAAGAGCGAGACAAGCAGGCTAAAAAAGGAAGATGCTATAGAAGGAGCTGAAGGACCTCACACAGGCAGACACTGCCACAGCAACTGCAGTTTGGGTAAGCTCCTAGGAAATCCTGCATCTTCCTGCAGATACCAAGCACTGGGAGGCAGGGGATAGCTTGGCCAGGGCTTTGCAAGACACAAGTTAAATCAAGCTCCTTCTGGGGGAAATTCCAACTGCCTAAGAAAGGTTTCTGCCCTGAAGGAGCAGCCAGAAGACCCTTCTCCTTCCTTGGGATCTGGAGTGGGAATGCCTCTCCTAGGGTCACAGAAGCTGGCGAGAGCACCCAAGGCAGAGCAATGTGTCCTTCCTTCTGTAAGTGTCCAGCCCAGTTTCCAGTAGCTGCTAAGTTATTTGAGAGCTGCAGGCCTATGGGTTTTTTACTGGGAATCAGGATCATAAATCCAGCGTGTAACACCCCCAGGCATCATCCTGCTGGCTGATGGACACGTGAGAGCACCAGGCTCTGCCTCCATCTCCACTGAAGAGCTCCCACTCTGGCTCCAGCTCTGCCTGTACCCTCTTTAAAGATGTTTGTTGCTTGGGAAAGGCTCCAAACCTCTTAAGAGACCACTTCTGTCTCACTGAACTTATCAGGAAGGATAAGAGTGCAATTTATAACTCTAGACAAAAACCTGGGCTGCATTTGAACAAAACCATTCCAGATCCATCTCTGCCAGGATTCACTTAGCCAGCCCAGGTAGTGATGGCCATTTAGGCATCCTGCTTCACTAAGCAGCCCTGCAAAAAGCAGCCTCTATCCTGGGAGTCTCCACAAGCACATTAGAGAAGGAAAACTGCAGAGAGAGATTTCCATCTCCTAACATCTAGGCAGGCGACAGATGGGATTAGCAAACGAACAGAGCACTGGAGGAAGGAGAGGATTAACCATGGGAGAGAGAAAAAGGTCACAGTGGCAGCTCTTTGGAGAAAGAGACTTAGGACAAATGGCACAGGCAGTTTCCATTTATTTACTTCAGCAAATGAGAGATGCAGAATATGAAAATGAAAGAACAATCTTCCTTTAATCTGGGGGGAAGCAAGCTGGGCACAGATCACAGCCACTAACGAGAAGAGAGCTCTCCAGGAGCATGCTCTGACAACTCTAATCACCCCATGGCCTGGGATGCTTAGAGTCCAATTTCAGCTCTGGCTATTATTGCTGGAGTTTTAATCACTATTCTTATGCAAACAATTGGAGGGAAGGATGGAGAGATAAACAAAGGAAGAGAAGTCAGGCTCAGAGGAACCATTGCACACTGAGAGGAGCATCACATGCTGGGGTGGCTTTGGGAGCCACACTTGGTGTGAAGATGAACATGACAGGCAGAGGTGATCCTCCTGCTTCTGCTGGCTTTACATCAAGTCCAAATTTTACATCCCAGACAGCAATAAGGAAGCAACTGCTGTAACAGTGACTGCAAATGCAAAAGAGAGCTCTGCTCTCCGTTTCTGCCCAGGCACAGCAGCTCTGACCTGTGAAGTCAGAAGTGATGAGAGATCAATAAGGAGGTGGTGCCTAACTTGACTAGGCTCAGGAAACGTAACACAGAACCACACCCCCTGCGCCAGTGTCCACCTAAACATCTCTCTGACCTACAATAGATGCTCATAGATTGCTCTTGTTTAAATACAGGTTGATAAAGTGGTGGATCCTCATCTCCTGCAGCACAAGAGGCCACAGAATTTTTATGCACTGCCTAACAAAATACTTCCCCTTGTCTTCAGTTTGGTAGTGCCTGTATCACTAGGCTGCTTCAGTGAAGCAAAATTGGTTTTGAACAGCCACAGGGAAGATCCTTCCAGGCTGTAAACCTGGAACCTTTCACTTCTGCTGAATCACTTCACCAGCACCAAAGGGAAATGAAAGATTATTTGATGCAATCAGCTTTTTGTCCATTTACAACTTTCTGCATTAATATTAAGATATTCACTCTCACTTTTGCCCAGACTGTAAAAAAAACACATGAATTCAAGATATTTGAAAGTTATTTAAGGCTTGTGCCCTCTGAGCAGCTCCCTCAGAAGGTGAACTAATAGGTCTTGGCCTCCCATTTGGATCTGACTCTAAAGCACATTTGCTGCTTGTTAGCAGATTAACAGATGAGACAGAGGAGAGTTAAACATAGCCAAGGTGTGAAAAGTAATTATGTGCTGCTGCATCAGGCCGGGAATAAGAAAAGCCAGCATTAAGTGTCTGCTCTAAGAGGTGATATCTATCTTCACTGGGAGAACAAGGCACAGCTGAACCTGCATGTATCTCAAGCAGCTGACCTGAATCTCATCCTGTATCTCCAAGAGAACACTGCTCAGACTGCACTTAGGTAAAATCTTCTCTCCTCAGAGTCTCCTTCTTTGACTCTCTAAAGCCAGACCCTGCAGCTCTGGCCAGAGGTGCTGTTGGAAACAAGGGCTGCCCTGCAAGCCTGGTGGAAACAGCAGCAAACTGAGCAGGATTTCAAGGGAATTTCAAGGATTTCAAGAACATACTAAGGTGAAGCTTTCAAAGCTCAGAAGTTACTAGCAAGGGGAGAGGTTACCCCTGCCCATCCCCACTGCACACCCAGGAACAGGCCAGCAGGACCTCCCTGGCAATGCTGAAGGCAGACTGGCTCAGAGCATCCTTAAGCCATTTCTAATCAAAACTGTCTTCATCCTGTTCCTTGCCCCTTGTATCATATTCACCTTTGCCTCCTGCCTTGCACTGTGGTTGTAAACTCTCCAAGGCAGCATTTACAGCTTTGTCCTGAGTGAAATCCAGGTGTCCTGGCAGCCAGGGGTGATTTGTCACTCACATCAGCAGAAGCAGCTTTCCATCACCTGCAGTGTCCATCACACCGGAGCCAGGGCACCCAGGACTGCTCTTGCACATCTAACAGCCAGTGAGGGACCAGTATGAGCCTTGGCAGCTCTTACTGTTTGGCTATTTTATTTACTGACTGGGTCAAGACTTTCTTGTTGTGAACCTTTTTGCACCAAAACAGTTTCACACCCAGGATGTGAGCCCACACCAGCAACTCTTTTACACCATTTGGTATTTTCATTGATTTTAAACCTGTACAAATAACTGCATGAGTTGCAGGACAAGGGAATATCATTCCCTCTGGGACTTGTATTTCTTTTTCTAGGCCACTCCTCTGGTTCCTCAGAGGCTAAGCTCCAATGTGGGAATTGTATAGCAAAGATCAGAAACAAGAAAATACAATATGGGCTTTTTTTCCCCTTTATAACACTCAAAGCTCACCAGCATTCCACTGACTAGATGAACATTGCTGCAGTGGAAGTGAAGCAGTTTAGCACTAGTCATTTCCTCAGGTAGAGGTTATGACTTATGCATTTTTTTTGAGCTCCTGGCTGATTCTTTGTGCATGCACAAGAGCTAATTGCATCCAAGAGAGTTCTGTTGGTCTGGAGGCATATTGCCATATGTTTGGTGTATACTTAATTAACACAGTGCAGCTGCACTGCTTTCCATCTGTATTACAGATTCCATTCCTATTACACATCTAGGCAGGAGTCCCACAATTCATATTTATTAAAATGATTACCCCAAGATTTAGGTGGTTGGAGGTCCTGAGCCAAGCAGCCCAGCATTCCTTTGCACAGGGAAGGGAAACTGAGGAGCAGGAGCAGAGAAGTGGTGTTCAGGTGTGCAGCCAGCAGGTTAGGCTGGCAGGCAGAAGTGAAAACACACCCCAGCCTTGCTGACCACTTTTTCCAGGTGCTGGCTCTTGAGCTATGAAGGTTATTGAAGTGTGACTTGCCACACTTCCTATTCAGCATCAGATTCAGATCTGGTTTTGGCTTTCTGCAATCTTTTTCTCTAGGCATTGGAAATTTAAAGCTCAATTTGTATAAGGTGCTCACTGCTCTTTGCTATCTGTTCATGAAGCACCTGTGCTTCAAAACTCACATGCCTGTGCAAAAGGTGTGAGCTGCACAGATGCATTTCAGACAAGTAACTCCCCAATAACCTTTTCTCCTGCTGCACAAAGCCAGGCTGTGTACAAATGCACTGAACAGAAGCAATCTAGAGCACAAACACAGATCAAATCTGACCTGACTGCAATGCTTACAGCCAGCATCTAATGCCAACCTCAAGCACCTCCCAGGAATGTGGAATACCAGGCCCCAGAGCTGTGCTTGGGCTTGATAAGAAGGGGACACTTCATGTGCAAGTCATTGTCTTGTCCAAGTCTGAAGTGAGGAAGTAATCTGACTAATTAAAGTCCAAATCTGGGCAATTATAGACAGCAATGCATGGCTGAGAAATAACCTAATTGACTTCTCTTATCCATTCAAAGTCATCAATAGAATTCTGTGAGCTGGCTAAGACCTGCACATAGGAAAGGGAAGATTTCCAATTACCTGGGGAGGACAAAGGGCAGAGCACAGCACAGCAGCTGCCCTCATGCTACACTGCACGTCTGACACTGCTGTTCCTGATCCCAGGCAGTGGCTATTGTCTGCTAGAAGCAGGCTGGAGACTGACAATGCCCTTGGACAGGCCAAGGAACAGATCTCAGCTGGCACCTGACAAAGGTTTTGGCAAAAGGCACTGATGTGAAAGGCTTGGGAGGGAAGTTTCCCAGAGAAGCTGATGGACACTTATTTACTCTGAAGTCAGCTGGGGTTTAGGTCTCTTCATTTTGGGTCCAAAAGGATTCTGTGCCTGCTGAAGATAGTTTTTGTACACAGAAGAGGTAAATCATAAACCAATCCACATGTGAAGAGCTGTCTTCATATAGAACACGGGCAGTTTCAGACATGTCCTTGGCTGGATCCTGCTGCAAGGCAAGCTGGTGGAGACCACAGAGCCTGGCCCAGGCATCTCCATAATCAGCAGAGTAAAAGAGCTGGGGATAAGAGGATGCCTTTTAATGGCACAGTTTAGGGTATCTGGTGTTTTCTGCTCCTAGCAAGTGGGTGCTTTCCTCAGCATAGCACAGGCAGCACAAAAATGACTGCTTCCAGTTTTCCTGTGCACCACTGCCAGACAGCACTGATCAAAAGATGCCAAGATGCTGAGGTCCCCAAAGGGGAAGGTGTTGACACATCAGACAGTGTTCAAACCAGATCAATAACTGCAATGCTATAACTGGAGGGCAGAGATAGGGAAATATGCTTAAATAGCTCCCTGCTTCTCTTAGGGATCTTTGCCTGCTGTAAGGAGACTGTTGTTTGAAAACAACACTGAGAGCAACAACAGCGTTACTAAATATTCAACAGAAATTCCAGGAGAGGATGCAGGAGAAGGAACATGGCAGATTTTGCTGGAGAAGTTAAATGCAGCTTCATTGATCCATCAAGCAGCCACAGCTCAGAGGCTGCTTTGTGCCTTTGAGCTTTACAAAAATCTGCAAATCCTCAGGAGCAGGCTTAGGGGACTTGATCCATGTGTCAAATCCCCAGACTGAAGCAACTTACTGATAGGCCTCAGCTGCAGGGACATTATCCTAAACAGCATGGAAGGTGGTGACTGCCACCCCAGAGGGGGGAAAAACAGGCTAAGGATAACCTGAAGCCTTCCCCCTGCCTCGTGTGCCCCCTCTGCTCTCAGGACTGACACCAGCCACTGCCAGCAGCAGAAGCACCACAATCTTTGGCTGCACAAGTGACTGCTTCTCTCCAGACAAGTGGTGGCACAGCCAAGTGTCTGCTGAGACCACCCAGAGCAGCAGACTCCCCCAGCATGGGCTGGGGCACATGAACCCAGGCACACACTGGGGATGAACTGCTCTCCAGGAGCATCACACACTGCAGCTGCCACCGTGTTTCCAGCCTCCCTGTCACTAGTCTCTTGGTCCTGTGAAGGTTGAGGTTTGAGTTTTGGTTTTAAATGGTTTAGAGGCACAGTGGGGATAGGCTGATGGTTGGACTTGATGATCTTAGAGGTCTCTCCCATCCTTAATGACTCTGTATGCCAGCAGCAGACTGGCAGCAGACCAGGAGTGTGATCTGCCAAAGAAACTCAAGGAATTCAAAGTGCAAAGCTAAAAGCTCCCCTTCGGAGGAAGCCTCTCCTCTCAGGTGTGCTACAGAGCAGCAGCTAGAACAGACTTGGACACTTGCCTTCCCTCTCTAACCTTCTATTTCAGTGCACACTACAGCCTCCAACCAAAGCAGTGCTCGTGACACTGTGCATTAGCATAAGCAACAGCATCAGACCCTTAGCAACAAACAGCATTTTGCAGATGAAGCTAATCCTGTTAAGACTTCCAGCACATGAACACAGGTTTCCTGGCTGGCTGATGGCTCCTTTCTATACCTGAATTCTCAGGCAACTCAGGTTCATGGTAGGAAATTTCATGCTTTACTAAGCTGCTTATCAGCATCAAAAGAAATGAATTAAGATGGTTGGGGGGGGGAGGGGGAAGGAAAAGATTTTTCAAGTAATGCTTATATTCCACTAAAAGAGCCTGTAAGGAGGGTCTGCCTTCCAGCTTCAGGAGAAACTGTTCCCCCTTTCCTTGTCCCTTTGAAGTGCATCTGACTCTCAACAGCCACATAGGAATAACTAGGCTCTGTGTACATAAAGAACTGAGAGGGACACTTCAGAGCCCAGGAACCACCAGCTCTCCACCCCAGAACATCTGCAGCAGATGAACACTAATAAGCACTAAAGAGGAAGGTAAGGTGAGTGGCACTGCCTGCCAGAGGAGGCCAGTCCCCAGCTGGGGTTGAAGGGCAGGGTAAGCAGGAGAATACATTCAACATAAAGGTCATCTACATGGATTCAATGATCTGAGCAGTCATTTCCAGAGCCACCTTCTGCAATTAATGTTTAAATAAAAATAGAAACACTATAAAGTTCAGCTTTTAACCAGCAAAATTATTTCATGTCCCATAAAGCCTTGAAATACAAGATCATGGATTCTTTCTCCTTAGACACAGAAAGCAGGCTTCTGTGGTAGGGCAAGCAAGCCAAGACAGGGTATTTCAAGGGCACTGAGTCTTTGCACTCCAAAAAACACTTGAAATCCCTTTCTAGTGACCAGGGGCAGCATTTAACAGCTGTGGGGGTGGGGCTTTTTCTTTTTTCTTTTAATTTGATTGAGAATTAAAAGCAATTTCTAATCAAATACTGATGGAAATACATAATGCACTTAGAGAACTAACCCAGGGTCATCAGCAATACCACATCTCAGACTAGAAGGTGATGGAGAAAAGGCACTTGAGGGTGTTTCAAGTGCAATCTACTGGTCTCACAAAAGTGTTGCCTTGCACTAGACTCAGAGTGAGCTGTTGCTGCTGCATCCCTGCCCAGCATGTCCTGACCCCACTGCCCTCAGCTCCTCTCCTCCAGGAAGCCTGTTAAGCAGTTTGGAACCAGCAGTTCCTTGAGAACTAATAGTAGCTTTTCATTTTCTCCCTGGACCTCTCCTGAAAGTGCCTCCAGCATTTGTTTAGTGTGATTGGAAATGTTCTGTCTCCTATGACTTTGCTGCCCAAGAACTAGGCCACCAAGCAAGTCACCAGAGGAATAGTTGTTCTTCAGCACCAGAGTCCTCTGTAACCTACTTCCAAGCTTTTAACCTACACCATCAAAATGAAGCTGGAAAAGGAGGTTCAGCCTCATCATGCCAGTTCTGATGTCTGGAAAATGTCACAAAGTCACTTGGAGACGTTGATGCCCTTCCACTGCTCTGAATCTGAGAGGTTTAGGTCTAGCTCCCAACCCTCAGTGATTCCCTGTCTGACTTTCAGGGAGGTGCACACTCTCCGAGCTTCAGTTCCCTGTCAGCAGAGATAATACCAACTCTTCACATGAGCTGGGGAAGTTTTTCCACACTGCTATGAGAATTAAAGTAGTCTGGTTCAAAGACTTGTTTCTGCAGCCCTCAAAGCCAACCATAAAACTTCCCCTCACTTCAGTGCAGGATCAGTGCTTTCCTCTTGAAGGGCTGCCAGAGCTCCCTCCCTCTATCCTTGGAACTTGGGGTCTCACTCTCTTTATTTTTACTTACTACAGGGACAAAACATGGGATTTGCCATGGCTTTCAGGGGTAGCAGAGATGCAAGTCAAGATCTCCAGACATCTGACTTCTTGTAGCCGTTAGCCTCATTGGCTTTAAAGAACATTCTGGGAGGTGTGGCTTGCTCCAGCCACAGCCTTCCTGCCTTGCCCACCTCTCAGGAGTCTGGGCCACTCGCCCCTGCTTCTCTCCTCAGCAGAGAGAGCTGCTGTGGGACCTTCCTGACCTCACCCCCTGGGTGGAAGGAGGCAGCACCCTCAGCACTCAGAGGAGCATCCACCCATCAGGAAATGAGAGCAGACAAGGAAAGGCAATCAGCTTTCCCCAGAAGCTCCCAAGGCACAACTAATCTCTTCAGCCCTTTCTCAACCCCTGCTGCACATATAAATCAAATTAGCAGCCATATATAAACACACACACATACATGAAATAGTCTCTGATTCAAACAGCACTTCTAATTTGGAACTAAAAGGAGAGAGGCAAAACTGTTAAGTTAAGCAGGAGATGACACTTGCCACTTCATTCCTCCCATGACCCCCAGCTCCAGGTGTTATTCACCTCAAATTCTAAAGGTGTTAAAAAAACCCAAGCAACCTTTTGAAATCTTTTTTGAAGTCTCAAATATAATTTGTTGCTAATTCTGGTCTGTAAACAACTGCCTGATGTTTCAGTTAAATGTGTCAAAGCTGCTAAATGCCTGTATAAATAATAAATGGGAAGGGCATGTACTAAGGCTGAGGTCTCTCTGCATCAAGACACAGACAGCACTATGTTTTATTAATGACAATGTGAAAACCACAGTGAGGTAGGAAAGTGGCTTCTGTGCCAGGGTTGTAAATCCTCAGTTCACAACCAAGCACAGCCCAGAGGGGAACAGGTCCAACTTCATCATCTGGCCTTCACCAGAAGGTTTAGACTTGGACAGATGTTTACAGACACAGATACAGAGAGACTTCAGAGCTGCAATTACCCCTGCATTCTTTCTCAGCACCATGTATACATTGATTAAGAGACTGATGGTGAATCCAACATCTCTGGGTGCAGCAGAGCAACAGATTACCTGTAATTACTGTTGGTAATCACCCACAACACCCAAGGATGTGCCTCTGCAGGCACAAAAAGTGTTCTCTAATACACTATTTACAGTTACTAACCCCTTAAAAGCAGGGTGTCCTGGCTCGGGTCCCTTGACACAGGGAAAGGGAAAAATACTCTTTTCCAAAAGCTTTTCTGTGTCTAGCTCTGTTCCTTCCCCAAGTCTGTTTGGCCTCAGGATGATCTTTGCCCAAGCAGACATGCCTGTCCCCAGGCTGATGTTCTGCACACAGTTAAACACTTCAGAACTGGAAAAGGATTCTGCCCTTACATGGAATGACACAAACAGCAAGTTCTCTCCAAGCAAGTCAAAGATTCAGAAACAGCAACACCAGACACTTTCAGCCTCAAGATTCCAGGCTCAGGAGATCTCAGGATCTGGGAAGAGCACTCCCTGGCAATGACAGAGGTGGGCTGGGAACCAGAGTCCCAGCCTCCTCTCTTGCCTCTCTGCTGCCTTTTCAGCCCATGCTTTCCACCAGCCAACACACCAGACTGTTCAGGAAGGACTAAGTCCAAGACCATTCAGCTGAACACAGAGAAGCCCAGATCCCAAGGGAGCAGAGGACACCTAGCATGTGCCCACAGCTTCCATGCAGAAGCACCTGCCTGCCTGTGGGGCCAGACAGGACCTGGTGCTGCCTCACAGGTCTCAGACCCCCCCAGGCTGTGGAGCACACAACAGCATCATCAGCACGTTCTGAAGGCTGGCAGCTACTCACCAGGAGGCAGAGCTCTGCTAACAAGGGTAGCTAGGTTATTTCCACAGTGGTCAGGATCCTCTCTTCCTCCACCACAATACTGCTGCTTCTACTCTACTCTCCTGCTCAGATCAGCAGTTGTCTCTTAACTAGCTCAGGAGGAAATAGCTTGCAGGTGCTTCAAATACAGACCTCAGACCCCACCCAGCTGGGGGTTTGGGTCAGTCTCTCCTCTGGCTTCCACAGCTTCTCAAGTCAATGAGACTTTTGACATGTCCACCACCTAACAGGGGCTTCTCCTGCCTTACTGCATTACTCCAAGTGCCTTCCAGGGTAGCTAATGACATCCTTTTGCTGCAGGGTGAAGGACTTCCTGGAGAAAGAGCTGCTCTGAGGGGTCAGGAAGCAAACCTGCTTCCCATGGGTTGTCACCTCCCAGGCTTGCATGATAAATACACCTAAGTGTACACCTTTGGTCTGCACCTCGGGCACAGAGATGGCTTGGGAGAGCTGAGGGGATGTTGAATTAAGCTGAGGTGAACCTTCTGGGAAAATGCAAGGGAACTTAGTTGTATAGGATTAACTTTTACCTGTTTCTCTCCCTTTTTATTTGGCAAATACTTATCAGCCAACTCTGCATTTAATGAGGAAGAAAGCACTGAGGAAAGGATATATTTTTTAGCATCTTTGATCTGAATTCCTGCTGGTGCTGCCTATTTTCCCACTAGCATGCTTACAGGTGATGAGGTTGCCCTGCAATGTTGTACTGGTTACACTCCAGGCTAAATTAGATACAGGAGACATATACATGTGTGTATGTATGGACAAAAACTTCCACACAAACACAAGATTTGTAACTCATCAAGCATGAGCCCTAGCCCCTCTGCAATCTGCAAGTGCAAGTGTTATGTTTTACATGCAGTGGATTTGGGTTTATTCCAGCAGAGAGATGTGCACAGAGCTTTGTTTTCCAGGGCACTGATCTCTTGTCACTCTGGCTCTGGATTTGTCTAGGATAAACTGGGGTGCAGAGCTGCTGTTTCCAGCAGGGGAAAGCACTGCAGGACTAGGAATAGAATCCAGGCTCTCTCCCTGACCCAGCTCTGCCTAACAGATGAAGTTATATTCTGAACAGACCCACTCCAGCAGGGAATTGCTCAGTCACCTTGAGTCATGCAGGACTTGAGAAGGAGCAACCCTTCCCAGTTAATGCAGTGTCTTGTGGAAGGGCTGGAGCCGAAGGACACAGCGACTCACAGGAGGGGTCTGCCACTGGCAGATCAAGCCTTGTGTCTCCAGGCCTCTGGTTAAACCTAAACTGTACTGGTGCAGACTAAAAGTTGTCCATTCCTGACAGCTGACTGGTGGCCTCTGAGGGAAGCATCCCAGAATTCTGTACAGGCCACTGACAGACAGATAACCACAGCACCTTCTGTCAGCACTGACAAATATAGACACCACTCAGATAAACAAGAGACACTCAGGGCATTGAGTCTGTAGAAAGATGTTCTCATTGATTTCCAATAGGAAATTCTGATCTTCAACATCACACCAAAAGCATTTTGATATCATTAATGTCATTGCTGGGTAATAGGAGTGCTTCCAAATGGAAATCATCACCAGGAAAACACAAACTGGGCACTGCAGCAGTGCAAAGAGCAAAGTCCCCTGCAGAAGAGCAAGAGAAAACCCCAAGGATGAGAGGGAAGGAAAGAACAGCTCCTCACTTTTAGGCAAGAGGAACTGAGGAGAAAAGATCTTGCTTAGGCTGCCCAAGGTCACAACAAGAGCCCAAAGTCAGACCCCTTAGAGCCTCTGCCTGTCTCTTCAGCATCCTGCAGGTGACACCTCTCTGCCTCCTGCACCAGCTACCTCCAGGCAAAAGGCAGCTGCAGCTGGAGTGGCTGGGGCCATGGGAAGCTGGCTCTGGGGTAAAGCCCCTGCTAGAAAGGACAAATGATGGACAAACATATGAAGACTACCAACAAAATACCTCTCAAAATAAAAGGATTTAGGAGCACTGTAATGATCTCACTGCTTACATCAAGCACAAGCTGTGCATATCTTCATATTATATTTGTTGGATTACCAGGGCTTAGTGCTTAAGCAGCCTGTCTCATTAGGGAGGCAAGAACTTTGGCTGTTCTGATATTACAGATGTGATTCAGACAGGACAGAGGAAATACCAGGACCGGGATGTTTTCCTGTTCAAAGCACAACAACTCTACCAAGTAAATAAAATTAACATCACTAAATCTTCCCAGCTCCTAGACATAAATCCAGACAAGGCTGGGGGTTCTGAACTGAGCAGCCTCATGCCAGCAGGATGTAGGTTTGCTCTGTGGAGTCACTGAGAGCTTTAAGATCATGTTCCTGAGGTAACAGAAACCTACCATGCTCTCGCTGGAAGCTCCCCTCACTGTTCTCAGGGGACAGCGTTACTAAGTGGAGTGATGGGGAATAAGGCTCATTTTACCAGGGAAAGCCTAATTCCACTGAAATCTAAACCCACCTGGGCATCCCAACAGTGAAATGATTTATTTGTTCAAACAAAAGCCAAAATCAGCAAGAAAAATTCCCTCCAAGAGCAAGCAGAGGCTGCCAGGGGGTGAGTGGGCTGGGGACCTGCAGCAGCCAGAGCCCAGCCCAGAGGAGGCCAACGCAGGCAGGGCCAGAGACCACAGCCAGCAGCAGCTGGGGCTGGGGAAGCTCTTGCTGAAGGAGAGCTGCACTCTAGGATGAAAGCAAAGTGCTGTGGGCTCAGATCATTCCAGTTCATTTTCACTGTGGTGAGGGCACAGCAAACAGACACAGAACCCAAAACACCATTTCATTCAGATTTATACCCAGATTTACTGCTTATTAGGCTCCTCATGCCCACACCTCCACTCAGCCACACTTGTACAGCCCTACTTTAATTGCAGAGCTTTAACTGCATTGCTTTGCAGTCAGCTTCACTGGATTTAGAGTCATACTCAAACCCACACTCCCTGCGCTACAGCTGTTCTGAGCTGAAGCCACTCAGCAGGCTGGGGAAGGATGACTTCCATTCCTCAGACTAAGGTAGAGGTTTGTGCCTCTCAGGAATGGCCACAGGTGAGGTATTTTCAGAAGATATTTTTGATCCAGCACTGGATAGGAGAGGGCTGAGATCTCCCTGCTGCTGGTTTAGATTTGCAGGGGTTTAACAGCTCCATGAACACAAAAGGAGTTAAACATGACTTAAGATGGGCAGAAGTCAAAGGAAATCCATGCACTGACCCCAGCCAGCTGGAAGGTCAGCCACAGGTTTTCCTAAACCAGGGAGAGTTCAAAATCTGGGGTTTTTTCCCCTTTTATGCAAGACCTACAAAACCAACCCAAAGAAACAAACCTCTTGCCTGAGGCTCTCCCTTACCTGGGTCCCTGACCCAGCTGGGAAGAGCTGTGGGTAAATCCTGGCACTTTGCATGGCTCCTACAGCTGTCAGCTAATCTGCAGGGAAAGGCTCCAGCAGCTTCCCTGCCAGGGACAGGAGACCTTGAGAGATCCCAATGGCAGGAGGCACTGCTGCTGCTGAACATTCCAGTGCTGACATCTCTCCTTCTATGGGAAAGGCAAGGATGCAAATGGCTGCTGCAGATCTGGGGTGGCTGGTTTAGAGGGTTAATGCTTTAGTTTGGCTCGGTTTTGTTTGCTTGTTTATTGCAAAACCACCCTGGGAAATGAGCCTGCTGGGTGCCACTGCCATGGATGCTCTCAGAGTGCTCTCTGTGGGGGCTGGTAGCTGCAGGGAGGGTCAGTAATGACCCTGCAGGTGAGTCTGTAATGGCAGGAGAATGGACTCACAGGCAAGAGCTTTTAGGAAGGCACCAGCTCAGACTCAGCAAAGTCTCATTTCTACAGGGAAAAGCTCAGCTTTTCAAGGTGTGTATGTTGCAACATAAAAAAGAAATATATATCTATATTACAAGCAGCAGAATGAGAAATGCTCACACTTCTCCCTGTAATATCTTAGGGAAAACAAAGCCTGAGAGCAAAACACAAAGTGCTTTAACTACCTGTACTAATGGGGGAAGGAAAGAGGCTTCTGCAGAGCAGACTGGGAATGAAGTAACAGGTGATGGCTTGAGCCTCAGACTGTGCCAGTAATGGAGAAGAATCTTCTCAGACAGGAAGGAAATGAGAAAATAGAAAGTGCTGACAGGGAAGCTGTGAATTTACCAACTCTGCAGGCAGTGATGGGAAGGGCTAGACACAGGATTTAGGACTAGACAAAAGATTTACTGGTGGAAACTGCAAAATGGTAATTTGACAGTGTAGTGCTGAGTGATGCCAGAAAATGGAGCAGACAGCACAGCCTTTTGCTGTGTCCTGGAACACTTATGGATGTGCAGTAAAGATCTGTCTGCTCAAGTGCATAACATGGAAGGAAAAGGACTGGAGGTATCCACAGAGACAAAAGCCATCACTCAGCTTTGTCCCAAGGTGCAGACCATCAAAGGTTTATTCCTATAATCTGTTCCTATTCATGCAATGCTTAAACATGCTTAGAGAAACAAGGCAGGGGTTGGGTTTTGGTGATTGTCCCTTTGTCTCCTAATTATTTGTATTAGCAAGTTAATTTTCATCACAAGCTGTCTGCTTTCTCATCTGGGAGAAACATATTTGTAAGGCTAAAGGTTCAAAAATCCCCTTTCTGAGCCTTAGCAGAGGAGGAGAACATGGAGCACACTGTGTAGGCTTGGAGGAGCCAGATTAGAGCACAAGGTGAGGAGCAAAGCTCGAGCAGCTGAGGAGCTGAGTGGGAGTAAAGCACACACGGGCTCAGGCAGGGGTGGCACTGTCAGAGCCTGCCTGTGGCACAGAGCAGGGAGGAGAGGAGACATTTCTGAACTGGGGAATGGACAGGTGAGCAGACAGCCAGGAGATGCTGCCCAGCCCCAGTGGAGTTGGGTGGGATGGGCAAACTCCTGCCAGGTTCCCTGCTAGCAGCCCCAGGCTGAGGAGCTTGGCTCAGGGTCACCCATGCCAAAGGCTCCCTAAGTCACTGGCCAGAGCTCTTCTGCAGCTCCAGCAAAACACGACCAGCATCTTCAGAGGGAGAGAGACGCAGGGCAGTGTGCTCCCCAGCTCCACTCCACACCTCAGCCAGTGCCTGTGGGGTCCCAGCCCCTGTCCTGCTGCTGCCCTTCCCCTCACAGCTCAGCAGGCACTGCCCAGGCTGGGAAACTCATCCCTGCTCCTAAGGCAGTCATATGCTGAGAGTGAGAATGTGGCTGGTGCTGCTGACTTCTCCAGCAGCACTAAAGGGAATTTTACACTTTGGCAAGCTGCCTACCTGAATTCTGGGGGAGTGGAGAAGGAGAAAACAAGTTTTGACTAGTAACATTGAAGGTGACACTATCAATCACTGGCAAACTTTGACAACTCCAGTTAATTTTTGCTCAGAAAGATAAAATACTTCACTGGTGAGGAAAATAAGAGGGAGCTTTGTGCAAGGCTATTTGTCTTCCTGTTTTTCTTCCTCTTCAGGAGAAAAATCATGTTAAAACTGCAGTAGTTTTAACCAAATACAGAGAGGGGAAGCTGAACTATTGGCTTTTGTTGCTTTCACTTAAGAGTTCATGCTTTGATTTACCTTTTTTTCCTAACAAAAGTCCAAACCATCTGAAGAGAAGCTGGTGATGGTGAGCCTGCTCCTCTAGCCTGCCTTGGGAGGAAGAGTCTGAAATAGAATAGAACTCTTCAGGCAGCTCTAGACTCAGAACTCTTCCCTGGAGGCGTAGATCTGGCAGCATGTAGGTGAATTTGATTTCTTACTCAGAAAAATTATCTGTGTTATTAATATTAACACATGCTTAGAGGAACAAATGGGTAAGAGATGCTAACAGAGAGAGAAAGCTGGGTCCCAGAGCCTGAGCTCCTGGCACTCCAAGTGAAGAGGACCAGCCAGCATGGGCAGGTGAGAGGGAAGGTGTCAGACAGTTGATGCCTTCTAGGTGACCACTCAGGCTGAAGCTCCTGGCTACCAGCTGTCACTGGAAGGGATGCTGCATTTCTTCACATCTCTCTTCTGCACTAGGAAGCAGCTTGTGGGTAACTGTGCCTGTGCAATCCTGTAATCACACCAGGAGCAGCCAAGCAAAGCCTTTGCTGGTGCTCTCAGCAGGATCATTCCTCCCAGAGCCCTGCCAGGCTGACTTTCCGCTGCCACCCACCTCAGCTAGTGCTGTCACAGTGACCAGAGTGAAACTCATTTCAGCTACCAGTATGTGACACACAGGGCTGGCAGAGCCTGTACATCTGGAAGGGATGAGCCCGTGAGACAAGTTATTTTAAGGCTTCCAAAAATCAAGATTTATTAATAGAAAAGAAAGCAGAAAGAACACAGGTATGGGCAAGGAGCACAGGAGTCATCCAGCCTGAACTGAAGTCTACAGGTAGCTAGCCACAGGAGCTCTTGGCATCCCAGGAGCAAAGGGGAGGATGATTGATGGGGAGGATAATGGTTCTGCAACCATAACAGAGTCTTTTTGGAGTCAGGTTTGCACCTGCTCGAGGATGAGGCATTAATATTTATTCAAACAAAGCCATTACAAGGGAGGGGGTGTGGGGAAGAGAGCTGAAGTACCTAACCCAAGGTAGAACAAAGCTCACCCACGTCCAACACCAGCTTCTGCATTGCAGAGGAACCTCTGCAGCTGGGGCTGGCAGAGCTGGGCTCAGGGGCTGCAGAGGATCCCCTCACCTTCCGTGGCTGCCATGTCCAGGCTGTGTCTGCTGCTGCACTGGCTGGGTTGCCTGACCTGATGTAAAACCCAAGTGGCTCTCAGAGTCCCATCCAGTGCCTGTGGCCAGCTTCACAAAATGAGTTAGGAGTGCAAAGATGCCAACGGCATCAGGCAAGCACCAGCTCCTCACTGATCCCTCTCATCAGCCCAATTAACTTTGCCAATCCAACCCTACATCAATCCTGATTTTGCTCCCAGGTCAGGTGAGCCTGTGGATGAGAACACAGCCACCAAAGCCAGCAGGGCCAGGCTGAAGGGACATGCTCAGGCACTAGATGTTGTCCCTGGTCCCTGCAGAGAGGCTACAGAACCTCACAGCTGATCCTGGCAGCTCCTGGCATTGCTCTCAGGAAGCTGTGAGGGTAAATCCATTACACCTCCAGCTTGCAGTGGTTCTTCTGGCCAGCACAGAGAGGCCTTGGGTGTGCAACACTGCCTCACAACTCACTCCTTTTCCTTCTGCTCACTCCTTCAGCTCCTTTGAAACTGCTTGGATTCCAAGTTCAACTACTCCAGAACCCGAGGCTTTCCAAAGAGCCAATTCTTAAAAAGCTAATTAATTCCCCATAGACCTTTGTGTTTTTTTGGCCTCAGTAAATATTTCTGAGATTGCTTTTCTGTATAATCAGGGTTAGCAGCTCATTAAAATGCACAGTATGGGCATCATTTTGAATGTGACATGGCTCAGCATGGACACTCAAGCTGCTTAAGAAGGACAGAAAAGAAAGAGAGGAGGAGAAAATGAAAGCAAAACCCCAGCATTTCCTTTAAGCTGACACCACAGTTAAGAATTTAAGACAGGGCAGGGAGCCTTCAACCCTGCTATTAGGTGAAACTAATTGCTCCATGCACTGATTGCCCTCTCCAGCCTCTATGCCTTTCTTCTACAGAGAGCTTTAAGGTGCTAGAAAGAAATGGGTTTTACTATCAGGTAATTGTATAAAGTCTTTACTCTGAGTAAGATGAGGATTCTTCTTGAATTAATAATGAATGAAGTCATTTAAAAGGCCTTTAGTGTGTGCAGTCAGAAATAAATAATGCCTTAATCTGGGACATTTTACTTTCCATTAAAACAAACACTTCCTCAGGTGCCTCCAGCAGAGGATGGGCAGATGGGCAATAACTCAGGGCTTTCTCCTAGTGTTTCCTGTGCACTGTTGGTGCCTGAGAGCTGCAGAAAACACAAAGGCTAAAAATATTCAAACTCCAGAGGTTTCCAAGTGCAGGAAATGGAACCTGAGGATGTTCCTGTTGGACTCTGCATCACTCTGCAGCTTGCAGCTCTGTGCCACACACACCTCCAGTGCAGGAGCAGTACTCCTGGAGGGTTTGAGGTGCATCAGCATGTACCAGATGCTCTTCACCTGCAAGTCTCTAGTGAGGAGAGCTGCTATTTCTGTTAAGCAGTAGACAATGATGCTGCACATCATTCCTGAGTTATACAGACCTACAGGATGTTCTAGATGCCAGCCCCTACTTCTGTCACCTGCTACTGTGGCAGTGACAGCCAAGGACCAAAGCAGACAGCTCACATCTACCAATAAGGGAGAGCAAACAGGAGGCTTCTGACACCATCCCTAAAACGCATTTGCTGGCAGAGCTGAAACACTCAGAGAAGTGCAGCTTCCAGCTGTAGTTCAAGGGGAAGGGGAGAGGAGCAATGGCAGTGGATTAGAGCTTGGGTTTGTTAAGTGCAGAGAACAAACAGTCATCCTAGCACCATTTCAAAACCTATTTGAAGAAGGATGTTATCCTCTGCTCAGGGAGGAGGAACTGAGCCTGGGCTTAACACTAAGCAAGGGCTGAACCAGTGTGCTGGACTGGGAGCACTGTGCTAACTGGTGCAGGTTCCCATTTGCTCGGAACGGCTCCTGTCAGCTACAAGGCAGAAAGATCTCTAGCAGCTGAGACACATTGGAGCATGAGGAAGAGCAAAGAAACCAGCAGCTGAAGGTCTCAGATGTGGTGCAGTCACAGGGTGCAGAGGAGATGAAGTGCCAGGCCCTGAGGCAGGGGGGTGCCAGCAGAGAGGAAGGTGTGAGGAGAGCATGCAGGGAGGACTGCAGAGACTCCCCAGCACTCCTGCTGCTGGCACAGGAGATCAAGATGCTCATGTCCCCCTGGAGAAAACCATTCCCACCCTGCTGCAGCTCCAGCCCAGCCTGTGGGGCCTGAGGAAGCCACATCCATGGTCACCTCTCTCACAGCAAGCCAGGCTTGCACCCACACTGCTCTGCAGGAAGCAGTTCTCACACTCACTCTATCCCTTTCCCAAGGCCTCTGACAACATTTCCCTTGCCCCTTTTAATCAATGGTGATACAGGCACTTGATCAGAAGCCTTTCATCACTTTAGGACTAGGGGCTTGAGCTTCCTGACCTACTTTCCTTGCCAAGGAAACTCCATTTTTAGCTTCAACTCAAGGTCTGAATGTTACCCAAATTCAGACCATCTGTTTTAACTGCCTACAGGCTGAGAAGTTGATCCAAGCAAGGAAGAATAAATGGAACCAGTGTGTGCATATTAAGTATTCTCAACTCTCTGTCTATTAAATAACCTACTGAGTTTATTCCTGACTCTACATAAACATCCCTGCTTCTTTGGGCAGTGCCTGCTGCTGTTGTAAGGAATGTTCATGGTCACCAGTTGTTCTCAGAGGCCTTCAGGTGGATCTCCTTTCTTCTACAAGTACAGGAATGAGCAGGTTACAAGCAACCCTACATCCATCAGATCCCTTAATTTGACTTTGGTGAGGACTGGTACAGGCTGCCTGCAACAGAGCTACTTGCATCTCCTCAGTGATCCCTTCTCATCCTGGGTGGTGCAATCACATGGTCTGGGTGTTAGTAAACCCAGAGCTGAGCATCCCTCTTGTGAGTCTCCAGCACATTCCCCCCAGAGCCCTGGAACAGGGAGTCCCAGTGAGCTGACCTGGGCTGCACAGAAACCCCTCTCACTTCTAAATCTCTCATTTCCCCATTTTGTTGTCCACTCCCTCCTGCCAGTGTGAGGAAAGAGCCTGACAGCATCAGACCTTTCTTCAGGTCTTCAGACACCTCTCTCAGTCCTTTCATTGCACACAACTCACTAACAAATGTGAACTGATAAAGCAGAACTAAACCAAAAGGGCAACACTCCCTGCAAAATCCCTAAGTAACTGCTGACCACAGCTTTGCAAACATCAAACCAAACCTGAAGTACTGAAGATAAGCTTCTGCTGCTAGCACTGATAGACATCCACAGCACTCATCCCTCCCAGCTTGGCTGATGGATGTAATTTCAGTAGAACATCCAGGGGGAATGAGAGCAGCCATGAAAACATTAACAAAGAAAACAGTAGTGTAAAACCAAGGCAGACACTGCAGAAGCTGAATACCCAGCTGGGGAGCTGCCATTTCCAAAACAAGGCAGAAAATAAGTATATTGAATATAAAAGAACCCTAGCATGAAATGGGCTCTGTACTTCCCTGAGCACAGCTGATTTGCTGCTCAAGTCTGTCGTTTGACAGCCTGTTTATAGACTCTCTTGCTTCCCAGCCATGATGGCTCTGTTTACAGCCCACTCTTGCAGGAGGCACTACAAGGCTCCTTAGGTGCCAGGTTCCTCAGACATTCACCAGCTCATCCCATTCCTCCTGGGATTAGGGTATTTACCTACTGATTTACCATCCTAGCCTGTCCTTATGGCCATGGATTGCTGAGGCTGGGGCTGCTAAACACTTCTCCTGGATTTTCAGACTGTCATGCCAGTGTTAACTAATTAATCCCCATAGCACTTGTGCAGGACAGCTCTGGACTTATCTGTCATATCTTGTGGACATGGCTGAATCAGACAGAAGTGGACCTGTCCTTCCTGGGGCTGTGCATGCCAAAGTCAGCCTGCAGCCTTCAGCAGCACTCTCTCACTGGTGCCACGTCTCAGGGCTGCACTCAATCCAGCAGATCACCTCGCTGCCACGGTAGCTCCAGAGCCCTCCTCCCACCTTCCCAGGACACAGGAATTTAATATACATCACCCATGGAAGTCTGCATGGCTCTGCTGGAGAAGGCAACAGCCTCTCTGCACACCTGGAGGTGTGAATCCAGGACAGGGGAAAAGCTAAGCAGGCAGGAGAAGGGCAGTGAGCAGCAGCTCGCTCTGCTCCCCAGAGCTGCGGTTCCTGGGGTGATCCCAGCAAGGTGGATGAAACAGGTACTGTGGCAGAGGAACTGGGAATGTAACCCTAAACAAAAGCTCTAACTGTCCCCAGCCTCCACATCAGACCATACCTCCCTGTGCAGTACAAGAAAGGAATGAGTAAGATTTGCTTTGGTTTCCCTGCATCATTGGAAGTGACATGATCACCACTCCACCAGAGGTTCCCAGCAGCATTACCATGATTACATTGGACTTGTACCTATTAAATGCAGGGACATGAGCTCCTCTGAGCTGTCAAATGCAACATACATAATGCAACTGAAACCTTCTAGCTGAACCCTGGACATTTTTTCCTTCCTTCCTGCAAATCCAAACACTCCATAGCCTTTTGCTTCCAGTATGAAAAAGAATCTCTTGCACCTGGAAAGCTACATGCTAATTCCCTGCTTTATTCTCCCTCTTTTATGCAAAAGGCTTTCAAAATCATGTTCCATTGTACATCACATAATGTTATTATTCTGTCCTTATTGTCCTAAAAGCAGAAGCTTACAGGCTGGAGTGAAATCTTCTTTTGACTCAACTGTGCTGGGCAAAAGGTTAGAGAGATAAAGGAGCTCTCAAAGAGCTGCTAATGCCAGGATGAGGCAGAAATACTGAATCATCTGAAGCAGCATTGTTTCTGTTTCCATCCCCTGAGACATTTCAGCTTTCACAGGCTGTGTGTGAAAAGCACATGGCCCTGCACCACTAGGCAGGAACTGTCCCTTGACCTCTCAAACACAGTGGCCAGAGAAGCACAGACCTCCTCTGGCTGCTGTGCCAGGAGCTGTCCTCATGTCCTCCCGCGGGCTCTGAGACCTCAGCCCAGCCAGGGCACAGGCTCAGGGCTCAGCCAGGTTTGGGCCTCACACTGCCTGAGCACTGGCACATGGAAACACTGCTGGAAAGGAGCAGCCTCTGAAAGGCTGTTTCACTGTCCCCACAGAGCTGCTATTGCTGCAGCACCTTCTGATGTCCCTGTACCATTGGAGCTTCCAGCTTTCTGGAATCCAGTTCCCCATTTTCAGGGCTGTGAATGTTGCACAGAGAGACAGGATCATCAGAGATGCTGCTGAGGCTATTTTTAGAGTGAGTCATTTGATGAGCTGTTCAGCACCTTATTTATTGCTGTCTCCAGCTGAGGAGCTAAGCAGTGTCCAGACTCCTCTACAGCTAAAACCAGAACTTGGAAGCTGTGACCTCTAGCTGGTAACACCTTCTACACTGACAGAGAGGAAAACAACAGCAGATTATGCTGTCAAGGTTAATAGCTGCTAATTAGGGAGAGTGACATCTGACCTCTTCTATATCCAAAGGACAGAGAAGTCACACTACAGATAAATAAAAAGGAGCTGAAATTTCAGCATTCACTGTCTTTTCCAGTCTAAAAAGTGACCACCTAAAAGTAATTCATTTCCTATTTTGGGGTGGGGTTTTTTCCCTAGGCTTTACCTGAACACAGCAAATGATGTGCACAGCCAGGAGGAGTCTGTGCTCACAGTGTCTCCTGGTAGGAAATGGGGCTTTGAGGAGCACCAGGGGAAGAAAAGGGAACAGAGCAAAGTTGTGTCAATGGAAAGATAGGAATGGTGTGTGAAGGCTCTGGAGCTCCTGTCAGTGTACAGAGGCAGTGTAGAGGCTCTGGAGCCCCTGCCAGTGTGAGAGGCAGTGCTGAAGGGACCACTGCAGCAAGGGCAGCTCCTCTCAAAGGTCACAGCCCCAGCCCCTGCTGGCAGCAGTATCTCACCCAGCACAGCTAGTGAGCAGAGCAATGAACTCAGCAACTGAAAACTGGCTGAATCTGTTGCCATCTAACCAGATCCCTGCCAAAATAAAAGAGAAGATGTAGATCTCCAGGTGTGTTCCACACCTAACCTGGCTGATGCCCAGCACAGGCTGTTCACTGCAGTTGCTGTACAGCTACCTCTCAGTGGTTGCAGTACAGCAGCACCTGAGGGCCACTGCTGGGTGCTGGGTGTCAGAAGATGGGGCAGCTCCTGCTCTGAAGAACCGAACACCTGCTCAGCCAAGCAGGCAAAGAGTGAGGAACATTTCAGAAGAACTGAGGGAGAGAATGCTGGAATGATTTACTAGAGGTCACATGAAAAGTCTCCTGAATGTGCAGCCTCTTGTTGCTTTATTACAGGCTCAAACATCCTGTTAGACCCTCCGAATATTAAACATGACCTAACTCTTCTATCTTCTTGCTGCTCTAATGAGATTATTGATTAATTACTTAAAACTCACTTTCTGTAGAGAAATGTTTTCAGCTGACAAGTTACCTTCTACTGAACAAATGAGTGGAAAGGTTGAGTTCTCTCATCCTGGTCTGGGGGAAAGAAGCTGTGGGTCTAAAATGCTCAATTAGTACTAACTGAAATCCAATATTTGAGATTATTTGGCTCTGTATCAGTTATAAATACACCTTGTGGCCATTAGGACCTCGTGGTACCATCAGGACACAAATAGCCACTCCAGCAATTAATATTGCAGCAGCTGCACAGGTCAATACAGGAGTAGAACAATTGCAGCTCTCTAGCCTCATTCCAAACCCCATCATGTGCAAAGTCAAAGGAGGCCTCTCATCAAGTGCAAGGGGATCTAGATCAAGCTCCCACTGGGTTAGCTTCTGCTCAGAAAGCCAGGACATTCCCTAACATCATAGGTACCCAGTAAAGCCAGGGAACAGGGCTGCAGGTGCTCAAGGTGCCATGCAAACCCAGAGGGATGAATCCAGCAGTGTTCTCTCCCCAGAGAACCCTGTGGTAGATCCAGAAGTCAGTGCTACAAGTTTCAGGTCTGGTTCCTGTGCAGCCTGCTCCAGCCAGTGCAGAATTTCTCTCCTCTCAGTATCTCCCAGCAGAGTTTTGCAAATGGAATCCTACATCTGCCCAGCAAAACCCTCAGTGCTCCAAGACAGTCTGATCTTCCCTGATGGCTTTTAAAGGGCCTGCTCTGAAGTCCCAAGTAATGAGGTAACTCTGTCTGTGTGTAAGAACAAAACTCTACAAGGCAGACTGTGAGCCAGACACTTATTATTGCACTCTCTACAAATGCACAGAAGGGCTCTCTCAGTGCTGCAGGTCACTGAGATCATCTTTGAGGCATATGATTAATTTTCAGCCCTATTGTGTTAAGGGCAGCAAGAGGAAAGGAAGATTCTTTCTTCTTTCTCAGACCAGTGTTAAATGAGGCAGAAGTCACTCAGAGAGAGATTTCAAACCAACTTTGCATGAAGCAGCAGCTAAAAAGTTAATAGACAGGAATAGCATTCTATTGATGGGAGGTATTCTGAGGGGGTTTAGTGCAGGTGAAGGCAGAGAAAGAATTCTGCTTGGGATAATTAAGCCTTAGCTAATGAAGCCCAAAGCATTTACACACACAAAAAGCCCAATCCAAAAACCCCCTGAAAATGCCAAAGAAAAGCTGTCACTTAGCCTGAAACTAAGTCTTTCCTGGGACACAAGTGAGTGTGACAGCCCAGAGATGGTAACCAGCTGCCTGGCCACACTGTCCTGGAGAGACTCCCAGAAGCAGGCAGTTAATGTGTCATGAGTTCTACTTTTGTTCTGAGACCCTCATCCCAGTGGGTCCTTAGATGAGGGAAAGGTGTTCAAGCTGACAGAAAAAGGAGGTTTGCAATATTTGGTTTTCCCCTTGGATGGAAATTATTCTTAGCACAACTCCATTCCCATGAAAGCTCTTTGCTGGTCACATCAGAGGTGAAAACAAAGCCTCAACTGGAAATCACTTTGCTATTCAGTACTTGCTGCCTCAGAGACCAGAATATCCCAAACACCAGCTGAGAGCACCCTGAAACAAGGGCTCTTTCTTAGGCTTAGGTTTTAATTTGAACACTCTTTCCCTGTCTCCTACAAGACTTCAGCAGGTTGCAGTGCCCAGCACCTGCCTTCTGCTCCAGGGTGCAGCCAGGGCACCAGCCTGCTTGCACAGTGCCTGCTCCCCAGAGGTGGCTGGGAACCCCTGCACCCTGCTGGTTTGTACACGGTCAGTTCACTACCAGAGGCTGGGGTTTTTGTTTTTAAATCTCTTGTTCCTTGGCCGTTTGCTTTTCCCTCTCCTCCAGATGCAAATGCCTCCAGTGAACACTGATGCTGATACCCATTTGCATGCAGGCATGTGATAAATGGCTGACTGAAACAAGGTCTGCAAATTCAGTCAGTGGCTGCTGCTAATCACCTTCCCATCATACTCCAGGGGCATTAGCTACAAATGAGCTTTTTATGACATGATCAGAAGATGCTGCAGTCCCCACCCTGCTTCCTGGAGTGGTTTATATTTGCCTATCAACCATTGACAGAGGAGAGCACTGAAGTCATTTCTAGAGGGCAAAATGCAGGGAAGGAGGAGCCTCCTCCAGAGGTTACCACACCTGCTGCATGCAGAGCACATCTGCATTGCCAACATCTGGTGCCTCCTGGCTCTCAGAAGCTGTGCTGTGAGACAGGGGAACCACGAGTGATGGGGCAGGCAGTCAGAATCCAGAGGTCCAACCAGCTGGGATGCAACCCAGGGACTGTAAATCAGAATGCAACATGCTACAGTGCAGCACTCAGGGAGCCAGGGCAGTCCTCAGGTGCCTGAGTCCCAGAGCAGTTCCAGTGTCACTCCATGGGGAGTCACAGTCACACTCCTCATGGCACTGGTGAATAGCCAGAAGGCAAAGCACCTTGGTTTTCTCTAGAGAAGGACAGTGTTAGAGCTTAAGCTCAAGAATAAAACTGCTGCAGAAAGCTGTTGCAATATGCAAAGTAAAAACACAAACAGCAAATAATCACTCAACAGGGCAGTGATTTCTGTCCTGTGGAAGGCACAGAACCTAAACCAGGAGCATCCTCCAGCTCTGCAAACATGGATTAATGCACCTCAGACTCTGCCTCTATCATTTAACACACAAATTACAGTTCTGGATGAAAATTGCCAGGGCAAACCCAGTGCAGAGATTCGTCTGAGTGTTCTTCAGCTGCTCTCATACTCCCAAGAATTTGCCCTTTACTGAATCCAGACTCTGAACAAACCTCAATTCTCTGACTGTGCAGATGGCAAGGGAGCAGCTGGGGTTGGGAGTGGAAGAGTCAGTCAGGCCACATTCCCACCTGGATACCAGGGAATCAAACACATAGCCTGCTCCCAAGCAGTAGAGTGCCAAGCCTGGGAAGAGCTTGTCTAGATGGAGAGGTTGGTACCAGATGAGCAGGGATGGGAACTGAAGCTACTCTGCAGCTGCCTGAGCTGGCACATCCATGCTGCAGCACAGGTGTCTCCCTTTGGTTTAGCCTGAGCCATGGCCTAAGCATGTGGAAACTGCCATCTCCACCTGAATGGCTGCTTGCCCAGTGGATGGCAAAGCTCTAGTGCCTGGCCTGGACACTCACAGTGCTGCCCAGGGAACCTGAAAAGGCTTTTGGTGCTGTTGCACTTGTCTGAAGCAGGGGCTTCCCTGTTCTGTTTGTTTTTTCCCCTCTAGCTATGGTGACATGGTGCCCAAGACAATTGCTGGGAAGATCTTTGGCTCCATCTGCTCCCTGAGTGGGGTCCTGGTCATTGCCCTGCCAGTGCCAGTCATTGTCTCCAACTTCAGCAGAATTTACCACCAGAACCAGAGAGCTGACAAGAGGAGAGCACAGAAGGTAAGTCACCTCCTCCCAAAGCTCAGCAGTGCTGCTTGTCACCACAGGGCTTGTGAGACACCACTGACAGTCTGAGCATTGCAGAGGGCACCCTGCATGCACCTCTCCCTCTGCCTGTGCTGCTGGAGGCTTCCCACAGCTGTAACCACCTCCAGCCCCCAAGAGAGAACCAGTTCATTGCACACACTGGCTACTGCTGTGTCTCTACAGATCTGAAGTGTTGAGGCTTCTCTTGCTCACCTTTGCTGCTCACCAGCCTGAAATAAGTATATACAGATCCTCATAGACCCTTACACCTTGAACAGGAGCTGTTTCTTTTTCTGGCTGCTTGGTTCCTGTTGCCTCTCTGGAGTTCTGAAAACACCCATTTGGAAACACAGACTTCCCAGCACACAACCTCCCCTCCAAGCTGCTGACTGTAACACAGGCAAAACACTGGGAACACACAAAGCCCCTGGAAACCCGAGGGGGTTACTGAACATCCCAAAAATCTACTCAGCTTTTCCCACTGCCAACCTCCTGAGTCACTCAGAAAGTACAACAGATTCATCAGGTCTCTATCTCAGGTCTGCTACCTTACCCCAAAACCAGACCCAGGGTTTTACAACACCTGCAGACTCCAGCTCTGGGGTTTTTTCTCCCTCTGGAATGCTGTCTACCAGAAATCCAAGGCTCAGGGGACCTGGTGGAGAGTAGTAGCAGAGAGATGTGATGTGCTATTTCTGCTTCAGGGAAGCATCTGGGCTCTGCCTGCTCCTTGCATCCCAGGGAGCTGGCAGCAGAGAGCTGAGCTGCAAGAGCTACAGAAATCACAACATTTGGCAGTCAAAACATGTAAGGAGAGCAGCAGAGAGAGAGAAGCAGAGGGGAACCAGGTGAGGTCTGTCAGGTACTGCTGGGTTTTACACACACCTGGGTTAGCTTTGCCTTTTTTCACATGAAACATCAAGCTGCAGGGATTTGGGGAGGTGTTGAGGGTGAGTGGTTTATCTGAGTGGTCACACAACATCATTAAAGCAAAATATCTAAAGATATGGTGATGGAAGTGCACTCTGTAGCACAGACTCCTCAGCCAGCAGCTGGGCAGAGGGGAGCCAGCAGGGATCCTTCTGTTCCTCTACTGAATAGATGTTTGCAGGGTGTTACCTGAAGGGAGGCTGCAGCCAGGCACAAGGTGTCTGCAGCAGGAAGGTGCCAGGGGCAGTGCCCAGGAAGGACTGGAGTGCTCCTGGGGAGGTCTGTGAAGGGACAGTGTGCAACAGCTCATTGAAACAGCCAGACTCTGAGGGAACTGGCACATGAGCAGTGAGAGACAGACCCTAGGCAGCCCCTGAACAGGGAGGACAAACAGACCAGGTTTGTGGTAGCCATGGCTCACAACACAAAGCTCCAGAGCTGTGCTCCCAGCTGAGGTTGTCCTCTCCAGGCAGCACACTGAAGTTTGCTTTATTCATTGGGCTGTGATCCACTTGGTAACAAGGGAAGGTGCCACCACCCCTGATGCTGCTGTGATTGATTGCACCTCTCCTAAGGGCTGCTGTATTGACACACTCAGTCTATCATCTCCCCCATTTGAATTTCTAATTCCCTTGCTATTGGAGGAATTTCTGGGCTAAGAAAGTTTTCTGAAGTCAGGAGTGTGAGTAATTTTCACATGATCCTGACTGCATGAATACTAAAGAGAACAGAAGAGGCAGAGGCACATCAGTGACAATCCCTCTGGAGCTGGACAGGACACGGAGAGGGATGGTAAGGATCTGCTTTGACAACACACTTGTTCCAGCATCACCCTCCAGTGAACTGAATCCCTCCTTCAGGAACAGCAAAGCTTTAGTAGTGATTAAATCTCTGTCTACATGGCTGTTTTAGGGAGGCTGGGAAAAGCTCTTAGCACTCTCAGTCCCTGAGTAAGAACAGCAGCTCCCTGTGAGCAGGCTGGAGAGGACAGAGCTGGAGCAATGACACAGACATCACTCCTAAGTGTCTAGTGTGCTAAGTAAAATTCCTTTTCTCTTCTAGTTGAGGAGCAATACTTTGTAGGCTGTGTATTAGTACAGGCACTTCAGGAGAACTTTTACCTGGCACCAGAATCCTAACTCTCATCAGGTATAAGTAGGTCTCAAGGTTGGGCTACGGATCAGTCTGCACCCCAGAAAAGGGGAAACACAGAGCACAGCCCCAGTGCCCCTCTGGGTTAGGATGTGCTCAGCCCTAACTTTGTCTCTTAACTCTTGAGGAGCACTGGTCTAGCAGGAAGAGGTATTTAAACAGCATGAATAAGGTACCAGGAGGTGGCTGCTACCCATCAGCATCGAGTCTTCAACTCACTGAGGAGAAATGTTCCTTAAAGAGGGGGGAAAAACCCCAGCCCACCACAGCCCAACCCAAACTACCAGCCATTTAGTCACCTTGAAGATAAATTATTCTTTGCCAAACCTGCATTGCAAGGGAATTAATTACAAGGAGATCTGGAGATCCTAATTTATTGTGCTGTGTCATCAGATTTTGTCCTCTGGCATGTCCAAGGACCAGGTCAGACTGAAGGGAAGATGAATTGATCATTTCTGACAGGGTTCATTTTGCTAAAATTGTTGTGGTTTTTTCCCCCCCTGAGACTTTTTCTGTTCTCTTTGATTGCTGTGCTAAGAATAGAGCTCCTGCCTCTGGAAGGAGGCTGCTCTTCAGTGAATGTCACAGCCTTTGCTTTTAAAAGAGAACTTGAGACTTCACAGGCTTGAGACTGGAATGCCTCTGTCATTCAGGTGAGGCTGGAGTCTCCCTCGGGGAGTTCAGTTTGCAGCATGGATGCAGTGTAAGGAAGGAGTCAAGTATCTGGTGCTGGTTTGAGGAGCACACCTCCCACTTCCCAGCCCTAGAAAGAGAAAGCAGAGGCAGCTACTGACAGCTCCCAGTATGCTGCTCCTTTGGCAGCCTAGAAAAAGCAAAAGGGTTCATTGTTGAGAAGGCAGAGCCTGGGTGAACACAGCCCCAAGCCACAGTGTTATTCCCACCAGAGCAGGGCAGCAGAGAAATGCTCAGCTGAAGGACTGCCAGGTCACACTGCAGATGAAAGAAGAGATGTAGCCTTTGAGCTCAGCACAGCAAAGATCCCAGAGGAGCAGCCTGCTCTCTCAGGAATGCTCCAGACCTCTGGATTTGGACAGTGCAAGAATGATCCCTCTCCAGTAAACTCTAGCTGCTGACAGGCAAATTTCATCCCCTAGCTTTAAGCAGAGAACCAGTACTAAAATCCAAGGCCCTCTGTATGCATGAACAGCAGCAAAAAGAAAGAAGACTAGAGAGTGAAAATCATTCTAGAAAGGTGTTTTCCAAAGGGTTATGGGAGCCCTCACAATGACTCTTCTCTTGGCCCAGCTTTCAGTTAACTAACTCAGGCCCTTCAGCTGGAAAGACTGTGCTAAGTGCAGCAAAGTTAGTTTGTTCTGTTGGGGTTTTTTGTTCCTGGAATGATGCCTCAGTAAAAGAGAACTAGAGATCTCTGGTGTCTCCCCAGGCTGCTCCAGTACAGGCCAAGTCATCCCAGCAGCATGTCCCCATGGGCTCCAACATCCCTTTCCCTGGGAAACAGGAGCTGGCAAGAAACTGCACAGGAGCTCTCAGGAACGAGAGCTTGCTTAGGTGGGCCAGGGACTGACAAACTGCAGTGTGCACTAGCAGCTTTCCAGTAGGAAAAGATGGTGAGACAGGAAACAAGAGCGTGCCAGTGGCAATAGAGCACTGCAGGGCAAGGCTGTGTGGTCCCTAGCCCCAGCTCCCTGCACAGGTGAACTCACAGGCAGATGAAGAGGCCAAGGCCTCAGAAGCATATTTAAAGCAGTTTTGAACAGCCTCAGAAGGCACATGGAAGTAGAGTGGCAGCTGAAATGTTTGGAAACAACAGCAGCCTAAAGCAAACTGGTCTCCAGATCAGCTCTCTCAGGGCTAAGCTTTAGCCAGCTGAGGTGTTCCAGACCTCCTGAGTCTGGGGGAAGACAAATGTTCACAAGGAGCCTCTGGCTCAGTGACCTGTGGATCCTCAGCTCTGCACAGCAGAGGAGGGAGAGATGTAAATGCCCAGATGCTGGGAAAAAACCCTGTGTAAAGTGCATTTCTCATTTAATGGTTAGCTTTGCTCAGTAAGCCAAGAGACTGAAATGGTTGGTAATCTCAGAGGGATTAGCATGGCTTTAGTGGTGCATTTCACAGGGGCTAAACTGAAACTGCTGTCTGCAGAACTTCAGTAATCACAGTGCTTGCTTTCAGGTCTGCAGTAAATATGCTTCTGAGGACAACAGCTTCTTAGTCTGTTCTATTCATTTCATTTATTATCTGGTGGCCTTTGACTCTATGAGAACAAGCAATGCACTGCCAAATCCTTGAAACACTTCTCATTTCATCCTCTAGGCTTTCAGTTTCCAGGAAAGAACCAAACACACAGATTTAGGCAAGGAGAGGCCCACCTAGGACAGAAATCATTTTGCAGAGCCACTCTCCCATGGATCTATTAATATAGAAATGGAAACTGTAAGGCAGGCTATCAGAGAGCAGAGGGTATACATGGGTGAGGCAGGGAAGTGGACACACTGCCTGGTGGATGAGCTGAAGCATTCAGCCACAGAGCCAACATCAGCAGGAGAAAGGAATGAGGGGGCAAGGAAGAAGCTGTGTCTTTTCAGATGGAAGGAGATGGAGGAAGGTTATTCCTGCCAGTGAGAGCTGCTTGGGTGATGGTTGCACACAGGCAGCTATGACTGCAGACTGATCAAGAGGTAACTATGGAGATGCTTAAAAGGGGCTTAAGCCAAAAGGAAGGAAGAGTAAGGACACAAACATCTCCCTGGTGGTTCCATAAGAGGCATGTTAGAAACAGCCTGTTCCAGACCCAGCCATTGCTCCCAGAGGCATGGAAAAGGAGGAGTGCAGTCAGCAGAGGGATGGAGAGGGAAGGTGGTGATGAAGAGAATGCTTAGTATGAGCTGTATGTCATCATCATACCCCTGAGCAAGCTGGCCCACTCACCTGTCAATAACAGGGCCATTAGAATAATTGATTTGCCTCAGAGCAGGGGAGGCAGCTTTGAAATGTTCTGTTTCCCAGCTGACACCCTGAGTTTGGGAGGAGGGTGAGTGAACCCCAGAGTGTGGAACAGAACGGCCAGGAAAAGTGACTGGAGCAGAGCTGTGAGAGCCTGAGGAGAGCTCAGCCACAGAACATGACTCAGTGCCCAGCAGGGGATGGCTTGGGAACTTCAGGAGAGAGAGAAGCAGTAAGGTTAAAACCAGAGCTGGCTGACATTTAAAGAACATGAATGTGTGGAATATGTGTGTGCTGTTGTTGATATTTAACAGTTTTTGACAGGGAGGAAAAAAGCTGGTTTAGTTATTTTTTTCAACAGAGATTTGATTTTGGGGGCAGATTCCTCTTCCTCCTCCTCCTCTCTTTCCTGCTTGGTGTTTGTCACATCCCTCATACAGTTCAGGGAGAAAAAAACCCAACCAAACAAGCAAGTAAATAAAGCAACCAGGAATCCTTCCTCTTTTCTTTCACACTAACCTGGAAAGCAAAATGCTGTTTTCCACCAGATCAGCTAGTTCAAATTCACTGGCTCCCAAATTGCATCAGAGTAGTCAAAAGGAAGGGCTGGAGGCAGTGAGACAGAGCTTACAGGTTGAGCCTCCAGAGCAAGTTCATACATCTACATATCACTCCTGCTGTCAAGTGATGCCCAATGCCCAGAGGACACAACTTCCACCACCTCCAGAAGCCACTCTGCATTCGTTCCCTGCCTTGAGGCCCTTTCACATCATGTCTCAGCCATAAGCAGGGAACAGCCTGCAGTGTGTAAGAACCTGACTAATCCACCCTCAGGGTCTCTCCCTGGTCACCCCACAAGAGGGTGTCCCCTTTGCCCACCTGTTGGAAGGTTGGGCTGTGTGTGGCAGCCTCTGTCCAGATGGCTCATTCTGGAGCACAGTTGGTAGGGTCTGGAGTGGCTGATGTTGGCCACTTCATCCCAGATGTCTGAGTCAAGGCAAGCTGAAATTGCCTGGTCAAGGAGAACTGCAGGCAAAACATTCAGCCACAAAATGTTGGGAAGCCCTATCCTGCTTTGGAACTGGGTACTAGTGATCAGATTCTCTGCTGCTACCTCTGCTACCAGGTTTTTTACCACTCTGCCCACATGATGCAGAAGGCAGTGGGCTGGGGGCACTCCAGCTCCCATGCAGCGCCCAGGCTCCATAACAAGTACAGCTCCAACACCCCTGCACCAGCTGCACTGCAGAGTGATGGCTAGAGTAGTGGATATGGATAAGGTTAGATCCACTGGCTCAGGAGAAAACGCCCAAAAAGTGGGTGTAAATGATAGTAGAGCTTACTAATTTGTACCATGCCAGTGAGAAGCAAATAAAGAGCAACATTTGTCACTGAGACATGTGCTGCTGGGATGGCAACACAGGTCTCAGTCCTCTCATCATGTATGTCAGGGAACACTCTGCAGCCTGCCAGCACATCTCTCGAGGGCCCCTGCAGCACCTCCCTGCTTCCACACTGCCAGATGTCTTACAGCCCAACTTGAGAAGTCCTAGAATCTCATTACTCCACTCCTCCCACTCCACCCAGCAGCAGTGGTCTGCAAAGTCTGACTCAGAACAAGCCTTTGTTGTTTGAAGGTCACGAAAATCCCCTCACACAGTAACTGCTGTAACTTCAGCATCACCTCAGGCTCCAAACCAGCACAGACAGACCCCTCCGGGCAGGAACAGGAGCCTGGTGACCTCTTGTGTCTCCCCACTGCAGCCAGTCTTGCTGCTTTGACAAACTGCTGCTGCTGCAGCATCACCCTTCCATGCTTCCCTGCCTGTGACTCAGGTTTTTCCACACATAAACCAAACAAATCCACTTCTTTCCCTGGCTTGGTAGAGTCTTCAGGGTTACTTCACACATACAAGGTCATAGAGTGAAGCCACCTTATGGCAATGCTACTCATACCCAGGGCTTTAAATTGATTTGAGTTTCTGCTCCAGGAATTCTTGCTGACTCACCAAACAAGGCATCAGAGCTGACAGCAACCTGCTCTCCTGCCCAGCCATGGGTAGCAGGCAGAGCAGCAGTAAATGCTGGCAGAGAATGGTTCCCAAGCAGGCAAGGGAACCAAGAGTGGGCACAAAACTTACAGAGAGTTTAAGACAAATAGCAGCTCTATGGGGAAATCACTGTCTGCCTGTGAGGACTGTGCAGGAAGGAAAAGTTGCTCTATCCACCAGACAAATGGTTCCAGAGGAAACTGTTCCTCATGTCTCCCCTTTGTCACAGAGCAGCAGAACTCTTCCCTTTGCTATGCAAACTGCTGCTCCCCAGCGAGCCCAGCCACCTGCTCTCCATGGCACTGTCATCATTTAGACCAAGCCCAGCATCAACTCCAAACACACAGAGTAACAAAGAGCAGCTCCACACCTTGCCCATGAGCTCCAGGACCAGGTCTCAGTGCATTTCTCTCCACACACAGAGCATTAGCTTTGGTAGTGACTGAGTCAGAGCAACCAGGAGCTGTTCCAGCAGGAGCATGCAGTGATGCTGGGATGCACACCAGGGCCAGAGCAACACCTAGCCACGAGGGCTCAGCAGCTCTTGCTGCCAGCCTGGGAGCCTCCAGAGCCCAGGACCACATGCCAGGCAGGCTTCTCCCTGCGCATCTGCCAGACCCAGGCAGGCAGCCAAGGTGCTGTGGCTGTCGGCTAAGGACAGGAGCTGACACACATCCCTCTGAGAGCCCTCACGTAGCAAACAGGGCCATGCCATGGCTTTGGCAGGGATGGTTTTTCTCCCCAGAAGCTTAATGCAGGAGACTTGTCCCCAGAGACCCCAGGAGCAGGAGGAACAACCAAGAGCATCTTCAGTGTTTGCTTCTTTCTCCTTGGGTTTCATGCAGAGGTTCCTGGTTGTCACCCCCACCCCCCCATGTTCTCACCACCTTCCTGGGGAAGGTGTGAGCAGCACTATCTGAAGCAATTACCTTCATTTCCAGGAGCTAACCACAGGCCTCCACACCATTAATTAGTGTTCATACATCAGCTCTAGTAAGTTGGCATGTGACACTAGATCAAATTCTGTTAATTTCTCCATCCCCTGAAAACTTTATAGCTATTAATTAGGGGTGTGAGCTGCGTGAAAGATGTTATAGAAGTGAGCTCTGGGAGTACAGACAGACAGATAAATCACTGGCAGACTGATGCTCATCACACTTTGCTTACAGTGAAACACAGAACCTTGCTTTAGAATAAAGGAGAACAGCAACCTCCTCGTTAATGGTACAGGGAAAGATGAGGCTCTTTTCTTGAGGAGATCTTCACTAAGTAACAACATCTCTAGACAAATTCTAACACCTTGCTTCAGACCCCAGACTTCACTGCTAATAAACTGTACCAGATTCCCACTACAATTGCCAGGGCATCTCTTTGGCCACATGTCCCTGGGCAGATATGGACCCAGGCTCCACAGAAGTGTAGGTAAGGATTTCCACTGCTGTTATTTCCAGAGGCAAACTGAAGGAGAGAAAGGAGCTAGCCTGGGCAGGCAGCTGGGCTGACTAGCAGCATGGGAACTTAGCAGAGAGGAAGCTTTGAGTTTCATCCAAGATGCAGCAGTTGTGTAGAACATATTTCCATCAAGGAAAAACTGTCCATAAGGTCAGTCCTCATGGGGGTCAGGGTCTGGCTGCAACCCTGGATGGCTGAGTGGACAGATGTTAACTCAGAGAAGGTGTTAGATGTAGGCAGGGCCTTATCCTACACAGGATAAGAGTAAGAAATGGCCTCCAAACACAAACAACTTCAATGTCAAGCAAAGGAATAAAGTGAGAACTGTCAAACTCTACAAAAAGTGAATTTATTCTACTCTTTCCACTAGAACACAGCACACACCAGGAAGGGAATGGCCTGTGCAGAAAGAAAACATCAACACAATGACAGCTGAGGAAAATGGGCAACAAATATACATATATATATATACACACACAACACACATATATATGCAGGCTGGAAATGAGAAGAAATTGTCCAGAGAAAAGAATGAAGTTGTAAAACAAATGCCCAGTAGCAGCAAGAGCTTCACTAAGTTGAAGCCAGAGCTCGTTCAGTTCAAGATGAAAAGGTACAGAAGGAAGTTTGCAGCAGTAGGGGACTGCTCTCAGGGCTCCAGTGGCCTCCTGACCATCCTGCACTTCTCTCTGCAAGTCTGGCATATTACACACTGGTCTCAAAGTTCTGTGTTTAATCAGGCAGGATATCTATGACTGGTAGAGGAGTGGAGATCCATTAAACTCCAGATTCTGTGCATTGTCCTATAAATAGACTGAACATGATGTTCTTCAGTGTGGGGAAAGATTAAGTGAGAGAGTGCATTTGAAATGATGTTCTGTTGCTTTAATGGTGCCAAGGGTAAGGTAGGATTAAAAGGAGAGCCACAGAGGAGAGCAGGGGAATCTTTCATCTCTGGAAAGTAATGAAGAGGCCCAAAATAAGATCAAGGTCTGGCTGTAAGTGGTTCTATCAAATGATATAGGAATATAATGAGTTCTACACCATCTCATTTCCATATGCAGCTCTACAACATCTCCCCCAAAGTGGCAATGACAGAACACTTAAACGTGNGGGGGGGGGGGGGGGGGGGAAGGTTAAGGTGACAGAAAGATGATCTGCAGAAAGTAACTTTTCTATCCCTGCTGTAACTGCTGCCTATCAGAACAGCCAGATGACAGCCTGGCCAGCAGAGGAGCAGCTAGGAGTTATTCTATGGACCATTTGCTTTTCAAACAGCCATTATTTCACTCTGTTCAAACACATGTAATAACCCTGAGTCCTCATTTGGCAGCCCAGCCTGCTTCCAGGCTCTGTTAGAGATGGCCCATCAGCTTCCCAGAGCCTTAAGTAGGACAGATGAGCAGTGTTGCCTGATTGCGTGGAGGAGAGCACTCCACAGACAGCAGATTCATTTAATTTCTTGTCCACTCTATTATTTTTTGAACGCTTTTTAAAAAATGAGTAATTTTCCATTTTCTGCTTGCCAAGGTAAAAAACTACCACAGCTGGCCTGGGAGCTAAGCTAGCTGCCACCAGATGAAGGCTTCATCTCTTCCCTCTGCAAGTTACATATGTGCACTGAGTGCTCACTCCAAAGTACAAAATGAAGACTTTGCTGAATTCCTGTTTAATTTTATGCTAAAATTAGTCAAAGGTACCACAGACAAGATCACTTTAGGAAGGTAAGAATGGAACTACAAGAAAATACTGGCCTGTTGTTCCATAGCCTAAGCCCTGTTGTTAAATCTGCAGAAGTTCCTGTCTAACTGTCCACGCTGCTTGTTGGCTTCTGATAATAGAGCTGGGACTGTTTAGCCTGAGGAAGAGAAGGCTCAGAAGGATCTTAGCAATCTATATCAATATCTGAAGGGAGGGTGCAAAGAAGAGGGAGCCAGGTTCTTTTCAGTAGTGCTCAGTGAGAGGATCACAGGTGATGGGCACAAACTGAAACACAGGAGGGTCCATCTGAAGATGAAGAAACACTTTTTCAGTGTGGTGGTGACCAAGCACTGGCAGAGGTTGCCCAGGGAGGTTGTGAAGTTTCCATCCTTGGAGATATTCCAAAGCCATCTGGACACAGTCCTGGACAAGCTGGGTACAGGTGATCCTGCTTGAGCAGGGTCCCTTGGACCAGATAACCCAGCAGCTAACCTCCAGAGGCCCCTTCTAAGTTGAGCCATGCTGTGAAGCATTATGCTAATAACAGTCCAGCCCAAGAGGGAGCAGGAGTGGACCCAGGATGGGTACACACAGGACCTGAGGGACACATACTCCAGGCACCTCCTTGCTCAAGCACAGCTCTGGAGAGCTGCAGATGTCTGGCAAATATGAAATTATGTCATAGGTTGTAACTTAATAGTTTATTGTACCACATAAATCAAGAGTGAACATTATCTCCATAAGAACTAGATGAAAATCATTAATAAATAATAATTAGCTGTTTCCTGGGCTTGCCATCTGGTAAGTGTTTTTCCTAGCCAGCAGCTCCTGCTCCTTGGACCTCTCCAAAGCAGCTAGAAGAAGATGACAGGCTATTCTTTCTCCTCTGTCAGTCCCTCTGGGAAATGTGGGTACCCAGGATGCTGACAGCCACTCCCACCATCCTCCCCACTGTACCTCAGCACTCCCTGTGTGAGAGCTTCACTGTCCCTCCTGCTGAAGGAGCCAGAAGTTGAGTCCTGACTTCCACCCTGCTCTGAGAAACACGTGGGCTCCAATAGAACTCAATTAATCATCCTAACCTGTAAGTGGCTGTCATTAGTATTATTATTTTCATCATATAAATTATCTTCCAGATTAGGTCATATGCATTTTGAGATCCTGTGGTTTCCTAGCAACTCCTTTCAGCACTCCACAGACAGACACTGTGTGCCACTGGCTTCTCCTTTTTTAGACTCTCTGTGCAGGGCTTATATTCAGTAACAGTGATCTCAGGCCTGGCCCTAATGACATTTAGTCTGTCACATCTGTGGGATAAGATGCAGAAGACAGCTCTCCTCACCCCCTCAACAGACATTTGCAGCAGATGGCCAGAGAAACATGGTCCTGCACCTGTCTGTCCTCTGTCCTGCAGAGCAGGAGGACTGAGCTCCACAGGAGGAGGATGGCAGCAGCACACCCACACGTGTTACGAACTGGCAGCATTTGGAAGACCCCAGCAGCTCAATTCTCCAGGTTTCTGACAGTGAAATATGTGACCTAGTACACAGTACAGTTCCCTGCAACTGCTTCAAAGCTTGCAGGAGGTGCCCTAAGTCCAAGGCATTACCTCTGTCCTTTAGCCCTCAATGGATCAGCCAAAGCTGAGCCCAGATGCATCCCAACAGGTAACCCAAAACTCCTCTCACACAGCAGCTTTTCCCTTCTCCCACCCTGTAACCCAAGTCTCTCACTGCCTCCAGGTGCCCTTCACATTCTCAGTCCACTTTGCTCAGTCATATAAGCCAGGGTTGAGCCTCTGCTGCCCTTAAGCCCTTTGCTCCTGCCAGGCATGGCCAGAGAACTCACCTGCACCCCACGGGAGCACAGGATGTGCCTAAGCCCCAGGTAAAGCTGGTGCCACCTGGCAGATCTGCTTGCAAAGAAGGCATTTACACACAGACTTCCCCGTCAAAACATGCTTTGAAGAGCTGTTGCTAGTCCAACGTGGGAAAACTGTCTGGAGGGCCAAACCAATTTTAGGCACTGATTTTAATTAACTTCTCTAGCTGAGTTAATCAAGATATCTCCCAATTTAATCACAACGGGGGCACAGAGTGAGATGGAACAATCCTGGGCAACCTTCTGTGCAAGGAGAACAGCATTAACTTCTGTCCTGCCCCACTGACACTTTTTACAATAACAAGGTCTGTTCTGAACTACAAAAGCCATGGGGCTTAATTATTTAGATACCTAGTGGCCCTGTTTCAAAGAAGAAAAGGGAACAGAGCTCAGAAACCAACCCTCTTCAGTCCACGTGGAGTACAGCTATTAATATTTGATCCCCTGCTGGCCTGGAGGCAAAGGGAATAAAGTCCATTACAAAAGCCTAAGACTGAATCCACTTTACCAACTGACTGAAGGCAAGATGAGAATGAAATCTTTGCTGCTGTAGGTGAGGTAACTTGAGGGACTCTGGCAGTTCCTTTAGCAAGGAGCTGATATCTTGCCAAGCACAGAAAAAAAAGTCTTCTGTGGTTGCCATCAGAGCCTCTCTGTAAAGACCATCCCTGGATCCATCATTATGGGAGAGAGAACAGTGAGGAACATAGACACAAAGGCATATTCTTGCAAACAGAAGATAGAATTTAATGGGAATGTAATTAAGAGAAGCAGCCAGACAATGTCATGGAACTGGGAAATGGAATATCCTTCAGTTCCTTACCCCCTGCTCTCTCCCAAGAACTCCTAATCAATAGTAGTGGTCTCTGGCGGGGTTTTATTCCAGATTACAGTCTCAAACCAGTCTTAGTTGGGCCCAGATCAAAATAGCAGTTCAGAAAAGTCTTGAGGAAAAATGACAACTCAATTTCACTTTCTTGTTGTATCCTCAGCCTACATCCTGCAAATACAACCTGTGCTCCCTTGAGAGGGTGAGCAGATAGCCCTGAGAGATACCTCAGCCCCAGTCCTGAGGAGGCTTCATCAGAGTTCACTCTCATAAACTGACTGGGACCCTTAAAAATAAAATGGGGCAATAAAATCTAGGTGAAGTCTAGAAAATAAACCAGAAAAAAAAAACCACCAGACGGTTTTGGATGTCCTCATTTTGGGGTGTCAAAAGAAGACCTATTTTTCAGGCTGGTCACAGACTGTGTCACCCAATTAAAGCTGCAAACTAATACCCTGTAGATGCCTTTGCCTGCTCAACTGTTTGCTTAAGCAGAAGCTCTTAAGGTTAAACAAGTCTTTCAAATGCTGAGGGCCAGAGTCACTCATGCATGTACAGTAATAGAGCCCTGGAATGATTCCACTCCCTGGACCCACTGCAGCTATTTGCCTCTTGGCTTTACTCTCCCTACAGTGTGCACCCATTAGCACCTCTAATTAGCAAGGAAAATCACGAGCTCCATGTTATTTAAAAGATTATGCAGTATTTTAAACTACAGCACAATGTAATTATTTTTTAATAGTCACAGCTATTTCATGTATTTACTTTTAATGGTGTTTGAGTCATAAATTAACAGTGGAAAAGAAAAAGGCAAATCAGCACTTGACAGAGAAGCAGGCATCAAGTGGAAAGAAAAACTGAAAAGCTAAAAAGTGATCAAAAAGGGAGAGGACCTTAGAGCCTCTTCTGGTTTGCTTTGTTCTCTGCTGCTTTCCCCCTGAAGGTCAAGGTCAGGGATAAATAAAAACAAGAAGACCTGAATGTCTGTGTTGTGGCAGAGTGACTCCTGTCAGTTTAAGAGATGCCTATTTTTGGACAGTCTTGTATTACCAGAGAGCAAAGTTAATAAGCTGGCCCTGCCACTGCAGAGGACAGTCCAGCATCAGCCAGCTGTCACTGGGCTAGCTGCAGTACAAGCAGAGCAAGTGACAATCCAGATGTCAGAGCACAGAGCTGGAAGATAAAGAGAGGATTAAACCACCAAGCACATTAGAGAGAAGGTGAGCCCTGGAAGCCACAGGACGACACAGCCACCCTCTGCCAGGGACACAAGCAGCACAAGTCTCTCTAGTTGCTTGGCATCTCACCCCCAAAACACAACTGTTCCCTTTGGAAAGGATAATCCAATCTGCAGTACCTCACCTCCTGTCTCTGGAAAGGCCATTAGGAGGCTGTGGCAGATGATGTTCTTCAGACATGATGCCCTGGTCTGGCTCCTGCAGACAGGCTGGTGCTCGCTGCTCTCAGCAGCACCTTCTCCTGCCTGCACCCCCCTCGGGTACCGCCCCCAGGCTTTGTCAGCTGGAGTGAGAACCTGACATTTCCTTCCTCCTGGTCCTGCCAGCCCAGGGCTGATGACTCCTGGGCCAGGCTCTAACCTCAGCTTGTTTGCCTTGCCCCACAGAAAGCTCGGCTGGCCAGGATCCGGGTGGCCAAGACAGGCAGCTCCAACGCCTACCTGCACAGCAAGCGCAACGGCCTCCTGAACGAAGCCCTCGAGCTGACGGTGAGTGCAGAGACGGTGTCTCTTCCCCCCAGAGCCTGAGAACTGCCCAACCCCCACTCATCTCCCTGGGCTCCCTCCCTTTCTACCTCTGTGCCACCTAATTAATTGTTCCCAATCCAGCAGGAATGGTGCTAGGCTACAATTATCCTCTCGCATGTGGAGGGACAGCTGGAATCCAGAGGCAGGACTGGATGGGAGGAAGAACCTTTCCTGGGGCTCCTCCTTGAGCTAGGAAAGGATCTGGCTTTCCAGCAATGCCCCTCAAACCCCTCTGGAGCTGGAGCTGTTGTGATTCACCCAGCCCAGGCTCTGCCCACACTGTAATTAGCCACTCTCGTCCAACATATGGTTCGTTATTTTTAAGAGCCTCTCTCTAATATGGACTGTCTGATCACGCCCAACAGGACAGAAAAACACTCCCTAGCTCCTGTTTCAGACAGTTTGGTGGTGAGTCTATTTTTAGCAGCAAGGTCTCTGGAGGCTAGCACTAGCTATTCAGGAGAAGAGAAGTTTGAAGTGCATCAGATTGCTCAGCAGAATCAGAGAGAGGAGAGGAGGTTATTGCATCACAGCCTGATCAACAGCAGAGCAGGTATTAGCACCCTGCATGGATTTCATTTCCAACATGGAAATGCACATGGGGGGCAAAGGCCAAGAGAAAGAATGCCTAATTGAGCCACCAGAGCCATCTAGCACTTGTCCCTGCATCCTCAGTTGGGGCCTAATCCTTCAAATGTACACTCTCCCCTGGCACACATCCTGGAAACCCTTCTCAGCTCATGGTGAAAGCTGCTCACCTGGACCTGAGCCTCCTCCCACCCAAGCTCAGGAGGTGCAGCAGAATTTATTACAGAGGGAAATTACACAGCACCACACTCTGCATGTGGGATGCTACTCAGGGCAGACTGAGCTAGAGGAATCTGACCTTTCACAACAGGAATAGCTTCTAAACTGGCTCTACAAAAGCCCTTCCCAAGAAGTACAGGTTGGGAAGGTAGGGTCTAGTTTCTGTTCTCCTCTCCAAAACAAGTCTGGTCCTTCTGACTACACATCTGAGGTTGTCTCCTGCTCTGCAAATGGCAGCAACACTCAGGAAATCTGTTCCTTGAACCATATGTTGCTCTTGAGCAGTTCAACCAAAGTTTCTTGATCAAGAGGAGATAGGTCACACCTAGTCCAGAGCCTTATCCTGTCCAGGAAAGGCCCAGGAGTGGGATGCCAGCTCAGCTGAGATTCTGCTCTCTCAGTGCCCAAGGACATGCCCAAATTTGACCACAAATTTTAGAATTCTAGCTTTTAAAAATGGCCACTAGATCTTCCAGCCTCTCATCCCAACAAGCATCTTCTCACTTCTCTTGTCAACCAAAGCTCCCTGCCAAGGCCACTCAGGGGAGAGCAGCTGAGGCACCAACACTGGAGTCCAAACTGCATGAGGTGGGCAGAAATATTTGGCTGAATGGGTTCATTTCCTGGCACTAGCCCAGGAGCAAGTGGAAGAAGAGCAATTCTGTTGGCTGCACAGCTACTGTAGACACAGGAAGGTAAACAAAAACCTTTCTAAGGAGGTTCTAGTCTTTCATAGCTAAATTTAGATATATGGTAGTACCTAGAGCAGATCTTCCCAAGATTTTCTCAGTGCAACTTGCTTTCTGTTGGGCTTATAGCTCTAAATGCTAACAGGACTCCGCAGAGGCCAGCAAGATCCACAACTCCTACTGTGAAAAGCACTGAATACTGTGTACAGTTGTATCAATAGCTTTTAAGAAAGTGTCCCCACCCTAAGCAGCTTCCTGCTGAAATCCTCAGAAGCAAGGCTATAGGGAGGGAAGAATCACCACTGCCTGTGGCATACAGCAGAACCAGCCACCAAATCAAGAAACTTGCCAAAGCTGTGTCTGGCATCTGCACAAGCAGCAGGAGATGATCTTTGACTACCTGAGGACTAGTCACATACCTGAGCTGAGCCACATCTCTCCATCCACAGGCAGAGGCATTAACTGCTTACAGAGCAGCAGAACATCCCTTGTGATGGAGATGTACATGACTGGTTTAACTCCACAGGCAAGATTTTATGTCCTTTCATTTTATGGCAGGGGAACAAACTCATCTTCAGGCTACACAATGTGAATGACAGCACAGCCCAGCCAGCCAAATAGTTGAAGCTGTAAAAATATGAAGGAATGTGACTTCTGTAGGTGCTAGATTAGGGGCCGAAATATTATCTACATACTGTGCATATCTGCCAGTCAAATGAGTCTCAAAGAGCTCCACTGGTCAGGTACACATCCTGTTTTGGTACCTTGCCCAGGACTCACGCTAACTTTAATGGCCTTCACGTGGCCAGATTGCCACAGGGGTGGTTTGCTACCCAGCAGTATTTCCAACTGCAATTACTGCATGGCCATGACTAGATATCATCATTTGCATCATTAGCAGTCATGCAGGACTGTGATCAATGGATAATTGCTTTACAAGCACCCAGCAGATTGCCCTGCAGTCTGTCACCTCCAGGGCTCACCCATGGAAAACAACTGCCCCAGAATGTGTCCTGGCTGTGGCTCTGCACTTCAACTAATAGCTTGGGAAACAAGGACTGCTCAAGAGTCTGGCACATGTGCCAGAATGTCCTTTCGTCAGCACCAGAATGAAGACACTGACACCATCTTCCAAGGGAACAGCATGTCTCCAGCCTGTAGCCTTCTATCAAAGCAAAGAGAGAGCAAAGGGAAGGATTCATCCAAGGACAGCAGCAGGAAGCTCTGCTCCTCACAAGAACACAGACTCTTGCTTCAGGAGCATGTGGATTTGTGGCATTTTGCATTTGCCATCTAGACACCAAGTACTCAGACCATTTCATTTTCCTCATTTAGAGAGGTTTTCAGTGGGCTTTGTGTCAGAAGTGCTCGAGGGGTGGGGAGCTTCTTCCCATGGTGGCAGCCCTCAGATCCTCTTAGCACTAATCTCCTTGTACAGCTAGCCAAAATTCCCTTTTAGCTAAAATCCTAGGAGGTGTAGATCCTAGGAACAGTAGGCTGTGAGGTCTTGTGCCTTTTCACAAGCAGAATCTGCTTAGGCACAGCTCAGCATTACAGCCATTCTCACGGGAGGGGACAGCCCAAGCCCAGACCCAGTTCATCTCAGTTCACCAGTGCCCAGTGCTGCCTGCTGAAGCACTGAGCAGAAGAGGTGAAGTGGAAGGATTTGGGATTTCAGAACTGACACTGCAGTGTGCTTCAGTCTCCCTCCAAGCAACCAGCAGTTCACTGACTGTCTTCCAAGAGCAAACCGAATGGCAGCTGGCGTCAAAGCCTTGCAGAACTGGCATCCCAGATCCAAAGCAAATCATCTGCTCTCCTCCCCCCACCAGCATTTCATTACAGGCAGGCTCCTCTAATGAAGACACAGACTGTGTTTGCCTGCAGTAACACAGGTACCCCTCTCCACACATTCCTCAGCAGTACCATCAAAATGCCAAGTGTCCCTGGGATGTTGGCATCCTCACTGTCCTACGGCAGTAGTTCCTGCAGATCTCATTCTTAATTTGCATGCCAGGATGTTCTCTGGGGTTACCTGTTCTTGCTTTCTGACAACACTGAGCTGACTGAAGAAAAAGCAAAAGGAAGAGAAGGTAAAGTCACAGACACTGATGCTACTTTATTCCTGGCCACTGCCACCCCTTGATCCATTCCCACCAGCAGCAAGCCTGGCCTCGTGAGGAAAGGCAGAGGGAGAGACTAAGCTGAGCTACCAAAACCTGACAGCTGGCTTCTGCCAGAGGTATGGAAGCTCTAGCTTTGCTTTCAGATTGCATTTAGATCTCCTCTCAAGCAAATCCTCATAAAAAGACACTGTTTGCAATGTGTGCTCTTTCTCTCTCCTTTCCCAGTGCTTCAGTGCAGCATCGTATCTGCTTTAGGGCTTGCAAAGGCCTCCAAGGGAAATACTCCAGCACAGACTTCTGCAGAGTCTCTAATCTCAGCAGGGTACAAACAGGACCTGTTTGATATGTTAGCTCACCAGGAGGACTCTTAATAAGAGAGATGGAACTGATATATTTTTTTTAGGCCACTTCTCAAAATCCTTCTGGGAATGCTCCTCTTCCAAACCAACAGCACAAAACCCCATCACCTGCCTAAGATGCATTCCCCCAGGAACCCAGTCATTCTGTGTACAGTAAGTCAGCTTTCTTGAGGCACCAGTTCAGCTTTGTTTTGGCATCTGTCAGAGACAAGAGTTATTCCTTCACTTAAGGATCACAGAATCATCCTGGAAATGGCATCCAGAACAGGCACTTGCAGTGAATCACTGGGACACAGGGGTGGATTTAAAAGCAATGCTTTAAGCATAGTTGAATCTGACCCCCTGGAGAGCAAGACACAATGTCTTGGCACTTCTGCCAAGATGTTCTGCTGTGTCTCCCATCCCACTCCTTTTCTCTCGTGAACAGTTAGGCTGCTGTTTCATCTCTAAGCAGAGGCTCAAGCCATGCACATCAATCTCTGACTTTCAGAGTTAGGCAAGAGAGAGGACATCAGGCACCCCTTACTTACAGAGCAGAGGGAAACATTTTCCACCACCTAACTGCTATTTTAATGCATGCAATTAATTGTCTTTGCAAATGCTAGTCACCAAAGACACACACAGATTAACCTGTCACGAGCTCACAGGCAATTTCAAGATCAGGAGCAAGAAACATCCCTAACAATGCAGGTCTTAAATCTGCCACCACAGAACAGAGACAGCAAAGAAAACAACCCTGGCTCCCAAATAGCCCAGAAACTCTGTTGCCTCCTCCTCCCATTTCTGAGCTGTATCTGATCATCAGATCTCAGGGTAAGTGACATGTTATATTTTGAGGAATTGAAGCATCTGATAGAGAGTGGAAATAAGAACTAGAGAGTGCTGCATTTCTCCCCAAGCCCAAGCTGATTAAGTTGGACTGTTGCTGTTAAGATGAATGCTTGATGCCAAGCTTTCTGCCTGAGCTAAACATTACACATGTCCTGAACTCAAGCTCCTAACCTCATCCACTTCTCTTTCAGCTGTTTCAAGCAGATCAAGCCCCTCAGTTTAACAAATGCACAGAGATTGTCTGAGATTTGTAGCTTATCCTAACCACTAACAGCGCTGCAGTCTGAGCAGTCTCTTCCCCAAACCACCACACACACACATACCTGCTCTGGAAGCCAAGAACAGGTCAGCAGAAGAGCCCCAGCAAGTCTTTTCCAGAAGAATCTGTTACAGATGGGACCTTCCTCCTCCCAGGGAACTGCTGCCACACTTCCTATGAACACAAAACCTTTGTCAGTGCTTCCTCATTTAAACTATGCTTGAATAGGATCCTTTTCCTATATTAACTCCTATATGCCATAGTGTCTGCCTGTTCCTGCCTTTCCAAGGCAGCTTGGCCACTGGAGGGGCTACACACCTTCAGTTTACACTGAACCCAGNTATGCTTGAATAGGATCCTTTTCCTATATTAACTCCTACATGCCATAGTGTCTGCCTGTTCCTGCCTTTCCTCAGGACCTGCTATCAACTCCCTATCAACCACCATAGAAACTGAGGCAGGAAAGAGCAGCCCTTTTAATAGGCTGCAGGTGCAAAGTGTGGAAAACAGTGGCCACAGAGAGGAGAGACAGAGCCAGGAATCCTTTCTCTGCAAACAGCAGGACAAAGCCCACACCAGGAAGCCTGGGTTGCCACTTTTGCTCTGGTGTGCAGCCATGACTCAGGAGGCTTTGCAGTAACACATGCAAGCTCCAGCAGGACCAGCACTGTGCAGCCCTGAAGGTCAGGCAGAGCCAGGCTCTCAGCTCCACCACACCAAGACAGCTTGTGCTTCATCTCCTAACAGAGACTAGAGGTCAGGGCACATCTGTTGGCATTCAAAGGTCACATCAAGCTTAAAAGTCTTAATGCTTTTTGTTCTTTGAAAACTAAACCAGCAAAGGCTGGGGTTTTTCCTTTACCTTCTGAGCCTTCCCATCATATACCAACAGCACTCCCAGGGTTCCTCCCATCCACAAAGGGCTAGAACCACACTGGCTTTGAGTCAAAGCTGATTCCCCACCTGAGCTTACAAGAGAAATCATTAAGAAAAAGAAACAAATGAGGTAAACTCCTAAGAGTTATGAAAAACACCTGAGGGCTGGCACCACTGCAGCTGGTGTCTCTTCCTGAGGTGTTAATGCTTGGTAGTTCTGCTTGGTTTCATGGTTTTACACCTGGTTTGGGTTTTGGTTTGTTTTCCCCCTCCCTTTTTCTGGCCCTTCAGGGATCCACCGAGGAGGAACAGCATCCGAGTAAAGGCACCTCCTTAATCGAGAGCCAACACCACCACCTGCTGCACTGCCTGGAAAAAACAACTGTAAGTAGCAACAATCTTTTTACATCTTCCCAGAGCTTTGTGCCTGGCCCAGGCTTTGAGTGGAAGAGATGTGCACACAGCATGCTCGGAGTTAGACATCCCCAGTAGACCCAGAGCCCATGCCAGAGGAGCAGGCACAGCTCCCAGGGCTATCCTGCAGTGGATCCAAGGCACTTCTTTAAAACCAAACCAAACCACACACACAGCTACTGTGCAAAGGGTAAAGATGTGACTGTCTCTACTCCACAGGCATCCACACCAGAGCAGGGTCACTAGCAGGCTGCTCAGCCAAGCTCACTTTTCAGCATGGGCTCAGGCAGATCCTACAAAGAAGGGATTTAACATTAATTTCTTCAGTGCTTCAGAAAGAGAATTAAAGTGCATCTGTCTTGTGCCATCAGTCACACATCATACACACTCATCAGCTTTGCTAATTGGTGCTAGAGGACAGTTCTGCTGCCTTAAGAGGAGGAAGATGCTGTTAGTGACACCGAAGTACAACCTGCTGACAGTGCCCATAGGCTGGAAATAACTAACCCTTGGCATGGCACAGAGCAGATGAACTCTCCTAATGGCTTTAAAGGTTGCACAAATCTTTTCTCCCTGCAGTTCTGGCTACAGGAGCAGGCAATTCCTCTCCAAGCCAGGCAAGCAGTTTCTGTAATGTGACTTTTCTGTTCTCATGCTGTAAGGTGCTGGGAGTGAGGGGTTTATTTTTCACTATTAAATGGTTCTCTATGTCCCTTGGTACATTTCAGATATTTATTTGGTACATGTGTTTTACTTCCAGGCTTATAGAAAAGGTTCTGCAGTAAAGGAACACATTATGTGTACCATGATTCATTCCAGAGAGAATGAAGAGAGGCTAACATGTGAAATATTCATGCCCTTCTCTATCTGCATCCACCATCAAATGTACTTTTGATTTCTGACTTGAGAGAGCTTTCTTTTAGATAAATCACCTCCACTGCCATGGTTTGGCTTATGCTGGAATAACACCACTTGGGCTCCAGAGATACACTGGGAGATGCTGGTTAATTCCAGTGACCTGCTGGGTGCAGCTGGCTTATGGCCATGAGCTGTAGAGGTCATCATGCCAAGGACAGGCAGCTGGTCCTTCCTGTATCAATGACTGTTGGGTTTGTTTCATGAGACTCATCTTGCCTTTATTTCTACCAGTTTTGGGTGTTACATGACAAGCAGATACTTCACAATCTGACTCTTCAGGTTTTGAGCATGGAGTTCCAAACTGCCCTGCTCTGACCCCTCTTCCACAGGAACACTGCCATTTGCAAACCTGAACAAACTGCCTGAAGCAAACCAAAGCTGCCAACCCTGTCTCCAAGGTCTGCCCTTCTAAAGCCCTGACTTTGTAAAGGCTTGTAGAAATTCTGACCTCTGCAGAGGGCTGGTGGACATCTCTGGGAGCTGTGTGAGTCACTCCCTCCCTAATGAGCTGGTTAGAGTGCTGGAAGTAACAGGACCAGAGCATCTCCTCATTCGTGGCTCCATTAGCCTACCACACTAACACAGCACACAAGCCTCCTCAGACTCTGAGGCCAAAAATCTTCCCAATGTTGCTTTTTTTCAACCAAAAAAACCCCAGCAAGTGGCAACAACAAAGATACTTTCAATGTTGATTACAATCCAGAGGGAGAATCTGCACAATATTGAAGGGGTTTCCCTTGCATTTTCCCCCAAGTTATTGCCATGACATTGCACCAAACCACACAGCCACTTTGGGATTCAATCAAACAGCTCAATCAGCTTGTGTGGGAATGCTGCACCTCACATCATCTATTCGAACACCGTGCAACTCTTCTCCCCCCAAAACCTTAACATCTTAGAAATACAATGTTTAAAGACTGAAGAGTCATTTTGTGACCACGTTGCAGGAATGGAATGAGGAATGTACCACGGTTGCACACTCGTTTCAATGGGCAATTCTCCTTTCCTTAAAGCAGGCAGAAGGATTGTAAAAGCACATGATTTATTGTCATGGTGTCTGTGGCCATCACTAGCATACAGCCTGACAACTGAGTGGCTGTGAATGGCTCACAAATCTGGTGTGCTGGATGACAAAGTGACCCTAAAGTACTTCTAAGTGCCAGAGCAGAGAGCACTTTGTCATCTTAACGCGACAGATGGAGTTTGTCCAAACAAAAGGAGTTTCCTCCACTCTGTTCGAGCTCCCAGGCCGAGTTTGGACATTCACAGGCCATGTTTTCTCTAAATGCAGAGTGCATCAAATCCAGTCCTTCAACCCAAACCTTTTCTCTGTGTTTTCACAGAGTCTGATCCCAACCCAGATCCATTGGGGACCCAATGGCAATCCAAATCCAGTTCATGACTTGTGAATCAGCAGCTGAAACTTTGTTTGCCTTCTGCTCTCAAAAGATAGAAGCAATAAAGTTGTGACCAGTTTTGTTCTGTTTCCAAGATCACAACACTAAAAGTGTGAGAAGGAAGGAACAAAGGGGTCTGATTCAGGCGAGGTTTGGCCAAGAGAAGGCCCTGTTGCCCATTCAAACTGGGGCGAGGCAGCTGGAATGCTGAGGCAGTAGGTGCAGTGCTGGGACTAAACTGAATGCTGGAATGGACAATCAATTGTGTTTTTATCTTTTGTTGGCATGTTGTCCTGTAGGGATTGTCCTATCTTGTGGATGATCCCCTGTTATCTGTACGAACTTCCACCATCAAGGTATTTCCTTTTTAATTCAATCTGTTCTCTCTGTGGTCTGTGACTTGTCTGCAGAGTGTTTGCTGCCTTTCTCCTTCCTGGTCTTGTCCTTGGGAGTCTGTGCACGTGGCTCTTTCTGGCTATCCAGTGCTCGTTTCCTGTGGGAGTTGTTAATTGTTCCAGTGAGAACTGATGGCTGCCTTCACCGTGGCTGTTTTTGTTTCCCATCCTTTCTGCTGCTGGCAGGGGCTGGATAAAGTGTGGTGACTAGAACTACTTGAGTGTTCATACACACACCTAAGAGTTCTTTCTTTCAGGAGTTCCTGTTCCTTAGCACAAAACCTCTTTACAGATTCAGCTTCCCTTCCCCTGTACACTCCCCACTCTCCCCTGCCAGGTTTATTTCACCCAGTGAATTGCAGGTGTGCTCTGAACCCAGCAGCTAACCAAAGCAACAGCCTGCAATTAAGCTGTATGTCAAGATGGTCATGCAAACACAACACAGTCCTGTCCCCAGGCACAAAGCAAAAGGAGCATCAGTCTCCTCAGGTTTCAAAGCCATGTGGCATTGCAGACAGTTTGAAGCCACTTTTGGAATCCAGACAGACAAATGAAACTCCAACACCATACACTAACCATCTCAGAGTGGGTAAGCAGAGTAGGCTTGATAAACCCTCATGCTTTTGTCACTGCAACAGCTCCTCTGAGGCAGGAGAGCAAAACCTTCTCTTGGTTGCAGTGAGTGAAAGGACAGAGGTGTTTCTTGTTAAGATCTGCCTTGTGCAAATAGCTTCAGGCACAGAGGCAGAGAGCACCCTACAGACAAGGGGCTGACACCAACCTAGCAAAAGGTGCTGTTGGAAACAAACTGCTGTTGGGCCAAAGCTGTCGGTGTCACCAGAGAGTAACAGCACTGTCTTCTTCCTCTGCCAGAACCACGAGTTCATAGACGAGCAGCTGTTTGAGCAGAACTGCATGGAGAGCTCCATGCAAAACTACCCCTCCTCTCGGAGCCCCTCCCTGTCGAGTCACCACGGCCTCAGCACCTCCTGCTGCTCCCGCCGCCACAAGAAGAGCACTCACCTGCCCAACTCCAGCGTGCCAGCCACACGCCTGCGGAGCATGCAGGAGCTCAGCACCATCCACATCCAGTGCAGCGAGCAGCCCTCGCTCACAACAAGGTACAGTAAGTGGCTTCTTGCTGGGAACTACTGCATGCCAACCTCTGATCTGCCTTGTCCAACACTTCTGCAGGCCTATTCTCCATCCAGGGAGAGGGGGCTAGTGCTGGGACCATCTTTGTCTCCCTACTTCTAATGACAGCTCAAGGAAAGTGGCTCCTAGCTGTTCTGGGGAGGAACCAGCTCAAAGCTAGGCTCTAGAGCAGCTCTTCTCCAGCCAGAATGGACAGATTCCAGCTGACACCTGCCCATGAAGTGCTAATCACACATGCAGGAGCCAGTGGTTCCCAGCTGTGAGCTTCTTACCAAAGCTGGCATATGACCATTTCACAGCCCACCTCCCAGATAGCCCAGTACTCCCAAAGATTTACCAGTGTCTGTCAGCAAAAGCTGTAAGGGAGCTGTGCACATTGGCATGCTCCACCAGGGACACACTTCACTGGTTTTCATTGCCCAAGAGTCTAAATCTCCACAGAAAATTCTGACATTTTCATTTTGTACTTAACTTGCTGAAATAAATGGTTTCTTCACCATATCTTCCTTGGAAATACTAAATCACGTTCTAAACCCCTCCTCAGCCAGTTAAGCTCCTTGTGCACTGGGGCTGATCTTGGATTTGCCATTCCTCTTCTCCCCACTCCTATCAAAGGGATCCAGATGCTGAAACAAAGCTGCCTTCAGGGCAGCAAGCAATTACCTGGTGTCAGGGTGAAGTCAGGAGGGCATTTCAGAGAATGAATTGTGAATGGATGAGCACAAGACAAGTCTCTACCTATTGCAGTTTCAGGATGACAACAGTTTAAGCCAGTACCTGAGACAGTAATTCAGGGGAATGTCAACTGTTCTGCCTGTTCCAGTGGGTGCTAAATCAGATGCTAGTGATGTTTAAATGTTAACACTGATCCTTATTTCACTTGCTTACCAATCTGTGTAAGAAGAGAGAGAGAAAAAAAGGTTTTAAGTTGTTTGTCAGGTGGAATGCAACTAACTGGGTGTACTGGTTACCACTGGCAGAACCACCCAGTGCCTAAGACTGCTCCCACTCAGCCTGTGAGTGAGGCAGTCAGGGAGCAGAATGGGTTCTGCCATGTTCTTGGGATGCTCGAGCGATCAAGAAACATCCTCTGGGTGAGTCACTCTTGAGATAACACCAGCAACAGCTTCCCAACTGGGAGCCTTACATTTGCAGGAGGACAGGGCTTGTGTTTAAAATGAACACGTTGGGCTGGTAATAGCAGACTCCTGTAGCTGTGCAGATGCACAGAAATCAACCTATCATTTTCCCCTCCGTAATTAATTATAGGATGCAATTGATGCAGATCTAATAAGAATGCTCCCAGCTGCCAGATCCTTCTCTGCTGCAGAGAGATGAAAGAAAAGAAAAGATCAAGGGACAGTGAATTTGAAAGAGGCGTTTGAAATGCAAGGAAGATAAACATCTCTTTCTTAGAAAGAACTACCTGTGCCTGAAAAGATGCAGTAAACAAGGCAGTGTATTCAGATGTCCTCTTTAATTAAACTAGAATTATGCAAGAATGGAAAGGAAACGTTGAAGGATTTGCCCTGTGAAATCTGTATCCTAACCAGGGGGAACATTAAAAAAAGCTTAGTGTAATCGGAGTGGAAATAAATGATGCCTTGCAGGAACTGGGGGAACATTTCAGTGCCCTTAGTGCAGAGCAGTAAGACTCCGATTGAGAGCAGCTACCATTCCCATCCCTTCTACCGCCTGCTTTTAAGAAAGCCAAACACTACGTTTGTTTTCTAGTCGTTCCAGTCTCAACATGAAATCAGATGATGGGCTGAGACCGAACTGCAAAGCTGCCCAGATCACCACAGCCATCATCAGCATCCCCACGCCGCCCGCGCTGACGCCAGAGGGAGAGAGCCGGCCCCCGCCCGGCAGCCCCGGCCACGCCACGAACATTTCCACCACCGCCACAAGCAACATAGTCAAGGTCTCTGCCTTGTAAGACGTCTCATGCACAGAAGGAGGCTGGAAGACCAGTGCCCCTCTCCCTCTGCACCTCCATGTTCCTTTTCTTGCTGCAAATCGTGCCTGGATGGACCAACCTGACAGTCTGTCACCGAGCTAGCAGTGGGCACCCTTCCGAGGCAGCTCTCTTCAGACACACGCCGTGGGCTGAGGAAGGACGAGGAAAGGGAGGAAGAGGCTGGCTAAGGGAAAACCCTGCCTGGAGAAGGTGTTGTGCCATGGTACAGGGCAAAGTAACATCACCTGTGGAGGCTGGAGGGGAAGAATCATCATGGCAAGGAGTCAATAAAGCAAAGGGAATCTAACACTGTGTATCGCAGCACCTTTTTAAAGGTTTTTAATGGATAATATTTATTCATGAGGAAATGACTGAAAAGGTGAAAAACAATGGATTTTGTGGATTATTGGGGTTTTTTTTCCTTCATGGAGCAGAACCTTTAAACCAACCAAAACTTCACTCTTTTTTTTTTTCTTTTATAGGAAAAGATTTAGACAAAGAAGCCACTTGTCACAGAAACCTATTTCCATTCCTCTGTGTGTGTGTCTGTGTGTGTGCAGAGCCACAGCAGAGCAGCCCTGAGTGACAAAGAGCAGAGCATGTCTCTGTGGTTGGGCACACAGGCACGTGCCAGCACATCCATGTGCGCACACACACACACACACACACTAAAACTACTCCACCCTGGATGGCAATCTTTATTTAGACAATTTTGTATCAGCCTTTTAAGTCAATACAGTGCAATTGCAAACAGTGTGTTTGTCTGCTAATTATTGTCTGTGGAAACATATTTGTGGAGAAACAAACAATCAAACAAACAAGAGACAGGCTTTAGTAGAGTTTTAGTCCCACCTGGATATCTGCTTTCTATTTTTGTTATCACTTACTTGTAAGAGTGTGACTAGACTACCAGTTCTGTATTTTTAACAAGAGAAAAAAACAACAAAAAAAAGGTAGGAATCTTTTTTAATCCTGGACACCCAAATGGCAAAGGAGGAGAAACACTGAACTCAACTGCACCGAGTGCTCAGAAGTCTCCCAGAGCTTTCCTGCAATGTATGCCCATGCTTTCTCATCCTTTGTTTTCTAGAGAGAATTTGTTTTGCTAGCAGTGGACATAAAAAACCATTGTAAATAGTAGCCAAACAATGTCTGGATCTATACTTGATACTAATTAACCCCAGAGCCAAATATCTTGCATGGACAGAGAGGTATTTGGCTTTTTCATGGTCTTAGGGCCCCAGTTGTCTCATCAATGGCTTCTGGCTTGCACTGATTTTGGGGGTAGACTAGGTCAGCAATTTTAGTTCTGCAGTCCCAGCACAGGATCTACAGCGTGTGTCCATCTGAGAAGGGGGAGCAGGACTGGAGTGTGGAACACAACTGTCCAAGTGTGCTATAGGCAGCATTTTCCTTCTGCAGGTCTGCACTTAGGTGGGGAAAAGTCATGCACTTCTAGTCAACCAAAACCTGAAGTAACACTGTGTGGTCCTGCCAAGAAGCTAAGACTTCTAACTAAACTGTGGCCAGTCCCAGCACCTCCTTCTGAGATCTTTCTAGAAGACCCTGACCCATATGGTCCTGACCCATACCTGATCTTTCCCCTGCTGACAGCACTCACTTTGCTTTTTCCATTCTGCCTTTCTCAAGCCCCTGTCTCCTAACAGCTGTGACCCATGAAGGGCAGAGGGAGGAACATCCTCAGCACCATTTCACCTCTCATACTCTGCTTGGCTCATCATTGTGGTCATGCACAAACACTTCCCTAAGGCCCTCTGCCCCCCAGGAACAGTGATACACCTGGCCCCTGCAGCCTGTAGATACTAAGGAAACACTGAGTGTCCTGTTTCTGAACAGTGATTTTACCAACACTAGAGCTAAAAGAACAACTCAAAGCATGTTTGAGGCTGATTCAGCAAAGGGATGACTGTTTCTAACATCTGCCCTAATCCTGATGTAATATTTATACACACATATACACACATGCATGTATAGCTGCAGACACACACATGTGCAGACAATAGACCTGCATTAACCAGAGGAGCTAGCAACCTGCTTTGTTACCACTCCCAACCTGTGAGTCCATGGAGTGGGCTCAGGTGGCTGATGCACTAACTCCATACCCTCCTTACACACCTACAACATCCTAGGAATATTAGGGCTACAGCTAAGCCTTCAGCAGCTGCGCCGGCTTATAGTCATTTACTCCAGTGCTGTAATGTTACCCAAAGCTATGTTGAGTCCTGTTTTAAGTGATTAAAATGCTCTGCCTTCTCTGCTGCTTCCTGTAGGAGGCTACACTGCAGTTAATCTTACCATTAGTGAGTTCTTCTTGATGTTTTAATTTAATCTTTGCTTTAATTTCATTATTAGTCATCATCTGCTCCCCCCTCAGAACACCCTCACCCTTCTAGACCAGAGGCCTTGCTCTCCACCACTTCCCACCTTGCAACCTCATTTACACAGGCACAAAGAAAGCCAGGGTTAAATGCTCCTGTGCTGACAGGGTACAGTGTTCTTACCATTACCAAGAGCCAGGGACTCAACACAGATTCTCAGTGCTGCCTTTCTTATTCCTGATTTACGGTGGAGGGGTAAACAAGCCACTTCATCTCCCTGCACCCATTTCTTCATCTGTAAATAGCAATCATGGCAAGTCCTTTTCTAAAGCACTCTTGGGGCAGTTTAATTGCTATCAATCAAAATGCTTTCTTAAAAAAAATTAAGTAAATCAACGTTTTAAAGAGGAAAAACAAAGTAAGGAGGAAGGCCAGCTTCTGGCTGGCTGCTGGGGCTCAGACTCTCAAGGCAGCCATGGCCTTTGTTCCCTTCCACAAACAGGAATCAGTTATCCCTGCTCTGAAACACATGGCTTGCCTCTGCTTCCATTCACTGGGCAGGTGCTGCCCCATGCAGTCAGTGCCTCAGCACAGACTTTAAGAGGATAAAGACAGACAAAATTAAGGAAGTCTGAGCCTAGAGGAACAGGGCTAAAAATATCTCTAATGGAGGCATTAGCTCCCTTTCTACACTGATCTGAAGCAGACTAAGTAACTTCCAACAGCACAGGAAAATCTGCTAGTACAAAAGCTCCCTGGATTGCCTGATCCAGCCACATCCTCATTATGGGAGCACTGTGCCTGCACTGACCCAGCACAGATGGGAATCCATCACCACCACACCAGTGGCTGGCAGGACACAGCATAGCATCCCTCATGTGAAACACAGGGAAGAAGGGAAGGTGTTTGCACAGAGGAGCCAGGGAACTGCACCACCATCAAGGGAGGCCATTGGCTTCACTCAGCTGCAAGGCTCTTTGTCATCTTCAAGTGAACAACTTATAAACCATTGCTGAGATAAGGCCAAATCACTCTGTGGAATTTCCTGGGCCACAACTTTGAGGGAAAGACTTGGCCCATCCTCTGCAGTGGTCCCAGCACTGCCCTGTCTGACCAGCATCCCTCTCCCTTTCCCCAGGGCCACACATCCATTGATGGGGATACAGGAACCAGCACATACCCCTGCAATCCTGGGCGTTCCTGAGGCATGCAGAAGGGGCTGCTTCTTCAGGTGGGGGCTCCCTCTGGGAGGAGAAAATCCAGGAACAGGTTGTAGTCTTGAAGCCTTTCTGCAAGGCAAGAGACACAGAACAGCCTGGTTACCAACACTGCTCCAGCAAACCCCAGGAGCCTGTTGGCAGTTCATTTCAAAGCCTTCCCCCTCCCCCTGCAACTTTTTATAGTTTTAGAAAAGTTCATTAAAAAAAGAAGATTGTATAAAATAGCCAGTGGAAGAGGAGTCTTCTGTCAGCCTTTCAGAAAGCAATAGTACAAATATCAAAGGAGCAGCCCTTTTCTTTTTCCCCTGAGCGTTCTGTTTCCTTTCCAAAGCCTTTTCTGAGGGAAAAATATTGTCACCCATTTTCAGCATATCCTATTACTAGATTTACTCTCTTCTCAGCTAGCATTGGGCTGCTGGCAGAAGGGGTCCCACCCAACTGGCAAAGGATGATCAGAAATACCTTGCACACCAGGGCTTTGACTTCCATCTGTTCCAAAAGCTACCTTGTACTTTCATTTCCCTTAGAAATCTCAGGAACAGCCATAAAACACAGAGGCCACAGAAAACACACTTTGGTACATAAAAATAAAATCATTTAAAGATGCAATCCATCCTCCACCAGCACAAGGTCCTTCACTGCAATGTATTGCATTGCTTTCTCTAGATTAGCCCTCCCATTCTCCAGGGGAAGGACTCCCACTGCTTCCCTGGAGAGCTTATTCCAGACTAATAGCTCTCAGTGTCAAGGATTTCCCCCTGCTGCTCAGCCATAATTCTGTCCTTCCTTTTCCCTCTCTTGCTGCCATTACACTCCCTCACCCCATCTTTAGTTATTCTCCTTTCCACATTGTGCTTTAGCTGCCTACCAGCCTAAGAGGAATAGAAAACTTCCTGCAGCAAAATCTTCTCCCCAAGACTGCTTTTGTCTGGCAATTCTTGTGAAAAGTGAACTGGGGAAAAGGTAAAGAGAGAAGACAGCTGGCTCCAGTGTGGAATAAAGTTAACAGGGAATGGAAAAGATATCCTTCTTTGCTGTTGGCCAGGAGTACTAAATCCGAGTCAAAGCTACTTGATTAACCTCAGGCAGGCTGACAGCTTACTGCAAACAGCACTCATCACTCTGGGTTAGACAGCTTAGGCTGTGTGCATGGAAATCAGACTGAGAGCAGGGAACAAAAAGGATATTCCTTCAAATACTTTGCTTTTTGAAGCAAAGAGGCTGTCAACATGTTGTACCTTACCTGTATCATAAAGCAATTCCAGTCAATTAAAAATCCCCTTTATTTCATGGGCTGCAACACCCCTTGGATCCTGCAACCCTTCCTCTATGTCAGCCTGTGGCAGTTACAGAGTCAGAGTTTATGGCTGGCTTGTGGATAGCAGCAGCTCTGAACCCAAGCCTTCATTCTGCTTGTAAAGCTAGGTAAATAGCGTACCTTGTCCACATCAAATACATCTGAATTGATTGTGGTTTCAGTCACTTTTCTCCAGCACTTCAAACAGCTGCACTAGGTACATGACTTCACAGCTGAAGCTTACAGGCATCACATTTAATGATGCCATAAACATTCTTCCTCATGGTTTTATCTTCCCAACCCTCTAAGAGCAAACAGAAGGCAGTGTGCATGCTGATCAGAGCTAGGACACTTAGCACCAGGAACCTATGTTCTACTCCAGACTGTCTGAATCACTAAGTGACCTGGAAAAAGTCATTTCACCTCTCTGCCAACTACAGGAGCTGTGTAGAGTTTAGTACCTCCTCTTTCAGTAAATGAAGCTCAGCTCATCAGCCCCTGCAGAGCCCCCCAGAGAATTCTGGAGAAGGCCAGCACAAGAGTACTGCTGCTGATGGTCAGAGGGCAAGAGCCAGTAACAAACCTGTGCCAGAAAACCTTCAGGTGGAACAGTCAAGAGACTGAGCAAGAGCTTGTGAAAATTCCTTCTTGAGTTCTGTTCTGAGTCCAGAGTCTGTTACTCTGTGTGTACATGTGCAGGTGTTTCCTTCCCTTTGGATCTGAGCTAGCACTAGCCCCAGCTGTCACCCAGCTGTGGGCTGAGCAGCTAACAGCCCCAGCCAACACTGCATCCTGTGGCAAGGAGGAGTGGGAGCTGCCAGCAGCTCCTCAGCCCAGGAGGCATCTTCCCAGAGGTGTGATGGTCTATTTTTGATAACTCAGTAAGGCATTCCAATGCAAGGGTGTTTCCTTTAGAGGTTTTCTGTTAGGAGAAGCTCTCCAACCTTATTCTTTTCTATTTTGGTACTATAAATGGGCTTTGCTTACAGACATCAGAGGACAGAGACAAAATGTACTGTACACAACTGCAGGTAGCTTCATTTGAGAACAACTTTCTAGAAGAACCAAGTTTCCTGTTGTCTTCTTTTGGAATTGTAGTGCATATGTTGAAACTTGTATATCATTTACAGTATTGAGTCTTGTGCCACTGCTGTACCTGATGTATCCAATCTGGATTAAACAGAGTATGTGCCACAAATACCAGAGGATGCTGTAGATTTCTTCTAAGAAACAAAACCTGGGAGGTTCTTTTGGAGAACTTTGGGTGTTGGCCTAAGCCACTTGAGTTGCCTTTAAACTGTACCAAGCACCATTAAAGAACCAGCAAGATGTCTGAGACGTTGACAGGAGAGCAACACTGCAGACACCTAGGGGCACCTCCTACAGTATCCTCCCTGGAAACAAAATCAAACCTTTCCACCTCTGCAGACCAAATCTGGGAAAAGCCTCTCCCCAGGGTAATCTGTGACACAAAAGGAGCAAGAGAGGAAGAAAGTTACAGAAAGAAAAAGACCTCTCCCAAGGAGGTATTTATTTGAAGAGCACATCTTGTGCCTTTCCTTTCCAAGGCAAACTCACCCTGGCAGTTCCATTTAGGCCAAAGCCTTGCAATTCCTATTGCAGATAAGCTCTGCTTGCTCTGACCACAAATCCAGTCGAGCTCATCTGATCATAACCATACCAGAAAGTGCATTATTTAAAACTTCCAGAATTGTTTAAGCAAAAACTAAAGCTAGTTGTGAGGTGAGCAGAGCAGCACAGCAGAGACCACTGCTCTCCTGCAGTAAGGCTGACACCCACCAGAGGCCACCACCACCCCAGCTGCAGCAGCACCACAAACCAGCCCGAAGCAGGACAAGGCCCTGGCTTGCCAACTTCGGGATGGATTTCCATGTCCCTCCTCAGCTAAATCAAACTTGCAATTCCCCTGCACAGCGAGGAGGAGCCTGCACCGCGTGGTACAAAGCTGAGAGCCACCACTGCACAGAAAGGCTGGGACCACTGCCAGGGAAACACAGGAGTTGCACAGGGGTTGGGCAAGGTTAGGAACACTCAGGCAGCACAGGGGTTTCTGTAAGCTGAGGGAAATCGTTGTTCTTCTCCAGGTGAACTGGAAAGCTGCTGAAGGTGAGCAAAGGAGCAGCCCCTAGAGGCATCTGCTGCACCATCTGAGGGTGCACGTTTCCTTGGAAGTACAGTTCCCAGGAGGCAGGAAGCAGTGCTCTCACTAAGGGAATTCTGCTCCTACTCTGCTCAAGAAAACCAAACCAAACCAAAAGAGACTCTGTCTGCTCTGGTGAACTTTGAGAAGTCAAATAAACTAGCTGAAGAAATCTGTGATCCCAAACACACTACAGCTAGAGGAAGAAGTTCCAAAACCAGCAGAGTCAACCTAGGGTCAATACCCTGAGCCAGTCAGAACTCTCCCCTTTCTCTGTAGCTTCAGGACAGCTACAGACAAAGCAGCCCAAGCCAAACAGGAAACACCAATTAGTAGTACTAATAGGGAATTTCATTTCTAATTAAAGCTCTCCTGTAAGTGTGGCAAGTCTGATATTGCTGCACCCAGAGGGACAGACCAATTATGATTGCTGCACATTTCCTACATAATTAAGCCATCCTGCACTGCCTGCCACACACCTAGCTATAGAAATGGTATTTACACAGTGTTAATTAACTGGATTTGAATTAGCAAGAGAGGCCTCCAGATGCAGGTTTCACCCTCCCACTTAACTGGTGGTAATCAGTGCCTGGTGTTTAGGAGTCACAGAAAGTGGAATGATCTCCAACCACACACAGCCTCCAGAGTCTCACTGTCACCTCCTCCTCACCCAGCCACAAGGGACAAATCAAACAGAACTGGGGGTGGTTTGTATCTTCTCCCAGCTGAGATTTCTTAGGTGTGGCTCTAAGTGGCTGCCTTTTCTCTTCCTCCGTTTACTCTGGACTGTAAAGACTGCAACTGACCATCCAGGTGTCTTTCACTTCCTTTTATTAGCAACTGGTAACCCCACCACTAGGATGCATGCAAAGCTTTGACCTGGACACAGCTCACTTAGAACAACAACTTTCCTTCAGTCTTAAACAATGCCTGTTTCTGTTTGTCCAGGTACTTGCAGAGCAGCAGTTCTGTTCCCACAACTGGTGTCTATTCCTTGCACCAACCACTGTGCTGGTCCCTACAAGGGTCTTCTTCTCAGTCACCACTTTTGAGCAGCTCCTGCAGATAGACTGAGTTGACATGATAGGCACTCATCCAGTTCCACTGTCTGCAGCTTCTCCTATAGCAGGACACTGCAGTGTAGTAGTTCTGCCATGCCTGGTAGTAAGACTTCCAGTAGTTTTTGTAACTCCAAGGCCCACATGGAACATCATCCCAAGAGCTGCAGGAGCAGTCCTCCTCTGCTTCTCCTGTGCCAGGACTGGGGGGCTGATGGCAATGCCTTGCCCTGTCTTTAGAGCTCTGCTTGGGAACTTTCTTTTGCACCTGATTTTGCCCTGGGACTCCTGATAGCTCCCGAGGCCTCTCAGGTGCAGGAGAGAAGCCTGCACCACCTCCATCCCCCTGAAGCACTCTGGGAACAGAATTCTTCTCCTCTGGATCTGAAAACCCTTCAAAGCAGGAGTTATCTTCCCTGCTTTGGGAGGAAGCCCTGGAACTACATGAACTGTCACCAGACACAGCACCATTCACTACCACCCCTGCATCCCCTTCCACCTCCTCCCACCCCACACCTCCACTGCTGGGAAGCTCACACTGCTCTCCTGGGCCTGAGTAGCTTCTTAAGATCTCAACCTCTTTCTCCAACCCTTCTTTAATGAAATATTCATAGTCTTCAACAAACTCTGAGAAGCTCCAGGGATTGTTCAGCAGGTTCTTGAAAGAAGACAAGCATGGGATTTTGGGAAGGTTTTTCTTTAGGGCCTCCTGCTCTGGAGTCAGAGTGTTCTGGTGTCCACCTGTTCTGGAGACACTTCTGACCCCATTCCTCTGGTCTGTGCTGCAGCTGGAAGGCTGAGGGTTCCTGCTACCCTTTCCTGTGTTTGCAGAACTTGTGCACTTTTTCATCTGCTTTGGCTTTGGAGCCTTTTTTGGCCTTTCTGCAGAAGAATTATCACCTGGGAGATCAGAAAGAGGCTGAGGTGCTTCCGAAGCACTGTTTTGGACAGGCTGCAGTACTGGTTCCTCTGGTCTGAGACACACAGTGTCAGAGTTCCCTGAAGCACCTGCATGTGTAACAGGTTTGACTTCTACCTCTCCACCTTCAAACTGATCCATCATTCCAGGGGGTATGGTCTCTGCAAGAAAGGGAAACAAGAAGGCACTCTGTGAAGTGCATCCTTCCCTCTAGAACTCAAGCAAGTACTGGAATAAAGCTTTGCAAACATCACAGAAAAGATGTTAAAACATGTTAAAATAGGGCTAACAACCAGACCACTTTAATCCTGAAAGGCCCCAGACAGCCAGAACATTCTTCATGGAAGGCAGCACTGCACTAGCTGCCATCTATTCTTCATGCCTGCCCTGGTTTGAGTTCTGCTCTAACTCAAAGCAGGACAACATCCAACTTAAACAGATTCCAAACCAGCAAACTGCAAGAAGGCAAATGCCACAGTTTAGCAGAACAGCTTCTGGCAAACCAAGGGCAGCATTGCTGCTGATTCTCCTCTTCCCTCCTTCTACTGGACCTTACAGACCGAGAAAGGCTTAATAGCAGATCTCTGGAAATCCAAGCTGTGATGGAGTTACTTAAGCAACAGCTAGATGCAGAGTTCTTCTACCCACGGGCACTGCACCAAGTTCATTTCCTACCACTTCACTCAACTGTGGCAGTTACAGAAGCAGCCCTTAGCCCAGAGCGTGACAAACCTGTCCCCAGAGTAATGCAGCTTCAGCAGAGGAGAGATGTCAGCTCCCTGGGGGTCTCTGTAGCTCTGAGTAGCAGGAAATGAGAAGCAAGCAGCTGCACTGACAGCACAGAACATACCTGGGAGAGGCAGAAGCTGGAGATTACACTTCTGAGCGATTCTCATCATCATGTTCTCCTCCTCCCCACGGCAGCAGTATGTCACAGCCAGTCCTAGAGTTCCTTTGAGACACAAGAGAAGGTGGTTAGCTGAGGCAGGGAAGGCAGGGGGGCTGCAGCCAGGCAGAGCAGGGTCCCTACCGAAGCGCCCGGCCCTGCCGACGCGGTGCATGTATGTCTCCCAATCCCCAGGCACGTCCAGGCTGACCACCAGGTTCACCTTCTCAGCATCAATCCCACGAGATGTCTGAGGGGATGAGGAGAGAAGAGAACAAATCCAACACAGGCAAGCATGGGTTTTCTCCCAACACCAACCCAACAGGACAGCATGCAGTCATCTCTCACAGCAGGACTCCAACCAGCAGGAGAGACCGAAGACATCAGCCATGAAAAAGCCAAGAGTGCCTCAAACATCATCACTGCTCTGCCTCAAGCTGGTTGGGATGTTCCTACTGTGAGCATACTGCACCAGAGAGGCCAACTGCTCCTTCCCATAGCCCCTAGCCACAGTACACAGCTCTACTCCTCTGAAACACCTGGGAGCTTCTGCAAAGCAGCAGCACAAATTCAGAACTACTTTTGAACCAGAAGAGGAACAGGAGACAATTCCTAAGCAACACAGTGAACAGAAGCCACACAGAGGCTCAAGTCTTCAGTTCAATTCCAAGTCCAATCTAACCCTCTGAAGCAGCTCAGTGCAATACTCATGCATGCTGTGAAACACCAACTCACCAAGTCAGTGGAAATCAGGACTCTGCAGTGGAACTGCTTTAGCTTAGCCATAGCATCCAGCCGCTGGCTCTGATCCATGCTGCCTAGAAGCACAAACACAACTCTGACACATCTGAAACAGCAAAGGTAACCAATGTCAACATTAATTCATCCTCAAGTCCTAAAGACCTAGGAAGATTCAAATGCTACTCTACTTATTTAAGCAGAGGCCATGCAAGCCAAGCTTTAGGATTCCTGTTCCTATTTAGGTCACACTTAGGCACAACTTGAGCAGAATGAGAGTGTTCTGAATGGAGTTACCTGAAATGCACTCAGCAGGAAAGCCTCTGGATGTCAGTATCTCAGCTAGATGTTGAGCCCTGGCAGAACACACACAAGGAAAACTATAAACAAACCCACAGATCTACCAGCTCCTCTGCATTGCTTTACAGGCACAGCCCACATTTCAAACCTGCCACTCCCACTGGTATATCCAGAGCAATCACCTTCCAGATGGACCAGGACAACTGGGTACCAGGCCTCACTGGCTCTGGCCAGTGTCTGAGGCACCTTCATGCTACAGCATTCCCTTATCTCCAGTACTTCATACTGCATTCCTCTGCTTGTACTGCAGGTCTGAAACTTACCAACTGCCCTGAGCCCTCACAAAGGGTCAGTGGAAGCTGACCCACCACTGGACATCACAAACACTGCTTTCAAAGATGCCTTCCACAGATTTTAGTTCCAATTGATTACCTGCTGTGCAAATTTGAGAAGACCAAGGCTTGATTAAATGGAATCTTGCTGAACAGCTCCTGCAGGTGCTGGGTTTTTTCCTCAAATGTTTTATGTGGAAGTGGGTGGGAATTCACAATTTTGTAATACTGTTTCAGCCCTGAGCAGGAAACCAAAACAACTTCAGATTAAAGATCTCCATCATAACATACAGTGCTATGCTGCTGCCAGCATGTGTCACTGCAGCTAAGGCAAAGACTAAGTTCAAACAAGCAGACACACATGTGCCAAAGAACCTACAGGACAAGCTCTTTTTGAAGGGCTGAAATATACTTGGAATGCATAGAAAAACCTGGAAGTAACATTCATCACTGATGTTTTAAATACATCATCACTGGGAACAAACACTTCACAAACTAACCAACTCATCTGTGGAGAGAAATGAGGAGGAACCACAAGTTTTAAAGGAACATGCTTTGGCTTTAATATGTTCTTCATCTACTGACAACAATATCACTACAAACAAACTCCTACTTACCAATGAGACTTGGGTCAGTAGGGTTCAACCTCACAAACGTTGGCTCTCTCATGTACCTGGTCAAAGCATTAGCTAGTGACTCAGGATAAGTAGCTGAAACAGCAAGCATCTGTTTATTGGCTGGTAGTGAAGAGTAAATCCAACTGTGAGACAAAGAAATGGGAATGACTTAAAAATATCTGTGTCATCTGCTGATAAATCCATGAAATAAGTGGTTTTCCTCACTTGATTTGTTCCTGAAAGCTGCCTTCTTCTAGAAGCTTGTCTGCTTCATCAAGAATAAAAAGCCTGATACTGGCTGTATTCAAGTAGTCCAACTCTATGAGCTGCTTTATTCGACCTACAGATGAAGAGAAAAGCAAAAGGAACCTCAAGGACAGTAAGGAAAGGTTCCAACTATTACTGCTTTATTTTTTAAAGAACTTATTAAATTAATGAGGCCTTAAAAAGGCATATCCACAATAAATCTTTCACTAAAAATACCTGGTCTACATGTGTCTGTCACTGGCCTTTGAGACTATCTGCTCGGAGGACAGAAGCCTGCATCACCCTGATGCACTCTGGGAACAGCATTCTTCTCCTCCCTCCGAGGGGATAGCAAATCCCCCATTACCAGAAAGAGCCAACCCAGGTTCCCAAAGGCCCAGTTACTGCACTCTGCACTGCCACACAGTATCTCCTGAAGCACACCGAAGCCCCCCCATACCTGGGGAGCCAACTGCTATGTGACACTTCTTCAGCCTGACTTTGTCCTGGTTCAGAGGAGTCCCCCCGATGAAGACATGGCATTCCAAGCCTTCCATTTTGATCCCAATAGTGGTGATCACAGCGTGAATCTGCACAGCAATCTCTCGAGTAGGGGCCAGGATCAGAATCTGCAGGAAGCCAGAGCAGGATGGTTCCAAAGATTAAAGCCCAGCCTCGAGTCGTGATGTTTCCACATATTATGCCTCACAGGTGACGACAGCGTTGTCCCAAGGAAAAGGGCGATTCCCCCTCAGAGATCCAGCCCCTCCCGAGCACCGACGGAGTCAGGCCGGGCCAGCCTGCGCTCACCTGCGTGGCAGAGTTCTCCAGCAGCACCGCGTCCAGGGCGATGGTGGAGAACACGCAGGTTTTGCCCGTGCCAGACTTGGCCTGCACGATGAGATCTGCAAAAAGCCGCCACAGAGGTCAGCGAGGGCCGCAGGGTGCTCGCAGCCCCGCGCCCGTGCTCTCACCCTGCCCTCCCGCTCACCCAGCCCGCAGCGCCCCAGCGGGATGGCCTTCAGCTGCACCGGCGACGGCCTGTGGAACCCGGCCGCCTCCAGCCCAGCCAGCACCGGCGCCGACAGCAGCAGCGACCCGAAGTCGGAAGGGCCGCCGGGCACCAGCACATCGCGAGTACGGAACCGGCCCTCGCCCNACCGGCGGTGGCGGTGGCAGCACGTCCGTGGGCGCCGCCATCTTGGGGAAGAGGGGCGGGCAAGGGCGGCAGCCGGCGCGCGGCGCACAGCGTCTTTAACCCGCGACGCGCAGGCGCACTGCGCACAACCGCGGCCGCCGCCAGGGGGCGCTGCGACCGGCTATTGGCTGCCGGGGGAGTGCGGCCGGGGCGGGCCCGGCGCCGGGGCTGCGGGTGAGGGGACGGGGCGGGGCGGGGCGGACGGCGCGGGTCAGTGGGGTCGTGTCAGTCCTCGTTAGGTTGTCTGTACCAACATGAAGCCTTATTTCTTGTGCCTGCTAATAATAACTGAGACCAGTGGCTCGCCCCTCTCTCGTGAAAAAGTTCCTCCTTATAGCCAAAGCCTCCCCTGCTGTAGTTTAAAGCCACTAGCACTTGTCCTAACACAAAGGATCTTGCTGAAAAGCGTCTACATCTCTCTTATAGGCTCCCTTTAAGTACTGATAGGCTGCAATAAGGTGAATAATCTCCTGGGTGCGTATCACCCTCACTTTTATGCCTGAGGTGATGAAACTTCTAAACATTCTGCTTTGTGGTGACTTCGGGTGTAGAGCACAAGTGCTGTGAGGAGCAGCGGAGCAGGGACATGTTCTGATCCCTCTGGTTTCAGCCCTGCTTCCACCATCCCGATGAGAGAAACTAGTCCCTCTTTAAAACCTCTGTGTCTGGGATACAGCTGTGCTGCACACAGAAACCAGATTCAGAAGCCAGGCTGCTAAGAAAAAACAATAGCATGGCATTCACTACAGCAAAGGCCAATGTGTCAGCCTCTTGTAGCCACATTACTCGCTCCCCTCTGCAGACCACTCACTTTAAACATGGGTGCTTTTCTGCACATCGGCTTTCATTGCCAGAGCAGTTCAGAGGGTCTGGACACACAGCTTCCATTGGCTGCAATGGGATTGGAAAGATCTCAGCAGTGGCTTCTACTGCATGAGCACATTCCCTGTGCCATTATTCTTGCATTGCCAGAATGAATTTTAATGACTTTGGTGCACCACAGGCTTTGTCACACCCCCGAAATTCCTCATCTTTATATTCTTGATGGGGGATAGGAAGTCCATCAGATTCTATTCAGTTGTTATTTTTTTAGCGTTATGGTATTTTCACATGAACACCTGAGCACCAACCAAGAGTGGGGCCCCAGTTTCAGCTTGGAGAGCTTGCCTCTACCAGGTCAGGACAGAGCAGATGGCAGGGGTGAGGGCTGCCCTGGAGCAGAGGTAACAGGATAGCCATCTACAAGCATTCTGCTAGTTCCAATTATTTTTTAATTTTTAAGTGGATATTCTCATCGGTCCTCCAGGGGAAACAAGTCTCCAGCAAGAGATAATTATCTCTGGATAAATCTGGGAAAGGAGACAGACAAAGACACCTGGACATAACAAATGTTTGATTAAATACAGCCTCTCATAACCCTTTTAAACTGATGTGATTTAAACAGACAATGAAGATCAGTCAGAAGTGACTCTTCCCATGGGGGAAGGGCAGAGAACAGCCCAAAACAGCCACGGCAATGAACTGCTCCCAGGTTATTTTTCTCACCTGTTCCTTTTCTCCTCTGACATTGAATGAACATTGCAATACAAGAGAGGGGATTTGGAGACAGACAATGTTCTCTGCAGCACACTGTGAATGAGACAAGCAGAGGCATTACCTGAATTCAGAAAGGTGCTGCTGTGTATAGGTGTTTATTTCATTTTCTATCAGATGCTGGAGGACAGATTCCAAACCATCTCACTGTCTCTATGCTGAGAAACCCTTCAACACCATGACTGGCAGATTTGTTGCTTCTCTCCCCTTGGTTTTGGCCCTTACTGATGGGACTGTGTCAGATTTAGGTCAAGCTTTTGCAGCTCTCTCTGTTGATGTAATGAAAGGATTTGTTTCTCCCTTAGCCCTTATTCCCCTAGAAGATCTTAACTGCTGGTGATACTAACTTTGTTTTAAACTCTCTGTATGCTGTGTTCTCTGTCATGAGTCAGTGTATAAATAGCAATCCTCAACCTTTAGGCCTTGTTTTCCCTCAGTGACTCTCAAGCACTGATTTCACATTGTTGATGCTCACATGTCAGCCCAGCTAAGAGGAATCTGCAGTTTTGTTGTGACATTGCTCTGCTTTTGCTTGCAGTGAGATCCAGAGGAATTATTCCTGCTCAAAGCAGCCTTTGGAAGCCTTGACAATCCCTCTGAATGCTCTGCAGGCAGAATAGGTCCTGGGGAAGGATTTAGGTTAGTAAAAGAAGTAGGTAAGATCTCCTCCTGAGCTGTAATGTTAAAAAAATACCTGGTTCTTATGAAGGGATAAAAAGTCTCTAGCTTGGGGTCAGCAGCCAGTCTCTAGGTTTGGGGGCTTATAAGAAAACTCTTGCTAGAGGAAGCTCTGCACATCACCTGTTTGATTCTAATTCCATCCAAGGTTTGTTTTCCTCTGAACCAATACATGAATGTATCAGCAGCTTTGGAGAAGTGGCTTTGCAGGACACCTGTGCAGTGCACACTGCTGGTACTCAAGGTCAGGTTCTTGCTGTTTCAGACTGTGAAGCCCTTGTCAGCCAACTGCCAGCAGCCAGGCAAAGGTCCACACCACACATTCCATCTGTACTTTGCTCTGTGAGACCTCCTAAGGCTAACACAGATGCAATGCAACAGAACTCCTTGACCAGTACTTGGTCCCAGTACTGAGCAGCCACCACAGATTTACCCACATCTCCTATCCATCTGTGAACTTCCTCTTCATCCAGGACTGTTGAACTCTTGCTGCAGCTCTCTGAGATAACCTGCTCATGGAGAATTTGCACTGGCTTCCAGAGCTATCAGGTTCTGCATATCTCTTAAGAACAGAATCATCACAGCTTTGAACACTGCTACTGTAAACAAGCACCTGCCTTGTCTTACTCCTGTAGCTTCTTTCATGCTTGCCAAGACATGGAATTGTTCTAAATAAATCTGGGTTTACATGACATTTATAAAATAGTTTTCAAGTGAGACAATCTCATCCTCCTCTCCCAGATGTGTCCAGATGAAGACAGTGAACTTTCCCTGTTCTCTGCAGCACGTGTGACTCACTCTTTGGAGTGTGGTATGTAGTTGTGTTTACACTGCCATGGAGACTCTATTTGTTCTCTGTACAGTAAAGCACTTTACAGTCAAAGGGCCATTGATATTAGCATAGACAGTGACCTCACCAAAAATTGACTCCAAGCACCCTCTGCATTCATTTTCCCTTGGAAAACAAAACAAAACCAAAAACTGGATGGCAAGTTACCAATGAGCAGCAAGCCTTGGGGGCAGCAGATTCTCCTTTGTTCCTTTACAGACATGGCAAAGTCTGAGGGTTTTTTCCCAGGAAGTCTGGTGCAGAGATTTGTTATAAATAATAAAGCTGGTGATGGGGTCTCACAGTGCCCTCATTCCAGTGCCCTTCTGCTGAGTGGATTTGGTTCCTTGTCAGCCATGTCCTTCAGCAGAAGCCAGAAGAACTCCACCAGATTTCAGATGAAATCTGAAGTCTTCAGCAAGGTGACTGCAGTGCCATGTGCAGATGCAGCCATGGACAAGAAGGGAGCAGGGCTCAGGGTATCAGCCCAGAGCAGCTATTTCCAGCACAGCAGTGACCAGTGCCAGTGGTTTGCTTTTGTGTTTTTCCTCCAGATAAGTAAATGAATATCAGGCCATTTTAATCTTAGCTATGCTTTTATGCCACAGTTTGCTAAATTATTTTTCAGCTAGTATGAACGGGATCTAGGTCACCAAAGTGCAGCCAGCTGAGATGTAATCCAATATTCTTTAACACAAGACAGCCCAGTGGATGCAGAAGGATTTCTCTACCCTGGTGCTTATTCCTGGCACTCCAGTGCAAGCAGAGGAATATCAGGACCTGGAATTTGGCTGAAGCAGAGTTAAAAGTTTTACTTTTGAGATAGAAGCACAGTGAGGTGGGGACTTGTCAGGAAATGTAAAGGACACAGGTGTAGAGACTGCATACAATAAACAAGGCTGAATGGAAAAAACGGTCACGTTTTCAGGGGTAATCTATCTCTTTATGCACAAATATAAAGCCAGAATTAAGGTTTTGATATTATATTCTTACCTATTTTGGCTGAATGTTTATGCCTCAGTGGTTTTTAAGCAGAGATGGGTGCAACTCAGCTCATGCTCAGCTGCAGCTTAAGAGGGAAGAAATTCGGAAAGGTTTTACCTTCAGTATGCAAGAAAGTAAAAAGGGAAGAAAATCCAGAGAGAACCACACTTGTTAGTTCAGCAAAGAGCAGTGGCAGCCCTGAGAAACCAGATCAATGAACTGAAAGACAACAAATGAGATAAGCCTTCAGCTGTGAAGGGATGGCAGCTTCCTCAGATGGGAAGGGAGGAGGCAGATCCTGCAAGTGGAATGCACCATTCGGAAGGCATAGTCTGCCCAAGGAGCTGAGGTTTTCATCTGATCCTGAAACAAGCCATGTAGCTTTCTGCTTGAGGCTGTTTTATTCTCAGCTCTGTATCTTCTTGGAGACCTGATTTTCCACTGCACTGCACCATCTGCTCCTGGTTTGCACCACGACAGAGTGGAAGGAGTGCAGGGCCTGGCACGAAGCGTTGCTGCTGCTCTGAACCAGTTGTCTACAGAGAAGAGAAAAATGTTGCTTAGTAAGGAAACTTACTGAGAAAATGATACAGATTTTTCTCTTCTCTTGCAGTTTCCCGTAGTCCCATGAATATTCTGATCTGTTCTTTATTCTGTGCTCATGAACTCCTTTATCAGTCTCAAGGGACAGGAGCAGCCCTGGAGGCTGAAAAACAGATCAAAAAGATGACCTTAAAGAGAAGCCAAACAGAGGCTAAAAACTCTTCCCTGTTCATCTGCCAGCAGATCACACAGTTCAGTGTCTTGCAAGTGTTCCAGGAGCCTTCTAGAGCACAGCATCTGCCAACTGCCATGTACACCTGCAGTTTCTGCCTCCTGAGTGCTGGATGTGCTAGAAAATACAATATTGTTTAACTTAGATTTGATGCTTCAAATATCCATGTGTGTCCTTTGATCTCTTCTGTATTGGAATAGTCAAAGCACTGTGAAAAGCATCAGTTAAAACAAACTCAGGTATTATATGATTTGAAAAACAGCATGATATTGTAAAGAAAAGGTTTGGGAGAGCATCCTGTGCCTGGGATAACTCTGGTCTCATCTCGTGCACTGTTTTAAGGTGCTACAGCCACAGCACTCGCCAGCAGTCTACTACATCTAGACACAGGAACCCCAGGAGGGCAGCAGTTACCCCCTCTTGATGCCTACTCTTAGTCTATTCCCTACCAAATGAACAAGAATATCCAAACCACTGTTGTTCAAAGCTGGCTTGGGTAAATTAAGCTCACAGTCAGCTTTCAGCTCAGCTCAGCTGAACCTAGTCTATGTATGACAAATGTGAAGACCAAATGACATTGAGTTTTAGGTTTGGTGCCAAGCCACAAAGATGTACTGTCCACATATGACTTTACAAAACTGAGATAATAGAGTCATTTATAAAAACACAGTACCAGCAGCAGAAAAGGTCTTGAGGCCCCCAAGCAACACAGAAACCTGTACTCAGGCTGTGGCTCATTGGACATGGATCTGTGGCTGGGGCACAGAAAGAGGAAAGGGAAGTTGGGTCATTCCCTGTGCTATGAATAATTGGCAGACTCAGGCCTTTCAGCTTGTCTCCTCCACAGGGTGCCATCCTTTTGATTCTCCACCACTGACTGGCTGTTCCAACCTGCCATATGACACTTGATACGCTTGGGTGGGCTGGGGACATGCACACCCCAGCCCTGGGCTGTGAGGAGCAACCAGCTGGCCAACACATCCAGCCAGATCTCACCAAAACAAATGATAGTTGGGCTACTTGGCTTAAAGAAAGACTCAAGCCTGGCAGGTATTCCTCTCACACCATGGCATACCCTGTTGGAAGTGATTAACTTCTTGATAAGGTCACTTCTTTAATATGTTTTTACTGCCCCACATCCTACAGACCCCGGAAGAGAGATGCAATTTTTGTGCTTCCTCAATGGGTAGGAAATGGAAACTCTGAAATGAGCAAAGAGACAGGAAAAATGTGACCAACAAAAGGGATGCTGGGAGGAACTCTTGAGTGTCTCCCAAACACACATGAAAGTGCAGCTCACAAATGTTTGTGGTCAGCTTCCAAACCCACCAGGGCTGATTTCCACAAACAAACAAACCAACCATCTCCTCTTACCACCTATAAACAATGAAAGATAAAGACCTGGAAAGGCAATTCCTTCAGCTAGTCTTTGCCAACTTTATGGGGGTAAAACCTCCAAGTAATTACATTTTGCATCCCAAATTTGAAAACACAAAGTAATATTTCTCATCCTGTCAAGTTCTTCACCATTGCAGAACCATTTGGACAAACCTTGCTAACTCACTTCAGGGCACTGAGCATTTATCATCCGAACAGCATATGCAATGGAGCATTAAGGTTGGAACAGACCTCTAAGATCATCAAGTCCAACCACCGAGTGGCTCAATGCAAGTGCACCTTTTGTGCATAATCTGGGAGCAATACATGTATAGATGTGAGCAATGATGAAGAATCCAAACCCTTCCAAATGCCATCCAGTTACAAAGTGTGAGGATACAAAAGTGCTTGTGTTTTTTTCCTGGCTCACCTCTCCATCTGCCTGATTCCCTGAGGTGACAAGCAGCGTCAAAGGTTGTTGATCTGAGGTAAAACCCCTGCCCTCAGAGGCGTAAGTCTGTAGCTCTGACAATACCTCTCATGTACAGTGAAGTTTCCGGTTCCTGCTGTGTGTGTAGACTCCTGTCAGCCCAAAAACTGCTTGTAAAACACAGCAGGGCAAAAACCTGCTGTTCTGAACAGAAACCCTTGCTAAGAATTTTCAACAGCTGTTTCTCGCAGCTCTCTAACCATGTGCTGCTCCTGGCAAGAGGCATTTTGATAACAGCACGGTTACGTGTGGAGGTCACATGCGAAGGTGTTTGTGGTCCTGCCACCTCCCGGGGTGACCAGGAACATCCCCCAGGGTGGCAAAGCCCAGCTGGCCCCCGAAGGGAAGAGGCATTTGCCTTCCCGCAGCATCCCAGCCCCGGGCAGAAGGAAAAGGGACAATCCACCACTGCGTGGCTCTGCAGTTCGTGGCGATAAAGGCCATGTGAGCCCATGCTCGCTTTCGCTGGGATGGTCCAGCCCTGCCGAGCGACGTGCGGAGCCATCTCCGCCACAACAAACTAAAGCATCAAACTTCTCTGCAGGCAGAAGGAATCGCTCTGCACAGACTCCAGCGCTATCAGCTTTGCCTCCAGCCCTCTCCCCTCCTGACGCCTTTGCCGGGACTCCCCAGCCCAGGAGCCAAGCTGGGGCATGAGCCACCCCCTCCATCCCTAAGCACCCACCGCTCGCCGAAGCGGCTCCTCAGCCCTGCCCCGGGCTGGGCTCTGCCCCCCGGTGCCGCCCCCGGTCCCCCCCGCCCCGGTCCCCTCCTCCCTCGGCGGGCGGAGCCGCGCTGAGCCGGGCCATGGACCATCACCTGCGCAGGCTAAGGCAGGAGCTGGTAAGGGGGCGGCGGAGAGAGGAGGGGTCCCGGGGCTTCCTGCAGCAGGGACTCGTCCCGCCGTGCCGGTACCTGGAGCCCAGCGGGGGGAACGGCTCCGAGCAGGGCCGGGAGGGACAGGGAGGGACCGGTCGGGGTGGTTCGGGGTTCCCCCCGGGCAGTGCTCCGGGGGAGGTTCGGGGTCCCCCCACCCGCGACACCCCCTCGGCATCACCGTGGAGCGGGCACAGGGCGCAGCCCCCCCAGCACCAGCCGCTGGGGTAGCGCCGGTCTGGGAGAGAAATGCAGTGCGGGGAGACCCTGGGGGTGTGCGGAGGGTTAGGGCGAAGATGTCACCAAAGATCAGGGATCAAAGAAAGAGCAGCAGAAGTCTCTGATAAGGATAAGTTTGAGGGGGAAGGAGCGTGCGCTTGCCACCCCCATACCCTCTGAACACTTCTCCAACAGCAAACCCTTTGTCACAAACCAGAGCTGATTCTCCCTCCTCCCGATCCCGTTCCGAACAGAACCTCACTCGCTGAACTTGCTCGGGCTTGTCCAGCAGCCTGGAGGTGTTGCTGGTACACAGGGGTGGGTTGGTAGGAAGATCCGATACCGTCCAAAATTGGGGTTCCAGCGCTGTGCAGGTCGGGTCTGGCTGGGGAGCAGTGCGGGACCCAGCTAAAGAGATAACGAGAACAAAAGGGGAAAATAAGGCAGAGCAAGAAGGAGCGGGTGAAGTTTCTGAAGGCACAGGAGCTTCCCGGGTTTGGACCCAACAGGATGTTGCTGTTTGTGCTACCTGGAGTCGTGCAGAATAGGTTTGTAGACATTATTACTGCCCTGCCTGCGCTACAGGGAGAGTTCTGTGTGTAAGCAAAACAGCATCTGAGTCACGACAGAGACACCCCAAGTTGGAGCTGTGACAGGGTAGGACCAGGACTCACCATGGCACTGGAGGTGGCTGTGAGCTGCAGGTCAGACGTGGAGTGTGGGCTGGGGCAGCAGAGCTTCGCTCTGGGTACGTGTGGCAGCAAACGGCGACACTGAACCTGCCACAGCAAACAGAGAAGCTGGGAGAGAAACTAAAACAAAGGAAAACCAGAGTCACTCTGTGTGTGCTGGGTGTGAGGAACGAAATGCAAACTGTGAGCCAGGACCTGTGCAGTCGAACCTTTGCAATCTGAACAAGTTGGAAGGCGAGAAGGGTAAAAAAAAGTAATTTGCCAAAGAGTATCCTTAGAATAAAGTCCTAAATCTGTCTCTGGTCTCCTAAACAAATCAGTTTTGTTATCCCAGCAGTATTTTTCAGAGAAGCCTCAACATTGCACCTTTAGTTGTGTCTCAGACATGGCTGTTTTACAGCACACAACATAACTTCTGAAGAATTAGAATCTGTATGAAAGGAAGGCAGATCCCTCACACTTCATGTGTAAACCAAAAAAATACTTAAAAGGAGAAAATTCTGGATTTGGTCATTCCCTTGCTATAATGAAGTAATAGATTTATTTTTTCTTTCATTGTTAAAAGGTGACAGGTTTTATAAACCAATACACTCTAGCATGGCACAGATGTATCTGCGTGCTTGGCTTAAACTGGGAAGGGACAGTTGCCACCTTCAGCAGGACTCCTGGAGGCTGAACTGAAAGTGGCCTTGGTTCTTCACACATTTGTTTTTTACCAGTCACATTCTTCTCCTCTCTCACTCCCCAGATTTTTGTTACTTAAAAACTTACTTTGACACGGAATTCCCAGGGCCTCAGAGCGCAGTGTGGGAGCTGTTGTGAGCCCAGGCGTGCCAGGGCAGCCGCAGGGTGACAGCTGGAGGAACCCTCTGCCTGGCAGCACCCCTCAGAAACAATTCCTTTCATCAGCAACTTCAGCAAGCTGCAGATTGCATTTGGTGAAGGTGGGAGAACTTTATTAATTGCAACAGCCATAAGTGATACCCTGAGCAATAGCAGCTTTTAAAAATCAATACTTTCAAGATAGGCTGGAATTAAATCAGATTAATGTTTCTTTAAAGACCAGCACGCAGTGCAATAGCCAGCTGGGACCATCTGCATTGAGTGGTGAGTGGGAACTGAACCTCCTGACCCTGCTTCTGTTCCACTTTCTTCATTACTGGGCAGGTCATGCCTCCAGACAGTAAATGCACCAGAACCAAGAATCATGCAGGAGGAATGGTGGGAAGGACTCTGCCAGATCGAGACAATGAGCCACCCCCAGTGCAGCTAAACAGGAGCCCATCTCCAGGTCACCACTGCAAATTGAGAAATGCAGTGGTATGGATGATGTCCTGGGAGCAGTCCTGGTGGGTGGGAGGGATGCTGAGCAGCAGAGCCAGGTGTCATGCAGGGGAGGTATGCAGAAGTGCCCTCTTTGAGGAACCAGGCGTGCTGGGGCTGCTCAGTGTAACGCCTGGAAGTTAGGGGCTGTTCAGTGAGCAGAAGTTTCATTTGTCTCAGTGGGAACTCCTGCAGCTTTCAGCTGGTTTTGAGGAGGGGATTTTCTCAAAAGGAGCGGATGCTGGCACAGCTCCCAGCTCCCAAGGAAAGGTTCTCTCCAAGTGCAACTCTATCCCCCACTGCTGTGGGATTCCAGGAGTCCAGCTCTGATTTGTCTTTCTCCTGCTTTGTGTATTAAAAACCAGGCTGAAATAGTAGTGTGCTGGGTTTGGGCTGCTGATGTGCCCGATGTTACAACACAAAGGCTCTGCACTGAGATCACCCTGTGCTTTGCCAGACAAGTCACAGATGAGTGTGGGTCTGGGCATGCTTACACCAGCCTTCACGTTACCTCCGGAGAGCTCTGCCAGCTCTTCCCTGGCTCCCAAGGATGGATCTGACCTGTTTCAGTCAATGAGAGATCTCCTATTCCAATTGCATGTTTTCCATTGTAAGCTGATAGGCTCTGGCATGTGTGGTGTCCCTTTGATTGGAATTCATTCAGAAGCTTCCACATGCAAATGCTTCCGAGGCAGGAGAGCCTCAGCTGACACAGCCATTCATCCCAAGGGGCTGTGGGATCAGGGCAGCTCTGCAGGCAAACTGATTGCTGTACTAGGATCCTCATCCCGGTGCTGACACCAGCCTGGGGAGCAGCTTTGGATGAGCTGTGCCAGCTGTCTGCACCTCAGGCTCTGTGGGTAGAAAATACAGAAGACCTTGCTCAGCTCCTCTGGAAAACCCCTGGAGATTTAGGGATGCACAGTGGTTTGTGGGATTATGTAGTGCTGGTTAGTAGGCCTGGCATGGAGCAAGTTGTGCTTCTCCACTCCTGCCGTCATCTCTCCTTCACGTGGCAGCGGTGAAATATGCCTCGGAGCTGGTGAATCTCCCATTAGTGCAGTTACTGCCATCCTCAGAGTCCTCTTGACTCTACCGTCTGGATTCGGCCTCTGCAGACACCATTCTGAGGGACAGAAACATGATGTCTGCTAGCAGAATGTTATCTCAGCTGAAAGATCAGATTTAACAAGAATTGTCTTGCTGAGGGATTAGCAGGGAGGAATTTCATTTCCGTGTCTCACGCTGCAGAGGGCATTAGCTCTGTAACTTTCTGACACAGGGTTGTTTGCATTTATACATAGCAACATCAGCAGACATGCCACAGGACTGGGGTTTGAGGCTCCTCTGCAGCCAGAGCAAATCACTTCTTATCTAGCTGGGGACTGGTGAGGTCATGGGGCAGATTCATCTTGCACTTGGGGTCTGTATGGATGTAACAGGCGAGGGGTCACAGTCAAGTTAGTTGCAGTTGGAACTTTACTTTGCATATTTTGGTCTATCCTGAGGAATCCAGGATACTTCTGGGTTTTCTCCTGCTTTTTTCTAGGAGGAAAAGTATTGAAGTAGGTATTTAGGACAAACCTCACCACTCTGACTTGAGCTCTTCAGTGTTCTCCCTGCACGTTCCTAATAAATGCATCAAACTGTTGGGTTTGGTAGCCTGACTCCTGCTTACATTCATTTATATCCTGGTAGATGACGTTTCTTGCTGTGAATATCTTGGAGGAATAGAACATTTGATCTGAGTGAAAAACACAGCCAGTCCTTCTTCCTCTTTGCTTCTCACTGGGTCTTACTCCAGTAATTGTGTTATGCTCCAAAAGGAGTCTGCTCCCTTTCCATTACTGCTGCTCCTGCAGGAGCAGCTCCTGTGACTCGCACAGAGGACAGACCTGAAGGGCTAATGTCACCACTCACAGCTCCAGCAGCTGGAAGCATGCAGCTCCACCTGTGTCTCTGCTGATCAGATTGTCCCTTTGAGGGTGGCTTTGCCCATCATTGCTGCAGGTAGCATTAGAAACCTGGGAGGTTGTTACAGAGCCTTACTCCTTGGGGTTGCCTTAAGGGATAACTTGACACTGGATGTTCTGTCACATATAACCTGGGGAGAGAAAAAGCAGTCCTGGGCTTTGATGGCTTGTCTGTAACCAGAGAAGACTCCTAAAGGTGACAGTGGGTTTGTTTTAGACTCTCAGCTGCACATCTTGAGGAGCATTAAAGACCAGATCTCCCAGTGAAGCAAACCTCTGGGCTGGAACCATCACCTTCAACAGCCAGTCTGTCCATTGAGGCCTGGGCTCTCTCTTGTCCCTGGGTTGGCAGCAGAAGTCTGCAGGCTGGAGTCCTTTTTGGCCCATTTGTTTCCTGGTTGTAGAGAATTGATTTTCTAATTTGTCTTTAAAAGTAGCCAGTGTGATGGGGAAGCACAGAACAATACCACTGCAGTGGGAAGGAAGGCAACTGAGTAAGGGAGGTGTTTCACTGGGTGATGTAAACCATGGCCTTTGGAGGTAACATCTGTTAAGATCTGTTCAAACTACTGGGAAAAAGCCTTTGGTAGAGTTTCAGCATCCTTCCTCTTTCTGCTGAGTCGTGAGCTCACAGTTCACATCCTCATTTATGCCCAAAACACTCTGGAAAGACAAAAGGTAAAGAAGAGACTTGAAATCCTTATGACAAAATGCAAGGGCAGAAAGAAGACTGCAGGACCCTGGCATCTATGGGGGGAAGGAGAGGAGAGGAACAGTGCAGGCACCCCTCTGGGAAGCAGCTCTGTGAACCATGCAGCTCACTCCACAGAGCTGTGCCCAGCTACAATTGCAGGCTTGTGGAAGATTAATCTAGTTAGTGACCCAAAGGAAAACACAGAGACAATATGATCAGCTCAGCAGTTCTGAAATAATTTTGGTCTCTATTATGTCATCCTCTTTAAATACCAATTGTTTGTTGCTGTTCTGTTGCCTATCAGCACTATTATGATGAACTGCTCTTTGCCATTTGCTCTTTCCTGTCCTCCTAGCAATAGCTTCCTCTCTTTGCCTTTCTTCTCCTGGAGAGCTGGACATCTGTCTTCCTCCTCATTCTGACAAACACTCTCTGAGCTCTTCACTCCTCTGTGCTCAGCTGAGAGCTGTGGTGTGTTCCCTGGATTTCTCCTTCTCTCCCATCAGCATCACAAAGCTGCTGCAGTGCTGAGCAGGACAGATGTGGGGATGGGTTGGGGACACAGGCAGCTGGGGCTGGCTGGGACCTGAATCCTGAGGAGCTGCTGAGTGAAGATGCAAATAGGAAAACATTAGTCCCCAAAGCAGGTCAAAAAAAGTTACTTATTTACCTGTGCAGTGGGAAGTGAGAAGGAAACTCTCCCTTATTTGCAGCCTCAGGTATTTGGGTTTGAATTTGATGAGATGCCAGTCAGTGCAGAGGATGTTCCTTGGGGTGAGTTGTCCTCCTGCTGGGTTAATCAGTGGTGGAAGATCACTGATTTATGAACTGGGTAAGCCAATTGCAGCTGTAGTTCTGGGAATAAGCATTCTGAGGAGATCATTAAAGGGCCATGGCTTACAGGGTGGTTGACCCTCTGCTTCTCAGGGTGGGAGATCTCCAGTGAACAAAACCTCTGTTGTTGAACTCTGCCAGTTTGGGGAGATGCTCACTGTTTGTCTGGGGCTTTTCCCCCTCTTGCTGAGCATTTCTTGAGGATCATTTGGAAGTGCTTGGAAAGCTTTGGAATTGTGCACTTCAGTTTCCAGTGTTGACATTTAAGCAAGCTTCACTTTGGAGAAGCACTTAGCCAGAGCTCCCTTGGTGGTGCCTTCACAGGAGGGTTGATCTGGAGGTGATGCCTCACTGCTGAAGAAGAGAAGTTCAAGATCACAAACTGAATCCATCCCAGCTGCTGGAGTGGAACACACATGCCACAGCTCTGCTCAGCCCTGCATGTGCTTGTCTTGCTCTAAAAGGCATCTGTGTTGGCTTGTTCAGGATTAAGCTAAAACTTTTCCATGCCAATTTTTAGGGACTGCAGAAGTTTCAGGGACACTGATGACAACTTAGTGGAGGCACCTGATCCTTAACTGGTTTAGAAAGATAAGTTTGAACATCTGCAAGTTGTCATAGTTCTAATTTGGCTTTTCTTAGAAGCTGAGGTGCCAAACCACTTATACTGAAGCCCAAACTGTCTCAATTAGACACCCAGAGCCCCTTGGAATGCTGATGTGTTTGTGTACCTTGGTACAAGAGGGGAGGATGCTGGTGAGGGAAGCCTGTGCTAGACCCAGAGCTCTGTAGCAGATGCAGTTTCCCTGCAGCACAACTGAGCAGGAGGCTAATTCAACAACAGGCTTGGGATTTACAGCTCACAGCCATGCAGAAGACAGAACATCTCCTGATGCCCTGCGGTGGCCAGCTTGCATAATGTCACTTCCATAACCCCAAGCACACTCAGGGTCTCTCTCCATGCCAGGCTAAGGCTCTCTGGGGGTTTGTGTCACATTCATGCTCTGTTAGAAATTGCACTTGAGTTCATCACAGATTCCTGCTCCTTCTCCATGAAGGGTTTGGCCAGGCTTTACAGCAAGGCTGTAAGGGTAGATCCTGCAGCCTTGAGTTCCCATCACCTTGCAGTTAGAGCATGTTTCATCTCCAGCCCAGTCTGCTGGATTATTTGCAGATACTTTTCCTCCTCCAGCAGCCCAGGAGCTTTAGTCTCAAGGCTTTGCCAGGGCGGTGGTCTCTCATCTGTGGGAGATGGTTCTTCTTCTGGAGAGTCTCAGAGAAGCTAGTCTGAACCTGGTAGAACTGAGATCTTGGCAAGAGGAGAGAGTGGCTGTTAGACACTGGGGAAGAAACTTTCTTCTTTTTTTTCCTCCAGAGTAAGTACTGTTAATTACCACAGAGTAATTACTAGTGGATGGAATCCAAGCCCCTGCAGACTGTTTGGTCACCAGTCAGTGACTTCACTTTGGGCTGGGTTTCATTCACTCTGTGTTTTCACTTCATTCAGTTCTGTGAAAGACTGATCAGATACCATGAAGAGCAGAAGATAAAGCCGTGAGGAGGCTGCTTTGCTTCATTTTGTAACTTGCACAACCCAAAGCTTTAGCGGTGTTTGTAAGCAGAGTTAAAAGCCTCAGGATCTTTGAAGCTCTCTTGCAGATAGCAGGATTTCCAGAGGGACACCAAGGCTGGTGCCAGAGGGCAGGATTTGTCCCACCCCAAAGCAGGTTGCTGGAACCTGCCGTGAGTCATGTCCCCAAAAGAGCCATTTCTCCCTGGCCCTTGGTGCAAGCAGTGCTGGCGTCAGGGGAGGAGTGTCCAAACCTTGCAGTCACTGATGGCGACATCTCCACTCTTGCTCCAGTTGCTCACGCTGCCCAGGCTGGTGCTGGTGCCACATTTGGCAGAACCACCTCCTTTGTTCAGATGGAAAAGGGCTGGAGCCTGAGCTTTTGGGGCTCAGGTCATTTCTTGCCAGGGGAGACAGAGCCTGCCTGTGGGGAAGGGCCAGGCTGGCAATAAATGCTGCCCGGGAAATTTTCACGCTTGATGGAGCCTTGGTGGCTGAGGCAGGCACTGTGGTGATCCCACCCCTCCCAGGGGAGTTAATGGAATCAGGGAGGTGAGGAGCAGAGCTGGCCAGCAGATGCTGAGGGCTTGCTCAGCCCAGTCATTACAGCAGGACCCTTGTCACTCCCCGTGGCGTGATTACCCTGGGGCTGGCCCAGGGATTTGGTGGCAGTGGCCAATGAGGGGCTCAGCTGGCTCTAAATCCAGCTTTTTGCAAAGCCCCAATAAACCAGACTTCCATTAATAAGGCAAGGAAGGTTAGGACAAGAAGCATCGCAGCAGATCTGGAGAGGTAAGGTGATAGTTTTGTCTGAGGCTTCTAGAGCATATGGTCCAGCTCTGGGACAGCAGAGCCAGCAGCTTGGTCTGGCTCTGGGGCATTGTCTGATGGCTGCAGAAGTAAAGGTTTATTAGAGACAATTGATAGTCATCAGGAAGCTAAACAGATTTCCTTCATAGCTTGCATGCTCATTCTGGGTTTCTGGGGAGGGAAGCTGTGAAAAATCCTCATACTCTGCCAGGTAGTTTTGGGCTCTGGCGCTTGAAATGCAGATTTGTGGCCAGAACTGCTGGGGAGCTATGGAGCTCTGCTTATGAAGTTACATTGTTAGAGAGGATCCGATCTGCTGATGACTGCTCTTCCTCCCTGGTAAGGTCCATGTACAGAAGTGGAACTAGGGCAAGTAACAGAACTGAATTAAAATGAAGGAGATGTAAAAAAAGTAAAGCTTGATAATGTAAAGTTGAACATAAGCTGCATCTGTGCCTTTTCAGCCTGAGCTTGAGATTTATTGCTGTACAGAATTGTCATGAGCCTTTTAAACTGTTCATGCTGGGGCTCTTCAGCTTGGAGAAGAGAAGGCTAAGGGGTGACCTCATCTATGCTTTTAAATATGTGAAGGGTGTGTGTCAGGAGGATGGGGTCAGGCTCTTCTCAGTGGAGCCCAGTGACAGGACAAGGGGCAGTGGCTGTAAGCTGAAGCACGGGAGATTCCATGTGAATACAAGAAGAAAAGTTTTCCCAATTCAGGTGGCAGAGCCCTGGCACAGACTGCCCTGAGAGCCTGGGGAGTCTCCTCCTCTGGAGAGATTCAAAACCTGTCTGGATATGCTTCTGTGTGACCTGGTCTAGGGAATCCTGCTCTGGCAGGGGGGTTGGACTGGATGATCTTTCAAGGTCCCTTCCAACTCCTAACTTTCCCTAGACAGTTGTAATCTCTTCTGCAAGCCACCTTACACCACTGTGACATGTCTACATGTCTTCACTTCCAGCCCTGCCATTCCCTGCTGTTCCTCTCCTTCTCACCCCCCTCCCCAGCCCTCCTAAAAACAAGTGGCAGCTGTTGGAAAGTGTAGCCCATTTGTTTTGTGATGCTGCTATGGGAATATGATCCAGATCCTACAGGAGAGAGGGAAAGGAGCAGAGCAAGGGAGAAGAGGTGGGAGTTTAGAAGCTCTGAAAAACAACTTGCTGATTTTAAAGTCTAGCGTAGGAAGTTAAACCTTTCTAGCAAGGTCCAGGGATAAAGCAGAACTGGGACTAAAGTTCCCAGCCTGGGAATCAAAGAGATTGCTCCTAGTGGAGTGTAAGCAGCTGTCGAGGTTGTGTATGAAATTTCAAGCAGATTGAAATGGCTTTGATTGTCCTCTAGTGAGAGGTGTTTGTGATGAGGGTGTTAAGGTCTGAGGACATGTTATATAGGAACTATGGGATCCTTATTGGGGGTTAATTTACTCTAGCACTCAGGTAGAGCAACAAGGTTCTCCATGGAAGCTCTTCTGTTCATTATTCTAACTGGTGATTTCAGTTAGCTACAGGGCACAAAGACACAACAGCAGCAGAATATGCTAGAACTGGCAGCAGCCAAACCCATTCAGTTCTACACCTTGGGTGGCTGCCAAGCAATTAATGGAAATTTAAACTACTTATTTTTGTTGTCAGGTCAAAAAATCCTCTCCTCCTGTCAGCTCCTCTTAGTCCTAGAAGGAAACTCTTAGGAAAAGCTAAGAAAAACCCAGTTGCTCTTCCCTGGAATGGATTAGTACAGGTAGGATGCATCTGAAGTACAGCCAGTAGGAAGAGGTGATGTCTCACAAAGCTGCTCAGCTCTCCTGCCCTTTGGCCAACGTTTGCTGGCTCTCTCCTGGGCACTCTGACTCCTTTCTGCTTCCTTCCCTCCACAGCTCTCCATGAAGGAGGTTGGAGACGGGCTGCACGAGCAGATGAACTGCATGATGGGGGCACTGCAGGAGCTGAAACTCCTCCAGGTCCAGACAGCTTTGGAGCAGTTGGACATCTCAGGGAGCCAAAACACCCTTCCTGGCACTGAGCAGCACCAGTGCTGCCGAAGCAGTAGAGACAAGCCCAGGTCCTGGCAGGATGAGCAGCTGCCTGGAGAGGGGTGGGAGGAGGAGCACAGCCCCACACCCCTGGCGTGTGCCCTGCCACGGCCAGGGGGCTCGTCCCATCCTGCTGTGCTCCCAGAGAGCAGCCACCTTGCAGACACCCCTTCCTCCTTCAGGACCCCCTGCAGTGACCCTCCTGCAGGACCCCCCTACGTTTGTCACCCAAAAGGACTTTCCTCTGCCCTGAGCAGATCAGAGCAGGTCCACCCCAGGACATTTGAGCCCAGTAGGCAGGGCACAGCTGGGGGGTGGCCAGCATGCCAGGACTGCCCAGGGTGTGATGATGGTCACGACTGGACATCCTCCCTGATGTCCCAGAGCAGGAATCGGCAGCCCTTGGTCTTGGGGGATAACATCTTTGCAGACTTGGTTGGGAACTGGTTGGATCTGCCAGAGCTGGATAAGAAGGGGGAGAAGAATGAGGCATCCCTGTCCACAAGCAGATCCCAGGAGCTCTGCAAGAAGTTCTCTCTCACAGCCAACATCTTCAAGAAGTTCCTGAGGAGCGTTCGGCCAGACCGAGACAGGCTCCTTAAGGAGAAACCCTGCTGGCTTCCACCTGAAGACAAACAGCCCCAAATTTCTAAGAGACCCAAAAAGATGAACAAACTCAAAGGGACATTTTACTTCCCACTTCATGGGAACACCCAGAACCATCACAGCAAAGCAGAGAGGTGCCCAAAGGCAGAAAGCAACAGTGAGAAATCCAAACTTGGCACCAAGAAAGTCCACGATACCATAGACTACACCCAGTCTGGCTTTGACATCAACACAGCTGTTTGGGTCTGACCTTGTTGGTGTTCTCTGCTCTGCTGAGCATTTGTTTCCCACCAGAGGGAAGAGAGGAGCTGGAGGCTGCAGACATCTTTTCAGGAGACCCTTGAGCTCCCAACTGGACTTGGATGAGTCCTCTGCAAAATGTGCTGTGGGCTTCAGTCACCTGCCAGTGGCATCTTCTAGAGAACTGCAGCTTCAGGGGCAGTCTGAGCAGCAGCTGGCACAGCCCCACACAGGGGAGCTTTTGGGGACCAGTGTTTGCAAAAAGAATCGGACTCTTCAGCAGCTTCAGGGTCAGTGGTGCCACAGACAACCAGCTCCTGGAGCTTGGCTTGCAGTAGGCACTTCGGGCCCATTCCATCACCTGCAGTTACAGTAGCTGCAGCACAGAGTTCACTGTGTGTGTGAGTGTGTATGAGTGTGCAAATATATCTATAGTTTTTTAAAGAAGTTCTATTCCTGCTTGAGTGCACTTCAAGCTGGGTCATAAGCCAGGTGGTTCAGTTGCACCTGAAGCACTTGTTATTTAAACTGAGAGAAATAAGCCTGGATTTGTGAGACTTGAGCAGTTCCAAGGGGGGCATTGAGCCCCAGCTCTGTTGCATTTCAGCTGTTTGTTGCGTTTCCCTGTTGTGCTCCCAGCATCTCTTCTTCCCCTCCCAGTTAAACCAGGGGGGCTCAAGGCTCTGCTGGTGGAAGTCTGCACCCCTCAGGTGCACCCTCTCCCTTTGTCCTTCTCCCACAGGTCACACCAGGTACAACGCTGCAGAAGTTACTGTTGAGGTTGTGCCGAGACACAAAGTAGCCACAGACGTTTGTTGCTGTTTCCTATTGCTTCTGTGTACGAACCTGGCCTGGGCAGAGCCGAGCTCCTGGTGCCAGCTCTCCCAGTGTTACCAATAAAGTGTCCTCAGTCTCCAACGTGCTGTGAGGCCATCTGCATCCCAGGGTGACCCTCAGTCCTGCTCTGCTCCAGCACGGCAGCTTTGGGCTTTGCGCAACAGCTCAGCTGGCACAGCCGGAGCCAGGAGCACGTGTGGGTTGGGTTAGCCCGTTCCCAGCCAGGGCCAGGCAGGCTGGGGAGCAGCCAGGAGAGTTTCCATTCAAGGAGAGAGAAATCATGGCAGGGAGAAGAGCTGCAGCCAAAAATCCCTGCCAGGGCTCCAGGGCTGCTTTAGAGGCATGCCCTGCTGGGGCCTGTGCACATCCCTGAGAGCCCTCAGGTGACACTTCAATGTCCATCTTCCTCCCCTAGGACGGGGAAAGGCAGAGGGAGAAATAGGTGGGGAAGAAACTGCTGCTGAGGAAAGGGCCTTGGAGCCATGCAGTGCCCAGTGGAGGGGGACAGGGCCATGCCACTCCAGTGCCATGTAAGTCATCCCACAGGTCCTCTCCTTGCTACCTCCAGGAGTTAAACATGATCAAGGCACGTCCCCAGCAGCTCCCTGAGCCCCAGCATGGAGCAGTGCAGAACCCAGGGGCCCTATTGTGGTGGTGGGGGGGGGGGGAGCTGCCCCTGTGTCCATGAGCTGGGAGTCACCAGATGCCTCCTGTGCACACCAGTGTTATGTTGCAAAAACCTGTTCCTCTCACTCCAAGCTCAGGAAGGGCTCATGTGTGAGCAGAGTATTATTGTTTTAAGCATGCAACTCTACTCAAGTTGTAACTTCCCAAGCTAGAGGCCAGTGCAGCAGTGGCATGGAGAGATTTTTTTTCCCCTTGCAAATTAAATATAGGCACAAGAGAAGCCCTGTTTGTGCCCTTACAAGGAGAGGAGCGGGTCAGCATCTGACAGCTATGCTCAGCACTTTTACAGGAACCTGACTTACAAGCAAGCTTTTGTTTTTCCTCCTCACAGGCTTTAGGTCTGGTTATTTTCCCCTTTCTTTATTTCTCTAAAGGCCAAAAGACTGTTTCTAAAGCATTTTCTTTCACTTCTCTTTTATCAGCAGTTCATCCTGTTTGCTACAAACTCACCCTCCCAGCTCCCACCGACTTTTCCCTCAGGTCAGCAGAGGGGAGAAAGAGTTTTCTATAAGCAGCAGCACAAGAGAGAGCGACAGCTTTTCCTACACCAACCTCAGTCCCTGCATGACCTCCCCTCAGGGCTCCCCTGCTGCCGAGGCACAGCCCAGGGGACCCAGTCCACAGCCAGGCCGTCACAGCAGCAGGAAGCACAGTGACACTGCCCCACGGCACCCCCAGGAGCACCTCCCAGCCTTACCTTCCTGGTAGGAAAGAAGCACAGTGCTGGATGGAGAGAAGTTCTAGGGAGTTAAGCAGCCACACCAGAGGCTTTTTAAGCTTGTCAGAGAGCATTGCCCTCAGCTGTGAGGAGTGTGGTGAGCAGGAGGCCAAGGCTGGACACAGTGGGGTAGGGGCACGGGCATGGGCACAGCAATACTTTGGCTGGGAGGTGAAGGATACTTTCTTGCAGGTGGTCACCTCTCCAAGGCCAGCTATGATCCAGGAAACAGGATGTGTTTATGCAGGACATGGGGAGAGCTGGAGCCTCAAATGCACACTGGGAACCTAGTCCATGGGAAAAGCAGCTCTGGGGGATTTGGCAGCCCTGTCCTGCCCCCAGCTGTAGCACCCCATGGAGGGTGTGCAGCCCAGGGCCTTACAAACCCAGCCCCACTTTGCCAGCACACGTGGTCACCAGCACATGCTGATCCCTCAGCCCAGCAGCTGTCACAGTGCCTCTCCCCCTGCCACTGGGGACTCGTGAGAAGCCAACACACAGTTTCTCCTGAGAACAAGCACTTCTGGCCCCACATGCTCCTGACAGCTGCCCTGGCCCACGGGGCAGCACTGGGTCATCCTGCCTGTGCCCACTCATACCAGGGAGCTGCTCAGAGATCAGCTGCTAAAGCCAACAGCCTTTTCTGTCCCTGCCGGAGGAAACACTATTGTTTCTAGTTTCACATGGAAAGGGCAGTTCTTGGCCCCAGCTGCTGCCCACGTGTGCCTTTCCCACCCAAAATAATCAGCACTGCTGAGTCAATGCCCATTCCCACCCAAACCCCTGAGAGCAGGGGCAAAGCCTGTGTGGGGTCCCTGCACCCCTCAGCACCCTCCACTTCTGCCTGCAGTTGCCAGGGAGGCAAGTGCACAGCTTTGGGGACCATGACAGATGAACCCCGGCCTGGGGACAGAGGTGGTGATCTGTGGTGTTTGCTGAACTTCTTCCCTGTCTCAGAGCAGCAGATCCCTGGCAGAGCACTGGGCACCAGAGCTGACCAAGTGCACAGCAGAGTTTCACAGGTGCTGATGCTCTCTCTGCCTCCCAGGTGTACCTTCAAAGGATGTTTTGCATCAACATAGGATTTTCCAGGGTGTTTGCAGTGACAAATTCAGTGTGACCTAGGCTTCAAACAGCCACTTGAAAATTACACATAAATGTAGATGGATCTCAAAGGTCTTCAGAGAAAAAAAGTATTTAATAAATATTCTTTAAGAGGCATTCAAATAATAAAGACTGTCAGCCAGCCAGACATCCTGCCTCATTCAGTCTCCAGAGCAGGAGCAGCTAACAGATCAGGGTAGGATTTGTGAATTACCATTTCACTTCTCCTGAAATTATAATGGCTTCTTCTCTTTTTTTTTTTTTCATGAAACTGCCATGAAATAGTTCCCTGTGATTAAGTATGAGACCCACCTAATTAGCACAATGACAGCCTCTAATGAGGCCCTGGCTGTGTTCTGCAGCTCTGATAGGAGCTGGTTAATACCAAAGCCAGGACAATAATTACAGAAACACTTCCTCTGAGAACCTGCCCGGGGAAGGCAGTGGTGGAAGCTTTGGCCTTCAGACTGATTAGAGAGCTCTGTTCCTGGGGTGTGCTGAGAGTTAATTTGATGCCAATGACAGTCATTAATAAACTGGCACAAGGGGAGCTGCTGCTGGCTGTGCCCAAGGTATCAGCAGCGAGGAGAGGAGGTGGTGGCTGGTGTCAGCTCTGCCTCTGCAGAAGCAGCTCCTGCAAGGGGCTGGAAACCTCCTGCCAGGGCAGGGGCAGGTGGGAGGAGGATGGTGTTAGGTGCTCTGGGTGCTTGCAGGGTCCCTGCTGGCCCAATAAGCAGCACGGCTCAGCCCCTTCCAAAGCCCCCACCACACAGCACCGTGACCCTGCTGCCGAGCAGCTCCAGCACCGCTGGGATGGAGAGGAGCTGGACCTGGCCCACGTGGCTTAACGGCTAGAGAGGATTTAGCTCTTGACACTAACAAGTGCTTTTCCAGGAGCTCCTTGCTCTGCCTCCCCGGGTGCTCCCAGCCAGATGGCCTCCAGAAGGCTCCCAAATGTGCCTGTAATTAAAAAGCCTTTATTTTCCTAACCATTTCACAGCTTACTCTTCTGACAATCAGATGAGGCTTCTCTGGCTAACGCTGGGCAAGAGGGAAGGAGAACACAGGCTGGCTGCTGCCCCTCCTCTTTCCCTTTCCCACAGACACTTCCCCTTCAGGGTGATTCCCTCCTCGCTGGCTGCTCCTGGCCAGGTGCTTGCCCTCTCCAGCAGCTTCTCACCCCTGTTTTCCAGGAGCACTCCCTGCAGCCAGGCTCTGGAGCAAAGCCTCTGAGCTGGCTCAGATTTCTTGGCTTTCGCCGAACAGGAAAGCGAAAGGAGGAAAATCAATATCCCAGGAAGCAAAAACGCCTGATCCTGTGTCACTGCTCACCTTGGGCAGGCTGGAGGTTAATTCCAAAAGCCCTTTCCAACATGCTATAAATGCTCCCTTAAATCCCAGTGGAGCCAGCAGGACACAGGCTCTATGACACAGAGAGAGGCTGAGGGATCCCTGCTCACTCTCACTCCACCCCGTGCACCAAAGCCCACCCAGGCTCCTCCACCAGCACCCAGGCAAGGGACTGGATGTGGCCACAGCCTCAGTGGGGGAGCAGAAGCAGAGCACCTTTGGGCTGCCCTTGCACACTGGCCATCACCCATGAGGCTGGCACAGGGTCCCTGGGCAGGCAGAGGAGCCTCCCTGGCAGAGAGCAGAGCTGGGTGCTCATGGCACAGAGGTGGTTCACACTGGCTTTACCACGCAGCTTCTGTGCTGGCTCTGGCCCCACCACGCTGCCCTGGGGGGACTGGGGGTGTCCCACTGCTCCAGCAGCAAGGAGGGAGATCTGCTACCTCATTAACAGACCCAGCTGGACCTTCCCAGAGGGCTTCACCACACACACCACACTGAGATGGAGTTAACAATGTGACATTTCCAACCTAGAGAGAAGGAACGTGACATCCTGTCAGGTTTAATTAGCCCCTGTGCTGTGCTGGTGACAGCCTCTGTGGAGGCAGAGCCTGGCTGCAGGCTGGCAGAGGAGAGAGGCTGTGTCACCTCGGAAGGCTCCTTGGGCAAAGGGGAGCTCCAGGAGGAGACTCTGGGGCTGAGATAAGCAGCTGCCCAATGAAGCAGTTGCTTTATTTTTAAATGCATATGCTACCAGCAGCCTCCCTTTGCCTAGTTAGGATAACTGACGGGTCACTCCAAGCCCCCACACTCTGTTTTCTGTCCTCTGTTGTCTGCAACAATCTGCTGGGGCTGAACAAGTTCCTCAGAAGCCTGGCTGGGTGTCTCCAGAGAGCAAGAACATTGCAGAATGTCTTTCGCCTCTGCTCCAGACTGAAGGCATTGCAGCATCAGGTCCCTCGTGAAGGGGCACATGGAATGAGGTCCCAGTTAATTCAGCATCTCGTGGTAGTGTGGGCAGAGGCTGAGGCAGAGTCTGGAGCAGTCAGTGGTGTGACATGCAAGGTACAAGCTCTCTGAGCCCATCCATGTGCCGTGGGGCTGCTAAGCCTGTCCAGCCCAACAGCTTTCCCTCACTTTCCCAGTGAGGGTGGCCAAGGCAGCCAGAAGTGTCCTGTGGGATTCGGTCTCTCCCCCAGCCCTATGAGGATGAAAATAACCGCTCTGGTCCTGGGATGCACCAGCACCAGCATCCTTGCAAAGCCCAAAGCTCTGATCCTGTCCTCAAGCTGTGATCATGTAACCCCGCAGAGCTCTGAGGATGTTCCTCACATTCAGTCCCACTCTGGAGTCACTCAGCTACAGCTCTCCCAAAATACCTGCTCGGACCTTCCTCCCCTCCCCTGTTCATTCTGTTCCAGAGCAATTACTCACAGTTTGCACCCAAAGGCAGGCAGCCAGGCATTCGCGCAGGCAGCTGCCTGATCTGCATGCACTCATGCTAATTGTGTGGAAAGGATTCGTGGTTGCTTTGTGCTGAGTTTCCTGTAGCCTGCCCTGAGCTCTGCTTGTGAAAAGGAGAGATCAGGTCCTCTGGATTGGACACGATTCAAGAGGGGAATCTTGCTATTTCCTCCTTAGCCGGGTTTCAAACCTGTGGCTGATGTTTGCAAAGCTGTTTGTCAGCAGGAGCGTCTGGGCTTTGCACAGGACGTGTGTTATTTGCCTTTTTTAAGGTGTCTCCTAAGACGAATGGCAACAAGCACTCTGCTTGCAGCTACAGACAGAGCCTTGGGAAATTCACTGGAGATAAGATGCATTGCCAGGAAAAGCTGAGCAATAGTCCTCATTCTGCAGAAGTTTTATGGACCCTCTAAATCACTCAGAGATGGCCAGAATAAGACACTCTTCCCCTGCCTGTAGAACAGACCCTGGCAGGCAATTGTTTCCTCATTCTCCTCTGCTCAGGAGCACCAGTGCAGCTCTGCCTTGCTGCCAGGAGCAGGCCAGGACCTCTCACCTCCACCAGCCCAGCCCTGGGTGCAGGAGCAGCCCTGAGCTGCTGGCAGCACAGTGTGGTGACGGTGGCAGTGCTGGGGCTGAAGGGTGGGCACAGGGCTGGCATCCCACCAGGGCCTCTGTGGGGTGGGAGGGACACCCAGTCCCTGCATGGTGAGGGCCTCATGAGGGTGTCATGCCCTTTGTGTGTGTGTTTAAATCTCTCCTCGAGCAACCTGTCACTCCTGCAGCATGCCAGAGGTATTTTCCCCCTCTCCCTACCAGAGGGGATTACGTTGCCAGCAGGGGTTCAGGTTATTTGCTATAATATGATTTAATGTGACAATTGTAATGAGATGTGACACATCTTTGCAACAAGCCACCACCACCTTCCACAATCACAAACAAGCTTCAGACAAAACAGAAGAGAGACTCCCACCTCTGTGCATGGCAGCAGGAGGAAATAAGCAGCAGGTTAAGGACTTTTCCGGTGCTTCCTTGGGGAGACAGCACAGTCATGAACACGAGACCATCAATTAATTATTTAGATCCCAGCCCTGCAATGAGAGCCATCTGGCCAGATGCCTCTGCCCCTCCCAGAGCCCCCCTGGAGTCAAGAGCACTCCATGCAGAATGAGTGCTATCCACGTGGATCTTTTAACAGACCAAGGCTCCAGTCCGTGCTCTGAAACAGGCAGAAACAGAACAAAAGTGCCTCTTAGCACTTGGGTTCCCAAGTCATTTAGTTTCCTCTGGAATTAAAACAACACATTAAACCTTTGTGCCTTTCTAAAGGTACGTGGTTGTGTACTGAGACCTTCGGTTTGGGATGCTCCAGCCTGAGCTCAGGCTGTCACTCCTCCCTCCCAGCCCCACAGCTTGGGACAGGCAGTGGAGAAACACCTGGAGCCTGGGAGACAGCTCTGAGACAGGGACCTGTGGCTGCTCCTCGGCCCCAGGGCTGAGGGTGAAAGGCTCAGACTGTTCATTGTGCAGACCAAGACTGATTCTCATTTCCATTCCGTGGGGCCTCTGGTTATGATGCAGGTGGCATAGTGCAGCCCTGCAAGAGACACATTTTCATTTGCCACAGCTTTCAATTAAAGGGAGTTGTCAGTTCTGTTTTCTCTGAGTCAGATGTCCGTGGGCTTCAAGTCACAGCATTGCCCATGTCCCCCAGATAACACAGGGATGGAGAGCAAGGGCAGATAAAATCCTGTGGCTGGAAGAAGCACTGAAAGAAGCAGGCAGAGGCTTTGGAGATCCTGGAGAAAGGTCAGTGCTGGCAGCAGCAGAGCATGCAGAGTGGCACAGCTGTGGGCATGGTGAGGAGCCCTGGGAAGAGGGAAAGAGTTAAAAGCTGTCTCCAGGCAGGAGAACAAAAAACGCTATTGCACTCATCTAGGCTCATCTAATTATGTTATTTAACAGGATACTCTCTCATTGATTTTAATTACTCACATAATTTGGGAAGTAATTCACAGCAGATCCCTGCAGGGTGCATGAGTCTGAGTTGGGAACAATGTGCTCAAGTCTTCCCTACATGAAAGGAGAAGATGTGGAGGCGGACAGAGATTCAGCCCAGCGGGCAGCAGGGGAACAGGACCCTGGGGGCTCTTTTCCTCAGGGAAGGTTTCTCCTTGAGGCAGAACCTCCAGCTGATTCCTCCACCAGCACCGGGACGTTGGCAAAGTCAGGATCAAACTGCACTGAACTCCTACCAGGATGGGGATGGATGTGGATCCGTTGCTGGCCACACTCCCACCTGCACAGCTCCCTCACCCCGGTGGGATACTCAGGATTCCTCCTGCAGCAGGAGGCACTGATGCCTCAGCCCCCAGCTGCCGCCCGTGTCGGGTAGCTGAATGCCATTCAAGCAGCTCCTTGTCCCCCCCTGTCCCCACCCCCCTCGCAGAGCAGCTGCAGATTAATTAGCCCTTTGATATCAGTGGGTTCCTGCCAGGGACGATTCGCTTGTGTCTAGCTGCTGGGGAGACACTTGTCCCTTCCAGTGTGCCCAGACAGCCACTCACTGCCTGCAGCTCAGCCTCCAAACACCCCTGGAGCAAAGAGCTGCTCTTGATCCCCAAGCATGGTTAATCCAACAGCCCCTGGCCTTTGTTGGCCACTGAAAACGTTCCAGCCACGATCCTCCTGCAAACTGAATCTTTTCTGGGTGTTTTTAAACACAGTTGCACACAGGTTAGCAAAATTGGGCTTGTGCATCCCCCAGCACCCACTTGGTTGGTTTCTTCACCGCCTTTTGTAAGTTCCCAACTTAATTAGGGTGCAAACAATCCCAGAGGAATGTTTAATTACTATTATAGAGCAACAATAGGATGATTAAGCAAGTCTGGACAGCTGCTATTTATACACAGGGCATGTGGCACTTGTTGGGGGTGAGCATGTCAAGGAAAGATCATTCCATAGACCTCTTTCTGTGATTTTATTGCTTGTTTTAATTGTCTGGTTCAGTCCTTTTTCTCCTCTTTGTGTTGGCTCAGGCAGAGCACGAGAAACAGCGATTTAGCTCAGAGTCTCTTGTTCAGCTTAATTACAGAGTGAAAGCTTTCAACCCAGGAGCCGCTTTCCCACCCCTTCTCCTCTTCCCCAGCCACGAGGTCTCCAGAAACAACCCAGTAGAACCTTTGGGCAATGAATGTCCTAAAACCGGTCCAGAAATAGCATCTGGGAAGCCTCTTCAAGCAGAAAAACACCCCCGAGGAGAGATGCCAGCTTTCAGGCTGGAAGAGGTGGAGAGGCTCTGCCAGGAGCAGCAGCAGCCACTGTTTAGTTGCCCCATGCAAGGAGCTGGCTGGGGACACGACATGGCACAGGCTGGGGTGGGGCAGGGCAGGTCCTGGGCTGGGGTGTGTATGTCCAGAGCAGGCAGCCAGGACCAGCAACACCTCCCCCTCCTGTGGAATTAAATGTGCTACTCAGAAGCTTCCCTGACGCTTTCACTGCACAGCAGCTTCGTGGCACTGGGGCTCAGGTCATTTGCTATTTAGAAACAGATTTCTTCTTTGCTTCCCAGCAGCCTGTGTGCAACCTGAAGTAATTCTCTCTGCCTTGGGTTGAGCTCTTTTTGCAGTTCCTAAAAATAAACACTTGATTTCATCTACTTCCCAAAGAGTCTCAGCTGAGAGCAGCAATCAAAGCAAGCAATAAAAAATTAAAGGAGGTGGAAAATCCAACAGCAGTGAAAAGAGACAACAGCAGCAGCCCCCCAGCCCTGTCAGGAGCAGACAACTCCTACAATACAGCAGCAAATGAACTCCCTTCTCCAAGGAAAGACACCTGACTTCCAGAGGAAGGGAATGCCACTGGCCCTGGCCCCAGCTCCTTGTGCTGCACTTCTGCCTCTTTTGCTGAGGCCAAGTTCATGCTGCACTGTCCTGCTCCAGGGAGCCCCGACCTGGGCACAGATGATGCTGAAGTGGCCTTGGCTCCACTGATGGCCACAGGAGAGGAACAGGTACCCAACCCTGTGCGCCCAAGCACCCAGAGCAACCTGCAGCAGGACTTGGGGTGCCCACACCCAGCAGAGCTGCAGGGATGTCCCTCCCCACCCTCTACCCCCCGAAAAATCTCCTTCTGGCAGCTCAAAGAGCTCAGTCCTGTGGCTGGCAGGCAGTGGAGGAGACACCAAGGAGCCTTTTCCCTCCTTCCCAAGGGCAGTGGCTTTGCCTCCAGCTTCTCTGACTCATCCTTAGGTGCCTTACTCACCACCTCACACTTACTCAGTAATTACTCCAGTCCTGGCCCCACTCTGGGAAGCTTATCTCACACACAATCCTTCTGGGTCGAGCCCTAAACAATGATTGTTTCAGAAGGAGAAGGCCAAAAGTTGCTTGTCAGCTGCTAACCAGACTCTGCATCAGGTTGAATAAAGGGGAACACCCTGAGCTCAGGAGATCAGCAAATCCAGGTCCTGCTGCTGCAAAAACCAGTGTGAGATCTGCAGCAGGAGAGCCCAGCTGGGACACAGCCACAGAGCAGGTTTTGACACACCAAAATCACAGCCTGAGCAGCAGCAAGTACCAACCGTAAGAGCAGCTTCCTTGCTCTCTGCTGGATCCTGACACATCAGACCTGACGGGCTGGGCTTGAAGGCAGCACCTCCTGGCAGAGGCTCTCCAGGGTCTCCCAAGTGCAGCTGCAGGAGAGACCTGCTAAGGCAGGAGCAGAGGCTGCAAGGGCAGAGCAGCCACAGCTCCACTCTCAGGGCTTTGAGAGAGCCCAGGCTCTTGTAGAGAACTCCTTTAGCCTGATTCTGTCTCCTGAGGTTGTTCAGTTCTTCTAATAGCTTGAGGAGGCAAAAGAGCTCTGAAGCTTTACTGGAAGCCCTTTAAAGAACTGCTGAGGAACAGGACATGGAGAGTTCCTTGGAGAAAGCCTCATTTGGGGTAGTCTTTTCAGCTGAGAGATGGCACTGAAAGAGTTAACTGTGTGAGTTCCAGCAGATGAGAAGCCTTACCCATTCACAGACATTCACTCCGGTCTCTTTTAAACCCCAGGGACAATGTTTGTGCCCTCTGGGCTGGGTCCAGCACAGCCTCCCAGCCCCAGGAGGCAGCTGGGGCTGAAGAGAGCTTTTATCCTCCCCCTGCAGCAGGGGAACCAAATCAAGACATTTAGATCAGAAAGCTTCACTGCAAGGGCTGTAACATGTGTTACCTTCTGCTCAGTTCCAGCCTGCGATCTACTGACAGGATAAAGAGACATCTCCCTGTGCTGCAGCCCTGGGTGCTTTCTGCCGAAATTCACCTCTGGTCCCAGCAGGGTTTCAGAAGACAGGAGACTTCTCTTTGCCATTCTGGTTTCTTGCCAGATTTCTGCTGCTTCTGCACCAGCCAGAAGTCACTTACATCAAGAATATCTTCTGACAGAACTCAGAATATCAAGAGTCACCTGCCCAAGGTGCAGGTTCCAGGAGAGGATCTCCTGGGCGTCTAAGTGTTGACTTTGCAGCTTTACAGCAAGGTGCTCCAGCTCAGTTTGTCCTTGCTGGGCTGATCAGGGCTGATTGTGTCTCAGGTTTAGCTCCTGGTTTGTCCAAGCCCAGCCTCTGCCCCTTGCTCCACACCTCCATGGCTGTGCTGAGCCTTTCCCTGTCCCTGCAGACTCACCACGAGTGGTGTGTGAGGGTTGGTGCTGGGTCTCCCTCGTTTCAAACATCATTTATCATGAAGGATTATCCTGCAGGGGCTCCTGTGCAGTCATGTTCAATCACCTAAACTGCTCCTGGGAACTTAAGCCAAACTGACAGAGCAGCTTGACACTGCTCACTTCCAGAGCTGAATGGACAGTGGCTGGAGGATGCTGGATGGCTGCAGCCCTTCAACTGCTATAGCCACACAATGACCCTGGGGAAAGGCTGCTAAAGGTCTGAGCTATCCAAACCGCTTTGTCTGATGGTTGGGAACAACCTGGGGAGGAAAGGGCAGCAGAACTCCACTTGCCATGTGCAAGTGGCACCACCACTGCCTTTCACTCACCTCCACCCTCACTCACTCAAAATGAGTTGCAAGAAACTCGATTTATATCTAAAGCACTTGTGGGGAAAAGAATATTGTTAAGTTCCACTTTGGGGAGAGCTCAGCTGGTGGTGGCTGCTGCTCTCTCTGGGGCCACTCTGAGGTTTCTCAGGTTTCCTGGCTGCAAACAGTGCTCCACAAGATACTAACCCCGGGAGCCTGCAGCAGCATCCTGCCAGCAAAGGTGGTCCTGTGCAGCACGAGGTGGTCTCACCCATGCCAGTGCTGCCTCAGCCAGCTCCATAATGCCCCAGTGTGTGCTCAGCCCACAGAGCTGCCCTCAGCCCCATGAATTTGTCCTTTGTTGCTCCATCTGGGGCAGCAGCAGTGGGAGCAGCTGCTGCCATGCCACTGCCGTCCCCGTGGGCACACAGCATGGGAGAGCTGCCAGCACCCTGAGCATCCTCCTCTGCAGCACAAGGGGCTCCTTATCCACCCCCCAGCCACCGTGGCATGCCAGTAAAGAGATGGCTTTTGGCCTCAAACACTGGTACCACCCAAAGAAAATGCCTTGGATGTTTGAACTCGGGCTCCTGCTTGGGACTGTGGCTGTGCCAGGGCCAGCACCACGGGGCCACTCCTCTGTCCCAAAGGGACGTGGTGCAATCAGGGTTTAGTCAAGAGCTGGCAGGGCCAAGCCAGCAGGATCAGCACCTCAGATTCCAGCCTGGGGCTGCAGTTCCAGCTCTCTCACTGACTTGTCCAAAATGTCTGATAAATAATTCAGTCTTCCTCAGCTGCTCCTCCATCCAAAGTGCATCCTGTGGAGAACAGGGACAGGGGCTCCAGGACAAGGTGTGGGCATCACTCACTGCTCCAGCCTCTGCTTGCTGCTGACAGACACAAGGAATGAGCTGATTTCACTGTGTGCAACTCCTCTGCAAAGTAGAGGCAGAAAAGAGCTTGTTGCAGTCTTAGGGCAATACAAAGAGTGTTTCCCAACACTGGGATTAGCCAGGCACTGGGCTAAAGACAAGAGCCCAGCCTCAGCCAGGAGCAGCCACTAAGCACAGCACTGTGCCAGGGCTACCATGAGCTTGCAGCATGGCTAATTAGCCCTGGCAGAGCCTCTAATTAGACTGTTTCTAGAGCTGGCTTGGGGCTCTGCACTGAGCTGCCCCAGGCTGGGAGCTCAGAAGGCACTTGCTGGCCAGAGCTGCCCATTCCCAGCTCCAGCCACGAGCAGGAGACTCCTGCATGGCCCTGGCAGACCAGGACCTCCCTGAGAGGGAGGTAGCAGAGCAGGCAGGAGCAGGTCCTGCCCCTGCTCACAGCAGCAACCTTTGAGGAACAGGAACTGGTTTTCCAGGTGGCTGAACCACCACAAACACTGCTCAGTACCTTGAGTGCTAAATGCCTTCACTGGTGAGGAATCCAACTCAAAAGCCCTGATGGGCACCAAGCTCAGCTGAGTGCTGGTTTCACTGCTGGGTATCTTCTTTTCCTGTGCCACAGCTCTGTGATGCTGCTGGGGACCTTCCAGAGCAGCTCCTCTCCCACCTCCTGCCTGGGGCTTGTCTCTCAGTTTGGGGGTTTTATTCCCAGGAAGACCAGAGTCAGGCTCTGCACCACTCACTTGTGCCACAACCAAAAGCCAGAGTCTAGAACAGTTGCTGCAGAGGGAACCAGCAGCAGCTCCAGGCCCAGCAGGAGGATGCCCAGCACCTCCCTAACCATTTCCCGAACCCTGGTCCCTTGTAAATTCACTTTTATGTCTTCAGTGTCTCATCCTGGCAACACAAATAAAGCTTCAATTATTAGTTAGTGATTTTGTAAAGGTTAACTCTGAACTGGACAGCAGTCAGGTTTCTCCTGTCACTGCTGGATGTGAGACCTCACACGTCAGCACACAGCAACGCTGGGAATGTCTCTGGAGCAGGGAGGCAGCCAAGAGCTCACCCATGCACCAGCACCACTGCTCACTCCAGGGACAACAAAACATCTCCTGCCACAGCTCCTGCTGCCCTTGTGTGTCTGGATCCAAATCAAGGCCTGAAACTACAGCTCTCCAGCAAGGCATAACCAGGCAGCTACTGCCTGATCCAAGCCATGCTGGATGGGAAACCATGGGTTAAAACAGCCTTTAGGCAACACCTAAAACAGATAGGCAAATAGAGGTGGGGAAGCTTAGGGAGATCCTCTTTGGGCAGAGAGCAGTGAATCACTCTGGCTGAGGCTGTGCACAGCTCAGACCAGCACAGATCAGAGCTGGATGCCTTCAGGGGCTCTGATGCTTCACTGGCATCTCCAGTGTGCTCCCTAAAGCAGAAGGTGACTTTGCTTGGTTGGATGCTGGTGAAAGGCAGAAGCATCTGACTGCTCCTGGGAGGTTTTTGTTTTACCTTATATTCTTCAGTAAATTCAAATTCTAACCCAGCCAAACATTAAATACCAAGTGCTTCAGGACACATTCTCTCTTTGGACACAGAGGCACCCAGCATCTGCTGCTGTGTGTCCAGAGGCAGGACTCAGGCTATTGTGCTAAAATCCATTAGATAAAATACATACAAAAATCTTACCCCGGGAGAAAAGGAATTCATTGTGCAAGGTACAAAGGGAAGTGCCTGAGGTGGCCTGGAGCAGGTAGAGCGCCAGGAACTGGGGCTTCCCCCCCCCCAAAGGATTTTTGCTCTGCTGTCATGTCACCAGCAGCCTCCCCCCAGCCCCTCTCGGCCCCTGACGCTTTCCCACACCCCCATCTAGTGGCAAAGCCACAGGCTCGGGAAGTTTCCACCCCACTTCCACCTCTGCAGCTCTTACACTCGGTTCAGTCCTCATTCTGCAGCCCAGGCTCCTCCTGCCATCCCTCCCCCTCCCGGGGTGCCAACAGTGACTGCAAACTCCCCTCCCACCCAGCCTGGCAGCACCTGGGGCCGGAGGAGCAGCAGCATTTCCCCAGGGAGCAGCCACCACCAGGTGCCCCTGGGACACCCAGGCTGGGTGCTCTGGGAGCAGGCCCCATGTGCTCCAGGTGGATTCCTGACACACACAAGTGCCACCGAAGAGGCTGGACTTGCCTTCACCAGAGCAACCAGTTACAGCAGGCACAGCTGAGCTGGGAGCTGCTGCAGAGCATCCCTCTGGTTCTGGTTTGGCAGAAGAGACACCTGGCAGCCAGCAGATACTTTAAAATGACTTTATTACTAAAATATTTTTACATTTAGTAAAGAGAGGCAACCTGCAAAGCCCATGCTCTGCTCCTCCTGAGAAAGGAAGTGCATAGGAAGGTTGAAGACAACCAGCTAAGGAACTACATTTGTCCTAGTAGCTTGTAAGCAGGGAGATGTTTTCACATTCTCAGCCAGTCTTGTTTGGGCTGCATCTGCAACCTGGGAGCAATGTGTCCCCCAACAGCTGTGTCAGTAACATAGCTGCAGACAAAAACCTACTTCTAGAAACTTCTCCTCCTGGTTTCTGAGAAAACTATCCAACAGGTCCAGGAGCAACTGCTCTGACATGGAGATTTCCCACTGAAACAACCAGGACAAAGCCTGTCCCGAGCTCTCTCCACTCTGAAGATGCATTTTCTCTTCTCACTGACACAGAAGCGAGGCAGGAGCAAGTCCTCCAGCACTGCAGGAGTTCCAGCAGCATCACACTGAGGATGGGATTGGGGCCCCACAGTGGTTCTTGTACTTGCATAGACACAGGAGGATGGAGGCCAGGTGCCTGGGGGTCTCTTCACCTTCTGCTCTTTTGAACTTCACAAAACCAAGAGAGATTTTAAAGCAAAAGCAAACCCAAAGCAAACCCAACAGGAAACAAAAGGCCCTCAGGTGACTGCAGAGCAGGGAAGGTTAGCCAGGTCCTGTCTGAAACACACAGCAGCTGTTGGCTTGGTGGAAAGTGTCTTCAGAAGAAGCAAGTTCCCCCTGCAGAGCTCCAGTGCTGAGGTGCTGCCCAAGGGAGGTCTCTGGCTCCTGCCTGGTGAGTGGCACTGCCAGAGCAGGGACTCTACCCAGGCCACACGGTGGGGAGAAACCAAAGAGCAGAGCAAGAGTCAGGCCTTGGTACAGGATCCAACCACGTCTGGACACAGAAAAAATTCATTGTACAGAGAGGAAAAAAACCCTGGTTCCAGCAGAAGACAATCCTCCAACATCCAAAGGAATCCAGAGAAGCCAAGGACCTGCTGCACCTGTGTGTGGTGGGAGGACATCCAGCGAGGGGGGGTGTGAAGGCCTGGCATCAGCATCACCACGCACTGCTGCTGGCTAACATCCTGCCTCTGCCAGGCTGGGAAGGGAACTCACAAGAGAGGGAGGGGAAAAAACAAAGCCTGGAAACCATAACAAACACACAGAAACAAACTGAAAATGTACTAAAATTTAATCATCCATAAAAGCTGTAATTGAGTCTGTGACATAAAACACAAGAAGCAATATTAGAGTTGGTTTAGTATATTATATATTTCTGCTTTTAAAGCCATAGAAATCAGTTATCCCAGGTTTTTTTTTCTCCTATAAAAGACCCATTTTTCCAAAGCATTATGCACAAACATTTGTAATTAGAACAGAATGGCAGAGTGAAAACAATGATATTCCATAACCTTTCCATAGAAAATGAAGTCGATGACCCAAAAAGTTACTGGCTGCAGGGAGTTGAAAGGGAAATTCCAGATACCTCTAGTTATGGATAGAAAACAGAACAGTGGAACATTTTTAGTGCTTGATGGGGAGGAATGATGCCAAAAGGGTCAAGATGGAACTGCAATGGTGGCAGCCATCTCTAAGACCTGCAGTGCAGCCATGCTCCTCTGCAGGATCACACCAGTCAATCCCTGATTTCACCTCTGTCACTGCTATGGGAAAGGAGGAGTTGTTGGCTGAAATTTCCAAGAGATACAGACGGAGCAATTTCTCTTTCTGGGGCCTGTGTGCAAACCACTGTAAGATCTAAGCTCTTCTCAGAACAGATCCCACCAGGAGAAGCTTCAGATATGTGATTGGTTTCGGGAGGTTCTGCTGTCGGCGGTGCTGGCACTTTCCGGTCAGGCAACAGTTCTTCATTCCTGCCATCTGGGAAGAGCAAAACAGCAGCTGATGGAGAGAACATTTCTCAGCCTGCCCTCGAGGGGAACGAGCTCAAAGCCTGCAAGCCTCCCCAGAGAGCTGCCTGCACTCAGCTCTGTGACAACGCAGCGTTGCAGCAGGCAGAGCCCGGGGAGTCTGAGCCTCCCAGCCTCTGAGCCTCCAGGGAGAAGAGAGACCCTGGGACTCCAAGAACCAAGCTGTTGTTTGATCAGGGCTGGAGCTGAGCAGTGACAGGAAGCCACCAGCCTGTCCCTCTGCTGTGGTAACCACGGTGCCCCTCCAGCTCAGCTCCATCCCCAGGCAGACAGCCTGCCAGGGGGCTCTGAATCCGGCAGCAGAACAACTGATGGATGAGAGATTTCACCTTGGGCATCTCTGAGATGCTCTGAAAGCCTAAGGAGCTGGAGACCTCCCTGAGCCCTGCTCCAGCTGCAGCAGCAGGCAATGAACTGGGGAGCTGTACAGAGAATGGGGGGGACACTGAAGTATTTCAACCATCTAGAGCAGATGTGGGGGTCCTGGGTAGAAGTCAATGCTATGAGAGGTCTCCCCAGGAGCTGAGTGAATGCAGGAACTCCTTGAGCTGCTGCTGCCATGTCAGTGCTGGGCTCTGCCAGGCAGGAGGCAAGGGCAGAGCCACACTGAGCTAGCACTCAGCATGTCCCCCCTAGGGGAGGGAAGCCTGTCTCCAAGAAGTCATCCTGGCTGACACCACACTAGCCGATTTCAGCCACATCACCTGAGGAACAGGAACAGCCACTTGAGTCACACTCTTAACTTCTCTTCCTAAAGCCACTGTTTCCTCACAGCCCTAAGCTGTTATCTTCTGGCATTCCAAGCTGAGGGCAAGAGACTCTCCATCAACAAAGCACAAGTCATCAGGAGGCAGGTGAACTGCACAGCTCCACTCAGCCCCCTCAGCCACACCCAGGCTACAGCACTGGCCACCCACAGCATGAGCAGCAGAGACACCTGATTTCAGAGTTCAGCCCCAAAATCCTTCTGTGACCAGGACTTTAACACCATAGGACAAGGGCACTTGAGCTGCCTTGCCAGCTACACTGCAGCTGTTTATGAAACTAAAGAAGACAGAGCTTCTGATGGGCCACAGAAATCACCAGAAGGCAGCAGGCTGTGTGCTACAAGCACCCCTTGGGGCCACCTGCTGGTACCCTGACCATTTCTTGCTCCCCAGTGCTGAGATGGGCCCTGCTCCCCACGGTGCCATGCAGCACACCCACGTGCTGACACCCTAACAGCTCTTGGGGCCTCACTGACACTTCTGTCCAAAATCTGAGCCTATAGAGAGGCTGTGTTCCCTCAGGGGTGTGAGGGGACAGCTGTCAGCACACAGAGTGCTCTGCCAAGGTACAGAGGAAGGGTATTTATAGCCATGTCCAACCCTGAGGTGGTTTGTTGTTTTCACTTTGGGCTTGGGGGTGTTTCTGGTGGGCAGCTCTTTCTGTGCCACTGAATCCCAGGTCCCACTCAAACCAATCCCCAACTGCCCCCACAGCACCTGGGGCTGAGACAGCAGCTGCAGCAGTAAGAAGCTACAGAGATGCTGCCAGAGCTCAGCAGAGGATGAGAGGAAGCAAGACTGCCCCCGTGGTGGGGCAGAGAGAACCTGCAAGAGGAGCAGCTAAGTTCCTGCTCTGCTGCACTCATCTCAAGCAGGAGGGGAACAGGAGAGCAGCAGGTATTCCTCTGCCAGGTCAGGCAGCACAGCTGACAGCTCACAAAAGGCCCAACAGCTGTGGAGCTTGGGATTTGGAAGAGAGAGGAGGCAGAGGAGTGGAGGGAAGGGGAGTGAGTCCTGAGCTTGTGGCTGGAGCTCAGCCCTCTCTTACCTGGCTCAGAGCTGCTGCACAAGGGGAGCCTAAAGCAGCAGGCAGGATTTCTTTTTAGGCTTCTTCTTTTCCACTGGTGTTTTTCTGTTTATCTGTCTGACCAGGTCATAAAAGATCTGAAAATGAGAAACACAAAGTGGAAAACCCAAGTGGTAAAACACTGTGCAAGTGTCAAGCACCAGGCAGGGTGGCAAGCTGAGCCTCTCTCCTGGGGGTTCAGTCCCAGAAAGTCAATTAAATGCTTGCATTTAGTCCAAGGTGCTTCTCAAGAGCTGCTTATGGAGCAAGAGAGCACAGAGCTCCCAGCAGTGTGCAGGAGGAGGGAGCTGTGAGCTCCCAGCCTGCAGCACTAAGCTCTCTCCTCTGGGCTTAGGCATCAGCAAAGACTTCAGCACAGCAAGGAAAGAGCCACAAACCCCTTGCTTTGGAAAGGTGGGAGGAAACTGGGGATGCCAAAAGGCTGTTTAAAAGACAAGTCTAACATCCTCAAGGCTCATCTTCACCCTGGGCTGTTGAGAGCTCTCACTGCAGGGACAGGCATCCCTCCCCCTGGGCTTGCACCTTCCCGAGTGGCCTCCACTCACCCAGGGCACAGGGTGCACTGCTAACTCTGCTCCTGGCCAGCCAGACTCCAGCTGCTAACCACTGCACCCTTCTGCCTGGCCTAATCTCTTGCCTTTGTGACCAGAATTACCCAGAAGCAGCAAAACATCTGCCCTGAACTCAGACACTTCCAGAAGGACATGAGTACAGGGCCCTCTCTCAGCTGCAGAGCCCAGTTTCTGGTGAGCACTTCTGCTGGGGGATGTTTCCCCAGCAACACTCAATCCAGTTAGAGCAAAATCAGCTCTGCAAGAATTCCTGGAGCTGGGTCACAGCACTGAGGAGAAGTAGGGAAACCTTCAGCAGGCTCCACCCTTCTCCTTGTTTACTTTTCTTCTTCCTGGAGTGGCTGACAGCTCACAGACTCCTGTTGATCCCAGGGAAACGCAGAAGACAAAGAAACAGTTTGGAACAAACTGCAACAACTGGAAACTTCAGATTTCTTCCAGCTGCCAGCTACATGAAGAAGCACTAGAGCTGAAGGGAAGAGTTCCACGGGGAAGGAACACGATGGTGACTCCCCACCAGGCTCTCAAGTCAGCACTGGAGTTGCTCACACTGCTCCTGCCCCAAGCACCAGTTCTGCCAGGCCAAAGGAGCAGCCTGTTCTCTCCCATGGACACAGCCATTCATGGTGCTTCCTCTCCCTGATTTCCTCAGCTTTTATGCTTTTCAGAGTCAAGACAATGCAAGCTGGCAGCAATCCAGGAAATTAAGATCACAATTAAACCAGAAATGAATCTTGCCAATGGCCATTTTCTCCTCTGTGATCTGGGCCTCACTGGAGGCAGCAGACAGGACAGGGAAAGAGAGAGAGAGGATTCAGATCTTGGGGATGACTGTATGCAACCCTGGGGCAGGCATTTGCCCCAGGACAGCTCAGCCTCCTGCCCACAGAGAATCCCCTTCCTGCAGAGCTCTCAGGAGAGCTCTAAGGTTCCTCTGGCTAATGACAGGTCAGTCCCTGCCACAGACTGGAAGCACAAATAAAGCAGGGGTTGCTCTGCCCTGGGGTGACCTGCTGATGGCTAAGCCACTAGTTTTCTTCATTAACTGGATTCTTCCTTAGCTGCAGTTTTCCTACAGCTCAGACACACACAGAGAGCTCCCCTCTGGCAGCAGCCTGGCTCAGTGAGCTGCATTTACCAGCTCAGATCCCTGTGCACTACAGCAAGGCTAATCCTGAGCACAGAAGCTGCAAGTGATGCAGCCTGGAGCTCCCTTCCTTCTCCAGAGAGCTGCAGTGCTGTGCATGTCCCAGCAGCTGCCAGCCCAAGGCCCTGCTGCTCCTGCTTATCTCACAGCCTCCTCAACAGCCCCAGCTATCTCCTGGCACCAAACCAGCTATGCTCCATGGGGTCACCTTAGCTTCTGGGGCTGGAAACCTGGTCTCTGTCCCAGTCAGATAACTCACAGCAGAGAATGAAACCTTGGTGCCTGACGTCAAGCAGAGCTCCCTCAGCAGCAGCAAAAGGCACCCCAACTGCAGAGGTGTTTCTCATTCAGACAGAGGGAGCTGCTCAGGCAGACAGCTCTCTGTAAGCCAGTGCTTTACCAGGGAAGGAGGATGATGGGATGTCTGCCTGAGCAGCCAGACACAGCAGGAATGTGAAAAGCAAATAGTTTCAAAAGCAAGAGCCAGCAGCACACAGCATGGATACAAGGGCATAATCCACCCACACAATGGGGCACACTGAACTCTGAAGAGCTGCAGCAGTTATCCTGCAGCACTGTACTTGCCAGATAAAGTTTATCTAAGCTAAAAGCCACCCAGTTAACTGGGCTGACACAGGCCCCTGCAAGAGCCACAGAAAGCACTCACCTGTGAAGTCATCCACCCTTCCCAGAGAGAAAGGAGCAGATCTCCTTAGCAAACAGAAACTGCACTGCATCACAAACCCTGCCTAGGCTGAGACTCCAGGATCCCCCCTGAACCTTCCTGATTAAGGTGAAGGACTGCCTGCTGGCTTGGTGTGGCCCTCATGCTGAAGCAGGAAAGACAAAGGAACAGCTGAGAGTTACCTCATTAACGTTGATTTTTGACTTTGCAGATGACTCTAGGAAGGCACAGTTACACCACTGCCTGGCCAGGTTCTGCCCCTGCTCCTTCCCAACCACACGCTCCTCCTCCAGGTCACACTTATTGCCAACCAGAATCATGGGAACCTGCAGGGAGAGAGGCAAGAACACAACCAGAATCACTGGAACCTGCAGGGAGAGAGACAAAAACACAACCAGAATCACTGGAACCTGCAGGGAGAGAGGCAAAAACACAACCAGAATCACTGGAACCTGCAGGGAGAGAGGCAAAAACACAACCAGAATCACTGGAACCTGCAGGGAGAGAGGCAAAAACACAACCAGAATCACTGGAACCTGCAGGGAGAGAGGCAAGAAGAAGAGAGGCATCAGCAGGTCACCACAGCACCTGGACTGTCATGTTGTGGCTGACACAGGCATGGGGGGACACCAAAAATGGCAATATAGAGAGTATGAAAACCACTAAGGATCAGAAGTTGAGCAGAGCTGCCAGACTGGACTGGAATTGAGATGCCTGCTGGGAAGGGGTTGAACAAAGTCCATGCTACAGACAGCCTGGCTCCCTGAGCACTCAGGGCATGGAGGACACTGCAAATCAAATGCTAGTATTTCAGCACAGTCGGTAAAGATCTGTTTCCTGATCTCTACATCCAACACCATCCTACCCAGACCCTTTATTTGCTACTGAAATGCACGTCAGGGCTTCCAGGTGCCAGCAGGCTGACCTGCCTGCCAGCCCAGCCTGTTCCAGCCCCCAGAACACACAGCATCTGTTTTAAGACACACACTGTATGTGTCAGCCTCTCTGACCTGTCTCCTCAACCTCTCCTGAAGCCACACAACAGCTGAGTGGCAGCACCTTTGGTAAGCACTGCCCCGGACATGGAATCCAAAGGAACAGTGCTGTGCAGCCAAGTGTTCCCTCACATCCCAGCACTGACATGTTCTGCATGCAGAGAGGAGAGAGAATGTTCCCTACCCCAGGCACAGACACTCTGCTCCATGTGTGCTAGCTCAGAGTGATGAACATCTCCAGCAGTGAGCACCCAGCAGCTCAGCTCCTGAAAGGGCATCACTGCCAATAACCAACCACTCATCCCAGTCCCTCCCAGTAACTAACCTCAGCCACTGCTAAAGCAAACATCTGCATGTGTTCAGCAGATTCACCCTGCAGCCACGATGCCAACACAGGCACACAGCTTGCTCAGGACAGTGGTGAAAGGGCACCTGTCCCCCTCCTGCAGCTGCTGGCTCTCTGCAGTGTCTGGGGGAGTTGTCACCTTCTGGCCCCTTCAGGAGCAAGAAACTGCCCTGGGGAACCATAATCCTTCTGACACTTGCTAGAGAGAGACAGAGAAGTCCAAGAGTGGAGGAGATGACCTCGGCTGCAGTAAATGCTTGTTACCAACCCGGCTGCACAGAGAGGAGGCTCCCCTGGCTTCTCCAGCCCTCCCACACACAGCACAAGGGGCCAGAGAAAGGCCAGGGTCACTTGCCCAGCCACAGCTCATGGGTTTCTCATCAGAGCTGGGACTGTCTTTGGTGCAGTGTGGGGAGCCAAGGGCAGCCTGCACTCCCTCAGTTAGGAATCCATTTGTCTCAGGAGGCATCAGAGTAAGCATCTGTGAGCCTAAGCAGCAGGAGACTTGCTCTCATCAGTTCTGCTCTGATATGGAGTTAAAGCTCTTGCAGAAGAAAGGAATCAGGCAAAGATAGGTTAGAAACAGCACTGAGACACCTTAGAAACAATGCTCTGATGAAGAGTCTCAGAAGGCTCCCTCTGCCCTCAGGCAGAGCTGCCACAGCTGCAGGCCACCAAGACACCACTGCTAGGTAGAAAAGAAGGGTTTTTCCTTAAACAAGACCAAAACCCCAGCCAAAGCCCCCAGAAAAACTCTACCAACCAAGAGTGCCTACCCTCAGGCACCATTCCCACCCTTACAGGATGATGAGATGTCAGCACAGCTCCAGCCACTATCCCTAAGGATACCGGAGCTCCCTGCCCCTCCTGCAGGACCTGCCCCAAGGAGCAGGCAGCAGCTGAGGCACCCAACCCCTCTGACTCCCCAACCCCAGCCCACACATCCCCACAGCCAGGCTGGGAGACTGAGACACAGTTCAGGGCTGCCTACAGCTGAGGATGGTGGCTCACAGGGGATTCTGGAGTTATTTCACCATCTGCATCTCACAGCTCCTAGGAGATGAGGGAGGCTGTGGGAAGGTGAGGGGCAAGGCCTGCAGCACACACTGCAGTGCTCCCCAGGCACACACCAGCACCCTGTCTCCCTGGGGCTGTGGCAGAGCAGAACTGCTGCTGAGGGGTGTGCACCCTGCTGCATTCCCTGGAGCACTGCATTCTCTGCACACAGAACGAGCACTTTCCAGCTGGCAGAGAAATCATCACCCACTTCCTCTGCTCATTCACAGGCTGCTCTGTGCTCTTCATCTCCTTCAGTGTCAATATTTGCAGTTTCTTCCCAATTCAGCTACACTCCAAGATTAATGTTTGTATTTACAGCTTGCAGCCACGCTGATTAGAAAATGATCACCTTTTGAGTTCTGAGAAAGGAGTTTTACTCCTTCCATCAGGAAGCTGAAGTCCCAGTACAGATGAGGCATACCCACAACAGCTTATTCACATCAGGGACCATCAAGATATTCGCAAGTGTACCGTGGACTCCCAGAACAGTTAAGGCTGGAAGGGGCCAGCAGAGGTCATCCAGTATCACCTCCCTGCTCTAGCAGGGTCACCTAGAGCCAGTTACTCAGGATTGTGTCTTGGTGGGTTTTGGACATCTCCAGGCACAGAGACTCCACCACCTGGGTGAGCAGAGTGCCTGCCTAAACTAAAACCAGGCTTGCATGAATAGAGGTTCAGCTTGCTAAACCACGGAGGGAACCACAGCCATTCAAAGAAGGCAATCAGAGTATGGGACAGTGAAGATCCAAGAGAAAGCAGCAGCCTGAGAGGTTGCCCTGAGCCCCAGAGCAGCTGAGCTGCAGGCTCTGCTCATTCCACCCCACCCCACCCTGCTCATGGCTCAAAATGCAGAGAGCTCACCCAGAATTTGGCCTGAATGCCTGTCCCAGCCCTGCCCACTGCTCCCCAGCCACAGAGCAGCAGGGTGGGAACAAGAGGCTGAGGCTGCTGGAACTGACAGCACTCAGCAGCAAGGCAGGGAACACTTTCATGCTGTCAGAGGGATAAAATCAGCAATCTTTTCCACACTCCTCAGGGCAAACCCCTGAACACATTATCAGCTGGTAGGGAAAAAACCAGCACAATTCAGCTTCTTTTGCAGGAAGCCTGCAGAGGGAGAGAGTTCCCACACACCCACAGCCACGTGGCTGCCACAGCAGAAGCCAGCAGCAACCTCACCTACATCACATGTGTAGAAATGAAAAGGCCCCAGGGAGCTGCAGCTCCAGGAGCTGGGACCTGGACTGGAAACATGGTAAACAGTTTCCTTCTGTCAAAACAGGAGAATGCAAACTATCTTCATGGAATTGTTTCCTTATTTCAGAAAGGGACTGAAACAGCCAAAATTACAGCCCTGCATCCCTGGCCAAGGCTCTTCCAGAGTCTTGTAATGATTTGTACAGACAGAACTGTGCCCTGCTCTGTGCTACAGGTTTTGTCAAATGACAGAAGGGACAAAGAAAATTGTGGAGAGTTGAAAAGCCTGGTGGAGTGTGAGGGTGGCCTGCAGAGTGCCAGAGCCATTCCCAGGGACAGGCAGGACCACAGAGCCAAGCTCAGCCCTCCCTGCTCACAGGAGTGCTGAGCCCCAGCCACAGACCCTTAAAACATCCTCCTCTCCTCCAGACAGGGATGAGCACATCTGCCTAAAGCACATCACCTAACTTCTGTAAGAGCTTTGGTTCCAATGTATTGGAGTGAAGCTGAACTCACAGAGCAAGAGACTCTGCACAGCTGTGGTAAGAGACCCAGGCTGCCATCCTCCCTCCCCAGACCCTCCTCACAGGAAGGAATGGAAATCCAGGAACATTCAGCAAATCCTAATGACACTGGAATCCCAAAGCACACTGTGGTCAGTCAGCTGGACACATCCCTTCTATTTGCAGTCCCAAGTTCACCGACATGGGTTATGACAGCACAGAGGACAATAGCAGGTCCAACACTGCCCTGCTCCAGGACTCCAGAGACTTCACAGCCAACCCTCAGGAAGCCTCACAGCTCTGTACTTCAGTTCCCCCTTCACACACCTGGGAAAAGCAATGTCAGTCTCCACTGTAAGACAGCTGCAGATCCACCAAGAACATCACTGGCAAGAGCCTGACTCTTATTCTTCCTTAGCTTCAGGGGAAATAAAGGACTGCTACATGCAAGGATTGGAAAGGAGCTAAAAGGAGGAAAGAAACCCCAAGAATGCTATTTCCACTTCCACCACTCCCACAGACTGCTACATTCCCAGGACATGCAAAAATCTGGTTTCACTCTGGCCCTCCAGGTGCAGGACCTCAAACCACAGCTCTGGCAAGAGCAAACACCACTGAGGAAACCTGCTTCAACACAAAACTCTGCTACACAGCAAAGAACATCCTTAGAAAGAAATTCTGCTGAGGAATTGCTGTGTTTCCTCCCAGAACACATTCTGGTCACTCAGAGAAGAGAAAAAGCTTCTACTCACATCTTCAGTGTCCTTCACCCGTAAGATCTGCTCCCGCAGGTCCTGCAGGTCGTTGAAGGTGGACTGGGCTGTTATGGAATATACTAGTGCAAACCCCTGGCCATTCTTCATGTAGAGATCCCTCATGGCTGTGAACTGCTCCTGCAATCCAATGGTTTCAGAAGCCATCAGCTAGTGAGCATTCACAGAGAATACTTCTATGCAGTGGGGACAAGGAAACAGCAAGGTGCAGCCTGCATTTGTATTTCCACCCCTGCAGAAACCCACTGAGGCATGCAGGTTTGACTGAAGCATTAACACATCCCTTTCCCTTCCCACAGAAAAAGGCTTCTTCCTAAAAAATGGGGAAAAGATCAAGAGTACCACTAAAAATCGATCTGCAGGTGGGCTGCTGTATCCTCCAGCCCCAGCACAAGGAGTTAAGGTTTGGCTGACACACTGCAGCAACCTTCCATCTGCCTCCTGCTCTGGTGCTTAGCACGAGCCTGCCACCAGGCCAGCTCCCCAGACAGCAGCTCCGGGCTGGAAACTCAACTTCTGCTCTGACATGGCACTGAACAGGCCAAGGTGTCCCACAGTCCTGACTTACTGTGAGCACAGCTGTGTGGGAAGGCAGTGCCTGACCCCTCTGAGGATATGGCATTAGGTAGTCATCATCTCTAGCATGAAAATGGCTTAAAGCTTCAGTGCAATGAAATGCGAGAGCAGGCTGGGAAATCTGCCCCAGAGCAGAGCTGCCTTTGGCCATGCCTGTGAAAGGAGCTTTGCCAGAGCTGGGCAACAATGACTTCTGCTTCCAGGCCTTCACACTGCTGCTGGTAGTTTCCAAAGCTTTCCAAATAAAACTAACTTTTAGGAAGCACGTCCTCCCCTGGGATGTGCACTCAACCATCCCAAGGCCTGCTGACTTAGTGAGAGGACTCTGCAAGCAGTGAGTGACCCTGGGGGAGACAAGGGCAGCCCCTGCACAGCCCCAGCTGCTCTCAGGGAAGAGGCACAGCACATGGCTCCCAGGGCAGCACACAGCAGCACCAGAGAGGTGCCACCTGGTAGAGGAGTATCCCTGACAGGTACCTAACCCACTGATGCAATCATCTCCACGCAGGCTGATGTGCTGTGCTGGGAGGTGACCCCTATGCATCATCCTGCAGCTGCTTCAGCCTGGGTCTGTGTGTTCTGGCCACTTGCAAACCCAAAATGGAAAGTTATTCCCTACCAGGATGCTGACAGCAAGACAGTGGTGGAGAGCAGAGCAGGACTGAGTGGCACAGGATGCGCCAGCCTCTGTGGCCCAGCCAGCTGGGGAAGGGGTTCACAGTGCCCTGGGAGGGCTGCAGAAGGCTCATTCCCCACACTGGGTTTTGAGTTGACTAAAATCATTCAATTCCAACTACTGCAGCTGATCTGTTGGTTCTGCTTGAGCAGGATTATTACATTAGTGCAAGTTCTGCTCTTAACATCCCAAAGAAACTCCCCAGTGGTCAGAAGAGATGGTACTTACTGTCCCTGCTGTATCCAGGATCTCAAGCATACACTGCTGACAGTCTACTTCCACTTGCTGGGGAAAAGGGAGGAGACAAACACAGTTAAAACACCTGGGACAGGACAGGGAAGAGGAATCTCAGCTTAGTTTTCACTTCTCTACCAGCAAGGCTGTCACCTGCAGTCTCCAGCCCTGAGAGGTATTGATTAGAGGATTAATTATGCCCCAAGCCAGGCATTTGGGTCAGCTCACTTGTGCTCTAGGGCTCTGATGATTACAAAGGCTTAAGTGAGCAGCTAACTGTAAGCATCTAACCTCGGTGAGAGAAAATCCACTCCTTCAAAGCAAAGGAACTCCAACTTCACTCTTCCTTTGTTGCTCAGAGGAGGGAGTAAGGAAGAAAAGAAAAGGCCACAATACTGGGTGACTCCCAGCTAGGCTTAGCAAACCTCCCACTCACTGAGAATGTCTCAGCTCCAAGGAGGGCAGTGCCAGGCAAGCCAGAGAGATCCAACAGCAGCACTCACACTCCAATCCGCATTCAATCCTGGCAGGCCACAAACGCTACAGGTTTTTGTCTGATGTTTTGGTGCCTTTAATGATGGGAACATCTGTGCTAATCTGCAAAACAATGGATTCCTTGGCACCAGCCAGGGAAGAAAGCAGCTCTGCTGACAGATTTACATCCCAGTACCGGGGATCCTGACAAGGACTTCTGCTCAGCAAGTACCAGTCTGCATCCAAAGGGGCCATAAAGAATTTTATATGCCTTCAAAGCAGGCAGAGCACACTTGAACTCAAGGGCAAAGCAGCCACTCCTGGAAGAGAACAACAAAAGGCAACTGCTCTGCCAGTGACACAACCTCCTGTGCTGAATGGTGCAGGTATCCTCTGGAGCTTCAACAGCCAGCACAGACAGAGCAGACATTGCTGTCTACATGCTTTGAAGGAATAGTTCAGTGTCCATCATAGCAAACAGATGTGACTCACAGCCTGACCCTACTTTGCCTGAGCTGTTCCTATCCCCAGGCATCAGTCAGAAGCACTGGCAGGAGAGATGGGCAGTTCAGTTGTCTGCCAGCCACCACAGCTCATAGCCAGGACAAGAGGAAGGGAGTGATGGCTCAGGAAGACCCAGCAGGCTGATCTCTGGGTGGGTGAGCAGCCTCTGATGACTAACAGGGGAGAGCTACAGCCTCAGACTGCCTCAACTGGAGTCATCAGAGATGCAAAGTGAAAGCTCTTGGTTACGTGGAGTAATAAAGTCTAATTCTCCTGTTACACAGAACTAAGTTAGGGAGTGATCCAATTAACAGCAAAATTAATCATTCCTTGATAGTTCAGCCTTACAGCAGAGGACACAGTTGGGCTGGCTGTATTGAGGGGCCCTAAGCTAGTGAAGTGCTCTGCCAAGCCAAAGGCAAGGATCTGCATGGGTCCAGGACTGAAGCTCCTCTGAGCATCCCCTGCCTGCTGCTGTCTCCTGCAGCCACCACACCTCAGCACAGACCCTTCCTCCTTCTGACAGGCTTCTGCTGCACTACTGGAAAAGAAGCAAGCTCTGTGAGACTTGAAAGCAAAGCCAGTGCTGTTACCTTACCTTTCTGTATGAATCTTCTATTGTGGGGTCATACTTCTCAACAAAAATCCCCTGAACAAACTGTACAGTCTGGGGAGGAAGGAGAGAAGGAGAATATTAGGGGAAATGAAGGCAGCCAATGACAGCCAGCAACAAACATTTCATGAAGAAGCAACAACACAAAAGCTCCTCAGCACTGCTGTTCACATTCACTAGAGGGGAGCAGAGAAAAAGACACAGACACTTCAGGGTGGTACAGGGCAGCCTGTGCACTTGCTGCTGAGAATCGCCTCATCCCAGCATGTCCTCATAACTTGTGTTTTTGAAAGGTAAACAGTTTGCTTGCTTAGTTTTTGTTCCTAGAGGACTATATCCTGAAAACCACCTTGGCTGCAGTGCCTGTGACTTCAGAAGGACAGGAATCACCAAACATGGGAGACTTGGCCTTTCCTCAGAAGAGCTGGCAACCTGCAGAGCATGGAAAAGTACCTGTGGAAAATCCACAGTTCAATGAAAGCACATCAGAGCTGCAGTGGAGCTGCTCTGGACTGCATGGCCAGAGCACAGGCACACTGCAGAGCAGCATGTGAGATCTGGAAGGGCTCCAGATACTCCATTTCTGTTAAACCATTAAGGGGAAGACACCACTCGTTTCAAAGAGGAAGCCTTTCTTCCCTTATAGCATTACCCAAACCAAATCAACTCTCAACATCTCCCATCAAGCTGTCACTGGGATGTGGCTCATCTCTGGACATGCATGCTCTGCTCATGGCATGCTTTGGCTCCTGTCACCCACAGCTTTACTTCTCCTCTGCAAGGGAAAGCTTGGTTTGCTCTTGGCTCTCAGCAAGAGTGCAGTGATATGGCCCAGGAGTGGCCAGAGGTTTGGCTGAATTTGTAGATCAAGGTGGTGTGTGTTTGTAAAGCCAAGTGCCAGCATCCCAGCACCTCAGTTTGCCTCTTTAAAACCCACAAATGCCCCAGCTATCTTGTCCCAAGTGAACTCTCCACAAGCTTTCCAGTGCCAGCTCTGCAGAGCCACTCCCTGTTCTGAGAAGCCCTGCTGGGTTTGGACAGAAGGCTGAGAGGCTGCTGCAAGAGGCTTCACATCTGTCACACAAGGGCTTGGGACCTTTCAGAGAGTGACAGATGCCAGAGACAGGCAGAACATCTCACTGTGTGCTGGGAACAGCAATTCCTCAGGCTTTGCTCTCTCTTTTCATACAAGACAAAGGAGATCTGTAGTACTGCCTCATCTGAAATCATCCCACACCTCCAAGTCAGCTATTTTACACCTACTGATCAAAGCCTCTGCTTCTCCACTACCTCCCTGTGACACAAGGGCTGTCCCAGCCTGCCTGCCAGGCAACAGGCCTCAGAGGCCTCACAAGATACCACTGCAAATGTGGGTTAGTGTTGCAGCAGCAGTGCAAAGCAACATAAGAATTGTAGGTCACAGAGGATACTCTGGGATTCTTAGCACAGCTGCTCACCAAAGAGGATCCAAAGAAGGTTGCTCTTTGCTAGGAGGCAAACATTTGAGGGCTGCAGTTGGCCACATCTGTCCTAGCACTGTGGGAAGTGGGTTTGTGAGCCAGGCTGCAGCAGGGGCATCACCACACACAACATTTCATCTTCCTGCTAGAACACTCAGAGCCTCATTTTACATCTGCAAACACTGCTCTGAAAGAAAATTAACTGAGCCCATGTATTCCCCCCTCAAATTGTTTTATAGCTAGTAGATCAGTGCTCTGAACTTTGTTACCTCAGCTGGTGCTGGTGTGTGCACAGGGACACCAGTTACACAGCATCACAACTGGGATGATAATTCAGCTTTACTACCTGATCTCCCTAACCTCTGATGCACTTGACTTTTGTTGGTTACAGGTGGAAAGAGGGGAAGGAAGAAGACCCAAATCTGGGGTTGTTTTCAGGTTATGCATGGGTCCAGGACTTTTATAACTTGCCCTCAGTTTGGGCTGGTTCCCAGTTCTGTGTAGGCCCATGCACTCTTGGCAACAGTCTCCCCACTGAGGCTCCAGGAGACTTCTGCCCTCATCAGAGAAAGGCAGAAAACTCCTGCACAGGAAAAAGAGGTTACAAAAATAACTGCCAAGGTTTTCCTGCTGCCCTGTCACCACTACCAAAAGGCACAATCAGCATCCCACTGGCACAGAGGAGTTCACACAAGGAGGAGGATTTGCAGTGAAACAACATCACATTGTCTCTCCACTGGGCCTGTAAAAACACAGAACCGAAACCAGCAGCCTCTTTGTTAGACAGCTCAGTCTGCACAGGCCAAAGACAGACATTTTAAAGTGACCTCCCCATTATTTGAGAGCCCACCTTGTGACCTCTCCCTGCTCATGCCTGGAAACAAGCAGGCAGTTGTCTGGAAAGCTAAATATTCTTCACTCCCAGCTGCTAACTGGCACCTCCTGTGCTTGCCACGGAGCTAACGTCTCAGTGTTGCACATGAATCACAGCAGATGCTTACTTAGCACCTAGACTGCCAGTGAGAATTTGGGTTTGCTTGATCAGACTCAGTGTTTGCATTTCAGCTTCCCAAAAGGCCAGTGCTGAATGCTGACTCAGGCTCCACGTGAGCAGGGAGGAACCTCAAGCACGGCAGGTGCTGAGGCATTTCTCTGTACATCCCATTAGTAAGTGCCCCTGTTTTCCCTGGAGAGCCCTTCAGTGTCACAGAGCACAAGCAGGAGGGTGCTGGTGGAAGAAGTACCACAGATTGCTTAAGGTGCTCTGGAAGAACAGACTGCCTGAAGGAAACCAACCCTGTGAGGATCAGATGGGATCTGAGTGTATCAAACCTGATACAGGATTGAGCAATCCTTCCTCCTGTCCATTTAGCTCCTGCAGGTGATTTACCATGACCACTGGCAGCCCATTTCAGTAGAATAAACAATGGTGCAAGCAGCAGCCCTAGGACACCACTGGCTGCTCAGCTATTGCCATCTCCTGGGTGGTTCCTTGTCTCAGATAAGTTGACACTTGGCCAGCTCTTTGCCTTTCTCGTTGGGAGTGAGCAGCTTGACTGGTCTGGGCTAAACAGATGACACAATCTCTCTTACAGTGCTTCACTCTGAACTCTGCTGTGTAAACCTCTTCTTAGAAACAGCACAAGTACTTGAGGAGTGCAAAGTGCCATCAGTCTTATCCCTCTGCACTGTACGTGCTGGAGGTGACCTCTTGTCCTGCCCTGTGTTTTTACAGCCCAGGCTGCACCTCTGGGCTCTCCCCAGGATGGAAACACGAGCCTGCAAAGTATGCAAGGCTGCAAGCATCACCAGCTCACTGCCAGGCACAGCAAGGCTCCATTCACTGCTCCAGTGGAGCTCAGGCTTTCAATGCTTAGATACAGACGCTGTCATGTGGAGTGCTGCACACACGCAGGGAGCAGAAGGGAAATGCTGACTCCCGCAGCAGCACTGACTGCAGCCTGCTGCTGCTCCACACACACCCACAGCTACTCCAGCAGCACAACACTGGCTGCAGGGAACTCACGCCAGTGTTAGCAGCAACCCAGATCCCACAGGATTTAATGAGCATTGTCTGCAGGGAGACAGGGCCAGTTTGAAGCTGGTCTGTGGTTTCAGAAGCGCTTCTTCCCCAAACTCACCAGAGCAGACTTGCCCACACCTCCTGAGCCAAGGACCACCAGCTTGTACTCACGCATGGTGTGGTCTGGGCAAAGAGCAACCACCTAGGGAGAGGGAAAAAAAGGCAACAGTTACAAGGGGAGCTGCACTACACATCCCTGACACCACCTCCTGCAAACAGCAACACTCTCCCTTCTCCAAATACCCTTGAGAACAAAAACCTCTTGAGTGACAGCTGTGGGCTTTATCTCTCCACTGGGCATCCCAGTTAGAGGTGGGTTTGAGAGCCCCTGGCTATGGGGGATGCCCAAAGCTGGCCAGGGCAACCTGCTGGTGCTGGGGGAAGAAGAGGATGGACAGAGCCTGGTACAGACACAGCACAGGCACACACCTGCTCCCAGCTGCACCAGGTAGCACAAGCCCTTCCTACCTGTCCTCTGCAATCTCAACACTTGACAGCATAAAACACTGAGTATGGGACAAGAAAATGGGATCAGAAAGATGCAAGTCAAGAGGTTTACTTCTCCCCCAGCCCCCTGGCAGGGAAGGATTTCAGTTGGTGTTCTCTGTCTGGAAAAGGTCGGGCCCAAACCATGGCTGCCAAGGCAAAACCTCTCTGCTCACCCAAGCAAGGACTCTGCCTTTTTATGGACATCTTGCAACTGCCTCAACTCACTCCCCAGCAGCAGCAAACCTCTCCTCCTCACCGAGATTCCCTGACAAATAAGGCAAGTGACAGGGCTGGTGATAAACACTTTACACTGTTTACACTGGAAGCCAGGCTGGGCTGTCCCCATCCAGGGAGCTCAGGCAAACAATGACCTCAGCAGCTAATGATCTTCCCTCTCTTCCCCCAGCAAGACAGTGCTTCTTCCCAAGTATGGCTTCAGAAACACGAGTGCTATGAGGCTGGCAAGCTCTGTTTCTCAGAAGCATTTGAAAGCCAGGATGCCACAGGATTTATGGCTTCCCTGGCTGCACTCTGAGCACTGCCTTGGCAATAAAACCCTGTTCCAAGAGGTCTGACACAGAAATGCACCACCTTGTCCACTGCTGTTAGCAACAGCCTGCCAGGAGCAGGGATGGTATTTTCAGTTCTGCAACACCTCCCTGACAGTCTGTGTCCCAACTTTACATAAGCATTCAGTCAGGACAGGTTTTTATTCTGTCACTGGAATTCCCAAGGGAAAGCTGCACAACAGAGTCAAGAGGAAACCCACGTGCTGCTGCAGTCCCTGCTGGAGCTGCATCAGCACCAGCAGCTGCCCCATTCTGCAGACCTGGCCTCAACATCCCACTCTGAACCCTCAGCCCTCGACCACAGAACGTTCCATGGTCTGAAAGTGACACAAGCACAGGGTTAAACGGCAGCAAAACATCCCAGGTGCAGCTGGAGAGAGGGATACAAATTCTGTGGCCAGTTTAGCCCAGCTTTAAGCTCACCTGCAGCTGCTAAACTGCACAGAAGTTCTGCAAGTGAGTCAAAAGGGAAGGGATGTTCCAGAGTGGTCACTCCGAGTATCTACAAGCAGAGCAAGCAGTGTCTCTGCACTCTAGAGTGGTGATAAAACTCTGGCAGCTGTAAGCTTTGCAAGAAGCTTCCCTGAGAAGTAACATTTGCTTCCTCTCTCTCAAAAGCCATGATTTGGGATGGGAAGAAGAGGGGAGCTCCAATGAGCAATGATCTTCCTTGTGTTAACCCTTACCAATTAAAAGGCAGTATGTTTCTTGGGAAAGGAATAATGCAACTTATTGATCAGTTCACCTTCATCTCCCACAGTCCCAGAGTCTGCTCCCCCTCAGGAACCTAGAGAGCAATCCAGCTAAGGGTTAAATTTAGCTGTGAACCCTCTCACTTCTCAGTTATAGTAAAAATACTCGTGGGAAAGTTTCAGCTGGGAGCAGCAGAAGACTAACTTCTCATTTCTTCTCTCCAGTATCTGCTGAGGATTTCTTTTTCAGGTGCAACAGGAAACCAAGATCCTGAAATGCATCAGCCCTACTGCTGCAAACCCTACATGCCTTCATTATCTTGTAGCTCCCTCCCACATATGTTACTGTTATCTGTTTATACAGCATGAACGGAGTGCTCAAGAAATGATTATGCTGCATCCCAGCCAACCTTTCATTTGGCAAAGGTTTGGTGCCCACCACCAAACCTGATGGTTTCACAGAAGCTGGTGAAGCACTGGCCACAACTGGTGAAACACCTCCACTGAGTAAGATGAGAACTCAAAATCAAACCCAAAGCAGACACAGGCTTGACTCAGCCTGAAAAACTGCAGGCTGTAATCAGACATTTGTATTTTGCACCACAGCAGAGGACAGCAGGAGAGACAGAACACAAAGCTTCAGGGTTTCTCTTCCCCACCAGGAACACATTCAGACACTGGAAAACAAGCTTCAGGCAATTTCTTACTTTAAAGAACACACTACAGTCTTAGCAGCTCTCAAACTTCCCCAACTGCCATCCTTCTCACAGTTACAAATTTCATCTGAAATGTACTGAGAGCATTAAAAAAGTCCTACCTTGGCATAAAAGATCTCTCATCAGTGTTAGCAGCCCTGCTGAAGGTTTGTCCTGGCTCCCCAGAAGGGACTGAAAGAAGAAAGGAATCGTTTTTCAGGTGCCAAGTGGATGCAAATGTCTGATCTTCCTCATGCCCATCAGAGAATCTGCTCTTTACCAGTGGGGCTCCATGCAGCTGCTGAACACTCACATCACCTCTCCCTCCCCTTTTTTATTTTCATTAACATTTCAAGTCCCCAATTTTGCCTGCTGGGTTTGGTGGCAATGGAGCACAGTGCCCAGACACAGTGGGAGAGGACTGCCGCTGCAGGGAGCTGCTGCTCTGCCTGTGCCCTGCTGTCAAAACATCACCTGAGGAGCCTGGCTGCTCCCTTCACATCCATCTGGACTGGGCTGATGCCCAGCTGACACTGCTGTCCACAATCCCTGGCACCTGTCAGCTGATGACTGCACTGGCAGAATGCTCCCACACATTTCCAACTCTCACTTTTCCTCTTCCCTCCTTCTGCCTCCAAACCATGGATTTCATCCCCAAATACACACTGACAGCTATGCTCCCTGACTTCTGACCATCCACTCTTCAGCTCACCCAGGCTGGGATTTTAAAGAACAGCTTAATGACCAACTGCTAACTGGAAGTCAACAGAATCTGGGCTCCCACATCCCTTCTTCCAACTTGGAACTCCCCCCCTGCTGCCCTCACACCTACGGCACCCTGTGCCTGTGCTGGCATGGGAAAGCATCAGTCCCAGGCACCCAGGGATGTGCTTCTGAAGAACAAGCTCCAGATAACAGAGCAGCAGAGAGATTTCAAACTGAGTCAGCACTATATGAGTCAGAAGGCCATGGCTGGGCTGAGAGGTGAGGGGAAGGCAGAGCAGAGGGCAGACATCTGCTCCTCCACAGCTCCCACTCGCTGCAGTGAGGCTACTGGGGCAGGTGCTGGCATTTTGGGCAGGCACTGGCAGCTGAAGCAGGGCTGGAAATGGCACCAAAGGGCACTGGCTGGGCTTCCACTGCCTGCTGAGCACACATTAAACAGTTTAACAGTCTAAAACACATTTGGACAGATTAACAGATCCCATCCCTTCTGACAAGCTGATTAACCAAACCCTCCCCTGGAAACCAGAGGCTACAGAACTCCCAGCAATCAGCAGCTTCCCATGCTTCCCAGGTTCCTTCTGTCCCACAGGCTGCTTTTCCCACAGCAAGAAGAAACTTTCTTCTGCAGAACAGATGGGTGCTGCTGAAGCCAAATCGCCATGTTCCTGTGGACTTTTCCTCCTTAACATACTCTAGAGAAGACTTCCCTTACAGAAGGCAGACTGAGGTCACTCTAACCCCACCTGAGGTTGTACCAGGTTTGCAATGGACTTTAGGAGGTGAAAACTTGGTACTTCCTACTAGCAGGAAGACAGGAGAGAGCTGGCTGTGTTTGAAGCAGCCCAGCAACCCTGAGGGACTTTAAAGGAGGAAAACCCATCACCTAATCACTCCCAATCACCACTCCCCTGGTGAAATCCAACGACTGCTGCAACAGCTACAAAGAAAAACTATTTTCTGGAACCCATCAGGTTTCTTTCCTGCAGGAAACACACAATGGCTGTGCAGTTGTGCTGTACCCTGCAGCTGAGCTGCAGGATCTTGGCAGCACCCCTGCGAGGAGGCTGCAGCACACACTGGTGCCAGGCACAGTATCACTGCACACAGGAAACAGAAGCATCAGGCACTGATGCTATCAGGGTCCCTTTGAAACGAAGCCTGCATCCTGTCCCACACACCTCCAGCCCACACACGAGTTCTGCTGGGTCTCAGCCCCATCTTCCTTCTCCAGGCACCCAGGATGGAGGGGGACAGGCTAGCCTGGGCAGCACAGACACCACATGTGGGACACTAGGTGAAGAGCCTCTACAAGCTGTGACAGAAAGAAAAGGGCAGAGGGGAGAGCATGGAGGTGCACCCAGACAGGGGACACAGCACCTCACCAGTCCTTGGGAGCAGGACAAGTCCCAGTGCCACCATCCCCTTGCCCCAGTAATGCTGCTGGCTCCCTGTGTTTTGTGAGACTGCAACACCTGCAGCATCACAATTCATTGCTCATTGAGACTGAACTGCAGCAGAAGTCACAGCCATGGCTGCAGCCACAGCTCCTCTGCCTTCAGCCTTTTATGGCTTCTGCACCAGCCACACTGAAGTCTCTATTCACAACCCAAAAGGCTACAGCTGTGTGCTTCTCTCTGGTTTTGGAGTAGCAGATCAACACCCACTGGCAAGTCTGCCAAGCCAGTGCTGTACTGCAGGAAGCCTCACATCTTGCTTTTCCCTGCCAGCCCTGCTTCTGACTCTCTTGGCCCTGCCCAGGTGGAAACCAGCTATGTGGTTACCTGTTCTTCCCAAATGCATTTCTGAAAGCTTCCAAGGGATAATTGTTCCCCTTCTAAAGCCAGAACCATAGGAAGTTTCAATTAAAAACTAGTAATTTGGGGGTTGGGTTGGGTTTTTTCCCGACTATTTCTTCTTAGCAGCTCTGCATCCAACACTCCAGAGCCATGGGCAGCTGCCACCTTGGAGCCACAGAAATCAAACCACTTTAGAAACAGATAATGCAGCTGTCACAAATCTTGCCAACTATTCTCCCAAGGACAGTAGGAAGTGAGCCCACAGCACAGCCAGGCTGATTCAGGCAGCTCCTGCTGCAAGCATGTCCTGGGATCCAACCTGCACACTCCTAACACAGGGACTGGTCTGGGGTCAGCTACAGGACTGCAGGCAGACGAGAGCTCAGCAACTCAGGCTGCATTTGCACCCAAGAAGCACAAGGCACAGCCCTAGTTTCAGAAAGGCTGAGAGCAAAGGAACAGACAAAAGCAAGGCACTGATCCAGCAGACAGCAAACCAGAAGCAGCAGTTCCTGGAGCCAGTGTGGAGCTGCCTCTGAAGGTGTGCAGCTGCCTCTGAAGGTGTGCAGCTGCTGCAGCCACCTGCACCATGAACCTGACACATATTCTGTTCTCCTGCTGTTCCCTGGAAAGATGCACTGGGAGAGAGAAAGATAGGGAAGGATGTCCCTGGGATAGAGGAGAGAAGGGCAGTGAGGAAACATCATTCACCTGGCTTCAGGGAAGAAAAAACGGGAGAATAACCTCCCTGTAAGTGCTGGCTTGCTCATCACCCACACCTCCCTCTTCCTAGGTATCTGACTACCACAGGCAGAAACCAAACTATGGAACATTTCCCAGGGGAAATGTGCTGTCAGCATTTCACAGCTTTGGGAGAGGAGGGCACAGGTACCTGGGTGAACTCCAGCAGCTCCCATGGCTACTATAAACAAGACTCCTTGATTTTGAACTTGACAATGTTCATCCCAGTTTTAAAGTTATGATAAACTAGGCCATGAAAAGGGGCTGACAGATGCTTCAGAAGTGTCTGCTAAACCTTGCTCAATAACCTACCAAAATCTCTTCCCTGTGTTTGCAAAACAACCTCCAACCCAGCACTTCTGCAAAGAGAGTATTCAGGATGACCACAATCAGACTGAAACTGAGCCACCCCCTGCACAATGAGAACTCCAAGCAAACAGAAAGAATGATGCAGCATTCAAGGCTGGAAACATGAGCCCCAGGAACAGGCTGCCCAGGGAAGAGGCAGAATCACCATCCTTGAGGGTGTTTCAAAGCCCATGTAGATGCAGTGCTGAGGGCCATGGTTCAGTGCTGACCTGGCAGTGTTAGGTTAATGGTTGGCCTGGGTGATCTGGGAGGTCTGTTCCAACCTTAACGACTCTACTCTCTGATTCTATGCCCTGGGGCTCTACCCTTGGCTTCACCAAGGACTGGCACTTGCTAACCCACAGGCTGCAAACTGCCAGTGGCACTGCACCAGTTGAACCACCCAGCTCTGCCCTGCCCAGCACAGCTCCACTCCTCACCCCGAGTTAGTCAATAAGGGACATGAGGCAGGAGACTGCCACTGCTCCCTCCTCAGCTATCTGCTCCACACCATTCAGGGGCATTCAGTGACTCCATGAAGTCAAAAGCACATTAAATACTTCCCCAATACTAATCAAAGCTGCCAACAACGATGCAACCGTGAGCTGGGGAAATGTGCCCGACAGAGGGGTGCTGGATCACAAAGGAAAGGGTGTTTGTCTGCAAATGACATCGTTAAGTAGCAGACACCTCCCCCAGAAATGAGGGAGCCAAAGGCTGCCAGAGACTCACCCTGGTGGCCAGCACAGCCCTGCCTCATACAGCCAAACCACTGCCTGCTCTCACCTGCCAGGTCCCTTCCCCAGGGCAGCCCATGTCCCTATCTCTAGGGTACACAGCAAACCTCCTCCACCCCTCCTGAGGCCATCAACATCTCTGACACCCTGGGGCAGGAATCTCACCCTCAGTGTTGTCATCCTAACATAGAAACAGGAGCAGTGCCCCTGCCTGCTTTCAGCATGGAATCAAACACAAAGCAAGGCACAAAGCACACAGCTAACTGCATGGGTAACTGTGCTGCAGGACGAGCCAGTGCCCAGCTGCAGAGCAGCCCTGACTCCACAGCAGACATCCATCCTGTCCCTCCAGGCCTACAAGCTCTTGCTCTCCAAGATTCAATGCAGACTAAAACCTGACTTATTTCTTGTACCAATAAAGAAAACATCCTAGGTCTGGCAGGAACTTACACTGTCTAGTCAAGCTGGTTTATACTTCAGCATCAGAAAACAGGTATTTTGGGCAGTCAGAAACACAGGCACTCCTTGGGGGAAGCCCAAGTATGCAGCTCAGAAGTGAGTTCCAGTTCCCTACAATAAGACTTGGGATTTGAATCAAATCCTCAACCACTACTGAGCTAAAAAGCATCCTAAGGAACAGAATTCACTGGGATTGGTGAGAAGTGTAACAGTATTTCACTACTTTGAAAGAACTTTCACCAGAAATCCCTAAATTTACCAGCAAGAAGGCAGCAACATTTCACCAGACCCTGTCCAGAGGAGAGGCAATCACCACCCAGCAACTGGAACCCAAGCACACTCTTTGTTCTTGAAGGACCAGATAAAAACAGAGACACAGCAAGGAGCACACACAAAAATAAAGCTAGTGACAAGGCAGGCAAGCAAAGAGGTGTGTGAGAGCACAGGAGAACACAGACATTGTTCTGAGGTGTTGGCTGAGATGGTCAGCTGGAGAAGGCAGGAGCCTGCCCTTCAAACCTTGCACCAGTCCACTCCCAGAAACTCCAGCCCTGGCTGTGTGCTCTCCTGAACCACGTCCACATCACCAGCTTCTGCCTAATTTCACCCCTTCCTTGGTGTGCTCTGAAGGTTCCTGATGCAGGGCCAGGGCCGTAAAAGCCTGGGCTGAGAGTAAAGTCCTTTAGCAACAGAGTTTTCCTGTCTGACTGTGGTGCTGTGCTGAGCCAGAGCTGGGAGCAGGTTATCTGCAGGGCAAACAGGGGAAAGACACAAGCTGCTCTGAAAGCAATAATCCTGGAACCTGGAAAAGGAACTGTTGTTACCTACAAACATGCTGAGGCTGATCCTCCTCAGCCTGGCATCTACTCTGCAACCAGTTTCACACTGGACTAGTCCACAGGAAAACATCTAGGCACAGTCTACAGGGCAAGCACATGGCTGAAGTTTGGGGCTGTTTAAATGCAGAGGAAAACATTCACCTTTGATTGCTCCCACCTCAGCTCCTGGCAATTTATTATCTATTTATTACTTCCTCTTACTTTCACTGCAAGGAGTAAGAATGCTGACAAGGAGAGTCTAGACACTCAGAAGAGGAACATTTCCAACAGCACAGTGTTAAACTCTGTGGCAGCAAGTGCCTGCCTCTCCCCTCCAGCCCGCCCTGCTGCAGCAGCACTCCAGGCAAGGGCCAAGCACCCTGGGCAGCTAAGCTCCCTGGGCTGAAATGGCCAAGTTACTCCTGTCCCACAGGCCTGCACTCGCAGAAAGCTGCTAGGGCCATGTGCCAGCCAGCCAGAGAGGGGAAGGAAGCCAGAAGCACAACTCCAAGACCAACACACACACTGCATCCCCAAATTAGAACCCAGGGCTACGTCCCAGGCTCTGACTGGCAGCTGCCCTCGGGAGGGACTGCAGCACTGCTGCAGACTGAGCACTGCTGAGCCCCAGGCTGCAGCCAGGAGGGGAGACACCCACCCACAGGGGCACATCTAGCAGAGAGGGGACTTCTCTCGAGAACAGGAACCACTGGGTGGCCACATCATGGGAGCTGAATGGTGATGAATCACTCAGCTAATGTCTATGGCAGGCACAGCAGAGGTCCTCATCCTCCTGAGAAGCCCCACAGGCACACTCAGCCATGTCTCCTCACCCAGAGCCACAGCAGAGGGGTTCACACAGTTCAGAGTTCTCAACAGCTACAAGAAAAATAGTTCCTTTCCCCCTTCCTCATCAGCAGAAGATGGAAATGTTAAAGGGCATAAACAGAAGACATAATGCTCATGGCACTTCCTCCATCTGCTGCCTGCCCCATCCACAACTTGCCACTTGACAGCACTTGAAAATCCCAGCAAATCCTCTGAAGCTGGGGGGGGGGTTGTTCCCAATTTTTTTAGTGAGAAAAACGTTCTGACCTTTTTTACTAGAGATTAAATTCCAGAAAGACTCTGGGAGGCTCAGTCAGAGCCAAACACCAACCACATTATAGTTGGTAAGAATAAGTGGTGTGCTGATAGTAGCTTGGCAACATCCTGAGCCACACTCTTCCTGGCTCATACAGTTAGTCAATAAGGGACATGAGGCAGGAGACTGTCACTGCACCTGCAGCCTGTCCTTTACTTTATTTCTGCAGCAATGGTGACCAGACCCTGGTCACAAAGCCCAGGCACTGCTCCCTGCTGGGGGCTGGAATCCAGTTTGTCCCTGTTTGGTCTCCAGCACTGAATCTCTGATGGAGAGACCAAAACAGCTCCCTGCTGACTAAAGTGTCCTGGAAACTTCTTGAAAAACCTGCAGAGGTTGGAAGCAGCCCTCAGACATTCCCACCCAGCCAGGAAAACATCTAAGACTAATGTGAAGCCTCTAAAGCCAGTGTTCAGGAGCTACCTGGGCTAAGTCACAAACACCAGAAAATACTTCAAATCTCCGTGGCAAGGCTGCAACCATCCCTGTGCATAGCCTGGATCTGAGCATGCAGCCTGCTCTAAAGGTCAGCTCTGCATATGCAGGCAAGAGATGCTCACTGCCTTAAAAACACTTCCCTGTGCAGCATGCATCAGCCACCAGCAACCCCAACCCTGCCTGTTCCCAGCAACTGAGGCCAATTAAACACCTCTCTTAACAATCGCTTTTGAATGAAGCTCCACTCACCATCTGGCCACTCATTAATACAACATTGGTTATCAGTTCAAACAGCACCCTGAGAGCAGTGAGTACCCATGTGAGGAGTGCCCAAGCACAGGGCCTGAGGATGTATTTTAGCTCTCTAAGTAGAACTGCACCTCCTGAAATGTTTCCACAGCAGATTTCAAGGCTGGCTAGAACCCTGGCTAGCAGCGAGCTAGTGCACAGAATTCACTTCAGAGGGAAAGCAACAGTTTCATAAGGTTTTCTAAAGAAATTAAGTTATTTAGTACAGTGATTAATCCTTCAGTATTTAGCTCAGTCCCTTAATGCTGCTTCCTGGAACCTGGGGGCAGGGCAGGGTGGAAACTGAATTCTCTTTTACAACAACTTTCTTCTCATTGCAGACTTTAACTGAGGCAACATTAAAAAATGTTCTGAGCAATCAACACTTCAGTGCTGAAGCCTGAAGGGCATCACAGTGAGAACTTCCAGGTCAGGAGGGTGGAAAAGCAAACCCCTGGCAGGTCTGGCCTCTGCACTGGGGGTTCTCTGAAGTTTTTAACTCCTCCTGAACCTGACGGGCTTTAAAAAGCACAAAGCTACTTCAACAACTCACGTTTCACTCCCAGGGAAGGGAGGCCACATCCTACAGCAGCTAACAAGATGAGCACCACTGTCATCAGCCAGCTCTTCCCCTCCAGCTCATGAGCAGTATTCAAACAGGCCCAGAAGTGGTGACTGGAGAGTTTTAGGAGTCTTTGAACTGATAAGATGTAAGGCAACAGGGAAAAAAATCCTCTCCTGTATTAGTATGCAAATTTGCTAACCCCTGGGCTGGTGACAGTCCTGCACCCTGAGCAAGGCCTCAGAAGGCACCACAGTTCCTCTGAAGGTTAACTGCCACAATCCACAATTCCTGGGCTTTCTGTTTGGGCTAGGACATCTCTCTAGGGAGGTTAAAGCTGCCAGTTCAGCTGTTTGCTCTAGAGTAACTCCCCAAACACAACCCCATGGGCACTACCCTCCACTGGGCTTACACTACAGCTAGGAACTCTTCTAAACTCCTGCCCAGGGAGATGCAGTTCATGGCAACTTGGCTTGAAGAGGACAATACAAGAAGTTTCAGCCTCTCGGCTCTGTAGACGTGACTTAGCTTTCCTGCCACCTGCTAGAGGCACCTCAGCTACTCAGGCTTGCTGTAGAGCTAAACTGACTTGTACTCGAGATTGAATTTGCCATGAGGGTCTAGAGCAAACAGCTCCTTTAACAGACAGAGACCACAAAGTACTGAAATGACAGAACTCACAGACTGGCCCAGGTTGGGAGGGACCTGAGAGATCACCTACCTTCAACCCCCAGCCGTGGGCAGGGATGCCACCCACCAGAGCAGGGTGCCCAGGCCAGAATGAAGGAACAGATCCACTCTCTGGGAACCACCCTGCTGAGGAGAGTGCCCTGGAGAGCTGAAACATCTGCCTGATATCTGAACCGAGACTCCTGAAACAGCTTCCTTCCCCCTCAGTTGGAGTGCATTCCAGTGGCCACTATGCCTGTGCAGGGCACTCGGGGACAAAGCTGTAACAATAGTGTCATCCCTGTGACGTTAGCAGCGATCTGATGAGTTAAAAGCCCTAAGCGCATGAATATTTCATGAGGGAGGCTACCAGGAGCCCTTTCAGTCTCTAACCTTAATGTCATTTTCAACTGCCATTACTGTCCTAATCCAAAGCAGAGAGCAACAATTGGCTACATTTATTTTGTCTCCACCCCTCTGTTTTTCACCAATCCAGCCAGCCTTCTGCTCTCCAGGAAGTCACCAGCCCAGAGCTACCCCAGCAGAGCTCAGGGCAGAGGGAGCCTAGTTATGCAGAGAGGGGAACAGAGCCAGAAACAACCTTACCCAGTGAACTCTGATTTACTTTAAACCATCACGTGGTGGGTGGCACACAAAAGGATAGTTTTCTGCATGTCAGCTGTCTGTAATGAAAGTTTTCCTCTCCTCAGCAGCCCCTCCCTACGACTGCAAGTTTATTTGCATTAGAGAAAAGAGCATTACATAAAAAGCAACATAAAAGACACTGCAACCAACACATCCAGCCCAACTGCTCCTGCCACACAGCCAGGGCTTTCCAGAGGAAATGTCTATCTCCAGCCCATGTGTTAGACATGTGAGAGCTGCCCAGTTCCACCCAGATTAGCCACTGGGACAAGAACTAACAGTGCTCTCCCTCCCAGCAGCATGGAGCACTCACAACAACTGCAGGGATCTACAGCAGGGATCTCAGAGCTTCTCCAGAGCAGATCTCCCAGCTGAGTTCACAGGCACCTCTCAGATCTAAATGTGACAAATTCCCATCTTCCCTCTATTAGAGCACAGCCAGTTCTTGGATCCAAGAAACGTTTCAACCAAACCCCCAAGCATCCCAGCTCGTGTTGAACCTGCAGCCCCAGCCACAATGGAAATGCAAGTGTCTGTCTCTCTGCAGTGCTGCAGCAAGCAGCAGCTGTGCAACACAACCCACTGACAGAGGTGTGCTGCCACTGCAGTGCACTCCCCAAAAGCAGGGCTTTTCCCTGTGACTTCAGAGAGAGCAGCAGTTACCCACTGCAGCAGAGCCTGTCCTGCCTCTTGCCTGAGTGCAGGAAGCACCAGGGCAGCATGGATTTTGCCTTTCTTTTCAGTGATTAGTAAAGGTCTGCTCCAGCCATAACACAAGCACTGCTGTGGGCTTACCCACATCTCATGGCACTTGCCCCAGATGGGTTTGAATACTTTCCACCTTCCTAGCATTTAAAAGAAAGAACAGACCCTGAAGGCTGAGGTCACCTGCTCTGCAGGACTGCCAGTGCCTGGCTCCCCATATTTCCAGTCCAAGTGAACAGGGTGAGGAAGCCAAGTCAACCACCTGCAGCCCTGGGCTGTGAGAAGCCTGCAGGCTTCTTTTTTTTGCTGTTTGTCCTCATTTACCTACTTCTTCCCTGTTACAAAAGCACTGTGGAGGGTCAGACTTCCCCCCCACCCCCCCAAAAGGACTTTGTCCACGAAACGAAAGCAAACAGCTCTTTTCAAAACACAGGAAGGCTGCTTTTGTCAGCATCTGGATTTCCCAAGCAAGGAAGATGAAGCAGTGCTTTCACCTGGGTTCATGTCAAGCCACTAGAGCTGCAGCAAGGAAGTGCCTGTTCAGGTAGAGCAGGTATTTCCCAACAGCCAGCACCCAATACCTGCTGGACCACTCACAGCACAGAGCAGCAGCACACATCAAAACATCTTCTTCATGTGGCCACATTCAGATTCAGGCAGAGCTACCAGACCTGCTTCAGGCTGCTGACAGGGTGAGAAAAGAGCCCTTTGTCCTGCCCTGGGCACTGCTATCTCAGGAGAAACACAAACACCACTGTCTCTCACCTGTAACTACAGGCACTGCAACTACTGTGCTGGGAGCTCTAGCTGTAAATATGAAAGTTATAAACCCCCAGTGACTGGGGACTGAAATCAGGGAAGGTTTCTGGTGTCCCATGTCTTCCCACACACACCCCAAAGGATCTTTCTTCCCACAGCAGCTGAATGCAAGTGAAGTCTGAACACAGCATTTCTGACTAGGAATGTAACACTCGGTGCCTCCTCCCTGAACACCTCCCATCTTCCCACAGCCTCCTCATTTTAATGCTGCTAAATGCACTACTTGAGAAGGCCTTAATTACTGCAGCACTTGCAAGGGCAGAAGTGATCTTTCAGTAACTAGTTTCTGTCTCCTTCAGAGCTCTGGAGATCAAAAAACTTGTTTCCTACTAAACCTAGGAGTGAAATGGGATCAGGAGGTCAAGCACCTCACACAGGCACAGTGTAAACACCAGGCACCAGAGCTGAGCAGGTACATGCTGTGTCCTGCCTGATGCTCTGCTGTCCCAAGGGTCTCACCAGCTTCCTCCTCCACTGCCCTTCCTTCAGAAGGGAACTCAAAAAAGAGGCATTAACTAACCAAATTATCCCAGGAAGCTTCTAAGAATGAGCCACTGAGCTCTGACTTGTTTCAGGCAGCCAGCAGGTAGGTACAACCAAGCCACAGGTGATGCCTGAGAAGTCACCAACGCAACAAGCAAAGCCAGCTGAAAAACAAGCAGTGAAGACCCAACATCTGTTGCCACAGAAAGGCAGCTTGATGGAAACTCCCAGAGATGCAGGCTGCTCCTTGCCATCACACTTGCCACTGAGGACAGAGCCCAAATGGCCTTTGCTTCCAACACTGCGAGGCAAACCGGTCTTAACAGGCATCAAACACCTACTTGGCAGGTTACATCCCACTGAAAAGTCTTTTTCCTTGCACATGGAAGACACCACCTGCAGGAACCTAAGTCATCTACTCTGCCCTCTCAGCACTGTCACCCACAGCAAAGCCACTCTGACCTTGGAGGATCTTCTGCAAGGCCTGCTCTGACACCTGAGCAAAAGCAACTCAACTGAAACCACACTCAAAGGAAACATTCTATTCTAAAAGGGGGAAAAAAAAGATGCACCCAAGGAATCTGTTGTTAGTTCTGACACAGGACTGTACACCTGGCCAAGCTTCACTCTGTTAACATAACATCACACTCTGGAGTTTCAAACCCTTCCTTTGTTTTCTGGTTCCTGAGTGATCCAGCCCTAAAGATGCTCACTCCCAACAGAGGCAGCTCCATCTCCTGACAGCTGGGACCTCCCCGGAAGCCTCCAGGCAGGGACACAAACACAGGATTAAAATAGCAGAGTGGGGACACTTGGGAGCAGAACCAGGCCCCAAGCTAAGGCCAGGGCACAACAACCCCACAGCAGTTCCTTACGGGGGAGACTTGTCTCCAACAAATCTAAACTCCATTTGGGTTGGCCTAGCAAAGAACACTTCCACAAGTCACCATTCCTGCAGTAACTCTCCTAGGTGGGACAGGACTGTTAGGGAAGAAAGCTAAAGGTGACACTGAAATACAGAATGAATGGCACCTGGCTAGCTACTGTCTTCTCCAGCATGCCAGCTGCAAGCTGCAGGGGAGTCCAAGGGATTTCCAGCTCAGCAGAGTTATTTAGGATTCTGTGATTTAAAAATCTTACCCACAGACACTTGACATCAGAATTTCTTTTATATCCTTCTTACTCAGAAGCTATTAATGAAAGTCTAGCTTCTCCATGCTTATTTTAATCCTTTCTCTTCTGGGATATTATTTCAACAGTTCTTCATCTAACCAGCACAGGCTTGGGTCTTTTTCAGTCTAATATTAGTGCTGCAGACACTAAACTGGATCAGTTAGACTCCTACTTTGTTCTCACTTCCACCTGTTCCTGAATGCTCCAGGGCAAAAACCCAACAATGGGAAAGCAAAGGAGTTAAACCTGTGAGCTGCCTAAGAGCTCTGACTGCAGAGGGGGAATAACCTACTGCTGCTACTGACCATTCTGGGCAGTATTTCACCCATAAGAACTGTGCCTCTCTTCTTGCACTGACTAATGCAGCACTGCTTGTGTATGCAGGACTGAAATAAATTCAACTGCACAACTTCATGCTCTGCTGAACCACTTCCACTAACTGAAACATGCTGAATTTGGTTCTATTTGCAACAGCAGCAGTGTGGTAGCAGTGTGTTTCCAGCCTGCTAGGTATCAGCCATGAGCTCATCCTAACCTGTGCTTCAGGAGCAAAAAGCCAGGTCCTCCCTTATCCTCTCTGCACTTAGGATGCCAGGATAGAAGCCAAGGAGAAACCTGTCTGGGAGGTGAACTTTTCAGGACACTCATTCATACCCAGAGAGAAGCTCTAGGAACCCAAATAATCTCTGATCCTGGCTGCCACCAGACTTCAGTACTGCAGCAAATAAAACACCTGACACAAGTCTCAGCATCTGCACAAGACAGGCTGAATCAAACAAGGCAGCTCAGCAAGATTAACTTTCCTTGCCAACTTTCTAATATTCTTATTTGTTTCTACCATCAGGTGTCCTCTGTCTAGGGTCAGGAGCTTCTGCAAAGCTGAGAACAAATGCTTAAGGAAACTGTGACCCTGGGATTTATCAGCACCCCTGCAAGAAGATACTCCCATTCAAATTCTGTTTAATTTCCTATTTCCTATTAAATAAGAGAATTAAAAGCAAATCAATAAGTACTTCAGAGCCCAGCATAAACGAATTCAGACTGTACTCTAACCACCATTCCCACCATACCCTCCTAAAAAGAAACAACCAACGCCCAAAACTCACCTCAAAACAAGACTAAAAAAAAGCCCCAAACACAGCCCCAGGACTTGACCAAGTTTTAAATCCTAGGCCTTGCTTGAGTCTCCTTCTGCAGAAGTCAACACACAAAGCTAAAGCTCCCAGAAGTGCTTGGTGTTTAGCATGAACCTGACTCATCAGAAATGAGAAGAGATAAACTAGGAAGTCTTCCATAGTACCTTAAAAAGCTAAACTTTGCCCATGAGCCATGGCCAGAGCCAGCAATGCTCTGCTGAACTGACTGAGCAAGGCTGAGAGCAACAGCAGGCCAAGGGGAATTCTGATTTCAAACACCTAAATATAAAGATTTGAACTTCTTTATGCAGTTCCAAAGATTCACTTCCCTGTCTCAGCACAGAGACAATGCACTCCTGCTCTCAGGACACTAGGATTCCTCCTGGAAATGTTTTTTTCGGCCTCTGCTTTCAGAGTTGCACAGAAGCTACCTGTTCTCTAAATCCTAAGTACAAGTTCAAAGTGCCACTGAGTACAAGCACGTGGCCCAAGACCAGACACTGCAACATGCAGTACACACACATCTGTAGAGCTGTTTATGCCCAAGACTATGATTCAATGTACAATTAAAACCTTTATGTCAGAGCATGGCCATGTTACACTGCTGCTATTTAACTAACACTCCAGCTTTTTAAGAACACTTCTCAGGGTGAGCAGCCATGAAAAGCATCCCCAGAGTCTCTGTCTGGGTATTTGCAGCTCCTGGTTCCAAACACAAGCCATCCTGATAACCTGTGCAAACACCAGCCTCCAAACAAAAGCCTTACTGCGTCTCTGGAGTGACACAGTGCTAGTAACTGAGTCCACTTGGCACAGAGTCCTCCCAGAACCTCCAGCAAAGCTCCTTACCCTAAAAACAGCCACAGCAGAGCCAAGCCACGTGATGACAGACACTGAGCTCAGCTTCCTTCGGGCCCTCAGAAGCACAACTCTTGGAGCTGCCCCTGCTCAATGCCATCAAGGTTTCGCTCGCAGCGTGCGCCGGTCAGACCAACGACACCCTTCTGGACACGCTCTGCTGGGATCACAAAGGCCATCAGAAACCTCCCCCTCCAAGCAGCAGAACTCACTCCTCTCTGGAGGACCTTGGCCTGAAAGAACACAACCACTCCTCTCCTCCTGGTGCGTAGAAAACACTGCGCATGAAAACAGCTTATTTTTAGCAGCAGTGTGCGAGCACAGCACTTCCTGCCGGCTCCACCTTGAACAACGACACTCAGCTTCTCACTGCCATTTCCAAAGCCAGCATTTCACAACTGCTGCTGCCCCACAGCAGGGAGGGAGGATCTCCAGAGAGCTGCAAGGGACAACTGCCCCGTCTCAAACTCGGCACCAACAGCTTCTGCTGGGAAGTGTCAGACTTCAGGCAACCACGTCAGTAAATCGATGGCCTTTCTTCTGCCACACTGATCCACAGAACACAAAATGGGTTTATTTTTGAGGCTGATCTTTTCCACAGCAACAGGATGTGAACATGGCATGCCCAGCGTAATGAAGTCACTATAGCAACGTGATAATGATGTCAGAATAATCAGGCAGCATTTCAAGCTTGGGACACAGGGAACAACACTGCTGCTGTACATTTAGAAAGTTGCAGATAGCACTAGGGAAGGCAGCTCCATCTAAAACTTCCCTTTAAGTTGCCTCATTTCTGTTAACTTCTCTTTAAAGGTGCAGCCCCTGACTGCTAACACACTACGTGTCTCCACAGCTTCATCTGCTCCTGCCTAAACGTCTCACACACTCCCCCATGAAATCCCCTTCAGAATCCATGGGACCTGCTAGCAGCAGTGAGTTAATGACACCATTCCAGTAAGAGAAAGCAACAACAAAGATTACAACAGCGAAGCATTTCACAGCAGACTCTCAACTAAACAGCCAGTTTTCCTCAACTTAACTCTCAAATAATCCAGTGGCTCTTCTGATGTGGAGCAACACTCCTACTCCGATGGAAGGGCAAGAGCAAACGAAATGAACGAGACCCGATACGTGGCAGACAAGCACCTTCAAGTCAAACAACTGTTTTGAGAAATGTTATCTCCCGTGTTAAGCTACTGAAGGGAGGAAAAAAAAACCAAACACCAGAGTTTTCATAGTTTGTCCTTCCTGTTTGCAGCCCTTTCCAACTTGTGAGCAATGCAAAAGCCAAGAGCTGATTCCACTTCTGTCTCCGTCAGTATGAACTCTGAACGTTCAAACCCTAACCTTTTCCCACCGAGAAAGCTTTGGAGAAATCCTTGCACCAAACCCATCCATACTGCAGCTAAGTATCACAAGCAAAGACGCTAAGTAACGAGAAGCATCTAAACATAAAAGTTTCCCTACAGAGAGAAGAGTTCCTCTTTAAACTCTCTCTTTAAAGCGACTGAAGGAAGCAGAAGAAACCGTTGCAAAACTGAAGCGGCCTCAGAGAGCTGATCCCTGGAAGCACGAGGGTGGATCAGCGCATTGCCCTGCACGGCTGGCAAAGCACTGCTCAGCACCTGCTGCCAACACCAACCCGTGTCCTCACCCTGCCTCGTCCCACCTGCCTCCTGCCCAACCCTCCTGCCACCCAGACAGGGCAGAGAAGTGTGTGGCTAGCCAAGGCTGGTCCTTCTGCCATCATCTGCCTGGCCCTGACCCAGCCCGAGCCCTCCCGCACCCTCCGTTCTCACTCTCCATTTACCTCCAGTGGTCTTCGAGGACGACAGGGCGAGAGCTTTTTTTTGGGCCCTTTTACATCTCGGGGAGCAGCTCCCCTCAAGCCCGGGACACCCAGCGCACACCTGACTATACGAAACACCAAAAGAATTTTGGTTATTTCCCGAGGCACGTTGACACCCTTCGCTGCGCCGAGGGCCAACCGCCCCCGCCTCGGCCCCGGCAGCCTCCCGGCGCCTGGCCGCCTTCCCTCGCCGGGAGCTCGGCCACCCTCGCCGGCAGCCCCGGCACAGCCGCACAAGATGGATGATGTCCAACCCCAGCACCGCCGAGGATGGGGCAGCCCCCACCCGGGGCCCGGCCTCCCGCGGGCAGCCCTCCCGCTCCGCCGCGGCCAGGGCTGGGGACGAGCCGCCTTCCCCCTCCCCGCTGCCTCCGGCTGGGCTTCACCACCCCCCCGGGGGAGAAGGAGCGCTTGGTCCGTCCCCGCCGACACCGCCTCGCTCAGCGGCCCCCGGAGCCTGGCCGCTGNCCTCCCGGGCCGCCTCCCGCCGCCGCTCGGATCCGCGCTCGGCTGCTGTGCGCGGCGGCGGCGGCGCGTCCGCTCCGCCCTCACCGGCCGCGGCCTGGGGAGGAGCCAGCGGGACAGGCCGGGCCGGGCCCCGGGAGGGGACCGCGGCCAGCCGGGAAAAGTTCCGAGCAGCGGCGGTGGGGTACGGGCAGGTGTTGGGGTTACCGGCCCCAGACCCGGGGACCCCTCCCTGCCGTCCTACCCCTGTTCCGGGCGACGGTCACGGCGAGAGAAGAGTCTTGGCTTCGTTGCAGCGGCTGTGGCAGCAGCTGGGCCTCGGCCTCCCCTTGGTCACCACCAGCCGAGCGGCTCTGGGGACCCTCCTCGGGCCACCAGCTCCTCACCCGCCGTCGGCCGAGGGTGGATGGAAACGAGCCAGGGGATGGCACCGGATGACAGCGAACCGAGCAGGGAGCAGGCAGATAATGAGTGCGAGAGCATTTCCTTATCGAGCAGAAGGTGCAGGGTGGGGTGCAGCAGGGGACAGGGCTCGGGTGGCAGCTTTGAGGCTTCCCTCCATGGAGCTGCCAGCAGTACCTTCACGACTTAAAAAGTGCTTCCTGAAACACAGCATTTAGTAGTAGTGTGTTTTTCTGTTTTAAGAAAAGCATAAAGACCTGTAACATTGAAGTAAAAAGCGTCTGTAGTCAAGGAGAAGCAGAAACACCACATGGATGTCCCGCTGCTGCCTGTATGTTTCATGCGGGTGACAGCAGCGGTGGGGAAAGCATCAGGTCAGAAGTTCACCATAGTCGCTGTACACGGTCTGATGATGTGTTACATTGCTTCCTTAGTCCTAAGAAACTCTTAATTCAGCTATAAAATATATAATGTATTAGCTGTAGACATTAGATTTATTTTCTTTGTTATAAAAAATGTGTAAATGCCCCATGAAGACCTGTAATTGCTTCCACCATTTGAATGCCCGGCTCTGACAACTGAGGGTTCCCTGGTCTTTGCCAGCACCTTGTCACCTCCTTACATAAGCAGGGACCAGACAAGGACTGCTGCCACCCTCCCTGGAGGCCCTCAAGGTGAGGCTGCAGCGGAAGAGCTGGCAAGAGGCAGCAGCACTGCTCCATTGCTCCGCAGCAGGCAGCCTTCCAGGTCCCCTCCCCAGCACTCTGCTCTCTCTGCTGACAGAGCTTCAGGGACACGAGCAGATTTGTTGACGTCTCAGACTGAAGCAGTAATAGTTTTGCAATCACACTGCCTTTTATCCAGAACCCCAAGGAAAATGCTAAATGTTACTCATCTGGCTTTCCAGAGGAGGAAACGCAGACAAAGACTAAATGACTTATCCAAAATCCCCAGCAAGGCAGCGCCCAGGAGACAACTGCTCAAAGGCCCCACTCACATCCTCCACTCTGAGAGAAAGCCACGCTCTGGTTCTGCCACTCGTACTCTGTGTATGCACTAGAAGGACACAGCACAGAATTTAGCTTCCAGATGCAACTGCTGCTACTGATCTAAATCCCTGTTCTTTACGGCTCAAGTCCTAGGGAGGTATCTCCTTCTCCAGGGCCACCGTGCTGGGAGTGAGCAGGTGAACCACTGGTTCTGGATTCATCTAGCTGGAGGCAGAGTACTCTCAGGAGAGAGATTTCTACCTTTTCTCCTGCAGGCCTCAGCCTCCCCAGCTGGGCTCAGTCACTGTGCAGCAGGGCAGTCAGTGTGGTGGCATCATCTTCCTTCAAGGATGCTTGACACTGACAATTGAGCAATGTGTTTCCTCCAAGTGCAAAGGTTATCATGAAATCTGTGAGCTTAGGAAGTCACTACAACTCCGTTAAAACCATGAGACTGTAGCTGGGTTAAAGAGCTGAAATATCAGCAAGAACCTCTGGTTTCAAAGCTGTGAAGTTGGTAAAACAATCAATCATTCTCATGGACAGAAGCTGCACAAGCAGACTCTCACATCCCTTAAGAGGCTGAGTGTACATGAAGGGATGTGAGCATTCTGCAAGGCTTTAGTCAAGGTTTCCTTTGAAGTTAAAGGTTTCATCACCTTTGGCCCAGCTATCAGTGCACTTGCAGCTTTTCCCACTCAGCACTACCAGCTGAAGGATTGCACTGTAGCCAATGAATCCAACACTGTGTCCTGGGCTGTGGACCGTCTTGTAAGAGACAAAACAATAAGGGTCTGGGCACACTCAGGGCCTGACTCAGCAGGACAAAGCACCTGGTTAGAGTCTGTTCTGGGAAGGTTGGTTTTTCCCCCCACTTCCCTGCAGGTTTGAATGGAAGCTGATAACATTTATTGCTGAGTCAGCCTTTGCCACTACATCTTTAGATCTGGATGAATGTGAGCCTGGTTATGAAACGATCAGAAGAGCAGGAGGAAGGAGGCCAAGTTCAGCTGCAGTCAGTAGGACTTCTCCTGCTGAGATCCAGATCTTTCCCTCTAGCCCCATATGCTGCCCTCCTTCAGCAGGAGGGCTGCAGCCCCAGGGACACACTGGAGCCTGTTTCACCTCACTGCTGCTGCACCTTATCTCTGGTGCAGTGGGAGATTGCCCTTCAGCAAATCCAGCCTGTCAGCAGGGTGTTAAATCCTGTGTCCACACCTTGTCTCCCCCTCCCTGCCTTTTCCAATTTGTAACGAAAGCTATTATTTCAGGGACATCTGAAGGGTTCCTGCCATCAGCCCTTGCACCTGCTGACATCCCCAGCCAGGGGATTTCTACTCCACAACAACTCAGCAACAACACAAGGGATAAGGCAAAGAGAATCGAGTCTCTACATCCTGCCACACACAGGATACAGCCTGTCCTGGACACAGCCCAAGATACCCAGTGCCCCTTAACACTGCAGTTCTATTAAAAATGTATCTTAATTTATCACACCTCTGTATAAAACCCCACGAGTTGCCACAGGAATGTCTTTTCTGAACTCTCTGACCTAAATCCATTGGTACTGTTAAGTTGCAGCAGGATTTCAGTGGCAGCAGGGACAGACTGCAGGGAGCTCTCTGCTGGCCCCAGCCCCTGCAGTCCCCTTGCAATTCCGTGCCTGGTTCTGCAGCAGAGTTGCTGTGGATGCACCAAGACTTGTGCAGATAAATGAATCACAGTCCCTCAGGTCTTTATTTTTCATTCCAAAATACCAGTTGTCCAACTGGATAAATGATCCCAAGTTCAGCTGATGTAAATATCTAGCTAGTGCCCATTTGCTGATTTAATGAAATCCAGAAACACACTGCAATCACACAACGAGCTTGGATTTCTGGCTGATAGAATTCCAGGAGCAGGGAGCAGAAATCTGCTCAGGAGCACATCACCAGCACGTTTCACTGGAAGTGCATTTGACACTGTACAGGCTAATAACACGCTATTATTTCTCTAGTTGTTAAAAGCAAAGGTGCTGACTGCCTGACAATTGTGTTCTGATTGTCTGGACTTAAGCTGCACACACAGAAAGGAACTGGCCCCCTCCCCACCTGCAATAATAGCTTTTAAAAACTACAGTCATGGAAGAATCAGGAACAAAAAGATGTTCATTACCAAGAGCTCAGCATCAGCTTTTTAAGTGCAAACATTTTCTTACAAAGGAGGTTGCAGTGTATCATTAGGGATAATGATTGAATGATGTTATGAGCAGTGAATACCCACATCACTGGCACTGCCCTGACAGCTGATAAGGTGGATGCAGGGGTCACTGAGTATGTCCTCCAGCTCCCAGCCCAGCAGCACCCCGATGCAGTGCTCCAGAGGGTGCAGCGTCCTTGCCAGGCATCAGACTGCAAAGGACCATTTCACACACTCCAGCATCTGACAAGCTGTGTGGAGGCAGGTGAGCTCCAAAGCCAAGAGCATGCTGCAGACACAGGGCCAGACAGACTGCTCTGCTGGGAACACCAACCCTCCTCAGACTGCACCAGACCTGGTCTTAGCATGCCCACAGCCTGGCTGGCTGAAGCTACCAGACCATTAGGCAGATAAGGTGAGAGGTGTGGAGGCTGGGGAAGGGTGGCTGCTCCCAAGGCAGTGCTCCCCAAAAACTCAAGCAGGTTTTCCAGAGGGACAGCCTGGGCTGGCTTTTCCATGTACAGCACTTACTCCATGCACAGCTGGCAAAGTGACCTGACCAAAGCTGCTGCATTTGCAGGAGACAAAGCCAAGATGAGGAGACTGAAGCTCCCAGACCCCCAGCCAGCAATGGCCAGGGAGGCACCACCTCAAGCACCAGAGGCCAGGACAGCAGAGTTCAAAATGAGCAATCAGTGTTTTCCTTTCAGGTGATGAGCTGTGCTCACTGCTCAAAGGAGCTGCAGTCACGTTCTCTTCTGCTATTACCCAACTTCTTCCTGTACAGCACTTTGGGGCCGGGCACTCACTCACTCCACAGGGCTAGGTGGTGCCTCAACATGTCACCTAGGTACCAAACCCCAGCCTCCACAGGCAGCTGCCAGCTGCTTTCACCCATTTTTGGGACAGGTAGTGTCCCTTTTTCTACTTCCACTTTGTAAAACCCAGGCAGTATAAGGAAGGGGCAAGAAGTACAGATTAAAAGAAGAAAAACAATTAAATTCTAGTGTTTTAGTAGTAGAGGAAGTCAGAGACATGCCTTTGACTTTGTAGGTGAGCTGGTAACCACACACAAGGAGGCAAACATTGCCTCAAGATTAAATGTCATGTATATTGAAATGGGAGAAAGCCTAATTCAACAAGTGCTTGCTCACATGCCTCCTTTCAGGGGTTTTAAACATTGTTTTCTTTAAAGGTGGTCACACACCAGCACAGCCAGGGGGTAATGTTTGACTAGGAGCTGAGAGCAGCAATTCAACTGCTTGTCTACAAGCTGCTGGAAACCCCTTGAGATCTAGGAGTTTTCTTCATTACCTGTTCCTGATCTCTCCCTGTTGATAGCTGTCCTCTTCCAGGGTCAGTCCTGGTGATTGCCATCATCCAGGGATCAGACATGGCAGGAACCACAAATCTTCAGCCTGTTCTTCTGCCCTCAGCCAGGCCCCACACCAGCAGCACACCCAGCACCAGGGAGAGCAAGGCAGAGAGCTGCAGGACTGGGTTTAGAAAGACATCAGTGAGTCAGTCCTGAACTCACCTGTACCAGGCTAAGAGTTGTATGCTTCCAATCAGTGCTGCTCTGCTGTTCTGAGTGGACTTCAACATCTCATAACCTTGGAGACCACTGCCACACTCCAGCAACCTCTTCCTCCTTCTGCTTTCAGGTGCCAGCAGCAGCTGGTGTTAAAGCAGCTGTTTCAGGAGAGGCTGTTTCTCAGCTCTCTCGTGAGTTGCTCCACTCTAATTAGGATTACAATAACACTTAGCTTTATGGCAGCACTTTTCTTCTCCTGATTGCTTCCTGAGCAGAAGCTAATAATACAGCTTTATGCTCCTTGCTTGGGAAAGAGAAGGTGATTCCTACAGAGAGGCTGTGGCTTTATGTTAACAGCAATGCAAACACTGCACTGGAGGGAGCAGGAGGCACATAGGTCTCCTCACAGCCTGTGTTGAAAGGAAATGTTCCTCTCCCAAGCACCAGTCCTGGTTCCCTTTGGGCAGAAGCAGGATGTCCCAGCCACCATCCAACCATCAATGCAACCGTGGATTCATCACTGAAATCAGCTGTTGCCTCCTCAGCAGATCATGACTCATTTCCACTCCAGCCATGACTCAGATGAATGGAAACTCTGCCTGGCCAAGGGCTGGATGTCTTCTTGGTGTTCTCCAGCCCTCAGCAGCTTCCCTCTGTGGAGCTGTGGGCAGGCAGAGCAGTGCTGCTGCTTGTGAGGGCTGGGCTGGGTCATCCCATGGTGCTCAGACACCTACAGCAGCCCCAGCACATCCTGCTCTGCCTTTCTGCAGCTAAACACCATGGGAAGTGGTGAACTCCATGGAGCCTGTGGCTGGGGAGCAGCATGCATGGCTGCATTGACAGCACAAAAGCATCCCAGTTCTACCCCAGGAGCATGTCAGGATGCTCTGGTTCTCAACACTTCCTTCTGTTGCCCTTTGAAAAGAAAGTGTTTGCATAAATACCAGCAGATGAGTTTTCCAATAGCTCAGCTCCCAGCCAGTGTTTAGCAATAGAAATGAACAAAGATAAAACAGTTGCATATGATGTGAGAAACACAACAGATGGTTTGCAGGGAGAAGCAGAACCAGCCTGCACCAGCTGAGGCAGCGCCAGTGGACCCAGTCCTGCTCTGCCTGCACAGATTGCAGCACCCGGGGCTGCAGCAGCTCCCTCCTCATGCCCGGCACCAGCAGAAAAGGGCTCTTGGTGTTGCAGATTTATTGCCTGCTTGTTTCAGCTTTGATGGGAGGATTTGTGCGTGAGGGGCTGGCCCCATGCAGGGAGCTGTGCTGCAGACACAGGCAGAGCCCAGCAAAGCCTTCCCAAGAAGGGCAAGGAAGGTGGGGAAGGGTCTAGAGCACAACGGTTGTGAGGAGCAGCTGAGGGAACTGGGGTTGGTTAGGCTGGAGAAGAGGAGGCTCAGGGGAGACCTTCTCACTCTCTGCAGCTCCCTGAGAGGAGGCTGGAGCCAGAAGGGGGTTGGTCTCTTCTCCCAGGTGACTAGCAGCAATAGGACAAGAGGAACTGGCCTCAATTTGTGCCAGGGGAGATTCAGTTTGGACATTAGGAACAATTGCTTCCCTGCAAGAGTGGTTAAGCCCTGGCCCGGGCTGCCCAGGGCAGTGGTGGAGTCACCACCCCTGGAGGGGTTCGAGTGAGGTGCCAGATGGAGCCCTTCCTGACTTGGTTTGGTGGCAGGGGGGTGTTGGGCCAACCCTTGGGCTTGATGGTCTTGGAAGACTTTTCTAGCTGTAATGATTCTGTGATTCTAAGTCCATCTGAGGTCTCTTTGGTGTGGCTCTGTCCCAGGGCAGCCAGAACCCATTCATCTCTCTGTGTTCTCCCCATCCTAAGCACTCCTGACAGAGGAGGATGTTGGAGTGAGCTCTGCTCCAGCCGGGAGGCAATGCCAGCCAGGAGCAAGACTGCTTGGGGAAGGCTGGGACGAAGCTGTGCTCCCAGGGCTGTTTTCTCAAGGAAGGACACGCTGGGGATGAGGGTGTTTATCTGTCAGGAGATCTCACAGCTCCTCAAAACAGCGAGGAAGTCTCCTCAGAGCTGCCAGCCTGTTGGACGCAGCAGAACGTGCAGCCAGCTCCTGGGGTGGCTGGGGCCAGTTCTTGGAGATACCTCAACAGCACAGAACTCCACTTGTATTTCCAGAGTTACAGAAACCGCAAAGATATCAGAGCATTTAATCACTTGTTTTACTGCCTGGGCTGTGTGTTGTGGTGAGGAGCTGCATTCCAGCCTAACGGCTCCTTGCTGATGGCTCCTGTCACCACCGAGCTGCTGCTGGGGCATGTCCCGGGAAGGAGCCAGGGCCGTGCTGGGAAGTGGCTCTGGCTGCTCCAGGCACAGCTCTTCTCCCTTCTCTGCCCTGCAGCCCAGCACGGAGTTTTAGGGACAAGGGCCAGCTGGAGAGGTGCAGCAGCCTTCCCACCTGGAGCTCCTGCTTACAGCTGGGCCCAGGGCGATGCAAGCCTCACACTGCCTGAACTTCACCCTGCTACCTGACAACAGCAGGTTCTTTCCGTTCTTTCCTTCCTTTCCTTCCCTTCCTTCCTCCCTCTTGATACATATTTATGCCAAAGCCAGCTCAGGTGCCCTCTCCACACCCAGGTCCCACTGCTGCTGGCACAGTCCTGGGCAGGCTCCTGGGCTTCCTCCTCTCCATCCCCTCATGGGAAGCTCAAGTGAGCAGAGTTTGCATTTCCCATTTCCTGAACAAGCAAAGCCCAGCTCAGCAGTTTCATCTCCTCCTCACCCCAGGTGTTGGAACCAGAGAGGAAACAGCGAGGAGCTGAGGAGCTGGAAACACTAATGCTTTCTCTCCTCATCCTTCCAGACCTGCATTTCCCAGAGTTCTTCTTCAGCCAAAAATGTGAAGGCTGTGCCATCCAATCTCCCTCCAATAAATCCATCCACCACCTAACAGATCCTTCTGGGGCTCCAAGGTCCTGTAAAGCTGCACAGAATAGCTACTAAATCAGTAACAAATGTTGTGTTATTGTTTAGGCAGCAATATACCAAGTATTGCACTCCTGAGCCAGAGCAGTGTGGTTCCTCCAGTGCTAACAGGCAAACTCCAGATACATCATGATGAGATTCCAGAGCTGTGAATTGAAGCAAGTGTTTCAGAACAAGTTATTTCCCCCAAATCAGGGCAGCAACCTTGGCAATGAGTGTCCTTAGAAGAGCTCAGTTTCTGCTGCACTGAGACATCTCTGTGTTTTGCTGCAAATAGGCAGTAAAGAAAAAGAAATCACTTTTTTTTCTCCCCTAAGGAACCAAACAAACAGCTCTGAGTTAATTGTAGAACAAAAGAGGCCTCGATTTTTAGCATCCACCATGGAAATGGCTGGATCCAAATATACCTACATTAAAAATAAAAAAGGTATAAACAATGCTTCCTTCCTGAAGAGCCTCCCTGGTAAACCTGGACCCTGGCAGCCTCCTGAGCCTGGCTGCCTCCAGCTCATCTTCCTGTTTGTGGAGGCTGGTCCAGCATGGACCTGGGATCCCAGGGAGTCTTCAGACACTTTGTACCCTCTCAGGACCAATTCCTTGTTTGGCTTTTTTCCCCCAAAACCAGTTAGTTTTCAGTAGCATCTTTGGTCAAATAAAGACCAAAGACTTCCCATCCTCCCTGGCCCCTTCACTGTCCCAGGGAGCTGCTGCTGCAGGGCAGTGTGAGATGGGCACTGAGCCTCACCATGTCTTCTCCACTCCAAGGTGTTGTAGCACAGAACAGGCTGGAATTTCCCAGCAGAGCCCAGGCTGGAGGAACCAGCAGGTGAGAACTGCTGCTGCAGGAGCCTTGGACATGGGGACACTGTGGGGAGCACTGACCTTGCAGACACCCCAGCAGCAGAACCACTGCACCTCCCTGCTTCTGGAGCCCTCAGCTCCTCACCCCTTCAAAAAAGGCCTGTGTGGTTTTGTTTGTTCACCTCCATGTGAATTCCTGTAGCCCAGGGAAAGCCTCTGCTTCCACCTCAGAGAGGATTACTGGGGCTGCAGGACCAAATCCCTCTGTTCATTACACCCATGTAAATCTGGAGTAAATCCCTTTAAGCCATTGGGGCCACTCTGGGCTTACCCAGACATAAATGGCCATACTATAAATAAAGACCTTGGTTTGATTAGAGAACTAAAGGCAGGAAAAAAGCACTTAAAAATATCCTAGGGAAATAGAAGTTCCCCCCTCTCCAAGTAGTTATGCTGACAATGATGAATTAGTCCATGAATGGCAGTCAGAGAGTGAGTCATGCTTCATAAATAGATTTCCCTGTGATATTCCCAGCCTGGAGTACTCACCCACAGCAAGAGTTCTCCACAAAACACAACAGGTGAGAAGCCAGATATGGGGGAAGGTGAAGGATGGAAGAAGGCAAAGGTTGGGTCAGAGCCCCGACCTTCATCCCTGTGGCAACCACAGTCCTGCTGGTCCAGAGCCAGGGATCCCCAGATCCTAGGGTTGGTGACACCTCACAAAGCTTCCTGAAGCTGCAGGGCAGGAAAGAGAAATGGCTGGAGGGGATGGAGAGAGCTGAGAAAGGGGTAATGGGATTTCATTAACACCACTCCCCCCCTCCAGATCCTCATCACTGCCCTTTGGGGACTTCGGCAGCATCCAGACCCAGGTGCCACATCACCTGGAGCACAAACTCCCCAGGAGCTTCTGTCCCTGCCCAGAGAGAGCCCCAGCTCTGCACCCATCTCACTCTGCTGCTGCTGTGCCTGTGTTTGCATGGCCATGAGGCCCCACTGCCTCACATGGGTCTTTGCTTGGGCAAGAACCAGGCATTAGTGCCTTTATTGCTAGCAATCGGAAAAGGATCACTCTGCACAGGCTGAGCACTTTTTGCCTTCCTGCAGCTGCCTAGGATGAAGGTGACTGCCCCCATCCGGCCCAAGGCACTGCTGGGGTCAAGTTTGCAGAGAGTTTGGAAAAGCTGAAGATGGTTGTGCAACTTGAAAGGCAGCCAGGGAGAAGGAGCCAGCAGTGCTATTCAGAAGGTGGTGATGGCCTTTGAAATGACAACTGCCCTGCCTTTGGCTTGATGCTGGAGGGAAGAGGTTGTCCCCAGCCGTTTGCCAACATTCTGATTTTCAGGCAGGAAAAAGGCAGATGTTACCTTGTTCAAAAGCAAGCCAGTGCTTTGCTCCCCTCTGTGGAACACAGCCTGTTTCCAGAGGGCTCCCAGAGCCCAGCTGCAGTCTCTCTGAACACCTCAGCAACATTCACCTGGTTCAGGATGCTTGTAGGCTGAGATGCAGCTAAACACTAGAACTGAAGAATAATTCAGCAACTCCCATGCAAAGCACATCTGTTCATTGAGGTTGATGTTAAAGCGACACATTTTGGGCAGTGTCTGTTCAGCCCTTGTTGGAGACAAACCAGCACAGAGAAGCTGCTAGTTGGGGCTTACTGCCTCCTGTCCTTACCCCCTGCCCCAGGGTTGGGAGGGCAGAAGCAGGAGTGAGTGCTGCCTGTGCTGGGCATCTCCTCTCCTCCAGCAGCCCTCTGGGTACCAGCCGAGTAATGGCACTTTCCTTCCTCTTTCTTTTCAGAGAAAGAGGCTACTGCCAGTTGCATTCTGCTGCAGTTAAATAATTTGTTAGTGGGCAAAAAGAAGAGCTGGGAAGAAAGCTCCAGCTCTTGGCTCTGGTGTCCCAGCCCCTCCTGCCTCCCCCAGCCCACCCTTGCCATACTTAGAAGCAAAATTATCAGCAGAAGAGTTTATGAAATGTCAAAACAGTTTCTCTCACACCAGCCAAACAATTTGTATAAATAGTGCCTCTTTAAAGAGTCCCCTGCCAGCCCAAGCCTCCCTTTCATCTCCCTCTGATTTATTTGATGCTCTTTTGATGGGGCTTTAAAACAATCTCTAATGAAGAGTGAGGACAGAAAGTTCTGTGCTGTGCAGAAGAGTCCTCAGTGGTGGTGGGAGAGTGGTGGCATCGAGCTCCAGCCAGATCCTCTGCTTGCTGCCACCTGTCAGGAGCCTGATGAGAGTCCTGCAGAAAGGCTCCTACAAAGACATGGGGAGGGAGTTGCATGTTACATGGGAGGTGAATGCTCAGGGCTGCTGTTTCTTGGTGGGGGATGTCTCCATATCACTGAGCAACAACTCAGAGAAGCACCTCTGGGAACAAAGTATTCCACTAGTGGGCCCAAGTGCTTTGAGAGGAGGGAAGAGGCTTGAGCAGGGAGAGCTGGATAACCAGGGGAGAGAGCTGGATAACTGGAGGAATGAGAGCTGGATAACCAGGGGGATCACTGCTGGGAAAGGTCATTGCTGTATGGGTGAATGGATTTCGGCATCCAAGAGGCTCCTGTGCTGGTTGCCCTGCCCTGACTGTGGCTTTATCCCTCCCCCCGCCCCCCCATAGCCACACCCGAAGAAAACTGTAAGAAACTCCAGCTGCAATGCCATTGACTTTGAAATGCACAGACACATCACCCCTCCAAGCCCTGTCCCTGCCTTCCTGCCCTCTTTGACCTTGGGAGTCCCAGAGGCTGGCAGCCAGGAGCCCTTCGGAAGCTGCAGCAGCCACGTCCCTGCTGTCTGCTGGGCGAAGCCACACTGGTTTGACAGCTCCATCTCCCTCCCACACGGGCACTGCACTCCCCGGCCAGCCGAGCAAGAGGAGCAGACAGACAGACTCACTCCCAGGTTTCGGGAGGTTTGTAATCCAAACCCACATCATCCAGCTGAGCAAAGCCACACAGGAAGCAGAAGCATCAGAGCAGTCCTCACTGGTTGTCCAAGGGCAGGTTTCAGTGCTGAAGCAGGTCCCTACGTGGCTGTGCCCGTAGAGCTGTGGTGAGCATCCTCCCTGGCAAGGGATGATGCCATCCCCATACATGGAGCTAGCTGCTGCTGGGGAGCTTTGCCAGCCCCCTGGACTTAAAAGGAGTGAAGATATCCCTGCAGCTGCTGTGGGACAGTAGCTGGCAACCTCCTCAGGAGAGCTGCAAACCCACTCAGCAAGAAACATCTCATGGCAGTCTCCCTGCTCACCCAGCAAAAGGGTTTGGGGCCACGCTTCCTGTGCTCAGCAGAGTGACAGCATGTGCTCATCCCCAACACAGTGCCCTGGGAAGCCCTGGCAGTGATCCTGGTCTCTCCACTCCCACTCCCAGACAGCAGGGAGAGGGATGGGCTGTCTCTGCAGGAGGTGCCCAGGTCACCACGAGTGCTTCTGGAGAAATCAGGCAAAGTCACAAATTGTCACCTCCCAGGAATTCAAATCCAGAGAGAGCACCTCACACAGCTTATCCCAGCACTGCTGTGGTCCTCATGGCGTTAATGCTCCACCCTGACCCCTCCCTCTGCCAGACCCCGGGCTAAGGCTGCCAGGGAAGGCTGTGGGCTGCAGAGGGCTGGGGGTCAGCAGGGGCATAGCCAAGGGTTCCCATGCTGCCTCACAGCCACCCACGGCCAGACCACAGCTGCCACAGGCACCAGCATGTGTCACAGAGCATCCTCCAGCTCCAGCCACCGTTGGGCTCACTGAGTCTGGGGGTTTACACACTCTCCAGCTCTGCTGCTCTGCTTTAAATCACGCTCAGGACCAGCCAAGCCCGAGATGTGCACTGCTCTTGCTCTGGAGAGCAGCCAGCAGCAGAGATGCATTTGCACCTTTTCTGGCTGTTCAAAGCACTGTGAGTGAGTCACCAGGAGAACCTCCTCCGTGATGTCCAGCACAGTTCAAGCCCAGGGAACAGGATGTGGAAGAGGGGAAGAGCTTTCCAGATCTGATTCTCCACTGACAATTTGCTTTTGACAAAGCCTGAAATCATCTTTGGAACACAGTCTGGATTCTGAGGACCTTTGCCTTCAGCAAAGCTGCATGTGTGCTGGGGGGAGTTTCCTTCAGGGTTCCCCCCCAAGAGAAACACTGACAGTGTGTAACATCACTGTGCCTCCATCTCCACAGGGCTAGGTGAAAGGATGCCCAGATAGGAAGCTTCAGAAGGAAACCCAAGGAGCCTGCTCATGGGAACAGGACACTCTGTCAGGACCAGATGGACCCTCCTTTTACCATGGGTGGGGAAACTGAGGCACAGAGCAGTCACATGACATTGGTCACCAATGCCAGGCTCCAGACTGTCCTTCACCAGACCCCAGTCCCTCTCTGTCAGGCCAGAAGTGACCCTGCTTCACATTCACATCCTCCCTGCTTTGCTTTCACTTCCTTTCAAGGCAGGGAAGAGCCAGGGCAGCGCTCCCCCCTCCCCACCTCTTGGTTTAGGAGTTGCTGTCTTTGGGTTGGTTTTTTTCCCTTTAAGTTAAACATTAAACTGTCAAGTCCCAGCAGAGCTCTGCTCCACACCCCCTGGCACAGAAGCAGAGGGAAGGAGAGGGCTGAGAGCAGAGGGAAGGAGAGGGCTGAGAGCCTGCTCTGCTGATGCCTCAAGGTGCCGAGGTTGGGCTGAGGCTCAGGGGCACCAGGAGCCCCGGTCAGGGCGTGCAGGCAGCGCTGCCGCCAGGAGCCTGCTGCCTCCTCCCTGCAGTGTTTCACAGCCCCCCAGAAGAAGGCAGCTCTTGGTCCTGGCTCACACCCTAAGATCATTCTTGGAGGAGCTGTTTGTTAATTCCATCTGTGTGTCACTTAGAAATATCTTTTTTTCTAGCGAATCTGCTCTCCTCCCTCCACCCCCCACGCGAAGAGGGAATCTGTGCTCCAGAGGCAGAGCTGAGGCTGCAGCTAGACCTTCCCTTCCTGATCCTTATCTCACCAGGATGTAGGAGGACCCTTAGGGAATAGCTGGAAGCCTTTAGCTGGAGCCATCCAAGAACGGAGCAAGCTGACTACAGCCTTTAAATGGCAAATCCATCAAGTGCTTGGGGACCAGGAACCAAAAGGCTGCTTAACTCCATCCAACTACAGCATTCCTGGCCTCTGCCACAGGGGAGCTGCCCCAGCACACAGCCTCACCTGACCTGGGCACCAGCTCTGCCACGTCAGCTGAACAACACCAGCTAAAAATACACCTTCAAACCCTAATCTAAACCAAAGCCTCAAATTGCTGCCTCACAAACTCACTCCAGCTGCAGCCCACTTAGAGATGGGCAGTTTTGTGTGGCAACAAATCCACATCATCCTCCCACTTGTCTACAGCAGACTGATGAGGTGTCCAACAGACTCTCTGCCATTGCACAATGGTTGATACCCACCTGAAGCCATGGAGGAATGGAAAAATGAATCCTGGACCCCTGAGGAGCTGATTCTGATCCTTCTTCCTCTCAGTCCCTCCTGCTGCTAAGCTTTGCCAGCCTGCACAAGGCAGCCTGCTTCAAATCACAGCTGGTGTCACGAAAAGAAACCCATTTCTGAGCGTGGCAGAAAAGGCACCCAGGAGCTCCAAGCACACCAACACAACCAGCAGAAGGAACATGTGTTCTGGCAGCACATATTTCTGTGCACACCCAGAGCACAGCCACCAGCAGCCATAAGCAGAGGGTTGCTAGCACTGAGGCACAGAGCTCTGCTGCCTGAGCTCAGCCATATGCTCCCCTAAGCCTCTGGGCAGGAGCACAAAGCATGCTCACAGGAGAGCAGTTTGGGAGAGAAGCAAAGGCAGGAGCCCTCCCCTGGGGACCTGGGGCTGGATCTATCCTCTTGCCAGAAGCTGACCTCTGAGCCCCTCACCTCAGCCTGGGTCCTCTTGACTGCGTTTTGCTGTGCTGCTTCTCGTGCAGCAGAAACCAGGCAGCCAGGGGCTGGCTTTGTGTTACCTCCTGTGGTACCTTAGTGCTGATGGAGAGGTTTGCTCTGTGGCAATCTGCCATTTCTTCGTAGCTCCACCAGTCTGAGAAACCCTTTCCTTAAATAGAGCTGGAAAGGCAAAGCAAATACTCTTAAAGGAAGAGCTGTTAGCATGAGCAAAGGCAGTGCCAAAGGCTAGTGTCAGCTCTCCTGTCAACCCCCAGGCTGCATGCAAGAGCCCAGTGCTACATCTCGCCACCAGGCTGTGCTTCTGCAGAGGAGGCTCCTGCCCCACATCATCCTGCAGCTGTGGAAATATTTGGGCTAGCCCAGAAAGGAGGTCCAAGGCTTGGGAAATAGGTACTCCAGGAGAGTAAGGAAGACCCTGCCTCCTAGCAGGGCTCCAGCTGGGACCTGGACCTGTGGGGAACCTCTGCCACCTCCTGGGCTCTGCCAAACCCCACCCCTGCCCTCAAGCACAGTCAGGCTTTTTATCAACAGAGCAAAACACCCCTAAGTGTGAGCCACACTCATCTCCCCCCAAACCCAGCACCTCCCTGTCCAGCTACCACTTGCTCCAAACCTCTCACACCGTTTGCCTGGGAAGTGCAAGGGAGTCTCTTTGTTTTGGGAGTTAGAAGAAACCTGAACTCGGCATCACATTGCCCAGAACTTAACTAGCAGAAGACAGAAATATACACCCAGTGGTTCTCCAGAAACCATGATCTGAGAGATATGTCACAGTGCCTGTGCCATTTCCACCCTGCTCTTGCTGCTGCCACACTCAGACAGTGCTTGTGCCCAGCTCCCTGTGTGCTCTGCACTGGAAATAACCAACTCTGGCTTCTGGAGCAGGATGAAAGTCCTCAGAATGAAAGTCTGTGTTTCTTTGAACTTCTGCATTTTGAAGGCATGGGTGACAGCTGGTGGCTCCACTGGCAGCAGGAGGCCCATGGACTTCAGAGGCTGTGGGATGGCCCAGGAGGGGCAGAAGGACAAGATGCAGTTGTGAGGGAGGCAGCCCCACCACAGCCCCTGTGACTTAGCTTTGCAGTAGCTGTCTCTACCAGAGGCATCTGGGTGCAGGCACGGGAGCAGATGACAGAAGGAGGAAGCTGGCAGCTGAGGTCAAGTGAGGAGATGTAGAGTGAGCACAGGAAGTGGGGAGTGCTCTTACCCAAGCCTGCAGCCAGGACAAGCATTTCCCATGTCTGCTCAGCACTGGATGGTGCCAGCTGCCTGCTCCTTCCCAGGTACTGCCCAGAGTTGCGTACAAAAGCCTAGGCACACATCCTTGCTGTGACCTGCACCCACAGACACCCTGGCTCAGATGTCATCAGAAACCAACATGGCCAAGTTCAGTTGCAGACTGGGACTGCCACTCTCCCAGGAGTAATTCCACCCTCCAGTCAGGGAGCAAGAAGCATTTACATTGATCTCAAGGCAGAAGATCTTGCCCAACTCTTTTGAGATGAGAGAACACAGCAGTTTCATTTATTTCTAGCTCCTTCTCCTCCCAGGGCTGATTTCACTTCCCTGTCCTCAGTTTTGCCAGAAATTTGGGTGGAAGAGATGGAGGACTCAGAGTCTGGGGAACCAAACACTACCCATGCCTGCCTAAGGCTAACATGGCACCATCCACCTCATGGCTCACTTGCTACTTGCTCACTCCTGAAGAATGTGCATTTCCAAGTGCCCAAGAGCCAGGGCACTTTGTGGCTCAGAGGCTGACATGACCTCACAGGTTTGCATCTCTTCTCAGCTTCATCTGAAATGAGAGCAGCTCTTTCATTGCAGACCCACATCAAGGAGCTTTCACACCCTCACCCTGCTACTTCCTATCACTTCCCTCACCTTTCTTCAGTTTCTCTGTCCTCCCTAAACAAAGCATAGCAAAGCATTCCACTCTCTGAACATGACTTGGTTAGTCACCTTACTTATTGCTAGGAGAAATGAGAGCTCTCACTGAAAACATCCCATGCAAGTGTTCTTGTCAGACTGAGAAGTGCCCAAGCAAAGAGCCTTTTTTGGCCACCCCTGAGCCTTAAGTAAAGTGGAATCCCCTGAATTAAATTGAGTATTGGAATCTGATAACAACCTTCAAAGGTCCCTGAAGTGCCTCATTTCCTACAGTGACTGCAGAGTGATTGCTGAGATAGATAAGCAGTCTCTTTGCACAGTCAACTTGGGTTGCAGTTCTCCCACATCTAAAGCTGTGGCTTGGAAGAGGAAGCAGTTAGAGTATCTGTTTATAGGTTGCTGGTAAGCAGCCTCGTGGAAGCTTTCCCATCTTCTTCCTTCAAAACAGCTTTCCAAAACACTTTCCTGACAGCAGGCTGCTGGAGGGAGGCTCTGAGCTTCAGGAGGTGTGTTCAGAGTGGGGAACTTTCCCTGGAAGCTAAGGGGTTTGCAGCTCTGTGGAAAGCCAACAGCTGGTTTGCTGCTCGGGTGCCAAGCACGTGGAACACCGGCAGAGGTCTGCATGCTGGAGAGTCACTGACCAGCAGCGAGGACAAACCCCCCAGGGGGTCATCCACGTCCATGCTCCCTTCTGCAGCTGAATCTCCAGCTGCTAACCATGCCCAACGACAGCCTGGAGCTGAGCAGCCTGGATGGGATTTACATCAGCACCGAGTGCTTGGTTGCTTTGTTCTCCACCTTGGGTAACATCCTGGTCATCTGGGTGGTGAAGCTGAACTCCACCTTCCAGAACACCACCCTGTACTTCATCGCTTCGCTGGCGCTGGCCGACATCGCCGTGGGGATCCTGGTCGTGCCCCTGGCCATCGTGGTGAGCCTGGGCATCAGCATCCACTTCTACACCTGCCTGCTGATGTGCTGCCTGATGGTGGTGTTCACCAACGCCTCTATCCTCTCCCTCCTGGCCATTGCTATTGACAGGTACCTGCGAGTCAAGCTGCCGACCAGGTGAGCACGGGACCCCCACGGGCACCCCCACCGGCCCCTCTGCTCACCCCGCCCCTGCCTGCTGGCCCATGCCCAGCCTCTGCCCCAGGGGTGCCACCTCTTCTCTTCTCCTTAACTTGGCCCCTTCTAAGCACTATTTACTCACCTGTGCCCCAAAGCCCACCTGAGCTGAGCCTTCCAGAGCAGGAACTGCTCCCTGCAGTCAATAGTGCAGCGTGGACAGAGCCCAGGGGTCTTCCTGCAGGGCTGGGAGCTCAGTGTTACTGCAGATCAGAACTGGCCACAGGGTGAATCTGTGGTCAAACAGCTGAATTCTTCAGCTGTTCTGGTCTATGTGCATTTGATTCCTCTGGGTTTCTGAGGCTAGTCTTCTAAACAAAATCCATTTTAGTCTTCAGTGCTGAAAATACAGAACAAAGAACAGACTTATTAAGGGACAACTGAAGTCATTCACCATAAACCTGAGGCATGAAAGAAGTCACAATTTTTTATGAGGAAAGAACTGATAAAACTGAAAAATGAAAGAGCAGTTTGGTGCTACCCATGGCATAACCCAAATGCAGAGTTAGGTACAGCCAGGGAAGCTGAGAAATAAGATAGCACTGCCAATAGGAGAAAAGCAATATCTAGGCAAGAGGAGTCCTAAGATCACAAAGGAACAAGAAACAATAGCTGAAAGCACAGAACTAACAAGGAGGGGAAGTTGAGCATGGTTCTTATGGGTGCTGCAAAGTAACTGTTACAAATGAAGAACTAGGACTTGTCTCCAAACAAGGTCTGGTTCCCCTCCAGAAGAAGTCCAAGTAATGAACCTGTGGCACTTGAATCTGTGAGCTCTTGAAACCCTCCCTAACTAGTTTCAACACTTGTGTTTAACACAACCTGGGTTTTCTTCCTCAACAGGTATAAAACAATCACCAGAGAGAGAAGAATCTGGTGGGCCCTGGGTTTGTGCTGGGCTGTGTCCCTGCTGGCAGGATTAGTCCCCATGTTTGGGTGGAACAAGGCAGACCCAAGGAACTCTGGCTTTCTCAGGTGTCGATTCATCTCCGTGATGAGGATGGATTACATGGTGTACTTTGGCTTCTTCACATGGACCCTTGTCCCTCTGCTCATCATGTGTGCTCTGTACATTGAAATCTTCTACATCATCAGGACAAAGCTAAGCCAAGGCACAGCCAATGTGAGAGGAGCAGGAGGTTTTTATGGACAGGAGTTCAAGACAGCCAAATCTCTAGCACTTGTCCTCTTCCTGTTTGCAATATCCTGGCTGCCTCTCTGCATTATAAACTGCGTTTCCTATTTTTACCCTGGGAGCCAGATCCCTCAGTATTTGATGTACTTGGGAATCCTGTTATCCCATGCCAACTCTGCCATGAACCCCATTGTCTATGCCTGCAAGATAAAGAAGTTCAAAACCACATACCTCCTAATTGTGAGGACCTATATCCTGTGCAAGAAACCAGAGCCAGCTCTTCCAGAGCAAGAGCCATAGACAACAGAGGAACACTGGCCTGCCACTGTCCACCAGACCATTGATAAACCACTGTGCTTTCTCAGAAGCTCATGGGGAAATGTGTCTTCTGGTTCAGCTACTCTTGCTTTTGCTCCATTCTGTGCTAAGGGCAAGCTCCTCTTGCTCAACCTGATGCACATTTGACATTAAGCCCAAAAGGATCCCCTGTGATCTTCTGTATTGTTTTACCCCAGAGAACTCTGCTTGGTGCTTGCTGTACCAAGCCCAGATCTGCCAGGCAAGCAGCTTCATCTAACAGGACTTCCACTTTCTATTTACTGCCTTGGGCCTGGTTGTTCTTACACCCTCTGTCTTCTCTGTCAATCTAGACTAAACCTGAGTCTGGTTAACTTCTGCTGCAGGCAGGGTTGTCACATTTTCATGAATAATAATAATAAATATGAGATGGATTTTGTATTAGTTCAGCCTGCTCATCTCCCACAGCAATCAGAAAAAGCAGCCTGCATGAAATCTCCAGGCTGTTTAGTCAGTGTCCTCACTAGGAGGGCACAGAAATGGCAGCAAATATTACAGCACAGCTCTCATATCCTGTTTTGGGGAACATGGGTCAAGCTCAAACCAGGTCATTAAAGGCCAAGCTCTTTTTTCTCCACCTTTAAATACCAAGAGTGTCTAGAAACAGCAGAGAAGGGAGTGCATCATTCTGTTATTTATCTCAGAAAGTGTTGGCTTCTGCTCCCTTAGCTGAGATCAGGCATCTAGTAGCTGATGTAACCCTTGCCACAAGCCAAGGTCCTGCCCTGTTACCCACTTCAGCTATTAATCAACAGGCCAGCAGAGGAAGTCACTGCAGAAGTACATCAGCATTTCACTATGAGATCTTTCATGATCAGCTGATAGAACTGATTGCTTTCAGCAGAAAAACAGGTCTCACCAACAGCAGACAATGTTCTGTAGAGGGAGACTTCACCAGGGAGCTTCTGCCAGTGGTGGGGCTGGCCGGAAGATGTTCCTGCAGCTCTAGGTCCCTGGTTCTCGCTTCCAGCAGCTGCTCTGGAAATGGTTGTGGCATTCAGACCTAGGAAGAGATCAAACATGCTGCATAATGCTTAAGCTGCATGTGAAGATGGGTGAAGGCAGATGCCAGCAGCCCACAGGGATACAAATATCACTTGGGGAGAGCAAAGGATTCAGCTCTCCTGTGAGAGCTGGCTCATTGCTGGCTGAGAGGAATGTGAGCTGACATTCATGTCAACACCATCACTGTAGCCCTGCTAATCCATGCTCTTAACACTGCCACCAGATGTCAGTTCCAAAATGCCAAGGAGTATCATAGGCCAGGACTGCCCATGCACCCTTCAGTACACCTGTGGGCCACTTCCAGCCACCCCCCCCCAGGGATGGACAATTGGTACTGCACTTCCCCACACCCAGGCACTGTGAAAGCTTGTCTTGGGGGAGATGCCAGTACAAACAGCTCCAGCAGAAACCTAGAGATACAGTGAAACAGAGAACACCCAAACCCTGCTGTAACCCAACCAGCAGGTGCAGCTGTCCCCAGTTCCTCTGTCTACAAAACAAAGCCTTAGCTGACGGCTATCATTAAAAGCTGTGTATGACTATAGAGAGCTCTTGGCATGGGGAAGGAGAGACAGACAGATGCTCTGGGATGAGTCTGGGATTTGTTAGCCAAACAACAAACAGATTCTCTGTCACTCTCCACCTCCAAAGGCTGTTCCCCACTCAGCTCTCTAGGCAGGCACACAGAATGCTGTGCTGTCACTGGCAGTGTTTCACACAGTACATGAAATGGATGTGGAAAAACTCAGCACAACTCAAGGCAAGAAAACATCTCCAGGGGAAACCCAACTTCCCAGGTGGTCTTGGGGGAAGCCTCTGGTGAGTCTCCTTTTCTTGCACCTCTAACCCAAGATCTGGCAGCATCTACACAGGAAGGCAGCACTAAGGTTGGTATGGGGAAGTGACACTGGTGCAAGCCAGGTACATTTTTAGACCTTCTTACCTCTCAGTTGCTGCCAGGCAGCAGAGGAACATTGTTACTAACGTTAAACAAACAGATAATCGTGCACCAACCAACCTCCCCTCAGCACCTCTCAGCAGCTGCCCATTTGGAGGAGTAATATGGAATATTCTCTACTTAATAGTGCTTGAAGAAACTGCAGTGGCTGAGATGAGAGCAGATAACAGCAAACCAAAGATGACAAGTTCTCCTGCTGCCCCTGTGAATGCTCAGCACCCTTATCCACAGGTACAGGTCTCTGTACACCTGCTTCTTAGTGATCCCCAGGACTTACACCGGCTTCTGCAGTCACGAAGGCAGGAGAAGCCAACAGAGGTAGAGCCACTGCTCTGCTGACTGCTTGCTGCTGGAAAGACACCAAAGCATCACATCCAAGCTGAGCTGCATTCCAGGAGCCCATCCATGGCTTCGTACTGCCATCTGGTGCCGCAGCCATTCCTACTCGGCCGAAGCCTCTTGGATGCCAGACTCGCTGTCTGCAGCCACAGCACGCAGGAGGCTGCAGGATCCCTGCCCTGGCCAAGACACTCCTCTAGAGAGGTGTTTACAGCAGTGCTCACACAAACAGCTGCATTTGTGGAAACTACAAATACCTGCAAGAGTGTGACACTCTCTGGGCACCAGAAACAAGGTTCTGAGCGGAGAGGGCAGGAAACGGCTCCCATTCAGCCTTGCAGGAGAAGTGCTGAGCAAGGGATGGAGATCTCTGCACAGGGACATCAAACCTCCCATCCCTGGGCATGGGAACAGGCAGAGGAGCTTCTCTTTGGCTGGTGAGACCAAGTCATCAGCGGTTAGCTTACTCCCTGGTTTATTAAAGGGGGTGATTTTAACTTGTTACAGCAGATTCAGAACACTATGGGTGGCAATAACACATGAAGACTCCCAGGAATCTGGACTGTCACACTCTGATTGTGCACTGCCTTCATGTGGCCCAATCAGGAAGCAGACATCTGCATACAAATGTTGCATTATCATAACTTCAATAAGCAGGAAATAACCACTGAGAGCACTTGGCAATCAAAAAACTGAGACAAATGCTCCAGTCAGTGACAGAAAAGGGAAACAAAGGCTCTGACATGAATAGATGCAGTGATGTTTTTCAGTTCTTTTTCCAATAGCAACAACACAGATGGAAACTTGACAAGTGCATTGTAAGGACTCCTTGAGGTTTCCACAGATGAGGGAAGTGTGGTCTAAAAACCAATGCATCCACCACTGCTGGCAAGCAGCTTGGAATAGGAGACATCAGTTTCCCCTTTTCACTGTAAGCTGAGTTGATGTTACATACACCACTGCTGCCATTTCTCAGAGCAATATAGGTCTGAGAGAACATTCTGGTAGCATTTGATGTCCAGAAAGTGCAAGTGTCTTCATTTCACCAGGAACTTCATCGTCACACAGCCACCGGCGCCCGCCTCTGCTTGAAGACCAGAGTGGTGTAGGCAACCTCATTCTGGGGTGGGGAAGGAACCACAGGCATTAGAGAGCATGCCAGCATCACCTCCTTGCCTCAGCTTCCTGCTTTTGGCTTGTCCTCAATGCTACACACCATAAGCAGTCAGTCTGTCCCTGCACAGGGGAAATCAGCACTGCTTATTAGCCTAGCTCAGGGTCCTGGGTCAGCTCTGCACCAGAGGCTTGGAAAGAATCAACACCAGGAAGGAAAACTGCAGAAACTGCCCTTTAGGAGAGAATTTCCCCCAACTTGCCTCATTAGTGACTCAGAACCCTTGAAATACATGGGCAGTATGATGACAGAAGGAAGAGCTTTTCTCCTACTGCCTCAAATGTAAACCTCTCTTCTCACCCCAAATTAATATTTGCCATTTGATCAAGAACCTGCAGTTTGTCTATGAAGTTTTAGACATAATAGTTGTGACCTTTACCTCAATGTCCTTACAAGACTCCTCAGTCACTGTCTGAGAAGGAACTTGCTCTTGTAGCTGTGGGTGGGATCTCTTACACTCTAGGAAGGAGAGAGACACCAGTGTCAGTGGCTTGCACCTTGCTGGGAGACAGCAGTGGAGGAGAGGCTCAGGAGTGAGGTGACTGTGGCACCAGAGAGTGCATGGCTCAGATGTGGCTCATAAAAATCCATCACAGACCTCCACTGCAAAGTGAGCAGCTGGCAGCCCAAGCAGGAGGGGAGCCCAAGCCCCTGCCCTCCTGTTGGCAGTGGCTAGGATGAACATGACTAGTGAGTTTGGTGAGAACTGTGTGTGGTCAGTGTTGGGCTGAAACAAACAACAAAACCAAACCCAACCCAACAAACCCCACCAGAACTCATCAGAGCTGCAGTTAATCCTCCCATGAAAACAGCCCTCAATGCATCAATTATTCAAGGGAGACCTAATTTGAGCCTCTCCCAAAGCATCTCCTGTAGAAGTCAAAGCCCCAGTGCTGTCAGAGGCAGCACAAAGGTGCAGAGGAGGTGCCAAGCACTCCTCTGCTGCCAGGGCTGGAGGCTCCTGCTGCTCTTATTGCCTCTACTGTGCCACTTACTTTTCCTGAAGAGGTAGATAACTGCAAAAACCAGAACAGTCAACAGGATGCCAGAGAGCAAGGCTAGTGAGAGGTGGAGTATTTCATTGCTGTGGACACAGAGAGAAGTGTCAGAATCCCTCCTGTTATGAGGTGAAGAACCAGTAGTGCTCCAGTTACCAAACTTCATGCCATGCCACATGCCAGTAACCCCAAGCCCATGAAATCAGGTCTGTAACTGCACTAACCATCACCAGGAGCTAAGCATCTAGTGCACACACTAGGAAATCCTAAGCAACCTTTTTAAACCCCAGGACATAAAATGTGTTACACAGAACTCCTCCCACACAGGACACATCTGCAGGCTCAGAACACTCTGTTTTGAAGTCAGGGAATAAAAGTGGAGCACGCACTCATTAATCCAGCAGCTGTCTGAAGCTTTCAGGTCAGGTGCAGAGGTGTGCAGAGTGGTGGGGACAGTGCTGGGCACAGTGGTAGGGGCAGTGGCAGTAGTGGAAGTGGGTTTTGGTGTAACTGTAAGTGAGCAGAAAAGAGAAATAAAATCAAAAGCTGTCTTTCAAACTTTGAATCTCTCCACAAGAGCCACACAGAGCCATGGGCTTATTCACACCAGCATTACTTTAAGGATAACAGTTCTCTGCCAGAGGGCTGAAAGGGGAAACACCAGGCAGAAAAATGTGGTTAGTTATGATTGCTGCCCCACAGCAGCCTGAGGCACCCACACAGCTCTTCCCCCAACACACACATCTGCTAAGCCTCTCCCACAGCAGCCCTTCTTGAGGCAGAACAGCATCAACTTAGCCAAGAACACTTCAGCTAAGAAAATTCCTTAAAGAAGAAAATACCTGCATTTGCTTTTGAGAAACCACCTCCCATCCTCTCCAAACACTGAGGAGCAGCAAGAGAAGCTAAAAGGAGGGGAGGGAAAAAAGTTCTCTTCATATAGATATATATTTACACACACACACTAGAGCAAAGCAAACCTGTCCCCCTCTTCAACTCAGACTCTATCTAGTTTTGATCTGTTTTTCAGCTGTTTTATGCAAACAGGCACAAAGCCACAGCAGCCAGCTCAGGGTTAGTCAGCAGGAACCCAGATTCTCAAGGTCCTGCTCCTGGGCACCTTCACTATGCTGTGATGAACACTCTGCCTTTTGCAAACATGAGTAACTCAGGTGACTTCAGTAACCAAAGCACCCAGAGTTAGTTTTGCAGCAGCCAGTGAACATTCTCATAATCAGGAGTGGCTTGGAAGAAATGACCCTGGAAGTCTTCTCTTCCTCAGGTGACACTGACATTTGCAACCAAATGCTAACCTTCTCCAGTTTGGAGGTGAAATCCTACAGATAGGGAAATGCCAGTCTCCTACAAAATCCCTGCTCTGGCATTTCTCCTTCCACAGCTCAGCACTGAAGCAGTGCTAACAGCAGGGAAAACCCCAGCCCATTCTGTTGGCCATCTTTTCCTCCTGCATGCCACTGCTACCCACATGCCAGGAGTCAGGAGTTACAGCCTCCTGGTTTCCTACACCAAGTCTGCAAGCTCATGGTGTTTGCAGCAACAAAAAGTAACAGCAGTGACACGGCTCCAACTTACCTCTGCTGCCCACCTGCTGCAGAGCTCCTGGGGTGTTCAGCCAGCAGTTTAATGCTTGCTGTGTGAAAAGAATCTGAGAAACCAGCTGAAGCCCAAGTCATTCAAGTGTGAGGTCACTCAAATGTGGAAGTTGGGCAACTTCACTTTTTTAATTCAAACAGGAAACTGTGAAACACCTGCATTCACAGGAACTGCTGGGCTGGAGCAGTTTCAGCCCCAGCTGAAGGTTCCTATCTCTAGACAACACCTTTCTGTCCAACTGTGTACTGAAACCTGTAGGAAACTGTGCTGTGCTCCACTAGAAAGCAGCACTTCCTCACTGCGGTAGCAACCCATGTGAAAGGGGAGGACAAGCACACCTGAGTCTGCTCCTGCTGAAGTGACAGATCACTTCCCACCACAGAAGGGATGAGCTCACACCCATGGAAGTGCTCCACTCACCTTGGGCCTCTCAGGGAAAAAGCTGCCTACCAAACTTGTGGCAACTTCTTTATTGTGTAGAAATCCACAACCCCACCTCCCCAGAATAAACTCACCTAGGTCATCTTTTGATCTTAATACTGGCAAGTTCAGCTGAAGCCAAGTTTTCTGGTAACTTCTGATATGTTTCCTGCAGCCACATCCTCTTTCCCACAGAGAGGAAGCTGCTTTCATCACTATTTGAAGCTTTGTTATGAAAGGGTTTTTCAGTTAACCTGTAAATAAGAACTTTCCCTCTGAGTGGCTCCTGTGCTGGGAGGTCAGGGAAGCACTGCTCAGTTTACAAATGACACCTTTACAGTGACAGCCAACACCTACAGGTCACTGTCACACAACTCTAACCCCAAACCTCATCACTATGAGCACCAGGAGTTCTGTATTTCTGGAACTGGTCATGAGCAAAGGACCCAGGCAGAATGGCAGGGACTGTGGCTGCAAGTCACCTCCCACTCTAAACCAGCTGCAGAGGTTTATGTGACTGGTAACTACTTCAGACACGAAAGGGAAAGGATGTTGCTGCTGCCAGTGAGAGACAGAGTGCTTGGTTGGATTGTTTAATGATTTTAGAGTCATACAGTTTCCAACAGTGAGCAATCAGATACAGGTTAGAGGCATCAGACAGGGTCACACTGCTGCCTGCACACTCTTTGATAACGTCTTCAGGTCCAAAATGCACTTTGCAATGCTCTCCTTTTGCTGCCAAAGGAAAGAGAAATGCTTTCAGAAGACAGACACTGAACCAAAACACATATCTAGTGCATTTCAGATCTATAGCATGAGTTATTGATGAAAAGGGATATACCTAGAGCTGCTCAAACCCAAGCAATGACCTACATTAAAGCATCTACAGGCAGTGCTGCTAGGAACATGTTACCTTGTTCTCAGCTTCACCCCTCAGCAGAAAGGACATCTAGAGCTGATGTCCTTAGGCTTAGACATCTAGACCTTAGGCTGTCAGGGTTGTACACAGAATTCCACAAGAGAGCTCCCTGACCCTTTAGCTACACATCTTACCACAGGCTTCACTCTGTGCTGCAGCAATAACCACCACATGTGACTGCAGCTTAAATCACCAGCATCATGAGCACCTGGCACCTCACAACTTGTTTGCTCTTACACAGCCACGTTTGGGAGTCACCAAAGACAACCTACCATCTTCTGGTTTAGGCCAGAATCACAGGAAAACAAGTATTTGTACAGACTAAAATGGAAAGCAGATAAAAAACCCCCAAGTACCTGTTGAGGTGTGATGCTCTGAATGACATTCTTCTCCACCCAGTGAATCATGTGCTCTTGCTCTTTCTGCCTCTTCAGGCTCTGCATGGCCACCTGGTAGTCCAGCCTCTTCTTCACCTCGCTGTACACCGTCAGCAGCCTCTCCCGGTAGTTGGTCTCCAGCAACATTGCAATGTTGTTCTGGACACAGAGGACGAAACCAAAGGGTTAACAGGTGGAGAACTAAACCCCACCACACAGCAGCAGCAGCACCACCTTCTGTACAGCAGAAGCCACTGGATCAGGTGGTGGAACTGACCCTGTCTGCAGCGCCCTGAGGGGTGGTTTGGTACTTGCTGGGTGTTTGAGAGGCACCCAGAGCCTGCAGGGGAAGTGAGCAGCAGAGCAGGAGCTCCCTACCCGTTTAGCATCAAAGAGGTAAGAGCGGCCTTCCACCCGCCACTGTTCCTTCTTCTCCTGCTCAATGGCAGTCTCCAGCTCTTTGATGGCATCATTCTTCACTGCCAGAGCACCAGCAACCTTCTCCTGAGAGGAGAAACAGAAACTATGCTTCAGAATGCAACTAAGGAGAACAAGCCATCTGTAAGTAACTTCTGCAGTGCTAGAGCAAGATTGGAGCAACACTGCACGAAGTGGATTGTGCCAGGGCTGAGGTTAAAGGATGGCAAGGCAGAAGAATTAGGGTTCCCAACCAGTCACACCATCAACACCCAACCTGTGCTGGTATAAGGTCTTTTAGTTTTGAAGACTCAGGTAAAAACACCAACACAAGATCTAAAACATAACCATATCTGAGCCACAGGCTGCAGATGTTACTCATTCTTATAACTGCTTGGACACAGCACTCTTTTAAGTCTTTCAGCAGGTAACTGCAGCAGTCACTGCCTGCTCCCAAGGCAGGTGGTGGCTCCCTGTGTTACCTCGTTAAGCTTGTCAGCAAAGGCTGCCACATCAGCTCCATACTTCTTTATGCCATAGATGATGACTGACAGGATGCAGATGGCTGCCACTGTCTCGTGGTTAACTACATAGATCTCCTTAGAGAGCAGGTACAGGATGAGTCCTGTCCCCAACATGTAAGGCCCTGCAGGAGAAACAAAGCAGCATTATTTGTACTGAGCACGAAGAGGCCCAAACCCTTCAGAGGCAGCTGGTTTAAGGCCTACAGGAAGATCAGGAATGATTCTCTTTGACCATGACAAGAAGCAGAAACCAAATACCACAAAGAAGGGTGCAGGGAGACTGCTCACCAGAACTGGAAACAATTTCCACCTTTACATGGGACTCACTCCCCCTGCTCCTCCAGAAGCAGGCAAATAAATTCATAGATCTGTTTAAAGGTTTCAAGGCTCTGCAGGTAAATAAATCCTGCAAGCTCAAGCTCGTGACATATGTTTAGCCTTGATTCAAAGCACAGCTGCACTAGGGCCCAGAGATGCTGCCCTGGCTCATTCTGCACAAGCCACCTGTATTTTTCCCTAATATGTTACCTTTTCAGTGCCAGACACGGTGGGCAGAACTAAATAACCAGAAGTAAACACGTATTTAAAAATGAAAGTATGTATTAACCTGTAACTCCTGTTTTAGGATAGAGAAACTTGAAAAACTCCTCAGGGATCAACCCATGCCGAACTTCTCCTCCCTTCTCAGGCAGGGGAGGCAAAGGAGCCGAACACTGCTGAGTTGTATGCAGTGTTCTTGTAGTGTGCAACACACTGGAAAGAACAAGAAAGATTCCATTAACCTTCTTGTTTAGAAAGCACAAAAAAGCACCCTGAGACACATCTCCAGTTCATAAAAGCATTATGGTTGGAAAAGATCTCTGAGATCATGGAGTCCCACCGTTAAACTAACAACACCATGCTCACCAGTGAGCCACGTCCCCAGGCACCCCACCTCCAGGTTTTCTGAACGCTTCCAGGGATGGAGATTCCACCACAGAACGTTAGGAGTTGGGCAGCCTGTGCCAGTGCCTGATAACCCTCTGGGTGAAGAAATTCTCGATATCTAATCTGAACCTCCCTTGGTGCAACTAGACCTCATTCCCTCTGGTCCCGTCAGTTGTTTCTTAGGAAAACCATTCAGGTTCTAATGAAACTGGGAACTGATCATTAGACACGCCTCCTGGGAGGAGCTGGGCGGGGCTAGATAACCTCTAGACCGGAACTATTTGGTAAGCTCACCGTATTAATTATGAAGACAAAAATCCCAGCATAATGTTATTTAAACACAACGACTGGAAGGTTTCTAGGGTGCTCCCAGGCCTCCCCAGGCAGCCTGTCAGTGGCACAGCAGTCAAGCCATACCACCCTGCACACCAGAGCTGGAGGTCAACACCTTGAACGCTGCCCGCCGAGTACCCCCGGGCCGCCCAACGGTACTCACTCACCCCACGGCGACAGGCGGCGGCAGGCTCCGCAGCGCGGCCGAGCCTGAGGGGGCGAAGAGGGGCAAAGAGAGCGTTAGTGCAGTACCCAGCCAGGACAACTTCCAACCACCTAACCCCTCGCCTCCCACCCTCACCCCAGCGAGATGGCATCGCCCCCGGTCTCACCAGCGCGGAGGACGAGGCGGGAGAGCATGGCAGGAGGGACCAGGCAGACAGCGATACGACCACCAGTGTCCCGATGACCGCCGGCCGCCTCCGCGCCAAAATGGCGGCACTTGAGCTCTCGCGAGACGCGCGGGGGAGGATGGGAGCTCTCGCGAGAGTTGGCGGCGGCGGCGCGAGAGGCGCGGGAGCACGTGGGGGCGCTGCTGCCGGTCCCGATCCCGATCCCTATCCCGGTCCTGGTCCCTATCCCGCTCCCGCTCCCATCAATCCTCCTCCCGCCGATCGAGCTCCCTCCGCTCCTGCTTCCTCCGGCCCCGCTCCCGCCGCTGCCGCCATGGAAGAGCCGCCGCCTGAGCAGCCCCCGCCGCCGCCGGCCCCGTCGGACGAGGAGGCCGCGGCTGCAGCCGGTCCCGAGTGGAACATCCCGCCCAACGCCCCCGCCTGCATGGAGCGGCACCTGGAGGGCGCGCACTACCGCGCAGGTAGCGGGGCCGCGGGCCCGGGGAACGGCAGGGCAGCGGTCGGGCCGTGGGTGGGTAGGGTCCGTTTGGCCCCTCGGGGAGCGGCGGAGTGCACGCAGCGAGCCTCTCCCCTTTGCTTCTCCTGCAGACGGGGCCTTGCTGCTGGGCGCCTCGGGGCTGAACGGGCGCTGCTGGACCGGCTCTCTCTGGGTCTTCGCCGACCCTCGCCGCGCCCCCAGCGAGGGCTTCTGCACCGCCGGTGTCCAGACCGAGGCGGGTGTCGCCGACCTCTGCTGGGTGGCAGACAGGGGCATCCTGGTGGCCTCCGACTCCGGTAAGCAACGGCGATCCTCCCCCCCCACCCCGGATCCTCCTCACTGTGAGGGCCGTGCTCTCTCCCAACTGACGTGGGTGCTCTCCTGCTTCCCCTCAGGCGCCGTGGAGCTGTGGGAGCTGGACGAGAAGGAAACCCTCATCGTCAACAAGTTCTGTAAATACGAGCACGATGACATTGCCATGACAGTGGCTGTCCTGGCTGGCAGCACCCAGGCTGTCAGCGGTGGCAGGGACTTCTGGTGAGTGTCCTCAGTGCAGCTGCTGTATGCCAGGGGCCATGCTGGGTGCTGACTGCTCGCTCTTCTCCACAGCGTGAAGGTCTGGGACCTGCCACAGCAAACGGTGCTGAACTCCTACAGAGGTGAGTGCCGTGCTGGCCCCCTCACCCACCTCCTCCTCACTCATCTTGTGGCTGTTCACTGCAGAATGAGCTTACTCTTGCAGCATCACTGGTTATCCCCTGTCTGTCACAGCACACTGGAGGCTGTGATGTTTGGTACTCTGTGAAGCCTCTGGCACGGCCTTGTTTCTTTGTTGAGCATTTTCCCCCATAGCATGAATGCTGTAAGTCTCAGTTTGCCTGACATTTTATGCCTGACTTGCATCTCTGAGAGAGTATCTCTCTAGAGTACTGCTTCTGCACTGAAATCTTCCTTCCACCAGCCTATGATCGTTGGTCTCCTAACCCATATGTGTCCTGAACAGCGGCTCCTTTGAGATGCTGATTGCTGGAGGTGTGATAATGTGATCTCTAGCCACAGCAGACACCATGCTTTGTTTGATCCACACCTCGCCCCAGGTCCTTTTTAACTGACCTCCTGTCTGCAGAGGCTTCCTCAAGGTTATGCATGTCAGGGGACAAGATCCATCTGGTTGGGTTTGGCAGCTCATCAGGTTGTTAGGAAGCAGTTGGCTGCTGCTGAGTGAAAGTTAACCTGTGTCTGGACATAAACTTTATCTTACTGTTGTGCCTTCAGAGTCCTTGGGAGTATGTGGGGAAGTTGGAGACAATCTTTGAGGCTCTTTCTCCTTTTGTGCCTTTGCTAGCTCACTCCGGTTCAGTGACATGTGTGGCTTCCTGTCCTGGTCAGGACACTGTCTTCCTGTCCTGTGCTGAGGTAAAGCTCCTTCTCTGTCTAGATCTACTCAATGAAAATGAGATTTAACTTCAGTTATTTACAGTTAAATGCACTTACTGAGAAACCACCTCTTCTGCTACAAGCTGCCTACCTGTGTTATTTTGGTGTGCCAGCTTACCAGGCTGATTGCTACAGGCTTTTACTAAAGTGGGGCAGCACCTAGCTCTGCCCTGGGGCTGACTGAAGGAGCCACCTTGCCATTAATGGCAGCATCTTTTTAGCACAAAGAACTAGGTGGTGTGGTTTTGAATGTGGGTCAGGAGCAGCCTGCAGTGAATCTGAGTTTGTGCCTCCCCCTGCCACAGAGAAATTGTCAAACCCTTCTCTTTCACTTTGGATTTGTAGGACAGCAGAACTTTACTCTGGGACACCAGATGCCCCAAGCCAGCCACTCGAATTGGTATGTTTCTGTGTCTAGTCCCTGCTTGTGTCTGACTTTTTGTTGCAAGAAATACATTGTTTTATGCCTGACCTCATTGCATCTAACTTCAAGCCCAGTGATGTGACCACTTGGGCAGAAAAGCCTATGAGAAACCTAAGAAAGTCTTAAGACTATCACAGAACTAGAATAAGCTTTGAAATGTTTGTCTTGGTGCAGTAGCAGTGCTAACTGGGACAGCTCTGGCTGTCCTTGTGCTGACTCTTCACACTCATCCCCAGTTTGCAGTGCCTGTAGCTACCTCCCTACCTCAGTCATGTGGCATCCACAGAAAAGCGACATCTTTGCTTTGGGTAAGGAGTGATCTTACTGTTTGATTTTCATCAGACAAGCCAAGGTCTCTCTTCACACAGCAGTTTGCAATCCCTTGCCTCTCCTTCCCTCCCCCAAGGTGATGAAAACGGGACGGTTGCCCTGGTGGACACCAGGGACCCTGCCTCTGCCCTCAGCTCCTCTGTGCACACCCGGGGAATCACAGGGTTTGCATTCTCTGCACACAGGTATGCTCTGAGCCTGACACAGGACTGACTGTGGACACCTGAGAGTCTGGGGTAGCACCTCTGAGGGTGCTAGTTCTGCTCTTTTTGTCAAGCAGCTGCATAGCAAAGGGTTCAGGATGATTAGCCCACTCACTGGGGGGAGGGGGGTGTGTGTTTCTGATTGCAGTCACCTCTGAAAAAGGATTCATTGCTTTGTGACAGCAGGAGAATCTTGCCGAGTGTGCTGGCAGCCTGACAGATGGGGATGGAGGTGTTTCTGTGAGAGTTGGTGTCCGTTACTTCACCACAGCTGGGTCAGGCTCACTGAGAAAGGGGCTTTCTACAAGTTCATCCCTGAGAAGGCTTCCTGTCTTTGTTCTAACCATGGTCTCCTCTCTGTCCTCTAGTTCACCCTTACTGGCTTCAATCAGTGAAGACTGTTCAGTAGCTGTTCTTGACTCAGAGCTCTCAGAGGTGTAAGTACTGGACAGTGCATTCACCACCATGGCTGTTTGTCTTGTTCACTTCCCATTAATTGATTCTTTATCCATATGCTGGGTGGAAGGTGAAAGTGCTCCTCAAGCAGGGCAGGATCACCCCACCAGACCTGCAGTGAGGAACTGCACAAGCCCACAGACTGCTGGGGATGCTGTTGACCTGACAGACTCTTGCTGTGTTCCAGGTTCCGAGACCGCTCTCACCGAGACTTTGTGAAAGGCTTGTGCTGGGCTCCTTCAGATGATGCCTTGCTCACTACAGCTGGATGGGATCACCAGGTTTTACATCACACTGTCCCCATACCAACTGCTGAAGCTTCTGGAGTCAACTGTGTCAAAGAATAGTTTTATAAACTCGTGGTCCAGATTCCTTCCTGGCATAACTTGGGTTCTGCTGAAGTCAGAGGCATGTGTGAACTGGAGCGGGCATGGGCTGGTGTCTGCCTTGAAGTTTGTGACCAAGAAGGTTCCTGTAGTCGTTTTGAATTAGGCAGAAGTTAGTTACAAACCAAGCTTTGCCCTCTCCTCAGGAGCTGGCTTCATCTGTGATAAGACTTCAGAAGAGAGTTCCCTTCAGGCACAGGGGAGAGGTGGAGAAACAGGGAACTAGGTATAATTAAAAACCAGAATGAAAAAGACTTGGTTCCTTCCTCAGTTTTCCAAAGCACCCATGGAATTCAGAGAAACACTTTTGGTTTGGGGGGAGGTTAAGAATGATGCCTTTTGTTAGTTGGATGCACCCTTGCTATGTAAATCGGTTCTTCCAGCCACACAGGAGGATGTGGCCTTTCAAGACAGAAGGGTTCCCCTCCTGTCCTTAGTGCAGCACGTGGTTGAGAGGGTTGGTGTGGATCCTCTGATGAGCACTGTACACTGCTGTGGGAATACCAGTGCTGGTGTGAGGAGTCCTGGATGCTGCAGGAGCCCAGCTGTAGCCCTGTGGCTAAACACCTCTGTGGCATCCTGGCACCTGTGGTGCTCAGCAGCAGCCGAGCTGATGCCAGCTCAAAGCTGCTGTTGCACCTTGAAAGCCAAGAGGAATTAGCAGTTGCTGTGTTGCCTGCCATCATGTTTCATCTCCTCTGTGCTAAAGACAACTTGGTCAGAGATCAGGCCTGTGAACAAGAGTTTCTGTGAGGGAAAAGCTGGACTAAGGACTTCAGATTTGATATGTTTGCTCCTAGGAACAGACTCTGCTTAGTGATCAATGAGACTCCTTGTGCACTTGCGATGAGTGACTGGTGCCAGGCACTGAGGGGACCAAGCACTCCCATAATCCCCAGCACAGGCTCCCCAGCATCCTTAGAGATGTCTGTTTGTAGCATCACATTTACTTCTCAAACTAAACTCTTTCTCTGGAACATAATGAACTGACAAAAGAAAAGTGATCATTGCATGCACTGCCACTGCTCTAGCTGTGGCCTGGTCTGGCCCAAGAGTGCCTAGTCAGAATAAAGCAAGTCCTGACTCATGAAACCAAAAAGTGCACTGCTGAAACGAGTTCTTCTGTTTCTTAGCACAACAGCAGCCCTGGAATGTGCACCACTGCCACTGGGCTTATTCCTGCACAGAGATGGGTTTGTTGATCCAAGTTATGCAGAGCCCACAGTTAATTTTTAGGCAGCCTGAGCTCTCCCAGCCTTAGCCTTTGCTCATGCTCTTTTGAAACCTTGTTTGCTGCTTTGATTCCTATGTGGTACAGATGTTTTCAGAGCAAACTTCCTGATCTAGAGCAGTGTGTGACAAGGAAGAGGTAAATGATTGTAAAACCTGACAAGGTTCCTCCAAAGTATCCCCTGGACAGCCAGAAACATGACCTGTTGCAGCCCTCTGGTGGGATACTGAAAACTGGACCAGGTCTTGTGCTCCTTGTGACAAGAGTTGTCTTGGAAAAGGTGGAAGGCAAATAAATCACAGTTCTTGTTTGTAACTGGGTGTAAGTTTCACCAGGCCTCTTCTGCAGCACTGGAGAGCCAGCTGAGATCATTCACAGCTGAAGCAAAGCTGGGAGCTCAGTCCCTGAAGTAAAAACTTGTTAACTCAGTGTGCAGTGTATTCCTGCTCAGTGCCAGGGCTCTGTGCTTCAGCACTGGCATGAGGCAGGCAGGAAGCCCTGCTTGTTTTGGGGGAGCTTTTCTCTCCAAAACTTGAAGCAGGGTTTCCCTTGTACACGACAAAACCCCAGACTCCCAAGCTCCACCTGTCAAGTACTAAACCAGGCCCAGGTTCCTGACATGGCCCCTGGCAGCAGAGCCTGATGGTGGAAGGGGAAGCCAATGGACAGCAGGTCGTTATTCGTCATATTCATCCTGTTTCTACAGTTGCTTGGAAGCCTTCTAGTGTGGCAGCGTTAAAAAGGTGTTTTTATATCCATGTAAAATGCAGCAATGCCTCAGCCCAGGCAGCTGGGGGAGAAGCTTCCTGTGCTGCCACGGGAGGGCAGCCGCTGCCAGCCGGGGCCGAGGAGCAGGCATCCTCCCCGCGCTTCAGGAGCGGCTGCTGGTTCCGAGCTCCTCACGCTGGCTCTGCCTACACTTGGAGCAGAGAGCTGACAGCTGATGGAATCCCTCGTGTGCCAGCTTGGCTCCCAGCTGACTGCACCACGGCTCCCAGGGCTGCGTGGCATAGTCACACCGGGCAGGGTGGCACAGGCACTGGCAGCACCACCTCAAAGTGTGGCTGCAGAGGAGCTGGAGGGAGTTCTGGGCTCCCTGGTGGGCTCATGCTCTCCACTACTGCTGTGCCGGTTTGGGGACACCTCTGTAAATAACATCCTGGCTAGAGTGAAAACTTCAAGACACATTGCACACTTCCCTCACCAAAAGCCTGGCTCTGAGGCCAGAGCTGGGTTAAGAGAAGGCAAATCTGTGTCATGAGGAGTGGAGAGTAAGCCACACTCTGAAGCCAAGCCTGCCTTTTATGTTGCTGCTTGCATTGCTCACGCTGGGCTTTCAGTTCTGAGTGCAGCATTCCAGTTTGGGCTTGCCAGTGGGGTGGGAGTTTCATGACTAATGGAAAGCTCAAACCCAAGAACTATTTATAGAAGCAACCCAGGCTGAGCTGCACAGCAGCTGCTCCTCTGCCAGCTGCTAGAGTGAGGGGTATTTGGGAAGGGAGAGGGCAGTTGGGGCCAACTACCCTTTTGTTCCTTGATCTGTCTTCTAACAACGCTTCAGTTGCCACAGGATTGGTATCAGTAGCTGGTAAGTAGAAAGTGGAGCCAGCCCTAGGGGAGCTAACTCCAGGCTGTTGCTGAGGCCAGTTTCAGACATTTTCTTCTGCTTTTAGTCCTCCATGCAAAGATCTCAGCCTTAGAGCAGATGGACCACTTCAGCAGTGCTAAAGGAAGTCAGACCACACATGTAATAAAACAATACATCCAGACACATTTAATGCAAGAAGGTTGGTTTCAGTGGCACTCATAAATAAGAGACTTTGTTCAGCACTTCACAAGTACAGCTCTGGGTTATGCTACATGAGCAGGTGCTGCAGAGGCAGCTGCAGGGGATAATTTAAGTTGTATCAAGACTTGAATGACCAAGCTGCAGAGAGTTGAAGTGAGAATAATTCAACTGTCAGGCTTGAGGATTGCTTCCAGCACTAAGGCTGGGCTCTGAGGCAGGTTATTTTGCTCCATGACTACCCCTTGGTTTCTTCCTCTTGTATTGCTAAGTTTATGTACTGAAACAGAGCTGAGGAGGAGCAGGAAGAGCAATCAGAGTATGGTTTATTACCTGCTGTCCTGATAAAGGTCTCTGACCCAGGAAGAGGGAGCTCTTGCCCATCCCTGCAGCCGAGAGGTCCTGGCACTTCATTACAGATTGAACTTTCTCTGAGTGCTTTGGCTGCCAACAGCTCTGACAGAGGTTTCTTTGTCACAGAGCTCCCAGTGGCCCCAGCATCAATGGCTAGCTGTTACTGAAACACTAGAATTTGGCTTAATGCATTCAAAAGAAGCAGGGACAGACAAAAAGACTTTAAATACCAGAACAGTTGCACTGCCTGAAACATTCATGCCAACCAGTTTTACAACTATGAGCAGAGTCCAGCCTGCTTCAGTCACAGCTTCATCCACTGGGTGCTCCCAGGGGGAGTGTTCTTGGAATGACTAATGCCTGGATCATAAACCTGACTGCCACTAGCATGCCTCTGATACTCAAAACAAATACATGTCTGCTAGAAACAAGACACTCCACACTACACGACATCATCCTGTTACAACTGTAGGTGAAGTCCATGTCTGGGTGAAACGGTAAATCTGAAATTCAAAGCAAGTGCCACATTTTGCTCTGAAATAAACCAAAACCTGTGCTGGGGATATGCTCAAAGTAAGGAGAATTCTGGAGGGGGGGTGGGAAATTGCACCACCCCAGTTCTGGGCAAAGTCAACCTTGAAGGCCAAAGTTTCCCAACAAGCCTTTAAATTTAGGCCTGCTTTTGAGAATTTGCATTTATTTGGAAAGGAAACACAAAAAAATGAAACAAAACCCCCAAAAGGCTATCAGAAAAAAAAAAAACCACCCCAAGCCACTGTGACTTACCAGGCTAAAAATGCCATCTGAATTGGCCATTAAGCCTGAGGTAAAGGTCAGAATACTTTGAGGCTGCTGCAGTCTCTGAAACTGCTGTTAAATTATTAGGTAAAGTGGAAACAACACAAAGGTAGAATACCAAGGATATGAGATGACTATCAAGGGAACTCTGCTGAAAATTGCTCTCTGGAGGGAAATTTATCACTGAATTGAGATTGTAGAACAAAAATCTGCCTGCAGACACGTGTGGGTATGTGGTGCAGGGCAGAGAAGCTGGAGTGGAACTCATGATGCAGTAGAGCATCAGAAACAGAAAGTGCTTTCCAAAGGAGTAGACTAATGTCTCAAAGTGCTTTTAGTTAGTCAGTGGTCAGAAAACATTCTCTACAAGTTTTTACACTTATCTTACAGTGATTTTTCAGCAGGTTTACCTAGGAAGATGATGACCTCTAATTTCAGGAAGGTGGCTGTTCCAAACCTCAGTCAGCTATTGTGAGGTTTATTGCTCACTCCATAGCTTTAAACACTCTTTCAGGCTACTCATATCTCCCACCCCACAGCCATCAGTAGCTCCTCTCAAGAGGCACTGCAGGAAGCAGGGACAGGTGTGCGCAGAATCCAGCCCAACACTTCTGGGAAGAGCAGGAGCCAGCTCCCTCTGCCATGTCACAGCAGACATTCCCTGCACCAGGAACATCAGATACTCTACAGTCACCCCAAAACGCAGTTTCCTGGGCCCCCAGACCAGGTAAACTAAACCCAGGTCTCAGAATAAGTTAATAAGGGCTCTGTGGCTTAGCTTTCAGAGGCAGGATTGTGTGGGTATGAAGTGGCACAAGACCTCTTGAGGAGAGCACCACTAGCGCAGCACCTTGGGGAGTCACTGATGCCCACCACTCACAAAGGACAAGGATTGCTCAAGGTCTTAAGTCTACAAAGTGCTTTAGAGCCACCCATCCATCCATTCAGGCCTCACAGCCTCCTTCCATGAGGAATAATTACCAACAGACACATTTACAGTGACCAAAAGGCACAGCAAAGCAAGAGCCCATGCTCCTGTCCTGCCACAGCTGAGCTCTGGAGAAGGGAGCTCCAACCCCAGTCCCAGCTCTGCAGGACAGGCACAGAATGCCAGGAGCTGCTTTTAAGGCATTGTCATAACTGATTTGCTTAAGGCTGCTGAAGGAGGTGGGGACAGAAGAGGTTAGGATCTAGACATCCTGAACTCTGTTTCTGTCCCACTGGCCTCCCATTCTTACCTTAATTCCCCCACATTTAGCTACACCCTGGCTTGGTTCCATTCTGCACTTCTCCCCACTCCCAAGCATGTTGGATTTAAACCAACTGAAAACAACCTCTCCAGCAGTGATGCTCTTTCAGGAGAACTAAGGATGCTTTTTGGCTTTCTTAGAAGACCTATCAGGCTGCAATTCTGAATACGAGGGGGGACATCAGAGAAGGAAAAGTGTGTTTGCTCACATAACAAGGCAGCAGCCTGTCCTCTGTAGTAACTTCTCTCCATGACAGTCTTTTGAGATGAGTCCAAGTCTCAGGTTCACTCCCCACCTTCTCCATCAGCAGTTTCAAGCAGTGAATTTGGTGGCTGGGTTGAGACCATCCCTGGTGCCTACGGCGAGCAACATGATCAACGCAGGTGCCTTCTCACCCCTTCCCAGCCAGATGAAGGTGGAGGAGCAGTCCTGTGGACAAGCTTATCGGTGGTTGCTCTGGTAGACGTAGGAGATAGGCTGCCGTGCCCCAGGCCTGACCGTGAAGGTGTTAGTGGGTCCACTGTACTGCGAGCTGCTGTGGGCAGGCCTGGGGGGAAAACAGAGGGAAAGTCACTGAAAGCCAAGTAAACCCTTGGAGTTTATTCCATATTGCAATTATATTGGGGTGGGTTTTTTTTTCTAGTGGAGTAGGGTGACTTATCTTGCCTCCTATCTCCACTCAGAGATGTAAAGAGAGGGTGATGGGTGCCAGGGTTATGGCTGGGACCAGCCAGGAGCTAAGCCACTGCCGTGGCTCCAGGCTGAGGTGGCAGGAGGAGACCTTGAGCAGGAGCAAGCACAGCAGGAGTCCAGCAGCACTGCATGAGCCAAGGGGCAACGACTTCTCTAGAGCCTCCCTGCCTCTCTAGGGCCAGCCCAGGGACTTCAAATCAGAGGGACACAGGACAGGGAAGGGGTGGGCTCAGGAGACACATACCTGCTGGCTGCCACCACGCTGGTGGGGGAGAAATCCCCGTTCTGCCCCTTGAACTTGGCATCAGCCCCGTACACTGTGGCTTTCCCAGCAGCATCGATGGACGTCCGCCTGCCCTGGGCAGCCGCGGGGCCATTCCTGTGGGCAGAGCCAAGCCGGCGGATGCCCTCCCCAGCTGGGGAGCTGTAAGCCCCAGAGCCATAGGAGGAGAGGGTGCCCGTGCCCCGGGGAGCTGCAGGTGCCCTGGGGAAGGAGCTGTCGTTCTCGGAGACGTACAGACGCTTCTTGATCAACGGGCGAGGGTTTAGGCAGTGGCTGGAGTAACCAGCAGAGCTGCTGTAATCCGGGTACTGCGCTGTGAGGTCTCCATTCCTCCTGCTGCTCTCCGAGGGCAGTGGGGCTGGTGGCTCATTGCTGACCCCCTGGCTACGGCTGTAGGCAGCCCATCGGTAGTACCGCGGAGCCTCCGAGCCCCGGCTGCAGTCAGGGAAGCTGGGGCACTTGCGGTTTTCCTCTCGGCTCGGGGCGGGTAGCTCAGCCTCGGCCGCCTCGTTGCTGAATTCGGGGGGTGGGGGGATAATCCCGTAGTCCAGCACTGTCTCCCCATTCTCCTCCTCCCTGGGCACGCCACGGTGGGGCTGGCTCTGCTGCCCGGTCTCGAGGAGACCCCGCAGCAGGCTGGAGGCAGTGGCTCGCTGGTGTCCCGGGAAGCTGGAGGACTGTGCCTGGGCCATCGCCCGAGCATCCCGGCCCTGATCCGAGGAGCTGGAGAAGGATGGAGGTTTGCTCCATCCTGCCCCCCCTGGACCTGCTGCGGATGGCCGGGGCACCACAGTGAAGGAGTAGGGCTTGGACTCATGGCGGTAGAAGCTGGTTGAGGTGTTGTCCGACAGTCGCAGGGGTGGCTTGGACCGTGGCGCGGCTCCCATCTCCCCAGCCTGCCGGCCCCGCTGGGCACGCTGTCGGGCTGCCAGGAGCAGTGCCATGGGGGAGCCCCGCTCCACCCGCTCGCCCGTCACTGGGTGGATCAGCATCTCCTCTTGCGCTGCTCCTGAGGTGCCCAGGGAGCTCCTCCTGGCCGAGCTCATGGGGCAGGACTCAGCCGAGCTGGAGGCACAGGGTGGTTTGGATGAGCTGGCCCCAGCCTGGTGCACTTTGTACTGGAAGATGGCAGTGCCAGGCTGCGATGCTGGGCTCTGTGCGGGAGAACTGGGGGGCGAGGGGGAGGTGGGAGCAGGAGGCTTCTCTGCCGGTGCCCGAAGTGGGTCTGGGGGGCTCACGCTGCTGTCCAGGGACCCATTCACGTTCTCTGTGGCTGTGCTAGCAGCAGGAGCAGGATGGCCCTTGTGTCCCATCTCATCCTTCTCCGCGGCAGCTGCTGGGGCTGGGAGCGGGCTTGGGGCCAGCTTTGGCAGCACTGAGTCACTCGGTTCAAGGGAGCTCTTCCTTGGGCTAGGGGGGCTCTTCCTGATCCGTGGAGTGCTGCTGCCATCCTCGGGGCTCTGCTTCTGGCTGCCAAGCCCCAGGGCAGGTTTCCCTTCTTTCTTCTGGGACAGCACAGCCTCCAGCTCGTTCCTGATTTTCATCACACTCCGGGTCTGTGCAGTGGGGTTGCTCTCTGGAGCAGGGAGCACTGTGCTGGAAGAGACCCCCTTGGCACTGGGGGAGCTGCTGGGGGCCTTTTTCTTCTCACTCTCCCCTCCTGCAGGTAACTGTGCATCCTTCCCTGCAGGTCCAGCAACCTGGGGACAACTGGGACTAAGCTGATGGCTACTGGTATGGTTGGTCCCTCCATCCACGGGCCGAGGAGCAGGCAACTTCTCCAGCAGCCTCTCCTCCCTCCGTGGTGAACGCAGGAGGGCTGAGAGCTCATGCCGCAGCCTGCTCAGGTTGCTGGGGTCCTTCCAGTCATCATCCTCAGAGGTTGGGTAGTCTGGAGGGGGGAGGTCCAGGTCGTTTGCAGAGAGAGATTCAGATTTTGGAGGAGAGTCTCTCTCAGCTGTTTTCTGCTGGGGGATCTTCTCCACCTCAGAGCTTGGCAGTGGGGACTGACGACCATCAGAATTTGTCCCTTGGCTGAGCCCTGGACCTGGCTTGGGGCTCAGTGGTGGGTGTGTGGGCACAGCTGCCTTCATGCCAGCCTGTCTCAAAGTGGAATTCCTCTGCTCAGCTTCTCCTCCTGCATAAGCCTTGGCTGCAGGTCTTATGGTGAAGCAGGGTGGGAGAGGAGGCCTGGCATGAGGCTGCCTGGGGAAAAGCTCCTGCTGCCTGGGCTGGGTCTCCTGCACAGGTATGGAGGAGGACCGGGCTGGGGCTGGGGGAGGCACCTTGAAGGACCTGGGGAAGGTGAGATGGGGCTCAGGACAGTGCTTGGGCTGCAGAGTCTCCTTTGGGCCAGGGGCAGCTGGTACCCCAGCCTCAGCAGGGCAGAGTGGCCCCTCAGCATCCCCCTGCCTTGTGTTCAGCACTGTCTCAGACTTCCACTTGGAGATGCCAGTGGTGAAGGGTGGTGGGGCCAGGCTGGATGGCAAGGCACCTGGTGGGGCTGGTGGGATGAAGTCTGGAGGAGTTGGTGTGCTGGGAGAAGACAAGGCAGAGGCTGGAGGTGGTGGAGGTGCCATGGCAGGAGGAGGTGGCACTATCTCAGGTGGCGGTGGTGGAGGTGGTGGAGGCAGCACTTCAGGTGGTGGAGGGACCAGCGAGGCTGGAGGAGGTGGTGCTGGTGCTGTTGGAGGTGGAGGTGGGGGCACCGATGGAGGTGGAGGAATGTCTTCATCCAGGTCATCCCTCTCGAGAGCCTGGGGGCGCAGGTCCCCCACTGAGCTGTACAGCCGGTGGTTCCCATTGATCTGGGAGCCAGAACCTGCAAGAAAGAGCAAGAGTAGGGTGGTGTGAGCACCTTTTCTACCATCACCTCTGGCCAGCTGTCCTCCCAGGCAGGCAGTCGATTTTGCTCAGCAGCTGTCTGAAGCTTGCTGAACTGAATCAGCCACTCTGCCTCACCCCTTAGACAAAAAATCATTTTCAGTGGCTTCAAAAAACAACTAATAGTAGACTGTTTTAGCATGAAAATCTCATGATCTGACTGCCTGCCCCAGAGCTGGGTACACACACACACTGCCTTCCCTGAGGTCACAGTCCTGCTGAGCACTCAGCACCATCCAGGACTCAGCAGATCCCTTACCAAGAGCTGATTTTTCCTCAAAGTCTTCTGGCACTGATGGTGTTGGCACAGCCACCCCATGGGACTCTTGGGCATTCTGCAATAGTGGAGAAAATGAACTGTTAGTTTTATGCCAAAGGTATCAGAGCAAAGCCCTGGCAAGCAGCCTCCAGCCTGCATAACTGTTAATTTGTCCACAGGAACAGGAGCCTGATGGGCTCCAGACACAGAGGTGCCTGCAATAGCTGCTGCTGGCAGGGTTTAAGGGATGGGTGAAGCCATCAAGGTTGCACAAGCCATGGACACAATTGCCCTGTGCTATTCAGGTGCAGAGGAGCAGTGGGGGACCACAGCTGTTTCACATGAGCTCAGGGCTCCCCTAGCTCACAACCAGCAGCACTAGTTTCTCACCATTCAGGTAGCAAGTGAAGGCAATAGCTCCTCTGGGCGTTGTGGGTATATATCTCCAGCAAGCTCTGCCAGCTCACACCACAGTCACCTACACACTGGGCCCAGACAGACTTCCAGCACCAGCATATCTGAACACTCTGGGCAAAACTGCTCCTTGTGTGGTCTGTGTTTGCTCTCAATCACTCCCTTCATATTCAGGCTGAAGGCTCAGCAGTGCATTGACCTGGTGCAGGACTATGCAATTTAGCAGCCTACACATCTGCAAGGATGCTTGCAGCTAGGGCAGTTTGGATAATGGCAGCCGCCCACCAGGAGATATTCGTGGCACATTGACTCACCTGCAGTGCCAACCAGGGCTCCTGCCCAGCAGCAGAAAGGCTCTCCTCAACCCTCTCCTCCCTTCCAGTGACTCACTGCTGAGATTGTTTCGTGAGCAATTCCAGTCCCTCCACAGAGCATACACAAACCAGCCGTGTCCGAAACACAAACTGCTGCTGAATCAGGCTGGCAGCACAGACCTAAGAGGCAGCAGAGGCTGTGGGCTGGGCTTCCACACACTGATTTAGTTATAGGTGTCCCTGGTCACAGCAAGAGGTTGGACTAGATGACCTCAAAAGGTCTCTTCCAGCTCTAACCTTTCTGTGATTGCATATCAGCCTTGGGAGGGACTCACAGCAAGGAAACAACACTCCACGAGCTGCAGGAGCTCACAGAGCCCGTGGGTAGTAGTCAGGGACATGCTGCCTCGATCCCAGGCTCCAGGAGCCAGCTTGTTGTCCTCCTCCTCACCCAGGCAGGTGTTTGCATTAGCTGTTAACAGCCCCTCGTGAAAAGGGAATGTTATCCTGCCATCAGGCTGCCCTGCTCCCTGCAATGCTGCTCTGCACACAAGAGCCTAGATAATGATTGAGCCTTTGCCTTTCACTGGCATTATCGCTATTTTTACAAGAGATTGCTAGAGGATTCCAAAGTCTCCTTGACCAAAGATCAGGCTGCCTTTCCACAGCCAGCCCCAGCCAGGGCTCAGACAGCACATGAACAGTAACACTGCACACAGGTAAACATCACACACTGCACTGGGTGTAGGGAGCTTGGGAGCACAGGAGCTGCTGGGCAGAGCTGACTGGAACAGCAGGAGCCTGGGCTCCTTCAGAAGAGCCTTGAAATCCTCCCTTATTATTTTGACAAACTAATGACAGAATACATGATTCGCTTGCAAAGTCCAAAGATCCCTGAGGTGACCAAAGATCCTCTAGAATCACAAGGGAATGAGCCAGGGGAGAGCAAATGGGAATTCACACTCCTGGGACTGCACAGCTGATCAGACAACTTCGTGCTGGTGGAGAAGCCAAGGACTGCTAAGGCAGTAGGACAGATGTGCTAGTGGCAAAACATCAGCCCTGGTGAGCCTTACAGCTTGTCTTCTCACCAGCCCCAAAGACACAGTAACAAAGAAGAGGAAAGATCCTTAACTTCAGCTGAAAGCCATAAGGAAGACAAAGACTAACAGAGACACTTCCAAGAGTTGATCATTGTCTAGAGCAGCGAGATACCAAAACCCACAGACTAAAACCAACTCAGCAGTTCCCATTCCCTATGGAAATTGATTGCTGCCAGCCTGCAGAGCATGTTGTGGGATACCTGCTCATTTACAGGGAAACCAAGCTGTCTGAGCACTGAATTAGAACCAACACACACATCACATGTCTGGATAGGAGTAGAAAGGGAAAAGCAGTCAGAAGAGCTATGCAAAGCCGGAGGAAACAGTCCACATCTCATAAACGAGTGGTAATCTTGGACATGTCATTTCAACAGGTCCTAAACAACTGGACAAGCCTGTTTCACACTAGAAAAAAACCCTTCTGTTGCTGTTGCTAGTGCTCAGCACATCTCTCAAACCCCAAAACCCACCCATCCTCACGTCATGAGCTGCCTTCTGAAATGGAAAGCATCTCCAGTACGCTGCCAGTCTCCAGAGATGACTAGAAAGATTGTTCCCTCTGTGGTGTTTGCCAGGGGTGTGACCAGCCCAGCAAGCCTCCAGCTGATTCAGAGCTGCACCAGGAACCTGCCTTTCCAGTTTGTGGTACCTGCACCAGGTTTATGAGCTGAGGATCCCGTTGGGGAGAAGCTTTCACTGGAACCACCAGGAATCACTTCTCAGAGCTGGGACAGAGTTAGACATGCCCTGTCCCCAGCACCTGTCATCAGAGTCCCCAGCTCCCTGGTCTCTCAGGAGCTCATGCTTCTCACCCATTACATGGAATCATAGAATCATTAAGATTGGAAAAAACCTCTGAGATCGTTGGGTCCCCCTGTCACATAGCACTACCATGCTCACCCCTAAAGCACATCACTAAGCACCACATCTACAGGTTTCTTGAACACATCCAGGGATGGTGATTCCACAAACAACCTGCACTAAAATACAACAGCTTAAGCATCCTGGGGGCTCAGAGAGGCCAAGGATTCCTCCAAATATGAAGAGTTACATCCAGGCTCCTTGTTTTGAAGCAGAACTAGGGAAGTTTGGTGGTTTACTACAGGAATTTGTTCCCCCAGGATGCCAAAGCTCTGCCTGCACCTGCAGTGCCTGGGAAGGAAGGTGGGTGAGTGGGCAGGGAGGTGTGGGGGTACCTGAGAGGTGGGCAGTGAAGCCTCTCTCCTGCAAGCCCTGCTGCCACTCTGCTCAGACAGCCAAGGGCCAGATGGTTTTGGGGGAAGGAAGCTGCTCTGAGCTGGCAGAGCCCAGGGAGCTTGGCTGCCAGGCAGGGTGTGTGCATCCTCCTGACTCACAATTACTCAGGCAGCTGCTTCCCAGCCTCCCCCCACACAGGGAGCAGGTGGGTGGAATGAAAGGGTTAAGGTAGGAGCAGCAGAACAGCCCAACACAAGTATGCATGTGGCAGCAGAAGCCTCTGTGCCAAATCAAATCATAATCAAGCCTAACCAAAATAATGCAAATACCCAACACAGGCTGGTCCTTAAAAAGCATTGCTCACTCCCTCTGATTGCTTCAGTTAAACCTGTTACTCTTAGAAGAGAAGAGACCCTCACAAGGGCAGCTGAGGGGAAAAAGTCTCCAGGGCCAGCAGGAAAGCACCACGGCTAAGCTAAGAGCCCTTAGGATTTATCCCAGGCACATCTGTGCTGTTCATTCCTCTCCCACATACATTTCCAGAAGGAAAGCATCTGAAACTGTAAAAAAAGATGCTGAAGTTGCCAGTAGCACTCTAAAAACCTGGTGTTGTTGGCTGCCACACCCCCAAGCCTGTGCTACTGGGGGTTTGTTTCTCAGTTCTCAATCCTACAGCTACTCAAATGAGAGCCCAGGTGAGATCCTTAGGAAGGAACCCCAGAAAACACAACCATTTTCAGAACCTGTGTAGCCCCAGAACTTCCTAGTTATGCTCTCAGATAGATATATCAACTCCCTCTGCCCCCCAAAGCTGTCCTCCAAATGACACCTGCACAGCCCCACTACCTCCCAGCTGCACCCCAGAGACAGCAGACAGCCCAGTTGCTGCTGTAGGTGATGGCTACACAGTTTTGCTCTTTCCAGCAACATGCCTGATCCGGAGAGAGATAGTGCCAGCAGTGGTTAGATAAAGTGCAGTGCAAGGCAGATCTATCATCTGCCATGCTCAGCAATTCCTTCTCAGTGTGTTTCAGCTGAAGACAAGCCTGCTGATGCTTCCCTCTCCTGCCGAGCATCTCGCCTACGTCCAACCCAAGCCTTGAACTTGGATCACCTCCTAATCCCTCGGATCCAGCATTATTATAGTGTGGTTTTGCTTTTCATTTATTTTCTTCCCTCAGGTAGAGGATGAGGGCAGCAGCCAGCCCAGCTGGTTCTGGGCACCGGTTCCCTGTGCTGCCATAAGGAGTCCCAGCAGCCAGGCGGTTACTCACCAGGGGCAGGAACGTCAGCAGCGGCCGAACTCTGGGACGAGGTTTAAGTGTTGCTGTGCCCGAGTCTGTCACCGTCCCAAAGCGATTGTCACCATAATACACTTCAATCACCTCACCTGAGGGGAAGAGGAGACTGTTAGCAGCTGGCAGCACTGCTGTTGGAGGCAACAGGAAAAACAACACTGGCCAGAACCCGATTTTAAAGAGAGTTGTAAGAATTTGCTGTATCAGCTCCCAGGAGGGGGCAAACCCCACCAGGTTCTGAGGAGCATTTGGGTGTTTTGGAGCAGAGTTGAAGATGGGGAGAGAAAAGTCCCAGGTGAGCACGACCCTTTGGCAGGTGCTGGTAGCCCTGGCACACATCTAGAAAGTGCAGGGATCCTCCTCAGAGCTCCAGACACTGGAGTTTAATGAGCACAGATGCCCAAGTCAGTTCTGAAAGGCTTATTTCTAGCAGTGGCTAACTTAAATTTGCTTCAAGAGGGTCAAAAGTTAGCAGAAGCCCTTAGCCTACTCCCCACCCAAATTACAATTAAAAAAGGAAAATGCTTCAGGAGCAACTGGATCATCACTTTGAAGCGCCATGAGGTTCTGACCCCCAGGAGAGCAGGAGGTGGGTCCAGGGCTGGTGCCCACAGAGGTGACACACACCAGCTCATAAGCACTGGTGGGGGCTGACCTAAGCCATTCCATCAGCGGCTGGGACCGAGAAGGGAGGCAGCAGCAGAGCCTCACCACCAGCTGGAGAGCGCTTCTGCCCTTCCTCTCCTGCACCGCTCTCTGGACACAGCGGTTGCATCAAAGCACAAGGTTAATTACAGGCTCTTCCCTCAGCCCTATCACCACAACAGGTCCTTGTCACTTATGCGGCGGAGAGGGACAGCAGAGATGTCCCTGACCTCTGGCTGCCCTCTGGCTTGTGCCGAGCGGAAGGAAAGACCTCACTGCATTGCTCAGACACAGGGATGGGAAGGGGACAGGCAGGGGCTTCCCAAGGAGCTGTTTCCCCTCTGTGTTTTGCTGCCAGCAGCTGAGGGCGGCAGGAGGGATGTGCCACAGCTTCTCTCCCAGCAGAGGACAGACACCTCCAGCACCCACAGCATCCTTCTGCATGCTGCTGGCATGATTGGTTTCCGACCCTTGATGCAGTTGGTGCTGGGGGGGGCAGGCAGAGCCTGCCACAACACTTCCACAACTCCAACCTGCCTTACAGAGACACACTCTGAACATCTCCCCATGGAATACCACTATGAATGGAGATGCTACAGCAGAAAGCACTCGGAGCCTCAGTGTCACAAGCAGGAGAAGCCATCAGGTACTTCTGGTTCCCAGCCCTCTGCTGTTACCTTGAACCACACCTTTTGGGCCAGTCTATTTCTGACAGTGAATAAAGCTCATAAAACTTGTTTAATTACGTTCTTTATGCCTGATTAACAGCATGAATTAACAAGCAGAGGCACTGAAGCATTTAAACCCCACCTTGGCTGGAAGGAGATACACAAATAACTGGTAGCCAAGGAGACCAACATTAAAGAAAATGTGAGGGTTTGAGGGAGGGGGAAAATGAGCAAAATGGTTGTGATCAGAGAGAAAACTGCAGGAGTGTCCCCTCTGAGCAGATTTCAGTAGTAGGTTGAATGAGAAACAAGAAAAACTCCACCTCTGCCCCAAAACACAAACACACCAAGAAGTAAAGAGTTTGGGTTTGGGGTTTGTTTCTTCCTCCCCCCAATCAGTTTGGAAGCAATCCTCAGACCAGACCCCACGGTGAAGTGGGAAGCACAGAAACAGTTTCTGTGCAGTAATATCCAGCAATTATCCAGTCAAGGAGCAGAAAGGTGAAGGTTGTGCAAGCTCCACACACAGGCAGAGGGGCTGGGCTCCATTTCCAAGCCTCGGGAACCCAAGAGCAGTGCTTGCCCGACTGTGCCCTAAGGAGCCAGCAGTGCACCAGAGTCCCTGGCTGAGGCTATGCCACAGTCCCAGCCGGTGTCCCCCACTCTCTCCTGCATGTCTCTGCTCCCACATGTCCTCTTGCTGGCCTGGGACACAGTCTGTGCCCTCCGTACACTGCCTGACCAGATGACTGTGGTCCCCAACCCATCACTGACTACTGTGACATAGCTGTGATTGTCACCAAATCTCTGCCCTCCTTGGAGGGGCAGAGACTGGGCAAGAAACTCCCAAGGAAACAGAACTTACACTGAGTTTAGTGCAGAGAAAGAAAAATAAATAAAAAGAGGGAAATACTTGTATGTGTATTGCTGCAGAAGAAAAGCACTTGCATGAACACCTGGAATGAAGAACCTGACCACACCAGGGGCAGGGCATGAGGTACCACAGCCTGTGCTGAAGGTATGTGTTTGGAGGCAGATGAATTCTACACATCCTTGAAACATACCACTGAGTCCAGCAAGCACATCAGCTTTCCTTTCTCCCACCCACACCACCACAAGTTACCTGGGACACACCCAAGGACTATTCATCATCCTATCACCGTCTTTACAGCCAGGCATGACTTTCCCCTCCCTTATCCCAAACTTCTCCCACTACCAGGGATCCTTTACAAAAAGGACACTTTCTTCAGCTTTCAAAACACTTATCGGCCTGTTCATTTAGTGTGGTCCTACCAAGGGCTTAGCACCTCCCTGCTTGTGAGGGGCCCAAGCACAGAGAAGGAGCTGTAGAAGGCCCAAGGACAGCAGAGTTACCACCAAGTTAGTATTATTACAGCTTCTGCATAGCCCCCTGGCTGACCCCACATTTGGTGAGTAAGCAGCAAGAATTAAGGCCAAGGCAACAGGAGAGTTTGGATTCAGACAGCTCTGTGAAGCAACAATGGAGTAGTTCAGAGACTTGAGGTGATGAGTTTTATATTAAACAAGACACCAGGTAAACTCAGCGAGGAACCGGATTAAAGATCACAAGGGCTTTGATCCTAGATTACTAAGCATTGCTAACCTGAATGCATTTAATTAAAGTAAAATGAAGTGCTGGTAGTTGTGTTTTCTTTGCTAGATAAACAGGACTTGCCTGCTGAGAGCCTGTCACCAGCAACAACTGTGCTCTGCCAGCTGCTTTTCCTGGAAGGAGCTATCAGGAAAGACTCCTTTGGAGGCTGTTGGAAGCAGCTCACCAGGACTATGCTTTGGCTACTTTTTGACATTCAGCCTATCCTGGAGATGTTTGTGTCCTCTCACTCATGGGAAATAGAACAAGCAATCTGCAACCCATGTCATGGAACAAACTTCTTTCTTGGGGGTTGCATCACCTGGGGTAGGCGTAGCAGGATTGACTCTGGGGTACCCACAGCTCCCAGCAAGGAGGAGGCATCAGTCACTATATTGAGGAATCTCTGAGTCAGTGACAAGCAAACCTACACCCATTCCACATTGCTTAACCTGTGTTTACTTTGTATGAAAAACGAAGGTGGGGATTGGCAGGAGCACTGGACCCCTTCTGGCAGCAGCCATGGCACGAAGCTGTGCCACAAATATTCAAGAAAATGGAGCCAGGGATGAGGCTTCCCTGGGTTAGACCTTGGCACTGCAGAAATCAAGGCTCAGTAAAATCCAGCCCTTGGACTGCACAGCTCTGAGCACACCACAAGCCCACACCTCAGCATAGGCTACTCTGAGTGAGGTCGACCACCTTCTGTGTGCCACACTAATCTACACAGGCTAAACCAAAGACAGAAATACCAGGAGGATGCTGAGGAGTGATCTAACAGCATTTATTTACACTTAGATTTCAAGGATTTCTGGCTTCACTTTGCAAGTTAATCTGCACAGCAATTCCCCACACCTGAAAGGGAGGAAGAACACCTTTGTATGGTGATGGCAGGCACGGAAATCACACTGGGAACAAGCAGACAGTGACTTTTTGGTTTTGTTCAATCCAAACCACATCAGAGAGAAGCTGGAATCCTCCTCAGATCCTCCTCAGCTTTACGACAGCTAAAAACTAGCAATTTTCCTTATGTGTTCAAGAGTTGCATGAAACTGTCACATTTTCATTTTACCTCTGCTTCACCAGGTTAAGCACCTTGGCCTTTGGGTGGAACCTCCCCATAGCAGCTCTCGTGAGCACCTTCCACCCCACGCAGCTCAGCATCCCCCTTTCACCCCACACTGCTCAGCATCACTTCCAGTTTTTAGCTTGGAAGCGTTTATTGGAATCTTTCAGACACCAAACTTCATCCACAAGCTCCTATCTTTTATCTTCTTGCCTCCACTACTATTAATTTGGTTCCCTCCTACCTGAGCCTCCAGGGCAATTAAAACCACAAAGAAACACAACTAAAGCCTGAGGAACACGCAGCCTCCTCTCCCCCCTCGCACACAGCCCTTCAGCAAACAGGTTTACAAGCAAATAACGAAAACCTGGGAAGGGGCAGACCGAGCACGGCGTGGGAAAGAGCTACTGGAACCAGCGAAAGAGATTAGCCACCAGGTATCAGCTACTTTAACCAAGTTGAACTTCCCGGAGCGAGTGAGGGGAGCAGGGAGTTAGTTCCCAACAGCCTGTGTGGAGCTTTTCCAGCCTCCTCGGCGGCTCCAGGGATTCGCAGGTTCAAACTCGCAGGTTTCAGCTTTTTTGACCCAACCCACCCAAACACCTCCTTAATTTCGCAAGCGGGCTGAAAATAAGCCCCTGCCGACCACCCGCCACCGGGACCCGGGAGAGAGGAACCGGAGGGTGGGTCCGAGGGACACTGACCGGTGCCGCCAGCGTTCTCCGAGGTCACCTCCTGCGAGAAGATCCAGGGAGGGTTGGTGGCGAAGAGGGACGAGGCAGCAGGGCTAGGCTGGCGCTTCCCGAAGAGACGACTGAAGGTTCCCTGCACCGAGTGATGCTTCTTCATGGTGGCAGCACCGGGTGCTGCCAACCGGGCAGCCCCGGGACCGGGACCGGGACCTGGACCGGGGCCACGGCTGCTGCAGGGCGAGGGCAGACCGGGACCGGCCCCACCTTCGGCCCCTCCCTCTTCCCAGGTACCTCCTGCCACACCGGAACCGCCCAACACCTCCTACCCCGGGCATGGAGCATCCGCGGAAATTTATAGGCAGGGCTGGCCCCGGGGGGTCTCTGAATCCCAGTGATCCCAGGCGCGGGGGTCCCTGGAGCCAAACCATCCCCACCCGGCGGGGCTGACGCAGGGATGCAGGAGGGCATGGGGTCCCTCGGATCCTAGTGATTCAAGTCTCGGGGGTGTCCCTGGAGCCGAGCGGTCCCAGTCCCGGGGGTGGTTGCTGCAGGGATGCAGGAGGCGATGGGGGTCCCTGGATACCAATGATCCTAGCCCTGGTGGGTTCCTGGATCCGAGCGATCCTAGCCCCGGAGAGCTTTCATTCTGTCAGGTGTATGCTGGGAAGCAAATTAGCACTGAGCTTTTAGGAAGCAATTTAGTAAGAGTTCAACTCCCTCTCCTCCATGGACATGAGCCTCTCTGCAGATCGCTGCTCTCTTGGTGGGACTATGACTGCCAGAAACATCCCTGTCCCCAGTGCATCCCCAGGGTCGCTGGCGTTTGGGCTGTTTCTGATGCAAAAGCTTAAAGACAGTGGGGCCGAACCTCAAATCATTTCTTGTTTCAAGCACAAAAGCAAATGTCTAACATTGCAAACAACTTTCTATGTCATGGCAGTAAAAACGGAGAGTTAATGAGTAATGTTGGTTAATGCTAAATACTGGGATTTCTGGAGAACTTTAAACCCAAAAGAGCTGTCAAAACACTAACCCTGAAACACAGCCTCAGGCTAAGGTCATCCTGACTTACATTTATTTTTATTTCCACCACTTTATGACAATCAAAACAATACAGATTTATTTTTTTCAGTGATAAATATCACTTATTTAATCCTTTTGAAATAATGTTTTTCACAACCTCTTTTTTTTTTTTTTTTTTTTGCCACAAAGCACAAACTAGGACAACTCATTAAATCACCCACGAACAATGAAAAATGAGCACTGGTAGGATATTGCAAAAGGAAAACCTAATCAGAGCAGAAATTGTCAGGCAGCACCTGAATGAAGAGAATTAACACGAATGGAAATAGGGAAAGGAAAGCAGAGTTGAAATGTTGTACCACATGGATTCAACTCCTTGGTTGGAGGATAGGGCTTTAATTATTTGGGATGTTTTTCAGAGCATTCAGATGTGCAGCTCCATTCCACTGGTTGGATGCCTTTTCCCAGCTGGAGCAGGGGTGTTCCGTAGGCAGCCTGCACCCAGCTCCTGCTGCTCCCCAGATCCACTCCAGGAGCAGCAGGAGATGCCGTAGGGATGCTCTGTGCCATGCACAAGACCTGCAATTACCTGGGCTTGCACCTTTCTAACAGTTATCTTAACTGCTGCTTGTGTGAGCCAGGGAAAGGAAATGATCCTGCAAATCCTGCAGCCAGCTGCAGCAGTGTGACTCCAGCACAGCCTGAGTTCGCCGGCAGGGAGCTCACCACAGGGATCTTTAGCCAAGGTCCAGGAAGAGGGGTAGACCTGACTGCAGGTAAGAGTGGTAATAGGATGGAAACTGGGAAACAGCATTCCTCTGGAGCAAGATCTCCATGGGAACCATCTTGCTGAGCTCCAGCATAGAAAGGAAATTCACTGGCACCACTGGAAAGCAGAAGTGGGGTGGAATGAAGGACCCACTGGAAAGACAAAGGACACCATGTCTCTGCAAGATAAGATATGAGCTCATTGGTACAGCCTGGCTGAACCAATTGAACAGGATACACAGAGAGAGAAAGCCAAGGAAAAGGGGAAGGAGAAGAGGAACTATTATAAGAAGAGGAGCTAATAAAATCGTGTGGAATGGGGAAGCCTATGCTCATGCACAAAGGTGTGCCACAAAATGTCATTACACTAAAGAGACTTCAAAGAGGCCACAGGGCTGCAGTGATGCTCTGCAGGGACAGGAAGGTGTGATTCAGCTCCTGAGGTGTTCCTCTGTCCCCAGCGCCCTGGGAACACCAGAGCAGCACCCACCAGCTCCAGGGAGCTGAGCTGTACCCATGCCACCCCACCAACCATGGTTTGGCCTCACCCTGGGTGGTGAGCATAGGAAAACATGTTCCTCACAACATGAAGTGTTGTGAGGTGAGTTTATTAGCCCAGTACACACAAGCTGCCAAGCAAACCTGCAGGAGCTCACGTGTACACTCCCATCTATTTGCTTCAGATGAAAAATATTCATTCTTTGCTTTCCACCTCCCAGTAAAGCACAGACCTTCCCTTAAGAAGCCCAGAAGCAGCCCAGGACTAGCAAGAGGAAGGTGCTAGGTGTGCTGCTGGGCAGGCTGACTTTGGCAAGCTCAAAAGATGCAGGAAAGATGCCCAGTTTGGTGGCATGGCTGTAGTTTTTAAGAGAGGATGACTGCAGCTCCCTATGATCTCCTGAGTGACACAGGCCACACTGCTGAAGGGACAGGTGGGCAGGGCTGGGCATGGGAAAGCACTTGGAAAATGGCCAGCAGGTTTTCTGGCACAGAGCTAGCCGTGTGAGCACTGCTCTGATGTAGCACACCATGGTGTGAGGCTGCCTTTGATCCTCACATGGGTAAACACCCCAGAACAATCTGCCTTTCATCAGCATGAGGAGCTGCACCTTGCAGTTGGAGATCTTCCCTTCCCTGCTGCACTCACAGATCTGTGAAGAGGTTGTGCAGCAAAAATCCCCAGTTGGACCTGAGGGACGGGAGGGACAGGAGGAGAAACCCTCCTGAGTGGCTGCAGCAGAACAAACTGCACCCATGGAAAGAGAAGGAGCTCATGTCTATAAGCGGGGAGTAGGTCCAGGCTGCCAAGGCCATGTTTTGGTGGGGGTGGCAGGGTCAGCAGAGCAACCTGAAGCCACTCCCTGGACAGACAGAAGCGGTGGTTCCCATCAGGTGCAACTCCTTCCCTGTCCTATCAGGCCAGGAGAAACAGCACACTCCTAATCTCTTCTGTCCCAGCAGCCCTGCTCAGCACGGACACCTCTAGGACAGCCACCACCCTAGCAACACCGTGGTGTCACAATGGCCTTGATGGCCCTGATGGCCAGCACTGGCCACCGCAGCAGCACTGCCTCCTGCCTCCACCCCGGGCAGCACCCTATGTTGGGGTCCCTGCCAGGAAGATGACCTTGCAGGTGAGAGCTTAGGGCTCATAGTTTGGCAGGAGGGACTCCTGCTCATAGTGTCCCCTTCCTAAGGGTGGCCAGGACAGAAGGGTCCTGGTGGTGTCAGTGTGATGTGTTGTCCCTTCTCTGTCAAGCAGCCTCACCATGCAGCTGATGAGAGCTCAGAGCACAAGGCATGGGATTGTCCTGGGATGGCTCCACAGGGACAAGTAAGGAGCTGCAGGAGTGAGGACTTGTGAGTGGGACAGCAGAGGTGCAGGGGCAAGCTGGCCATGGCTCTGCTAGCCACCCAGGGCAATGTTTCCTCTGGGGTGGACTGTTGAACCCTTGGGCTTTCTGGATTGCTGAAGTCAGTTTTCTTTCTGTGATTCCACCTGTGAGGATCCTCTCTGAGAGACAGCAGACAATTTGGGAGGGATTAGAGATCTCTAAATATATGCCTGGATGCAATAGGATTATCTAAGGCTCAATTCAGGCACAGAGTTCCGGCAGTGCCAGAAATAGTACTGTGCACATTGAGCTGGTGCTTCCCCTCCAAGGTAGAGATCCCATAAGCAGGTGCACTCACCTGGGCACAAAGAGTATTTCTGCCAAGCTTTAGATGCCCCAGAGGATGATCAGGAACCCTCAGGGCAGACAAACCCCATCAGAAGAGCAAAGGCCAAAGCTCAGCAGTCCCTGGCACAGTGTCTTGCCCTTCACTGTGATGACTGTCAGCTCTCTATTGCCAAGTGCACCCAAGGCTTGCACATCTCCAAAGGATCTACATGACTTAGCATTTGGAGGCCTCACCTCCACACCCCAAGTGCACTGCTTTAATAATGCCTCCCTGCTGGGTGGGGGCTGCTGCAGCAGCACAGTCCTGTGCATACTTGTCTCTTATCTCCCAAAGCCATGAGCTATAACCATGATGTCTGCGAACAGAATTGTTTCTGAACAAACCTGTGTTCAGAGCAGGGATACACAAAGCACACTGAAGTGACTGCAGTGGTACCAAATCTGCTCTTCAGGCACTAAAATCCCATTGTTTTGTTCCCTATGGGAAAAAAAAATGGACTGCCATTTCCTTGCTGAAATAACTCTTGTCCTGAGCTCCAGCAAAGAGCCTTTCAGGTATCTGGCAGGTGGCTGTGCTGGGGAGATGAGTGACAAAAAGAGGTGAGGAGCCTGGGGGGATCTGGGCATTTCCCTCAAAGGCTTTAAGGAGATTTTAAAGGAATTTGTGGGTATCCCCATCCTAATAGGTTTAGGAGCCAGAGCTCAGAGCCAGCTACAGGGGATGGAAATAGAACTCCAAGTAAGCCATGGCATCACGGAAACTAGGAAACCTCTTTAGGAGGTTAAAAATAAAGTCAGACAGCAAAGCCTTTCTTTAGGATGCCCAGGAGTAAAGCAGCTAATTGCTGGAGGAAGAGTCTGTTTTCATTAATGCAGAGGTGCCATTAATGAAAACAAGATAACTGAGTCATGGTTAAGTAACAGCAGCAGAAACACTTCCCCTGTCAAGCACAGCCTTGGAGCACCCATGGGTGACAGGTCAGCCCCATGTGTGTCCTGGGGCACAGCCACACTCCCTCCTCTGCACAGGGCTCAGCAAATGTACAGGCAAAACAGGCTTCCTGTGGTCCCTGGTCACTGTGCCTGGAGGTGATGGCACCAACTTTGCTCCAAGACTTCAGAAGTGTGACCCAACCAAAGACAAGAATGAACTTGCCTCAGAAGATTCAACAATTCTGTTGCTCCTTTCATGTTTCTGGGGGAAAAAAACACTCAGAGGTTGGTGAAGAGCAATGAGCACAGCAGTGTGAGGTGCAGAGCAGTGTCAGGGACCTGGAGCCTGCTGAGCTGCTGGCCCAGGCTGTCTGTAAAGCACGTGTCATGTCCCTGTCATGTCTCATACGCCTCCCTGGGTCTCGTGGCTCAGCCTGTGTTAAACTGTTTCCTTGTCTGCTTTGCCCTGGCTGTGGTTTGGTGCAGACCTGACCAGGTCTGTGTGTTGCTCTCATTTATGACTGTGATAACTGAGATCCTGACCTGGGACCTGGGCTCCCCTGTGCAGGACACAGAAGTCAAATGTAGTATCCCCCTAAAGGGATGACAGAGTGAGCCAGGTCTGACTGACAGGGGCAAGACCAGAAACTGGGAAGCACTTCATGTTTTCTCTACACTGGTACAAGTAACCAGCTGAAATGCAAGGCAAGAGAGAATCAAGTCCTTCAAGCCTCAGCGTGTGCACCCCTCCAGTATGCTTTGCTTCACTGTCACTAGGTCACTGCCATATTTCCAGTACATCATTTGATTTAAAACATACTTTCTCTTTCAGTAACACCACCTTAGACTTTTAGCCAAAGAAGTGTACATACCTGATTTCTCAGCATTTGTGCTGCTTTCTGGCTGCCCTTGCAGGGAGTGCAGGCACCTGGCACTCCCTAAGCTCTCCTGCATTGTTTAACTTGCTGCTTTTTGGTCATCAGTACCTAGCTCTCTGATGGGGATGGCCAAGTGTGAGGGCACTTGCAAGGCATTTTTCTGGCTTTTTTGCCCTGCAGGTGACTAAATCAGCAGAAGCCCCTAGCAAGGACTGCAAGAGACCAAATGGAACAGAGGCCAAAGAGCTGCAGGAGGTATCTCACACACCATCCGTCCCAGCAAGCCAGCAGCCTCCAGCAGGTCACCACAGGGACCAGCCTTTGAACACTCACTTCATTCCCTTTACTGCCCAATTTGGGGGCTGTCAGCCCAGCTCCTTCAGGTTTCTCTTCTATAAACCCAGCTGCTCCAACTCGTACAACCCCTTCTACACTGCACAGAAGCCAACCTGTGGCTACCGCTACCACCACGGCACTGATCACACCAGGAAGGTGATGGATGTCCAGAGTGCAAACGTTGTGAAGTGGAGACCCATTCTGGGCAGGAAGCCATAGTCCAGAGCAATAAAGTCCAAGCAGTGAAATTAGCAACTGGTTTGAGGCTGTGCTACTGCTGCCCACGAAAACACCTGTGGATTTTGCTCTAAAAACCTGGTCCCACTTTGTCCTGTCATCTCCTGCCAACTGCTGACACAGGGGCATTGGCTATCAGCAGCACAAGGCATTCCATGGACAGCCACCCAGCCAGGCTCAATGGCACAAGCCTGGCTTAGCACATGCTGCAAACCTGGCAGGTTCACCAGCTTCTTCAGCTGAGCCTAAATTCTGCTCTTTCTTCAAAAAGACATCTTCCTTTCACTAGGCTTTCCTCGACACACACAAAGAATTCTTCTTAATGAATGGAGAAGCAGGTTTCCTCTGTGGCACTCAGAAATGAGAGAGTAATTGGAGCTGAAATTCATGGGGCAGGTCCCTGCAGCTCCTCTCCAGAAGGCTCAGCCCATTCTGGAGCACTGGATGCACCATGAGCAAGTATTTCTTGAGACAGTTGGTGAACTTGTATCCCTGATAAATACCCAGCCTTTCTGCTGCTAACGAGTGCTTCAGTACTGCAGCCCCTCTCTGTGCTTCAGGAGGGGCTATCCCAGCTGTGGGTCAGCCCCAGGGCACTCACTGAAGGCTCACCTTGCTATCAGGTGCTGTGGGCAGAGGGGACCTGTGCCTGTTGCTGCTGGTGAGGGAGGATTAGCACATCCAATTAGCATTCCTCAGCCTAATTCCTTTTTCGTAACTGTTTGACACTTGTGTAATGCCACCTGCTTTAGCTGAGCTCTTCCTCATCTGCAGCAGGGCAGAAGCTCTGCAGCACATAAAAGTTGGGCTCTTTGTGAGTGAGTGTAACAGGGCAGGCTGGCTGTGGGAAGGGTTCCAGCAGTCACATCCATGTCATCACTAGTGGAGGGTCTAGCCCATGCTGCTCCCTGAGGAGATTCTGTTTTATGTCTCAGTCCTTCTCCAAGTGCTGTGGGCACTGGGTGTGGTCATACTGACATGGAGAATTTTTCATGGTAATTCATCATAAATGAGAATTGAAATTGCATTCAAGCAGCCAAGACATGCTCCTGGGATGTGCCACGTGTGAGGCAGTTCTGTGGAAGAAACACTCTACTGGCAGGACCAGAGAGACCAAACATGGAACCCCAGGAGCTGGGTGGAGAGGGACCTTCCCTGGGAGATCATCACAGCATCTGGGGCCTGCATTTAAAGCACTTAAAGCTTTAACATTCAAAGCAATTGATCCTGTGTTTGTCTCAGCCCACCAAACTTCCCCTCATACAGCATCTCCCATAGGAGCTGAAATGGTGCTTCCCTCCCCTTGAATTTCAGGCTCAAACTGGAAATCCTCCAGCCAGAGGAAGGCTGAGGGACATGCAAAAGCCAGGAACAGCACAGACACTTTCTTGTGGCTTTCTATCTTTCTTTTCATTCTGACTTTGGTGCCGAAGCTGCTGCTCATGTGACCCCACACAAAATCATTAATGAAGTGGATTAGGAGATTACATCATCACAGAGAAAATTCCACCTTCATAATCTCCTGCTGGGCCTGTAATCTGCAAGACTTTCCCATTTTACCTCCTTTCTATTTTAACCCTGAACTCTTAATGCCCAACAGGAGCCCACCACCCCCCAGAGCCTCATTGGCCAGGCAGGGATTTGCTGTGTACTTAAATGTCACCCTCTTGTCCAAGGAGGGTTTTGTGCCTTTGAGTTGTCCTGGGCAGAGGTGTCTTCTGCTTCCATCACCACCACCACTGAACTGGTGCAGCCCATGCACAAGGCAGTTTGTTTTTCTCCTGATACTGTGATCCCTGCAGTTCTGGGCACTTTTGGACTTTAAAAGGCAAAAGAAGCAGAATTGAAAAGAAAGCCTTCACATTCCAGAGAACATCCATTTTTGGACTGCAAAGTGACCAGCACTTGGTGTAGAGATGGGGAACATGGATGGGAAGTCCGTGGAGGAGCTGAGCACCACCGAGTGCCACCAGTGGTATAAGAAGTTCATGACAGAGTGTCCTTCTGGCCAGCTCACCCTCTATGAGTTCAAACAGTTTTTTGGACTGAAAAACCTGAGTCCTTCAGCGAACACTTACGTTGAGCAAATGTTTGAGACATTTGACTTTAATAAGGTAAATATTGTCCTTCCCTGCGCAGGGCTGGGCTGGGCTGCGCTGGACTCCCTGCGGCCAGCGCCCGTGGAGCCTTGGGGTGTAGGCAATGGAGCTGTGGCTCTGAGGCTGTGTGCTCTGCTTCTGTGTGGCTTCCTAAGTTGTAGAGTCAGTTGTGGAATGGCAAAGAGATGTCAGCAAAACCTCCTCAGCTGCTGACTGCTCTGGGAGACTCCAGACTTCTCCTAGAACTGGTGTTTTAGTTTTAAATGCTCGGAGCAGTGGGGTTTGGGCTGGTGCTCCGTGGTCCCTGTAAGGTGAGCTGCCCTTTAATCCTCACCCACCAGGTGTTGGGGCAGGAGGGAGCAAGCGAGCGGTGAGAGAACAAGTGTTACAGTGAGGCAGAAACAGGGAGTTCCTGAGGCATGGAGCATGGCATGAGCTGTGGTTCCAGACCAGATGGGGTTTGGTCTCCTATTGTTTTCAATTAGAAATGGATTATGGTCTCATTGATTTTATTGCACGTGCTCAGCTCCACACAACAGGAGCTCAGGCCTTTTGTTCCCTGTGGAGAGGCTTTGCACCTTGGGCTGTGGCTGAGCTGGACCCTGGAGCACCTGACCACATTCTGGAATATTGTCTTCCCAGCTCAGGAACTGTGCCAGAGGAGCAGATGGATGCTGTGTCTGCAAGAGGAAACAGCATCCTCATTTACTCACAAGTGATTTGAAATTGCACCTTGTGTCAGATGAGGAATATATCTGATGTCAGCCCAAAGGGCTTCCCACTGAAAATGATACAGTTTAGGCTCTAAGTCCTTTAGGTATTTTGTTTGTGCCTTGGCTTTTACCCCACTCACTGCTCCATGCTTGACTGCATGCCCGAAGAGGGAATTGACACCCAGGAGATCCAGGAATGGGGCTCACTAGCTGTTTATACCTCATCTGGCTCCTGCAGCAGTGGGATAAAGCAGAGTATCTCCCCTTGAACCCTCCCCGTGGTGTAGTGGTTTTGTTCATTGACAAACCTCTGACTCATTCCCTTCCTAAGACCTTTCATGGTTTATAGTATGCACCATTTTGCTTTGTATCTCAGTGGTTTGTGTCATCCAAGTGCTCAGTGGTGAGTGCTAGGTGTGTGAGTGAACTTCCTAGGAGCTGTGAGCATCACAGGCAGTGTCTGGAGGCAGGGTGGTGGCACAGGAGCTCATCCCAGCAGCTTTGCACTGGTACCACAACCCTGGAGCTGTCTGGAGGCCCAGCTGAACATCTCTGACACCCTGGCAGGAGCTGGTGGTGGGCAAACATTTTGCAGGAAAGTCAAAGAGAAAACTGTGCTTTTGACGTGACCAGATATGAAGCAGACACACAGATGGTGCAGGGACAGAGCAGTGCCTTCCCCTCCTGAGGTATCAGCAACATGCTGGAGTCATTCCTGAGCTCCTTCCTCCCCTGGAGGTCTGCATTGGAGACCCCCCTGCAGCAGAGAAGACCTCCAGGTGTTGCAGATAGGATAAAGTTAGGTAAGCATCAGTGTTCATCTGCACAAACCTGTTCCTCTCTGACCTCTGCATTACCACCACTTTGCATAAAGACATTCCTGTAACTTTGAGGCTTTGCTAACCCCCAAGCCAGGTCCACACACTTAGCTTGTTGGTTACCAACACAAAACAGCTCTGCCCAGAAGCACAGAATCGTTTGTTCTGGAAGAGACTTCTAAGGTCATCAGGTCCAACCACAGATTAAGGTGGAGCCTTCACTGTACAGTGCATCTGCTTTAACTGGTGGGTGTGCAGGTGATGCTGTGCTCTCCAAGCCTCTCAGGGTGGTGGCCACACGCTGAAGTCCTCCAGCAAGGACTTCCAAAAGCAACCAGGAAAATCTTTTACTGCCTGACTCTTTGCTTTTAATCTCACCTAGCTTCTAACCTTCTGTTTTCAGGATGGCTACATAGATTTTATGGAGTATGTGGCAGCTCTGAGTCTGGTCCTGAAAGGGAAGGTGGATCAGAAGCTGCGGTGGTACTTTAAGCTCTATGATGTGGATGGCAATGGCTGCATTGACCGAGGAGAGCTGCTGAACATCATCAAAGTGAGTGATCAGCCCTTTCCATTTCTACCACAGACAATAGTCATTAGGTGCAGGCAGACAGAAAGGTTGTGACAGCAATATTCCAGCCCAAAAGGTGACTCCGTGGTAAATTAGTAGGCACTGACCAAACCTGCTGCTTGTCCTCTGCCCGTCTTCCCACCAGGCTGGACCTGCCTGGAACTCCCCACACCCCCACAGCAACCTGCACGCTCTGACACGCAGCAACCCCTGGTCTTCTCTTTGCAGGTTCTTCAACTGAAACCTGGGCTGAGATAAGCACTTGAATCTAATCTCAGGATTTCTAGAGGTGAATGGCTCCTGGCTTATCCCAGTGTGCCCAGTTAATCTTTTAATGCACTGGTTGCCTTTTGAAGTGATTTTAATCTTCAGTATTCTAGAAAAGGTTTATTCCTTTCAGAACCTAACTGCCTGCAAAAAATGTTTGGTCCCTCATGCCTGGTCACTTAGCCACTTGGACACACAAGTCTGCACAAGGCTCAGGAATTGTTCTCTGTGTCCTTCTTCCCCTCCAGGCTATCCGAGCCATCAACCGCTGCAACGAGACGATGACTGCTGAGGAATTCACCAACATGGTGTTTGACAAAATTGATATCAATGGAGATGGTAAGGAACTTCCCCTACAATGCCCAACACTGCTCCTGCTTTCCTCCTACCTGCAGTTCAGTCTGGCAGAGCAATTCCAGGTGCCGAATGTCCCAAAACACCAAGACATGGGAAGAGCTGGCAGACAGCAGCTCTCCACGAAGATTTAGCTCCCCATCTCCTCCTTGGGCTGCAGCCAGCCCGAGGGGACACTGCAAGCTGCCTCTTGTCACACTGGTAGAGCAGGGATCTGCAGCGGGGTTAGCTGTGAGGGGCTTTGGGGTGTGTGATACACAGACCCAGGATTCCCTTTCATAGCCCATGCAAATCCTGGGGGCTGCTCCGAGGCTTCTGGTGGAGGGAGGAGAAAAGCTGCAGGGGTTAACAGACCCTCTCTGAACGTGCTCTTGCAGGTGAGCTCTCCCTGGAAGAGTTCATGGACGGTGTGCAGAAGGATGCAGAGCTGCTGGAGATCCTCACCCGCAGCCTGGACCTGACCCACATCGTCCGGCTGATCCAGAACGATGGGAAGAACCCGCCCGGGGCCGAGGGGGAGGCAGAGGCTGCCCAGTAAGGCTCCTGGGGCTCCTTCCCATCACCTCCACTTCTTCCCCCTTGCATTACTAAAACAAATCAGGTTGTGGCTGTGGGAGCTGGCGAGTGACCAGCGATAGACTATCCTGCTAGGGACCCGGAGCTGCTCCGAATGTGCCGCTCCCCTGGCAGAATCTTTGGGGAGCCCAGGGCTCAGCTGGCACTGCCCTGACCCTGCCCAAGCACAGCCAGTGAAAGGACAGGCTGCTGTGAAGATGGGGTGCTGGGATGGCAGCTCATCCTGCTGGAAGCACACAGCCATCCCCAAGGACTGCCAACCGGGCCGTGGGGCTCTGGATATCGCTGCTGAACGGAGAGGGGGAAGAGCCTTACCCTCCCGGGAAGGGGGAGTGGCACCACACCATGCAGGTCGATAATGCACCAAGAGAGCCTCAAAATTCACACCTGGGCAGTGGCCAACACCAGCACCTGCAGCTGCTTTAGGGGGGATGAACCCCAGGGCTGCCAGCATTCAGCCTTCTGAGAGAAGGTGCCCAGAGGTCACACATACCAAAACAAGGTGGCAGACCTGAACCTTCTCTTTCCAGACGTATTTCCAAAGCATGAGATCAGCTCTTTTGGTCATTCCTTCTTTGATTTGTTGTTATTCTCTTAGCTGTCGTTAGTGATCATGTAAGATAAAAAGATCTATAAGCTAGAAAAGGGGGAGTGGAGAATGTAGTGGCTTTTCTTTGGCTAAAAGCATTAAAAACACAGAATGGTGCCTTTGCTAAAAACTATCTCAACTTTAAGGGCATGTTTCTCCTTGAAATCTCTGGAAGGGCTGTGTTAAGCCATGGCAGGCTGCAGGGGCAGGAACCTGAGAGGGAAAAGTGTGTTTGCAGGAATATTCTTGCATGTCATGTCACCTGTACAACAAACTCAAACTCTCCTGCACATTGCACTCGGTGGCACCCTCCAGCATCAGGTGGTCTCACCTACAACAGCAGTGGATCTTCTGCCTGCAGCTGGGAGAGGTGTGCTGCTAGAGGTGAGCCAGACACATCATCTATGCCACGAGCATCTGCAAGTACCTGAGTATTGCCGAGCAGGCAACAGGTACCATCACCTCCACGGGGGCTCGGTTACTGTCCCCTGTGGAATGAATCCCAGTTACTCCTTCTTACAGCACCCTGGGCACAGCAACCTCATCTGCTGGTGCTAATGACCAGTGGCAGGAGCAGAAGCTGCACCAGGAACCAGTACATGCACAAGGGAGGCTGCAAGAGCAGCAGTAGCCTTGCCCCTGTGCCCAGCCGGGGCTGAGCCTTGGCTGCTCCTCCAGAGGAGTTTCCTCATCTGATGGGAGCAAGTTTCAGGTGTGGTGGTGAGGCAATAGGACACCAGGAAGGGTTTCTTGCCTAGCTGAAAGACTTGTTGTTTAGCACTGGATGCTTGCAGTTCATATGCAACTCTCTGACCATCCTTCCAGTGAGTCTCCTTCATGTGAGAGTGTTTCACCTGGAAGCTTTTGTACTTCCAACCTTATAGTGAACTAATAAAGATATTTTACAAGATTATTTCAGGTTGTGCTCTTTTCTCTCTTTCAGTCAACCATTCCATTTCCAGCAGGACAGATGAACTGCTGCAGGCAAGTGCAGAAACCTTTGGTTTGGCTTCCTTGCAATAGTTCTTTTCTAAGAACAGCAGAGGCATGGAGAGAGGTCTGTGTTCTTCAGAACCAGCACAGAAAAGAGGCTGCTCCCCCATTCTCTCATCCCATGGGTGCTACCTGCTCCTCTGAACCTCACCTGCACTGAGCAAGTGTAGCTTGCTGTGACAGAACCTCACTCCTGTGTAGTCCTGCAGTTCCTTCTTGTAGAGCTCTGCTTCACCCACATATTTCTCAGCACCTTCTGCTTTCTGCACCACGTCTGGCAGCCTCATAGCTTCCTCCTGCCTCTGCTTTCTGCCCTGACAGACAGTGAATGCAGGACAGACAGCCCCAGCCCCACCAGCAGCTGTCCCTGGCTCAGGCTCTGGGGTTGTTGGACAGACACACAGAAACCAAAAGCGACAGAGAGGAACCCTTTGATGCTTCAGCTTGTCCACCCTCCCCACTCACACCAGGGTGAGACAAAGCAGGCTGCAACCATCTTATTAGAGCTGGGCTGAGCTGTTTACTCAGTGTGCAATACTCCTTGCAGCCAAATTAACTCCCCCACAAACAACCAGCACAAAACTTACTACACTTCATCTTTACAACAGCAGCAAGGAGGGAACTGAGGTCAGTGTGGACACAGCCAGCCCTGCTCATGCCTCCTTCAGCCCCTCTCTGCCCTGCATGCCCAAGAAGCTGCAAGGAGCAGCCCCAACAAGCCCAATTTCTATTTATAAAGGCAAAGTTATTCTACAGGGGGTGTCTCAGAACTGCTGGCTGGCCAAAGGCACTTTTCAAACCCCAATGTCTCTCTCCAAAGGATGTTTTTTCAGCCTCTAAGAAGGCAAATTAAAAATAATTAAAACTCAATATTATGACTCCCTGTGCCCTAACTGATAATTAATTTATTTCAAAACGGTGGTGCCAGCCACAGACACATTGCTCACTCTTCTGACAGTATCACTGATGAGTGAGAGGCAGCCCAGCAGCAATGGGAGCAGAGAGAGGCTTGTTTTGGAGCTGCCATCAGAGGGTTGATGGATCTGTGAGGCTACATGGGAGGTCTGTGGCAGATCCCAGCTCTGCCTCCCCTCTGCAGTGCTCAAGGCTGTTCCCAGGCCAGTTTTGGAGGGAGGATATCGAGCAGAACTTCAGCCTTTCCTATGCTCTCCAGAGCTGAAGAGCCCAGCCCAGAGCTCAGCCATTCCCCAGTGAAGGCACCTGCCTGGGCTGCTCCTAGCCCAGGGCTGCCCCATCGCATCCCCAACCCTGCAGTGCCAGTGCCAGGCAGGACACTGGCAAATGACAAAAATATCTCCTCTTGCATCCATCTGCATTAGGATTGAGGTCTAAAAGGCAAAGAAATGACACAAAGCAGAATCTCAGCCAGCTGCTTCCAAAGACTCTTTATTGCCATGGGATGCAGCTGCTCTACAGCACAGCTCTGGTGCTCCTGCATCCTCTGTCAGAATCCCATTAAATTGCCTTAAAGATGTGGTCTGGAAGGGAAAAATGTTTGAGGTATTTTCTAAATTTCTGAGGTGCAATTGCTGGGGAAAAGAAAAAGGGAAAGAAGTGTTTTCCAGAGCTACCAGAGCTGAGCATGGTGCTGGGAGAACATGGCCAGGTGTGGTGAGACCACAGGACACCCCTGCAGCGAGCAGCACGGGGCTCTGCCTGTCCTGCCACAGCCACTGCTTTCACCAGGACATTTCCCAGGGGAAGCTGCACACAGGTGCTTTGGGAATGACCTAGACACAAACCTTTCCTCTGGGCAGCTACCAAAGCCCAGCTACCCACAGGTGAATCTCCCCTCTCAGAACATCAGGAGTACTGACCAAGAGCATGGCTAAGCACGGGGTTAGATGTGATTGTCCTAGTTCCTTCTCAGCCTCATCATTGCTGCTGCTCAGTGCTTTCCCTGGGAGTGCACCTTTCAGAGGATTTCAGGATGTGATGCCTCCTTGGCTGCTGTTCCCTGGTGCCTCTCCCCACCAGCTTCCTTCGGCAGCAGCCTCACCTTCAGCTTTCTAATCCAATTATTTCACCTTCAATCCCCCTCAACTTCAGGGGCATCAAACGTCAGAGCATGAGGCAGAAGCTCAGAAAATTCAGAAGGCATTGGCCTTTTCCCAGCTATCCTGCTTCCCAATTTAGCCCCAAAAGAAATCCGCTCAGGCAAATCCAATTGTGGCTGGGCTGCAAGGCTGGAAAAATGGATTATGCAAAATATCTGACATCAACAGCTTGATGTGAATGTTGAATTGAGTTTGGGAGGAGATCAAAGGGCTTAGAGCCATGGATTTAAAAGTAGGGCTAAGGCTAAAGCACCTTGACAAAAGATTACACAAATGATAGGAGGAAACAATTTTCCACCGGGTTAAGCCAGCACTGACACCACCATTACCCACCACAGGCACTGCTAGGGTCCCAGGCTGTGCAGGCTGCAGGAGGTGGAACCATCCAGCTGCCAAGTCCAATACTTTGAGCCCTGGATTCTTTGAGGTTCCTGTTTCACTACTGGCATGGTTCAAACAGGAGCCATCCAACTGCAGCACTCTCAGCTCACTTCAGTATAAACACTGCTTCCCAATTCCATTGAGAATTCTTATTTCTGTGATACCTTTGTGTTTTTCACTGTCATTATGTGGAAGTTAAACAGAAGAGGCCCCTCTGCTACTCTGCATCTGCCATAGCATCACCACCTATCTGTCTCTGCCTGATATTTGCCTTGCCCAGGGTAGCTGTCATACTTCACACCTCCCCTAAACTCATGATGTCAGCCTCTAGGAACACAGCTTTGGGCAGACACCCATGTGCTTACACAAGTCTCCACCTTCCTTTGAAGTGAAAGAAAAAATACTAGAAAAGAGGTGAAATTTTAATAAATGAATCTTTATTCCACAGATGTGTTACAAACCCTCTCCCAGCAGCTGCCCCAGTGCTCAGTGCTAGGATGCCCTCTACCACCCTGGCAGAGGACTGCTGCTGCAGGGACACCCAACAGCACCTTACCTGACCAGGTGAGAAGGGCAAGAGCTTAAAGCATTTAGGAAACCTGCAGTGTGCAACTACAGTAACCAGACACCCACTTAAAAACTCTTATATTGGTTGAGATGAAGTTTAAGGAACTGGAGATTTGTGGCCTCCCATCAAAACTTTTCTCCACAAGTCAGGAAGCTCAGTGAAGTGAAGCTTTTCTTCCAGACCACCAAGGCAGAGGAAGATTTTTTTCCCCTCTCAGGTCTTTAGCTAATAAATTATTGACTTGAGCTAGGGCCTACAAGAAAACTGGTGAGGGACTTCAGGAGGTCAGGTAGTGACAGGACTAGGGGGAATGGAGGCAAACTAGAGGAGGGCAGATTTAGAGTAGATATTAGGAGGAAGTTCTTCACTGTTAGGATGGGGAGACACTGGAACAGGTTGCCCAGAGAGGCTGTGGAAGCTCCATCCCTGGAAGCTTTTAAGGCCAGGCTGGATGTGGCCCTGGGCAAGCTGCTCTAGTGGGAGGTGTCCCTGCCAGGCAGGGGGTTTGGAACTAGATGATCTTTAAAGTCCCTTCCAACTCTGGCAAGTCTGTAAGCTTTAAACAGCAGCACAAACTGGAAGTCAGTCAGCATGTAAGCATGCCAAGAGCTAGTGTGTATGTAGAGACACCTCAGGGAGGCTCTTCAGAAGTGTAGATGCATTTGAACCCAGCACTGATTGTGTCCTACCCTAACCACTTCCTCATGTTCCTGAGCTTAACTGGTTAAATCAGCAAGACCACAAACCAGCCAACTGATCAATCAATGAAAGATGCTACAGTCATAATGAAAGGCCACAAAAAAGGGATTGCAGATCTTTTCCTGGGTGTGACCTGGCCCATTGCTCCCATGGGAAGATGACAATAAAACAGACAAGCTTGTGTTATTTTCCTGGGGAAGTTTTTCTTGCAAGTAAACCAATAAATCCAATAACTGTGAACAAAAGCATTGGTTCAGGCCAGATTCTCTTTCCACACACATGTATACATGTGGGAATACTGGTTAGAATAGCAAAGCTCAGCCTACAGCCTGTGCAAGTTGTACATCTATGTCTGTGGCTGAGTCCAGTGTAAAACCACTGAACTACTTCAGTTAACTCAGATGTTCTGTCCCTTGTCCCATTTTCTGGCCCAGCACTAATCCTCCCACTGCAGGGACACTGCCAGGCAAAACTCTGCTCTTCCCTTGTCTCTGCTCCATACTCAACTCCTTCCAGTGCAGTGAGAGTCCTGGAGTTCCCTGAGCTCATTCAGTCTTCACAGGGCAGGAAAAGCTGTTCTAGAGCAATGATTCAGTAGGAAACAGGGGCTCAAGAGGAGCAGAGTCACACCTGTGCAGAGCTGGCCTCTAAACGTGGCTGCCAGGAAGAGAGAGAAACTTCTGCTGCTGCTCAGGGTTTGGAAATGGTTTTTCCAGCCCTGTGACCCCAGGGCTCTGAACAGGCAGAAGGAGCAGAGCAGGAGGAGCAGACTCTGGTCCCCAGGAGATGCAGGGAGTTACTGCTCCACCTGTCCAGCTCACACATCATACTTTCCTCAGCTCTGCACTCCCTTGGCTACCTCTCATAACCCAATTCTCATTTCTGATAGCAGGATGTTGGTGTTCGGTAAGGTTATCAGTAGCACTCTACTCAACCTGCACTCTGCCATCCTGACCCTGCCAGGGCACCTCTTCTGTTGTCACTTCTGGGTTGATCTGCTTCTATCTCTGCAGGTGTGAATGATGCAAACACTAGTCTGCACTGGAGGCAGCACGTCTGTGGCAGGATTCCTCTCTTCCCAATCCCATCTGTCATCAGAATAAAACCCTGCCCAGGATCTACTGCAAGAAGCCACAGAAAGTTTGTTCCTTGGGGTGTAACCAAAAAAACAGAGCTGGCAAACACAATATTGTGTACACAGACTTATTCACAAGCTAAAATTGTCACTGGGTACCAGCAGCATGCAGCACATGGGTTTCAGATTGAGACATGGCTTCTTAAACCCCTGAAGTTTTCATCTGGATGCTGAGGTTGTATTATAAAAAGGAAAGCCACTACCAACCCTAGAGTAAGAGAGTCACAGTTGTAGTCAGCATCACATTCCCAGCTGGATCAAAAGTGAATTTCCTCAAAACAAAGCACTCTTTCTCCTCTGTTCTGTCACCCATCCCCCAGGGTTTACATCCATCTGCAGCATCTTCATCACCCACTTGTCCTTCCTGGCCCCATCAATGAACTCATCAAGAGACAGCTGCCCTGTGTGTGAGATGGGGAGGGCAAGATGTGGAGACAGAACAGGATAGATAAGACAAGAGAAGGAAGGCGGAAAGTTAAAACCTGTGTCAGAAAACATGCTACTGAGACAAAAGCTGTGCTTCATTTCCCCACAGAGCTGAAAGACAAACCACCATCCTGTAACTCAATGCACCCACACCTACCCCATCCCTCAGCTAACACAGTGTTGCATTTGCTCCTGCAGGAGGGTTGCAAGTCTGATCCTGGAAGCTCCACTTTGACTGGAGCCACTGCCCTTACTCAGGCTGCTGGGGCTGGGACCCACACTCTGCCTGATGGGGACTTTCAGAAGATGAGATCTGTATGGCATCAAAATCCAGACAAAGCAGTGTCCCCTCTGTGTCTCACAACAAGATAACAATGGAAATGATTTCATCCTGCTGCACCAAGTTACTCTTGATTCTATCAAAGAGATCAGAACCAAACCCAAAGTGCCTGACATGAGTAACAGAACAGTCCTAAGTGATTTCTTGATAGAGGTGACTAAAACCAGCCTGCCCAGCCCAGAGAGCTTCTTACACACGAATGCAACCCTGAGCCACCCATCACTTACCATCCCCATTCTCATCCACTAACTGAAATATCCTGTCCACCACCTCCTCTGGGGTGAGCAGTGGGGTCCTCTCCTCCACCTCTGCCCGACAGACTTTCTTCAGCTTGTAGATAGACTGAAAAGAAGTTCACAGATTAGGAGAAGAGCTGGAAAGTGAAGAGCAATGAACTCCAGCATCTTCCCAACAGTGAAGAGGTCTTTGACAAAGGCTGTGGTCTTAAGCTTTCTAGAAAGATCTGCCACTCAACAGACCTTTAATGAAACCTCTGACCTTGTGCTCACACAGCAAGGGAACTTCAGTTGCTCTTTGAAGCTGCTGCTCTCCTACTTTCCTTAAGCACATTGGTCAGACCTCAGGGTTCCTTTGCAGAGAGCAAGGGATGCGAAAATCATCTGCTTTTTGAGAGGGGTTTTTCTTTCCTCACATCTGAGGTCAGCCCTCTCCCAGGGATCTTGTTCCCAAGCTGCAAGTTCAAACCTGTATTAGTCCATAGTTTGACCCACAATTTCTGTCCCACTTTGTGACTGGAAAGGGGCAGATTTACTCTGTTCCTCCCATGACAACCACCTGTTCATTATTAACTTTACACCTGAGGCTGAAGGGGTTTGTCTGAACTCTTCCCCCAGAGGGGATTAGCAAGTGCCTAACACAACTCTGGCCAATTCCCTGCTGACCTCAAAACTATAATTGAACCTGCCCCAGAGAAGTTCCCCAGATGCTCCTGCACTTGGTGCTGCAGGTGAGAAGCTGGTCACACTTTCCAGCCTAAATGACCTACTTTCCATGGATTTCATTCCTGGTGTTTTCAGGATATTGCATGTCACCCACAATCCTAAAATATTTGAGCACCAGCCACGAGGCCTCACAAGTTCTGCTATGCAAGGGAGCAGCACTCATGGTCCAAGGCTGGCTCAAGCAGAATCCCCAAGATGTTCACCTAAAGTGAGAGCCCAGCTACTGTGTCTGACCCTCTAGTAAGCCCATGCCTCCTCTCACACCTTCACACAGTCACAAATTAAAGCCAAGTCCAGAATATAGCAGAAACCCAGAAAGGAATAATTCCAAAAAGGATTTCTGAACTGATTTGTGCATCTCAGTGCATTCTCACCAGCTGCCCAGACAGGAAACTTGGCTCCTGCAAGAGTCACAGGGTGAAAACCTCTTCCTCTGGCCAGAAAGGCAGAGCAGAGATACAGGAACTCCACAACAGGACCCAAGTGCTGCATTTCTGGGCAGCTTCAGCAGGGACCAGGAGTCTGCAGTGATTACAGCTGATCCCTCAGCCCAAGCTCCATCAAACCACTGAGCCCACAACCCTTTCACCAAGATCAGGCATTTTCACTTCATCACCATCCACAGCTGCCTTGAAACCTGATTATCACAAACCCTTTGTCCATCATTACCTTGCCAAAGAACAGTGATTGCTTAAAGCAGTGGTTAGGCAATGCCTCCTTACCTCAACAATTTCCAGCAGCTCAGGTTTATCTATGCAGCCATTCCCATCCTTGTCATACACCTTGAATGTCCACCTCAGCTTGTGTTCCAGTTTTCCTCGTAAAACTAGATTCAAGGCAGCCACATATTCCAGAAAATCAATGGTGTTATCCTGTAGGAACAGAGAAGCTGCAGCCAAATCACCTGGATAAAAACTTCCCTAAGATAATCTATGGCACACCTATTTATTTACCACCTCACAGAAGATACTGACTCTTTGGGAGGGGACTGCCATTCTCAGTGACCTCAGCTGCTTCACCCCTGAGACCAACACCCAGCCTTTCTTCCATCCTTCCCCCTTGTTTATCTTCACGCACCTGAGGAAGACTATGACAATGCTAATGTCACCTTTCAGCATGCAGCAAGAGCACTCACAATAAAGGATTCACACCAGGCATTCCTCCTCCTAAAAGCTTCAGTGAAGGGTTGTAGGGTCTCTTGCTCTTGGCAGCCCCCAGCAGATGACCCTATGCAGATCGCCACTTGCCCCAGGGTTTAGCCTAGCCCCATGCCACCTCACAGCCCTCCTGACCCAGTTTGCAAACCCCCTGGAAGGTCTGAGCTGTTCATCTCCTCCCACACTCAACTGCTCTGCAGGAACTGTGAGCAAAACCTGCTACCACTGGGCTCCAAAGGCCAGAGAGCAGGAGAAGGCAATTGAGGAACTGTTTGTATTTCCCTGCTGCTACTGGTAATCCTTTTGAGTGTTAGGTCCTGCTCTGCTGATTACACACCATGGGTGTACTTCAGCAAACCCAAAACAGAGCCAATTTACTCTTCTCAATACATACAAGTAACAGCATCCCTTACAAACAGGTTTTGTCTTATTAGGAAACCTCCTAGAAACTAGGAGTGGGATTTTGCCTTTTCTGCAATCCTTCCTGCACAGTTTCCACAGCAGAATTCAGACCTGGATCTCCAGGGGTTTGCAGGAATTTGGGTGTTGTCAGCTTCCAATTCTGACACAGGTCTGACCTGCCCACTTCTTCCCTAGCTTTTTTATCCTTTCTCACCAACTGACTTTTGTTGTCACTTCAGTAAGACTTTGCCACTGGTGTCAAATAAAGCTTAAGGCAAACTGGTACATGAGAGAGGTGACAGAATTCTCTCTCCTTTTCCTGCATTGATACACAGCAACAGACAACTCCACACTTGGATTATGATCAAGAGCTCCAGGAAGAAGCTGAACAGTTCAACAAGCATTGCTTAACCATTTCAAGATGGGAAAAGCAACCCTGTTACATGTCTTTTGAGCATCAAAAATACCACAGGCTAGCATTAGGCTGCCTCTTGCCACCAGTACCCGAGGTGTGAACTGCTGTTAGAGCAGAAAGCACTCTTTTCCCAGGTGCCTGATGCAGCAAAGGGACTCCAGACCAGAATGTCTGAACTGTTCAGCATTCCTTCCCTTCTGAGCAGCTAAAATCAATGTTTTGTTCCATGCCACCTGTTCACACTGTATACAGAAGCTTCCTCCAACTTACGGCAAGCCTGAGTAGCACTTCCCTCCCCTGTAATCCTCTCTGTCACAACAGATAAATATTCTTTTTCCCATGTAACAACCTTGGCTATTTGAGGATCTTTTAACAACATTGTCTCAAAATATGTCTGCCTAAAAGTCAACCTTTTAATCCATCCTTAGCCCCTTTAGGGAACACTGTCCCTAATTTCTGCATAGACCTGTGAGAAGACAAATCCAAAGCAGCCCATGCAGAGGAGTGCAGCAGGTGCCCCTTCCCCCTGCCCTGGCAGGTCCATCACCCCTGCCTTAGGCTCATGAAGCAGGTGAAGAAAAGTGGGAATTGCACTAAAACACCTCCAAAACACAAGAGACAGACATGCAAATTATCAGAGGAATAACTTCCCAAGCTCCTCACCACTTACCCCATTCTTATCAAAGGCTCTGAACATGTTCTCAATGTACTCTGCTGCTTCATGGTTGTCCTGGACCCCGAAGAACCTCTTGAACTCGTGCATGAAGAGAGTCCCACTGGGACATTCCACCACAAACTTCTTATACAACTCCTGCAACTCTGCCACATCAATCTCTGTTTGCTCCCCTTCAGCATTGGTGAACTGCTGCCCCATTTTATGCCTAAAGGAAAGGGGGAAAAAAAGGAAGAACAAGAGAAAAGCTCTGCCCAAGTCCTTTGTTTATGTTGTCCTTTTGCTACCTCCAGCTGCTTTTTCTTCACTCTCTCTTTTCTCCCTGTCTTGTGCCTTTATTTGATGTTAATATTGTCTTGTTACTTCACCCTTTTTGGGTATTTCTTCTTCTTCCTCCTCTTTCTCCCCTCAAGTTCTCCCTGCTGTGGTTTTGTGTGCTTGCTTGGTGATGGTGTAGCTGCTTCTCTGCACTAGGGCAGGGCAGTGTGTGGCATCAGGCATGTATAAAAATAACTAAGATCATTAGGAGATTCCCACCCATGAGTCACAGAGACCTTCAGATATTCTGAGCTGTGTCCTATTTAGGAGCAGGCTCCAGATGCTCAGGGGCCTTCTGCACATTAACAACTTCACATCAAAGACTTTGGGAGCTGAGGTTCCCTCCATACATGATGGACACTCACTCTACTACAGCTTTTCTGGAAAAAAAAAAGAGATTGTAAATGAATTGCCCTAGCAGGAGGTTCTCAGTACTAGCTGCCTGTGGGGGATGCTCCATGACTTGGTGAGCTAGGGCACAGAAACAGCTACAGAGAGCAAACCCTGGGAGAAGGAACACATACAGCTAACACTACTCACATGGGAAAACAGTAAAACTAATTAACTGCTTACAACAAGCTTTCCAGCATACAAAGTGATTGAGAGAACTAGCAAAGGCACAGAGGTGCAAACACATCTCTCACTTCCACATTTCACTCTTAGAGCTCTCAGTTAAAAATAATAGGAACAGTTTGTTTTCTTATTTATTAAAGCATTGGATTCTCCTGACTCCCCTTTCATGCTTTTATCCACTGAAATACTGCTCCTGCTGGCTCTTGCCCCTGAACACAGCCTTTTTGTTTACTACACACACAACCCACAGCTCTACCCAAGCCTCCTCCTGCTCTGCAGCTGCTTGCCACAGCCTATGAACAGACACCTCAGCCCTCCTACCAAAGATCAAACCCTGCTCTCTACAGACAACCTACTGGTCTTTCTTAGAGCCACCAGCTTTTCTCCATCTCATAGCAGGTGTTCAGAGGCCAGCCATTATCTGTGTCAGCTGGAGAGAGATGACCTGTAGCTATAAAGGTGTCTGAGCCAGGCTGGTATCTAGGTAGGGTTTATATTTTAAGAGGCTTGGGAGCAGTGTTAGTAGGAAGCAATAGCTTCTCTGTTGTAATTGTGTGAAGGCCTAGAAAGGTTTAATCTCTTTTCTTTTTAGGAATTTTTATTTCTCATTGGTTTAGAAAGAATTTTTTCTGCATAATAAAGCCACTTGAGAGTACAGCTCCTCACACCCCATTGCAAGAATAGGGCTTGCTCTGAACCTACTTGCGGTGAGCAACCTGTCAGTGGCTCCACACTTGCAGGTACACATAGAGGTTTGCAGCAGTACAGAGTAACTTTGCTCTCCTGTACATAAGGACTCCCAGGCCAGGTGTGGTTTCACCTCAGTCTTCAGCAAGAATAGAATAAGGGCAGTACAGCAGATGTGTGGAGATGGATGGGAAGGACCAGAGGAGTTGCCAAAATGGTCAAGACTGCTTTCTCTCAACCAAAAGGTACATTTTTATCTAATGACATAGAGGAATCCTGTTTGTCTATCTTTGTGCCTGGAAAAATGCAACATGATTAACAATCCTTCTGTTTGTAACTGCTTCAACCAAGCTTCAGCTTCTGACTCTAAGATCACTTGCCTGCAGCCCAGCACTTGGAGGTCTGGTTCATCAGAAGAGGTTTCACTGGATCTATCTCAGCACTTGCCTCTTAGGTAGATTTGACAGAAAGAAGGTTTTTATCAGCCACAGCCACTGTGGTGTTTATAAAACAGTTCTGCCACAGTCTCAGTTTCCCCATGCTCAATTACACACAGGAAAGAAACAGCTTTTTCCCTCAGTGATAGATCTTGGCCCATGTCTGGTGGGGGCTGGAGTTCCTTCTGGCTCACAAACAGCTTTCAAGAAGCAGAGGTTCTGCTGCTGGGACAGGGCTGGGCTGGACTCCTGGCACTTCTTCGTGCAGCACAGCTCAGGAGCTGTGGTGTGAAGCCTTCCCCCATCTTGTGCTGCTCTCCTGCACGGAGGCTGTGTGCTGGAATGTGAGTGCTGAGAGCAAGAAACAAGACTCCACATGCCCAGGATGTTGTCTTGCCTCATTGCATAAGTGTGTTTTGCCTTATGGGAACTCAGTGATCTGTTCCCAGGAGAGAAAATGGTTCCCTTTTGTTTGGATGACTACAATCTTCTCCAGCCAGGAACAAAGGACTGCTAGAGACCTGGCTTACAGAGCCTCACTGGTGCTATCACAGCTATCATGACACAACTGTGCTGATAAAAGTACTGATGATAATTTGGCACTGAAATGAAGTGAATCCTATAGCTCCTGGTATGGAAATTCCTCTACCCGTACTCTCCTTGTCCCAAGAGTGTGCTCTGCAGACTCTACTGAAAGAGCTGCTGTCTCTCAGCCAGGAGAATGTTGCTTTATGAAGTGCAGTTTATCAGCCAAAGGATTTCTCCATTTGGAAAAAAAAAAAAAAAAGGCAAATGGAGATTAAAAAACAAACAGAGAACCAAAAATTATTTCTTGAAAACACTGTAATAAGGAAGTTGGGGCTATTTGGCTGCCCAAAGGGTCAGGTTTAATGCTTTATACGTTATGTCAGAGTAAACACCATGGATGATAAGTGGCAAACAGGTAACATCTGATTACATGTCCTGCCCAAGGAGCTATCCCTGGATGATCTCCTGTACAGCTCAAAAGCTGCAGAGTTTCCCAGCCAGGAGCATGGAAAAGGCAGCTTATTTTGCATCAGCTCACCAACACAACATGCTGCCACATGCTTCAGCAGAGGCTGGGAGAAACTCAAGGGAAGGAGAAAACACAACCCAAACCAAACCCTGCAGAGAGCTGGGAAGACTCATCTGCTTGGCATCTGCATTCCCACTTGGGAAAGGCAGCAGAGGCTGTGACAAGTGGCAGGGTGCAGGCAGAGGACCAGCTGCACAGAAGCTGGAGGCAAGGCCAGACCCTTTGCCTACACTGGAGCAGCCCTCAACTAGTCATTTTACTGTGTTGTTCTATTATTTCAAACACTCCACCCTGACCTGCCCCAAGCCCTTTCTCAGGGGTTGGGCAATCTCAAGCATCCTTACAGAGGGTCTAGAAAGAGCCAAGCTCTGCCCAGGGCTGCTCCCAACCCTCCATTGCAGGCTGTGTGGGTGAGTGTAGCATTGCCCTTAGTGGCTGCTTCCAGAGCTTCCCTGAGCTCCTGACCACAACGAAAGCCAACCTGAAGCATCCTTAAATTTACCTCTTGCCAGGCAGGATGGACAGGTGGACGGGAGGAATGCAGGGAGGGTGAACAGCAGCTTTTGTGCTGACCTGTTTGAGGAGAGATCAAAGATCCCTCATACTTGGGCTGGAAGTCCAAGCCAGCATCTCCATGTGTCTCTTCCCAGTCACTCACCAAACTGGCCACACTGTTTCCCGTTTAATAACACCATAGTGGAAGGTTATTATAACAGGAGCCACCGTCCCCTGTTTTGCATGACAAAAATGGTCATGTACAACTAACCAAGCCCACCTAAACCCACCATGGTAGTCTTGTCCCACAAAGAAACACTGACCTTTGAGTGGCACTTACCTCCTTCTGCTTATCACCAGCAAGATTTTATGATGTGCTGACAAATTCCTGTTAAGTGCCACCTCTCAGTGGCATGAATGAAGCCTGAGATATTTCCCTTCCCCTTGGCACCTTGCAAGGCAAACCCTCCATGAAAAATGCAGAATGTGTGAAGGTTTTCAAATTTCTGCATAGTTCCAAAATCCTGGCACAGGACTGAGCTTTGGGTGGGAGGCAACCTGGCAAAAATCAGGATTCAGCACTATCTGTGGTGGTTGTGATGGGATGGAGAAGGGAAATTCCCACTGTTTTGTTCTGGTTCATTGAAACTGAGTGGTAAAGCACTTGTGTGATCTCCTGAAACCAAGATTCACCACTGAGTCACAGCTCTCCACCTACGAGGAAAGGCAATGAAATGCGAGGCTGGTGCAGGCAGCAGTGGAGGCTGCGGATGGGCTGGGGGGAGATGCTGCAGCCTGAGGTAGGTGTGAGTGGGGATGGAGGCAGACAGAAGGAACGTTTTTTGGCTTTTCAACAAAACCTGCGTGCCTGTGGCTTTGTCTTAATCACTGGAGTTTTGCCCTTGTTCTGTGGGTCATATTTGCTTTGAACTGTGAAAAACTTAGGAGGTTTTCTTTTCTAAACGTTCTATTAAAAATGAAAAGGAACTAAGTAAAACGGGAGAGTCCAGCAGGGGCTAGGAAGATGCTGAGGGCACTGGAGCATCTCTGGCAGGAGGAAAGGCTGAGAGCCCTGGGGTTGCTTAGCCTGGAGAAAGGCAGCCCCAGAGAGGAGCTGCTCAGTTCTGAGCAAGAACTAAAGGCTGGGGGCAAGAGGCTGGGGCCAGACTCTGCTCAGTGGTGCCCAGGGACAGCCCAAAGGGCACTGGGCACCAACTGGAACCCAGGAGGTTCCAGCTGAGCAGGAGGAGAAACTTGTTTGTTGTGAGAGTGTTGGAGCCCTGGCCCAGGCTGCCCAGGGAGGCTGTGGAGTCTCCTGGCGAGAGATTCCCAAGGCAGCTGGAGGTGATCCTGAGCAAGCTGCTGTGGGTGATCCTGCTGGAGCCAGGGGGGTTGGATTGGATGATCCCCAGAGGTCTCTCCTAACCTCCGCCGCGCTGGAATAATGGGATTCTGTTTGAGTCTCGCCCGCAAACCTCCAGACAGGGTCAGGGGACTGGGCGCTGCCGGAGCCCCGCGGACAGGCGCGGAGTGGAGCGGAGCCTCCCCCGCAGGTGCGGGGCGGGGCAGGCAGTGGCGCGGCTGCGCCCAGCACACCTGGGCAGGTGAGGGCGTGTCCGGCTGGGCCGGGCCGGGCCGGGCGGTGAGTGCTCGTCAGGGCCGTGTTCCCCTCGCCTCCCGGCCGCTGGGCCCTGCGGGGCAGCCGGATATAGCCCCCGCGGGTGCGGAGCCGCTCGCTGACCCTACCGAGGGGTAAGTAGAGAGGGGTTGGGGGTACTGGATAGACCTCCTACAGGCTCGAGCGCCACTGAGCCCTTCGCGGACCTTCGAGGCGGGGCTGGGGGTTGGCTAGGTGGGATTGGGAAACACGAGGTGTCCGTGGGGAGATTCATGTCCCGATCCCGGCTGGCATGGGAAGCAGGGGGGCTGGGGGTGGTCGTACGGCTGCGCAGGCGGGAGGGAGGGTGACGCCCGGTGGAAATGTCTACTGGTCTCTCTCTTCCCTACCTGCTCCCGTGGCTTGTAGTGTATTAGCCCTAGGCTATGTCTTTCAAGTTGGTGTAAACCGAGGTCTGGAGTTAGGGCGAGTGTAATATGTGCTCTCAACCCCACCCCACCCGGGTTCACCGACAGCTGTTACCACCCCGAGATCCCAAATTATCTCTAACTTATCCACTTTCCATCTCAGTGGGCTATCCAGGCAAGGCAGAGAGCTGAGGTTACCAGATTGAGGTGAGGACTGGGAACTGTAGGAGTTACTAGTGCTCAAGGTGGGTTATCATGACGGAGTGGGGGCAGGGAGACTGAGGGAAAAGTGATGTCCAAGTCTCTGAAATGTAGGAGCTTTAGGTTCCTGGTGTAAGGAAAAAATTAACTGTTCGACACCTGGATGGAAATTCAGCCTGTTTCTCTGTGGGAAGGCTAGTGTTAAGGGTTGAGATGTTTGCCTTTGGAAAAATGACTAGAAATCCACAAAATGCAGGATAATGTAATCAAACAAAGGTAAGGAGCAAGGAATGAGGACTGTGGTATGGCAGAGATAGACTTAGAGAAGACCCTTTCCTCCGTCAGAGGCTCTGTCAGGTTTGGAACAGGAGCACGGAACACATTTGAGTGTGCAGGTGGAGAGTGAAGGAGTCTGTGCAGTGAGGCTGAGGCAGACCTCAGGTGATGTTTTCCTTGTGCACTGCATGTTGTTACTCTGGCTGGCACCACGCCGGAGCCCCAAGAGTCACCATGGTTCATTGGGGCTGTCCCTGACCTTGGTCACTCCTCTGCTGTCTGGGAAGTGGCTGCAGGATGTCTGCTCCTTGAGTTTCCTTGAGTTGTTCTCGTTGGGGTGAATGTCTGCCCTCCAAGGGAAAACATCTGACTTAATAATGATTGGGGTATAGGGAATGATTACATCACTGATCAGAGATGCATTAGCAGCACAAGGATGTGCTAATTGCCTCACCACCACCTACCAGCCAATTTGAGTGGGAATAAAGGGCATTTGAAGGTTCCTCAGTATGTGCACTGGGGAGCCTTGAGAGAGGGCCAGGCAGATCCAACTCATAGTGCAAAGACATTCCCTGAGCTCACCCTCACAGTTCCTGAGTGGGAGCAGCCTCTGGCTTTAGTGGACCCCAGTGGATTGAAGTTGAAGGTTGGAAGAGGCTGACTCACTGTCTGAGCAATGGGATTCAAGTCAATTTGCTCTGGGTTGTTGTGTCAACAAGTCATCAGTGATAAAAGGTCATGAAGCATTGTACTATTACATCCTGACAGACCCTGTCTGTGATCTGGGGACAATCCAGACCTAATCCCCCAGCGCCAGCCCACCCTGCACATGACTGAATTTGTTTTCTTTGAGAGAAGTGTGAGTTTTTCTGCCTGCTCTGTGGGTTTGGATTTACTCTTGGTCTTGCAAATGTCTGTGTACAGAGTGTGTGTCCTTAGAGGCACTGGGGACAGCTTCTAAAGTTAAGTGTAAAAGAGATGGTTGAAGCAAACCTAAGTTAGGATTTCTCTGTTACCATCAGAAGCCACTTTTTTGTTTCCTTTGCAAGGGAAATCAATACCTGGTTTTAGGTCTCAACTCTAAGTCCAGGATTAATCTGGACTTTGTGTCTTTGCAAACATGCTACTGAATGTTTAACTCTGATTGCGTTTTTGGCAGGGATCACTAACACAGAAGAGTTTCAGAAGCACAAAGATAATGTTGATGATTGCTTCCTGATCTTTCACAGCTCCTGGGAAGCAGTCTGCCAGGGTGCCCAGCTCCTTGACAAAGCGTGTTTTCAAACTATTACTTAGAGGTGATTTGCAATTCAATCTGAACATTTTCTTTGCTTTACAGATAAAACAATTTGTGTTCAGATTAATTTTGTGTGAACACTCGCATCTGAGTGGGATCTGTAGGTATTTGAACAAATAAAACCTGTTCCTAGACTAGTTCTTGGATAGGATTTTTTTAATCATCTCTATCTCTACTACTAGGCACATTTTGCAGCTCCTGCAGCAGTATTCAGGGCTCAAGACAAAGTTTTTACCTGCTCTCTAACTGCTTTATTAATGGGAATATTTGTGACGTCTCAGGTCTGTTCCAGGAAGAATACAGCAAATGCAGCTCCAAAGCACAAGTGTAGCATAAAAGCCCCCTCCCAAAATCTACAGATGCCAATTCTGCCTCTTCCACAAAGGGAGAGTCACTCATTTTGTTTGTTTGACTTTGTATCTGTTCTGCTCAAGAAAAATATTGTTGTTTGGCTGTGAATGGAGTAGCAAGACAGGACTACTTAAACTGCCACAGCTTGGATCTGCTAACTAGAGGATTGTTTCTGAAATAAAAAAACCCCTAAACATTAAGTCAAGATCACTTGGTTTTTAGTAAGAGTGCAGGCAGACCTGCAGTGCGTGTCCTTCTGGATAAACATCCTACTTATTACAGGTCAGTGGTGTTTGGGAATGAATATACTGCAGAGCATTCAAGAAAAAGTCATTAAATGACTTTCAGAGGTCTTTCTGAGTGATAAAATAATCTCCTCAGCTTCACCCTGCTGCTCCCACCTGCACCTCAACTGGGTCAAACCCCTCTGTTTCAGCACATGCGAGTGCTTCTCCTCCTTGGTGCCAGTCTGACAGGGCTGCAGGAGAGCTGGATCAGCTCAGCTCCTTCTCTGAGGCGTGCGTAGAGGCTTTTGAAATGCTGCTGCTGCTGCTGCCTGTTCTTGCTGTGGCTTGTTTGTGGTTTTATCTCCTGTGCAGCTTTTACAGCTCAGGTTGATTAGGACTCGCCCTCTGTGTGCTCTGCTCACACAAATAACGTCTGGTCTCTTTTTACAGCCATATTTAACAGTGCATTGTTCTGCTTGTAAACAATTATGGCCCTTGCTCGGTGATGCGTTGGTAAATGCTCCTGGCGAGTCCTCTAGCTGAATGCCAGGTAAAGGTTTCAGCTTCAGGGACACCACAAACAATAGCAGTAGTATGGCAGAGGGTCCTTTCTCATGACATTAACTTAGGTTTTTTTAAAGCCTGTGAGTCTCAGCTGACCTGCAGCAGTTGGTCTGCTACCATTGCTCTCTTTGGCAGACCATGGCACTGCACCCACGGAGAGTTCGCCTGAAGCCGTGGCTGGTGGCCCAGGTTGACAGCGGTATGTACCCTGGCCTTATCTGGCTGAACCGGGAAGCAAAGCGGTTTCAGATCCCCTGGAAGCATGCAACTCGGCACAGCCCACAGCATGAGGAGGAGAACACCATCTTCAAGGTGAGGGAGGGGAGAGCTCAGCTGCACTAGCTCTTAAACAGAGACAAAGGGTTGAATTGTTGGCCCAGGAGCTGGGCAGGCATCTCAGTAGCTGTTTCCAGGCATATTTTATCCTATTTCTTTGACCTTAGAAAAGCTACTTTGTGCACCTGGGTGCCAGCTTGGCACTGCCTTTAATGGTGTTGAGTTCTTTAACCCTTTCCAACCACCAAAGGCCAGATGATTGCATGGACTCTGGAAGATTACTACTATTTGTGTTGACTACTAGGGTTAGCAGGTGGTAGCTGACCTGTTCTTAGCAGCAAACCATTAAATGCTGTTATGTAAATCCCAAGAGGTCCACCGCAAACTTCTAGTACTCATCACTGCTGTCCCTGATACCTTTATCCTAAAGGATTCATTATTAATCCCCCACTCCTTTGAGGGATTTCTGACCTCTGCCTTGGAGGGATCTTGGACTGATAGTCTGATTTTGGGGCGAGGGTCAGCTGGATGCCTGTGGCTGCTCTTTCACTCTGTCTTAACTGAGCCCATTCGCCCTGTGCAGGGTATGGCTCGCTGGCAAAAGTGGGTTTTGGTATTGAACTTGAGAGACCTGGAAAAACTCGGTGCACAATCTTCTACAATTTGTACTTTCTGAACTTGTATGAAATTGCATGTTCAGAATTGTTATTTTATTATTAATTTGTATCTACATCTTCCTCTTCCCCTTCTTTTAGTGGGAGAAGCTATTAAAGTGGGAATTTCCGCTGTTGTCAGCAGAGCTCAGAGCTTCTGCAAAAGAAGGATTTTACAGTGAATTTGTTTGGAAGTTTGATTTCTGATAAAAGCTGCTCTATTGAGAGGGATGGACTGAGCACAGTGTACTTTGTCCCCAGGCATGGGCTGTGGAAACGGGGAAGTACCAGGAAGGAGTTGATGAGCCAGACCCTGCAAAGTGGAAAGCCCAGCTCCGATGTGCTCTCAACAAAAGCCGGGAGTTTAATCTGATGTATGATGGCACCAAAGAGGTGCCCATGAATCCTATTAAAATTTATGAAGTGTGTGATATCCCTCAGTCCCAGGGATCAATCATTAATCCAGGTGAGGACCTTGCTGACACGGGGCTGCTTGCTGGGCAGGCGTTTGTCCAACTCGAGCTCCTTTCCCTCCGTGGCATTAACTCTGCAGCTGCCCTTGGTGTGCAGCAGAGAGTGGCTGCCCTGTGTTACACCAGTTGTACTCAGACAGAGAGGGCTTTGAACCACACTGTGCCTGTATGAAACTCAAAGCTGTACACACTTGCATGTTTTCAGTCCAGTGTTAGCAATAGTTCACCTCTATCCTTAGCTCTCTGGAATTATATAGTAAACTGAAAGTATTATGTTGTACAGATCAGATTTTTCCTCTTTTTTACTTATATACACAGATAAATTTCTAACACTGTGCATAACCAGTATGAAGATTACATTATTTCTTCAAGAAATGCCTTGCAGTGTTCCACACCAACTGACTACCCACAAGAATGTGCTTGTTCACAGGTTCCACTGGCTCAGCTCCATGGGATGAAAAGGATAATGACCTTGATGATGAAGAGGAGGAAGAATTGAATCAATCCCAGCATGTCCCTATTCAAGAGACATTTCCATTTCTCAATATCAACGGTTGGTGGCACAGACTAATGTATTAGTGAAGGTATTTGCCTGTAAACTGGTGCATGTTGGAAAGAAATCCTTGCTTTATTGAAGAATTGTTTTCTTTCTGTAGATTCTCCAATGGCTCCTGCCAGTGCAGAAAACTGCAGCCCTGAGGCTGTGTGGCCAAAGAACGAACCTCTAGATATGGAAATGCCCCCAACTGCGCTGCAGCACGACTTCTTCAGCAGCCCTGAGCTCTGGATCAGCTCTCTGCCAAGTATGTATATGGACTGGTAATTCTCCCAGCATTGTACTTTAAAATAATCATTATAAAAAAGAAAATGGCATTTTGACTTTTTCCTGGGGTTGTTTGCTTGTTAGCATGGAGAGCTGTGTTGTTTAAACATACCTGTGCCTTCAGCATGGACTGCATGTGTGTCTCTGCTGCTGATGCAGTACACACAAAGGTCCGGGAGAAGCCATACTGACAATTTCTCTCTCAGTGACAGACCTAGAAATCAAGTTTGAGTACCGGGGCAAGGAGACCGGACCGACGACGACTGTCAGCAACCCACAGGGATGCAGACTTTTCTATGGAGAGCTGGGTCCTATGCCAGACCAGGAAGAGCTCTTTGGGCCTATTAGTTTGGAGCAAGTAAAGTTTCCAGGAACGGAGCAAATCACCAATGAAAGGCAGAAGATCTTCACAAGTCGTCTGTTGGATGTTATGGACAGGGGACTGATCCTGGAGGTCAGTGGCCATGCCATCTACGCTGTCCGGCTCTGCCAGTGCAAAGTGTACTGGTCTGGTCCTTGTGCACCTTCCTCCACCACACCAAACTTGATTGAGAGGCAGAAGAAGGTCAAACTGTTCTGTCTGGAAACATTCCTGAGTGGTAGGTAACTTCTGCTTCTGGAAAAAGGCTTTGGATGCTGGGCTGGGGCTGGGTGTCACTACTGGAAAGGGTGCTCTGTGCTGGGGCACAGCCTGGATGCACCAATCAGTTTGCTTGTGTGTGAGGTATGGGTAGGGGCCACTGCATCCAAAACTCAGTGGACCACAGAGCAGGTGTGCATTGAAGAAAGCAAACGTACACTGATTTAATACACTAAAAACCACTGGAGGGCCTTGCTTTTAAAGAAAGCTGTTCTGAGTGCAGTAAATAAGCTGTAATTGGGTACGTGTAAGGGGTGGCTCTGGCAGAGGACAGCATGTAGGTGAGACCTGGGATGATATAACAAGGTGAGATGCGGTGTCTCTAACCGAAAGAGGACAGCCCTGCAGCATTCTGCTTTCCTTCCCAGAGCTGATTGCCCATCAGAAAGGACAAATTGAGAAACAGCCACCATATGAGATCTACTTCTGTTTTGGAGAAGAATGGCCTGATGGAAAACCCAGGGAGAGGAAGCTGATTGTGGTTCAGGTAGGAGCTGAGGCTCTGAAATGACATGGGCCAGCCTTTTTGGGGCCAGCGTGTTGGCTCTGGATCAATGCCCACAGATATCAGAGACCTGCTCTTCTCTGTTGTGGTTACTGGAACCTTGAAACCCCAGTAAGACTGGTGGGTTTTGTCATGGCAGACAGAAACGCTGTGTGTGGCAAATACCATCAGTCTGTGAGTGCACTTTAGGCTGTTGTGGAAACCATGCCCTGGTTGCAGGGGATTCCTGCAAAATAACAGGAATGTGCTGTGTGACTGTTAGGCTAAACCAAGTCTCTTTTCCTGGAGCAGGTCATTCCAGTCGTGGCCCGCATGATCTATGAAATGTTTTCTGGTGACTTCACACGCTCCTTTGACAGCGGCAGCGTGCGACTCCAGATCTCCACACCCGACATCAAGGACAACATCGTGGCTCACCTGAAGCAGCTGTACCGGCTGCTGCAGAACCACCAGGAGGGGTGGCCGATGCCAGCCCCTGCCCTGCACATGGCACAGCCACTCCCAGCACAGTGACAGACGCTTTTGCTTTGCCTTTCCGTTGTACATACAGAAAAGTGCTGCTTACCAAGTGCCTTGCCTAAATCTGAATAAACCCCTGTACATCTGGTCATCTTGACTATTGCAGCAGTCTATGGTGCTTTTGTTTTGCAAGTGTTCAAAACAGGGGATTACGGGAGTACCTCTGGCTCCATTGCTGTTTTCAGCTGTTTGCTTAAGCAACCAATATGTATAAATCAGATCTTTCAAGGCTGTAAAATTTTTTAAACCCATTACTGCCACCTTGTATATAAATAATTGATTATTGGGGGGGGGGGGAAATAATCTGTGCTCTATTAAAACCACCAGGAGAGTTATCACCTTGTCTAGTTTTATTTTTCCCTTTTAACTGGTCTGTAGCTGCAAGATGACACTTCCAGCGTTGGGGTTTTTTTTACAGGTATGTATCACACCATGTACATATCAATATTTTAATTAAACAGCTCTGCATGCTCCCAGAAGCCACCTGAAGCTGAAAGCAGGCTCATGCTGGGAGATGGCTCTGTGCTGTACATCCCCCTTGGTGCTTCCTCAAGCTCCTGCAGGGGCCTGCTTCCACACGTTCGTTCCATTGTCGGCGCAGCAGCTAAAGCCCAAACCTTCCCGGGCAGGCCCTGGCCTGAGCCTAGGCCGCAGCCGAGCGCCTTTTCCTGGCACGCCCAGGCCGGGGCGGAGCCGCCTTTCCGGGCATGCCCTAGCCGCTCCGACCCGGAAGCTTTATGCCCGGCGTTGGATTCTCTGTAGCGGCGCCGCGGCCATGGGCACGGTGGAGGCGGAGGCCTCGGCCGGCAGCGCCCTGTCGGTGCCGGGGCTGGTGGCGGCAGCGCGGGAGGAGCTAGGGCCCTGGCAGCGGCGGCGGATGCCGGCGGCCCGAGCCCTGCAGCTCGCCGGGGAGGTGCTGGCGGTGGCGGCGGGGCTGAAGCCGGCCTTGCTCTACGACTGCGGCGCGGCGGGGCTCGCCGAGCTGCGGCGGTACCTGGCACGGTTAAGGGAGGCCGGGATGGCCCCCCACCGCCTCCACTTGCTGGGCGCAGAGGGCTCGACCCTGCTGCTGCACCCGGGGCTCGCCCGGAGGAGGCTGGCGGCTGTGCTGCAGGCTCGCCCCGCTCCCTTCATAGACGTCTCGGCAGGGAAGCGTTGCCCGGCTCTCTGCGGGCCAGCGGAGGTTGAGGAGATCAGGGGCCACCTCACCGATCTCCTTGCCCACCTAGGGGCTGCCGAGGCCGCCAGCACCGGCCCAGTGTCCTCCAGTGAGGTTGTCCCCACGGGCTGGAACCTCTGCACCATCGTTGGGGTGCTGCTGGGCTACCCAGCAGTGTATGCCTTTGCCATGGAGGAGGGTGCCGAGAACTGCCTGGCGCTGACACCGCTGAGAGTGTTCACGGTCCAGGCCTCCTGCCCCAGGATAAAGGACGGTCTCAGGGTCCAGATCTACTCCTTCAGCATCCCGGAGAGCCTCTGCATGGAGCTGAAGGAGGTGCTGGACACCTGGTGCCACGAGCTGAAGGAGACTTTCAGTGCACAGAGTGACTTTGTAGACCTCTGCATTGCGAGCGAGGTCGTGTCTCTTCAAGCAGTTGCCTTATAAAACACAAATCTCAGACTTTTTGGCTTGTTTCTGACTTGCATCAGGGACTGAGGCGAGAGATCTGTTTCCCATATGTGAGGCCCCTGAGTGTCAAAGGCTGAATTTTGACTATCTTGGGCTGTGGACCTCATAGGCCAGTTGCAAATCAAACCCCTGTGTTTCCCAGAAGACCAGTGCGTGGATGTACGTACTCACAGCGGTTCTGCAGCCTCCAGCTGGACTGGGGAGTGTGCGCTGTAAAGTCAGAGTATAGTTACTTGCTGTGAACAGCTGAGGAGTAATGAAAAATTGGAAAACCAAAGTGCTTTGAATTTGTGAAGTTTATTGTCTTCTCCATATCTGCTGCTCATGCAAGCTGTCACACACCCCTCATAGCTGAGCCAGCTCTTGAGCGAGGGGCAAGTGCTACTGTACCTGCACAGTGCAGCTCCAAAAGTGGCTTAAAGCCCCAGTTGTTGTCAAATTAATGTGTGCTGGCAGTGAAAGGGATATGGATGTGGCTGTGAGGATGCTTGGCCACGAGGTGGGGGGCCAGGCTGGGCCTGCAGTGGGGGAGATGGGACTATTGCTCAGGATGTGCTATACACAATGGCTAAAAAGCCTCCCTGAGCTGGGGTTTTTTGTCAGGTACCAGTAGACATGGTCCAGGGTTGGATACCTCCCGTTTAGGGAAGGCAATAAATAAAGGGAAAAAAAAAAAATGTAGTCCTTGTAGCTTCCAGACTGAAAAACAGGGATGCTGGATCCCAAGGGCATTAGATGCTCCTTCTCTGCTGTCCCTGTGAGCCCTGCCAGCAGGAGTTGGGGTGGCTTTGTCCCTCAGCACTGCAGGAACTGCGCAGCACAACCTTCAACTGACAGAGGAGACCCAAAGCAGCCAAGGTGAGTGAACTCCCAGTGTTTATTTGGACCACAGGAGTTTGTCTGGAGTAAGACCAGCTCAGGATATGAACCAAATGGGCAAGTACAAAACAGCAGAAGGTGCGCCACGGGGAGGGCATGTTGCTGTTGGTGAAGGTCAGTTCCTGCAGTGAGGTTGGTCATCGAGAAGGTCTTTCATGGTCTGTGACTTGCAAAGAAGGTGGCTACGGCCACTGCTATCACTGCCACCAGGAGAGGGATCCAGTGACCGCACCGTCTCTGCCAGGAGAAGCAAGTGTTAGCTAGGAAATGAATGAGGAGAGGAAATTTCTCATCCCAACCCTAGCAAACATTCATCTGTCCACACTCCACAAATAAATGGGGAATTTTTCCCGGCCCGATCTGCAGCCCCAGCCCAGCAGCACTGGGAGCTGGGGTAAAGAATGTCTCCCACCTTTGCCTGCCTGCTCTGGAAGTGGTTGAACTCCTCCCGGCACTGGCGCAGCCTGCTCAGGCAGGAGCGATACTCCTCGCTCAGCGCCTCCAGCTCCGAGCGCAGCTCCGTGCACTGCAAGCAGAGCAAGCAGCCGTTAGCAGGAGGGGTGCCCTGCCTGGAGGGGGTGCCCTGCCTGCTGGACACCCCCAGAGTGGCAGAGCTCCTGCAGCTCTTGCCACGGGCACTGCTGTGACAAGAGGATTCCCCTTCTGCCACCTGCATGTCCACATGTACCTGTAGGGCACAGAGCAGATGTCAGTGTTACTGGGAACTGGTGGTAGAGGCAATGCCTGGTTTGCTACCATCCCCTGACCTGCTTGGCTTTGCTTTCTTCCACATCACGGGGGAGAAAGAAGCAAGAGTTCATTTATGACCATGAGTGTGTGCAGGTCAGGAAGAAGGCATGGAGTGTAAACTCGTGGCAGGGTTTGCCTCTCATCCTGGACCTCAGTCTGCATTTCACCGGCTGTGGGAACAACTGCAGAGTCTTTTAAGCCCTCTGAGACATGAGACAGGCACCTTAGTTATACTGCACAATTCCCAAACCCAGGGAGCACCTCTTCTCCTGACAGCCACATACAAGTCCCTGCTGTCTGAGCAGCAGCAGGTGTGGAAGGACGAAGGACTGCTGGGACCCCTGCAGCTGTTCCCTTTTAGCTGTGATTGTGCCTTACAAAACTCTCCCCCAGGTGAGAGTGGTCATGTTAGAGAGTGGTGTTTGCAGCATCATGGTGGGATAAGTTCATCTCCTCTGTGGCTCTAGGCTCTGCTACAGTAAGTTATATATTTTTTTTCTTTTATAAGTCCTTGTTGTCTGTGTGCTGCTGTAAGAACTGAGAGGCTTTTAGTTGGCAGAGAGCAGTTTGATGAGAAAGGCTTTTTTGTGTAAAAGGCTGGAAAGCTTTGAATTTTGTTTACAGCCCAGTTGTAAGGGCATGGCTTTTGTCAGTAGGCTCTTCCTGCTATTTGCCTCTCATTTTTTTCCTCTCCTTCCTTTGTGCTCAGAGCTTCAGCTTTTGGAAAGTGCCTTTGTCTTTGTGAGACTCTCCTCAGAAATGGGTTGTGTGGTGAGGGCTCTGCTCTGCAGCCCCTGGTGCCAGGCTGCTGCTGCCCTGCCCTTGGTCCCAGGTGCGATTCAGTGACCTCCTCACCTCATTCTCCTTTGCTGTAAGCTGGGATGTCCTTTTCTGCATCTCATCCTTCAGACTTTCTGCTCCCTCCTTCTCCTCTGGGTGCTCTAAGAGAGTGTTTTGGTTTTCCTTGGCAGGAGTGAGAGGTGAGGTCTGCGTGGTGAAAACCTGGTCTAGAAAACAGGCAGGCTTCTGATGAGAAACAGCCCCAGGCTCTCAGGTTGCTTTAGATCTTGTTTACTCAGCACAGTTTAAAGATAGTATTTGTGTGCCACATGCACAGCAGAGGACACAGGAGCTGGGTTAGTTATCACAGGTCTGCCTCTGCTGTAGCTACTGGTTAATCATCTTCAGAGGAGTATTTCTAAGTAGCTGCCAGAAGTGGAGGGGAGGGGGAGTTACAATCAAATGCCTTTTATTACTTTTTTGGAGTAATTTTTGGAATTGCAACTAGAAACTAGGATGTATTTTGTTTGGGGGGAAAAAATGGCATAGCCACTGGAGTAGAATTTGCAATGAGACTCATTTATTTGTTCAGAACTCTCTGCCATCAAAAATACACTGAAACTTTAATGGTTAACTAGCAGATATAGTAACTTGCTTCGTGCAGCTTTAAAGCAGCCTTTACTCTAAACCCATGTAGACTTCTCCTAGAGCCAGGTCTAATGTTCCTGTGTCCAGTGCTGGGTGGGGGTTACAAAGTTTGCTGACCTTTCCTTTGCACTGTCACCTCCTGGGGCTTCACTTGGTTGGTCTGGTTCTGTATCAAGCCTGTGAAGGGAACAAGCCACTGTTACTGCCCAGAGCACTAAGACAGATCTCTGACTTTGCACATCTTTATCACTTACTGTGCAAGTGGCTGATGGTTGCCTCTAGTGTCACCTTCTGGGTTTGTTCTTTTTGCAGTTTAGCTGAAAAAGTGATGGAAGAAAAGGAAGGTTGATGTCAGTCTCTGGATCTGTAGGCCAGGATGGTAACCTTCCCATTCTCCTAAAGTGGAGTGGATGTTGTTGGCTATGCTGAACTTTCTTTTCTGAAGGGATGTCAGTTTTAGCAGTCAATTGCCTCTTTTTTTTTTTTCAGCTTTTTCTGGTGTGCCTCCCAGTCTATTAATTTCTGGTTTGTTGTAGAGCTGTTCATGTGAGACCTGTTAGGAGAGACAACTGGCACCATGTACTCTTCCTTCATTGTGTTTTAAAATAGCCATGTGACATATCAGTGAGTTTCCTTGCTTCTGAACTGGTGCTTTAAGCCACTGTTAATGTGTATTTAAACACTGGTAACACCCACCACCATGCAGCAGCTCCTCAGGCACCCATGGGTGCTCCCTTACCACCCAAGCAGGCTCGCATTGCTGTGTTGAAGAGGTCTGACAAGGGACGTAGAAGTCCTCATCAAAGCTGAGGACTTATCTTTTTGATTCTTTTTTTGAAGTTTCCCATTTCATCCTTCCTTCTGGAAAAGTCACTTGACTTCCCTGAAGTCCTTTATCTAGTTGGAAATGACTTTAGGAGCCCTTTGGAAACCAGAGGCTTTCTTGGCAAGCTGAGGTGTGCAGCAGGTTCAGGGAGAGGCTTTTTGTGTACATGTGTGCTTGGCTTTAAGGACAAGGATTCTAAGAGTGTTTTTCCTTCTGTTCTTTGGGAGGACGGAAACACAGGGACCCCACCCCCTTCCACCTGATACCTTCCATGGCACTGATGTGCTCAGCCTTCAGCTCGTTGTCCTCCTGCAAGGCACTGGCTCGCTGGTGGAGCTCAGCATGTTCTCTCTGCAAGCTGCACAGGGCCTGGCCCAGCTGCTCCTTCTGTGCATCCACTTGCTGTGGGTGAGAAGAGCCCCAGCATCAGTCCAGCCCTGGCACCATACTGCAGGCAGCCCCTGAGCATCACCAGAAAGGAAAGACAGCCCTGAGCTGAGGACATGGCTGCACATGTGGCCACTGTGCTTCCTCAAAAGGGCTTTTTTAAAATCTAACGATCTCAACCTGGGGGCTTCCCAGATTGCATATTGGAACATTTAGGTGAATGAGCTCCCTTGGATGCTGTTTCTGCAGGGAACTGAGGTACCTGCAGTTCGCTTTGCAGAGCGTGGAGGCCGGTCTCTAGCTCGAGGTGTGCTGTGGTCATCTTGGTCAATTCAGCTTTGAGCGTGGTGTAGTGCTCTTTCCAGAAGGCAAGGTCCTCTCTCGTCACTGCCAGGCTTCTCTGGGAAGAGAACAAGGACCCACGGGTGGGCTGGGATCTACGGTCCCGTGGGACCATCCTAGACTGCCCTGAACGACATCTGCAGCGTTAGCATCCAGTAGCCTGAGCATGGGGCTGGGGCAGAGCTGCCTCCTCCTGCACCAGGGTTAAGAGAATCCGTGTGGGGCTGATGCCATCTGATGGACAGAGTGAAGAAGGGCAGAGGCTTTGCTGTGGAACCCAAGTTCCTCTGCTGCCAGGATTATTCAGCTGGTAATCTTTGGGATCCGATGGATTTATTGTTCCCACAGGTTACCTCCTGGGGTAAAACCCATTTTCATATAAAAGCTACTCCAGAAAAAGCACCTCTGGAGTCCTCATGCCCTGGATGTCTGTGTGTGTGGCTTCTTTATCTGTACTTGCAGGGAAGGGGAAGAAAGGGTGTTGGAGGAGAAGGGATTACACTTAAAACTCCCAAAGAGCAGTGTATTTGCCAACCGTGTGCTGGCCTTAATGAACCCGTTGTGAGGCTCACAAAATGAGCACAGGTTGCCACCAGGTTGCTTTGGACTTAGCTCAGTAGCTAAAAAAGGGGGACTTTTTTACATGTTTGTTACTAATTCATCCCCTTTCCCTGAAATGTGAGGTCTCTTTGTCACCACTAGAACTAGACTAAAGCAAAACCAGCCACAAAACATGTTCCTTACCTGAGAGTTTTGCAGCTGCTGCTCAGTTTGAAGTTTGTCCTCCAGCATCTTCTGAAGTGCCTCTTTTGCCTTCTGCTCATAGGTCTGCTTCTGGTCCTCCATCTCTATCAGGATCTTCTTCACACACTCCTTTGGGTAACTCTTTAAAGGAAGAAGGGTCTTGTCTGACATAAACCTAATCTTGCTAAGCCTGAATATTGGCAACCCCAGAGTCTGCAAATGCTGCTGCTAATGTGCTGTGAAACATTGCTCCAGCAAAGAGGAAAAATCATTTTCAGATCCATATCTACTCAGATTGCTCTAGAAACTGAGACCTGACCTAATTAGATGGTTGCTATTTTGTTTTCATGCCTTTCCTCACCCCTGTGTGCCTCAGCAGTCAGACATTACCTGGGTGCAGGCCTGCAGCTGGTTTTCAAGTGCTCTTAGCTTACACCTGAGTTTATCTTCGTTCAGCTGACCCTGGGGAAAGAAACAATTGAACTGAGCTGTGGAATCATGAACTACACAATGTCTCCAATGTTTTGTTAGCTTGTGTTTCAGTTCACCTTCTCCCTTCATCTGTGGTAGTGTGGCTAGGTTTTGTTGAAGCATCTTCAGCTCTTAGCATTCAAAGAAGCCTTTGCAATCTTGGAATAAATGGGATATGGGGGAAGCAAAACTTTCCTGCATTGAGAAGCTCTGCTGAGGCAGCTCTGCTGGTTACTGAGTGCAGGTGGCTACAGTGGGATGAGGATTTGGGGTGAGTCTGGGGCTCCTACCTGTTGCCTACATAGAGCCTTGTTCCCTGGCTGGTGGCTCCTCCCTGCAACGCTCCTTGCCTAAAGCTCTGGCTGGTGCTAAGGTCTTGCCTTGCTGGTTCCCTTAGGAAATAGGCTGGGTCTGTGTTGCAACATCTAGCAGTTGGGCAGGGGGATAGAGAGGGCAGCAGTGATGATTCATTTTCCTTCTTGTCATCTCCTCTCAGTGTTAGTCAGGCTTCTCGGGGTTTGTGAAACCAGACTGCATGCAAATTCAGATACAATTTCTAGCAAAGAGTTCACGTAGGCTGTTTTTTCCACTGCCAAAACCAAGAACACTGCTGTCCTCTCTGCTGACTGCTGTTTGAAGTCAAGCCTCTGAAAAGCAGCTCCTTGATGCTACAGGAAGAGCTGTTAGACCCAAGCCAAACCAGATTCTCTGCTGTCTTAGCATTGAAGTAGGTTTGTAGTTCCAAAGACTAAATCTTCCCACTTCAGTTGTTGGGCCAGAGAACTGAAAGCTCTGTCCTTTGAAAGGCATTTTTGTGTGAAATATTATGGGTCATTTTCCTTCGCAGTTTATTCAGTGCTCCTCTCTGCAGAAGTTCCTGTTGGAGGGTGGAGGTGTCAGGGCTCCTGGGCACAGATGTGAAGGTGCAGAGTACAAGGCAAGGGAGCACTGGGCTCTTCCTACGCTGCGGAGCAGAAATGTGCTGGCAAACTCCTTTCATGGAGATGCAGCTTAGAAATTGGCAAAAGAACATACAGAAGAAAGATTTCCCTAAATGGAATAAACTGTCTGAGAGGACTGTTAGCAGAACAGCATGCTAGGAGGGCGAGTGAGTGTGTGCACGTAGTGGGAAAGCACAAGAAATAATGCTTCTGACTGGAAACATTACAGGAGCATGTCTTGGGTCCAGGTCTTGTGCAGGAGATGATCTACATGACAGATGCTGCTTTAAAAAAAACAAATAAACCCCCAAACAGGCTTCCTGAATGCTCAGTTCCAAACCCTCTCTCAAACTCCTCTGCATTTCTCTACTGTTGTCATTAAAGTGCCATGTAAGTATTAAACTGGTTTTGGCTGACAGCTGTAGTGCTTTGGTTGTCCTGTGATCAGTGGATTCTCTGATACCCTTTCCCTTGTCGTTTGCAACAACTTTCAAGAAATAATAATAATAATAAATGGTTTCTGGAAGGCTTCCAGTTTGCCCAGACACACTGCTTGCACCAGAAAGTAAGTCTATATAGTAGCAGCAATGTACTGGAAATGGCAGAGAGCTACAAGGTACTTCCAGAAGCCAGCCAGGCTCAACTTCAGAGGTCAGGAAGGGAAGAAAGCATATGACAGTAGCAGCTTTCTTCCCTAAGAGGAGAAGAGCTTAAAATTACTCTAATAATAACTGAGACTTGCTTCCTTCATCTGGCAGCATTTTTGAATCAACTAAGCAAGTTTTACAACAGATGGGAGGGGGATTTAAGGTGCAGACCTGTGATAGGAAGCTGTCTCTAACCTAGAAGTAAGATAGTGGGAGGGAGAAGGAACCAAATGCTTTATCCCTGCAGAGGATTCACTTGCTCCATCGAGCCAAAAGCACCCCCAAATGCGAGCAGCACCTCAAAAACGCCTCTGTGGCCATTTCAAGAGTTACTGCAAGATCATTCATGTATGCAAGAGCATTTCTTTGAAACCCAAAGTATTAGAGAGGATTTAAAAGCTTCTGCAACGAGCATTTGACATCTCACCTGGGCTTGAAAGGGGATGACCAACCCTCAGTTTGCACAGCATCCTTAACCTCCAGCTGCCTCCCAGCACACAGTTCCTGGGACGTCCCCTCCAAGCAGGCAGCATCTGCCTTGTTTGCCCTGTTTGCTCTGGTGCCAGTGCTGAGTTAATGTTTAGTCTGAGGACAGGCTGAAAGCAAGAGTTAGCAGCAAGTCCCCTCCTGCAGCAGAGGTAGCAAGCAGCAGTGTGCACCCACCTGCTCCAGGCTGAGGCTGCTTCCCACAGAGTGTGTCAGGGTGTTTTTTCCTGCCTATGTTATTTGAAGAAGCGAGCAAAGGAGGAAGGTTCTAACCACAGAGCATCTACCGCAGGGGTTTTTATAGCATCTCACCCAATCACTTGCTTTTCTGCCCTAACAAAACTTTCAAACCCCTTTCTAATGGCTTGATGAACTGTAACTTAAGCTTTGATTTCATAATCCTATGTAAAATGCTTCATGTGTTGCACAAAATGCATCAACTTAACATTACCTCCTGAGAGCAACAACCGAAAAATAGGGCCTTGGGTCAGTGGTGCCCTGAGGATTTTGTCTGAGCTGGGGGGAAATAGTTTGCAGAGCCACAGTTCAGCAGTGCACCAAGAGCATCGTGGTGCTAGGAGCCCAGAATGCAACCCCAGAAGGAGGTGGGACAGTGATGTGTGGGGAGGATGATGCTGTGGTCCTGGCCAGGAGCAGGCAGAGAGGCTGAAGCTGGGCAGGAAGGTGAGGGGTGCTGGAGGTGGGGGTTAGATGTTGTGTTCTCAGATCAAGAAACAGTCTGTCTTTTCCTCTATCCAGCATAGTGTTTGCCAGCACTTGAGTGTACCATTGTGCCTCATCTAACATTCTTATTTTGACCAAAAAAAAGGAGAAAAGGCTCAAAATATTTGAAATTTGTTTTGACTAGGAAAGAAAACTGGGTGGAAGATGGTTGGCTGGGTGTAGTCCAATTTCTCCCTCCACTTATACACTTCTGTTTGCTTTTTATTTAAGAAAAAGTGGGAAAGGGAAGAATAAAATACCCCAAAACCTTACAGAAGGAAGGGACTTTGCTTTCAGATCATCACGAAGTGTAAAGTACCTTTTGTATCAGTCTTTTGGGGCACAAAAGGGGAAAACTTCAAGCAATGTGACCCCCTAACTCCTGAGTTTGTGCTCAGGCCTCCCTGTAAGAAAGGTGACAGGAAGGAAAGAGGTTGGGCAAGCAGCTACTCACAGGTGAACAGTTCTGCACCATCTCTCCTCTGCCAGGGGACTGCTGCATGACAAACTGATAACATCTCCATGCCTGCAAAGCACTGAAGCTGAGCAGGGCTGGAGCTTAGCTCTGAGAAAGAAGGGAACACCCCTGGGGTGCTCTTGCTTCTGTGCCCAAGCCTGATCCCACCAAGGCAAAAGCTGCCCCAGCCCCCCAGGAACTGCCTCATGCAGCAATCTGTACCTGCCAGGATTTTTCTGATGCTTGCAGCAGTGTGGAGAAAAGCTCCTGCAGAATCACCATCTTCTGCTTGAGCAGCAGCTCACGGTGCAGAGCCTCCTGTGGGGAAAGGGAGAGCTTGGTCAGTGGGAGCCCCAGTGATGCTGGAGACCCCAGAGCTGCTGGGGACAGTCCCTCTTCCCCCCTCCAGCTCAGGGATTCTGCCTCTCAGGGGGTTTCAGGCAGGACTTTGAGCTCAGTGGCTTCGCTGTAGGATTTCTTGGCCAAGTGAAATTGGGCATGTAACACTCCTTCATTTAATAATAATAATGATTTTTAAAGTATTGCACTTGAAGAGCTTTCTGATAGGCACTTAGCAATGTTTGGTTCCTACCTTCAGGTAGTTGGACAGCTGCAGCATTTCCTGAAAGGGAAAGAATTAATGTTTATAAACAAGAGGAGTGTTAAAGTTCATAAACATCTCATGAACTGGCTACAAAACCCATATATTTGTTTTGAAATAGAACTGAAGCTAACAGCCTGTATCTGGGTGGAGGAGGAGAGCCCTTGCTGGGGTTCCTTTGGCTGGGTTTTCCAGGGAAGTCAAAACCTTTTCTGCAGCAACTTACAGCCCTGGAGTTAGAGCATATTTGCCATGGAGTGGATCAAATCAGGGCAGTTATGGCATGAGGACAGTAGATACCCATGGGACAGGAGAGTCTTTCCCTCTTATAGCAGGAGTGTCATCGTTTGTTTTGAAACTACAGAACTTCAGCAGCAGTCAGTGTCCAGGTCAGAAATGAGAAACAGATTGCATTTGCAGGAGTTCAAGGGTGGTCACTCTGTCTTTTGCTTACCTTGTTTAAAACTGCTATTCCACAACTAAAACAAAAAAGACAGTGTGTTACTGAGGTGAGGGTAGGGCAGAGATCTGCAGCAGCCCAGGGCTCTGCAGACTGTGGGTGCTTGGGCAGCAAAAGCTTGTGCCAAGGTGAAATGTGTTTGGGCATCAGAGGCTTCCCTGTGGATGTCTGAATTCCCAGCCTGGGGAGGGGAGGATCAGCTTACTCTGTCTGCTGGCTTGAGTCTTTCACTCCTGCTCTTAGGTCTGTGAGGGTCTGGGTTCCTGTGAAAGCAAAGAGGAAGGAGGTGAATGATCTGGTGTCCAAGGGGCTCTGAAGCTCTTCTAGTCGAGTGTCCATCTCAGCTCTCAGAAATGGCATTGCTTCTAGGATGGAGAGAAGTGGTTTAAAGCATCCAGTCACAGCAGTCACCTCCACAAGAGGTGGAGAAGAGTCCTGCTCAGATGGACAGAGAAGTAGAAGTTCAGTAATTCTGCAGCCTGAAGCTAACCCCCAGGCCTCTGGATAATCTGGAGCACTTCAGAGGGAAGCTGTAGGCCAAAGCCCTCTGCTCAGCAGCACTGGTTAAACCATGGGCTGGGCTGGTTTATCCCTTGACAGAAAAACACCTGCAGTCTACAGGGGAAAATCAGACTGGGATGGTAAAACTTAGCATGGGGGCTGCTGGGAGAGGAGCTTGGGTTATAGGGAAGCTACCAGCTTACATCCAAACCAGACAGACTTAGAGGTGGGAGGGAATTGCCACAGTGCTGTTGTGCTGGGAAATGTGAGCATCCCTCACCTACCTTGGGTGGTCACAGAGGCTCCTCGTCTGGGGATGGCTCCTGCTGAAATGCTGAGAGGGATGCTGAGGTTGAGCAGGGAGTGAGCAGGGGTCAGTGTGGAGAAGCTCCATGGGTGCTGGAATGAGAGAGAGCTCAAGTCAGCATCTCCCCAAAATGGGCTGTGAGGAATGGAGGGGAAGTGGCTGTGGCTGGGTCAGGCTTTGTACCTGCAGTAACTGGAAGAAGAACATCAAGGAGATGCCAAGAAACCATGGTAAATCCACAGAGATCTGCTGCTTTGGTTGTAGCAGCTTGAGAGCAGTGTCAGGAAGGGGGAGAAAGCCTGCTGGCTTCTGGGTGGGGCAAATGGATGGACACACCAGGACAGAACAAGGAATCCCTCCGTGTCCTCAGATACTTTTTGAAAAGATGAGGACTCGTGGTGGCAGGGAGCTGGGTCCTGGCTTGAGTCCCTGCTGCCATTTGGCTGCCTTGGAGCAGAGGTACCTGTTCTGCTCTGACATCTCCCCAGAGAAGAGTCCTCACCCCTCTGCCCCCTCCCAGCCTCTGGCCCCTTGTTACCTCTGCAGAAGTAAACAGGGGGAAGACACCCTGCAAGGACTGTGTGCATGTAAAAGCTTGTTCCAGATTCCTGCTGCCCAGCAGGTGATTAAACCTGGTGAACCAAACGGCAGCAGCTGGGAAGGGAGCTCCAGGGCATGCCTGTGTAAGTCACTTCCCTTTTGACCGTAGGTTTGGGAAGCCTCTGGGACAAACTCAGTGTACCAGGGGAGCTGTTCATTTTGCATGGGATCTAAGTTTAAAAGGAAATCCGTTTTGGCTCTTGGACTGAGGTGTTCTGTATCTCCCTATAGATGTTATTGATGGTGGTGAATTCATGGTGATCTTCTGGTTTACTATTAGCTGTTCAGCACAGGGTAGGTCATGAGTACCAGGGAGTTCCTGCATCCTTCCTGCTAACAGTGAAGGTGCTGGAGGGAAGCCAGGTCTTTAGAGCTCAGTTTTCAAGGGAAAAAATAATTGGTATAAGTGCAGAACTGTAATCTGGCAGCCAGGATGTGGAGCCTGGAGAAAATCACCATCTGGTTCAGGGTTTGGAAAACAGGGGAGGAGGACACCAGGAGGGGAAGGGACAGTGTCTACCTGTGCCCAACTCTGCTGTGCCTAAGGAAATGTACATTCTTGTCTGTGCATTCCCACTTTCGGGCTGTACTTTGACTTGGATCCTGATGCTGTTCTGATGGGTGGACAGGCTGTGGGTGCTAACTGGAGCAGGCAGAGCACTGAGCTGTGGGACAGGCATTACCTGGAGCAGGATGGGTGGTCTGGGATCCACCCGTGAGGAGGGATCCAGGGGGATGTGTGCTTTGGGATCCTGTCCCGGCAGCGTCCTTCCAGCATCATTTGGCAGGTTTCTCCTCCTCAGGAACTCCCTTTGCCGGGGACTCTGCGAGGGCTCCTCTGCTCCCCTCCCGAGGTGGCGGCAGGTGGTGATGTTGTTCCTCCGCCGCAGGTTCTCCCGCACCTCCTGCCGCCGCTCGCACTTCTCATCGTAGCTCTCGCTCCCGCGCCTGTGCCGTGCCCGAGCCTTCTCGGGCTGGTTGATCATCTTGGGAACAGCTCTGCTGGTCTCTGGCTGCCCTGCGCTCTCTGGGGTCCTCTGTCCAGATAAAACCAAGGAGGGACACATGATCTGAGTGAAAACTAATTATTTCTGAGGTTAAAGGGATGTGAGGAATTGGACACTGGTTCTGGAATCCTCATGCAATGGATGCAAGTGGTGTTCCTGGAGAAATGTCCTCTCCTTGAACTTGTGTTGGCTTCAAGCTCATGGGTAGTGCTCCCTTTTCACTGTAGGGGCTTGCTTTGGGAGGAGAGCAGAGCTTTCAGGATAGTCGGCTCCTGCTCCGGGCAGGGAAAGTCCCTGCAAACCCACAGCCAGGACACTGCTGCTGAGGCTGAGCCCGGTGGGACATGGGCTTTGAGACCTCTGAAGTGTGGCACAATTCATTTTTACTTTAATATTCTCTTTGAAATGCTTCTGAAGCACCTCTGATTTTTAGCTTAAACTTACTGAGAGGATCCCAACAGCATTTCACTATCCAGGTGTTTCTTACTGTGACACAGCTGGAAGAGTCTGGGGGTATACAAGTCTGAGCAGGTTATTCCCATGCAGTTTTCACATCCATACCATGACAATCCCACCGTGCTCACCCAGGGCCTCTCCTCTTGCTGCACACACTTGCCTTGGCCCAGCAAGGTCTGCTCAACACCTTCACACAGGGAAATGCAAGCTGGGTACCTGCCAGCACCACACCCTGTGCTCCCTTGAAGCTGGGTACAAGCTCCATAGCTTGGGACAAAACTTGTATCTGCAGCCAAGCTGCCCTAAACTCCTCAGGACATTTTAAAAGCATTTTTCAATTAGTTTTCCTTAATTTGAAAAATGGCCCCAACTGCATTTTCAATCCAGCCCCTGCTCATCCAGTTCTTCCTGTTGGGAACAGCTCATCTCCTCTCCCACCTGCACTGCCCCTGGGCTGTCCAGCCTGGCACTTTGCAGCCTGAGAGCAGCATTGGAGGAGCCACAGTTAACCAAAAATGCCATTTAAAGCAAGGTAAAGCTTAAAGAAATACACGGTGCATTACTCACCCCAAGCTGAGCAAACTGTTGAGGCCTTCTAGACAAGCTAATGTTCTATTTCCTCCTCCCGTTACCCCAAATTACCCTCTCTAATTAACAAGACATGTCCTCTATCTTTGCTTTCCAAGCTGTTACACTTCTCGCTTTAAGGGAAACAAACAACAAAAAAAGTGGTTCTTGCTGGTTCATGTTACAGCCTCGTGGTGTCAATCATGCAGGCTGAGAATGGGGTGAGAAAGAGGAAAAAAGGTGCACGTTGGTGCCTGGAGCTCGGCAGCTCCTTGCTGGCCACGGCACTGTGGGCACTTACCTTCCCCAGGGGTCCTGTCCTAGCCCTCGGCCACCACAGAGGAGAGGGGAGAGCAGGAGGTTATCAGCCACAAACATGCTCCAACTGCCATCTTCATGCCAACCACCTCATTTTGCTGCTCTCTTTCTCACTCTGTCAAACAGGAAACGTTGCAACCGCAGCCGAGCCCTGGTTCCTGTCTCTGCTCGCAGCCCGGCTGTGGGGTGCAGGGGCCTGGCTCATGGAAGGGAGCTGGGTTATCTTGGGACCCCAAAGTCTCCAGCTTCTCTCCACAAAGAGCTAGCAATTATCTTTTGGGCTATCTCCCTTTATCGGTCTCAGACACATGGAGGTTGAGAGCTGGTTCATGGAGCTGCTTGTGGCACTTGGTGCCTGAGTCTCCCTGAGCTGCTTTGGGGTAGAGGAATCCTGACTCAGGGCAGCTGTTATTTTAAGGCTTTTTGCAGATGGAAAAGGAAAAAAAAATAGTGTTTATTGGCAGCTGAGGAGAGGTCAGGAATGGCAGAAATTCATTAAGGTCTTTAGAGAAGTAAAAGCTGTGCTGATGCAGATGGTGCAGGTTCAACCAGCTGGGCACTGAGGTGGGCACATGGGGAAGGAGCACACGGAAAATCAGAGAGCTTGTAAAGCAACACAAGGTTTATTTTCACAAAAACCAGCCTGGAAGGGGATACATGACAAAATTCCCTGGTTCAAAGACCCTCTTTGGGTGGTGTGATGCTTGGCCCATAGCCTGGCTGTGGGCCACGGCTCAACTGGTTCCCTGCAGTGCTCAGCACCATGGCCTTTGGTGCTCAGTGGGGAAATGATTTCTGGAGGTCGAGTGCTGGAAACCTGCTGGTGAGCAGGAGCCTCTCTGAAGTCCCTCTTGGTCAGAAAAAGCCAGTTGCAGAAGTTCATTACTAAAAAGGACATTCTCATGCTGTGTGTTACAGGCTCCTGGTGCATCCTGTCTCGGGTTGCCAGGGTCCCTCAGCATGGGTGACGGCATGGAAAAGGGCACCCACGTAGCCAGATGAACGCCCAAATCCCTCATGCCTGGCCCACAGTGTCCTGGTGCTCTTGCCACCCTGGGGGCTATGTTCTTGTCATGTTTTCCACGTGATAGCTGCCCCTGATGAGGGAGTCGAGGAAGTCGGGGGCTATGGCTCGGAGAAGGATCACGCTGCTGATCAGCCGGCGTGGGTAATGCACCTCTCGCTGGCGCAGTGCTCCACCTCTGAGGATCTCCAGGGCACACTCCTCCTTCGGAGCTGGCGTGTCCCGGATGACGTGCGAGACAGCTCGCACAGCGCTCTCTGGAGGGGTGGGAAGAGGGAGCAGCGTTGGGTGGAGAGGCTGCCACAGGCACCATAGGCTCAGTCGGGGTGTCTGTAGCTTCCTCTGGCAAACCAACAGGCTCTGGGGATCAGATCTACTTAACAAGGCTTAGAATAGTTAAACAATTACAGCAATATTCTTCCCATTCCTTTCAACCTGCTGAGTGACCACAGGACAGAATCCCCAGCTCCCTTGGGTTTACTGCCAGGATGGCAGGGTCAAGGGGCTTGGACCATGCTTTAAGAGCTGTGGTCCCATTTTCAAAGCAAGCAGAGGGTCCAGCAGCAGCAGCCTGAGCTGAGGGTGGGTGATGGGCTTAGCTTGGCTCTGTCTGAAAATGCACTGAGTTACAGGGCTCCAGTGATACTGAGCTTACCTGTGTTGATGTAGCCCAGGATGCAGAGTGTGATAGAGACATTGACCTTGTCCATGATGAATTCATTTCGCAAGGAGCTGAAGAATCCATCTAGGGCAAACTTAGTTGCAGAATAGGGAGCAATAAATGGGCCACTAGCTTTACCTGGAGCAGAGAGACAGCGTCAGGGCTCATGTAACAGGCACCAGGCTGCATAGCTCTCCCTTCCTCTTGTCCTTCAGGTGCCTACAACATGATGACTTAGGATGAGTAATTGGTTATGGGTGCTTGAGAGAAATAAACGAATGCAGGAACATTTGAAATGGAACATATGGCTTACAGTGGCATGAAATACCTTCAGGTGTGGGTGATACTGTCCTGGTATCCTCCATATATACTTGTGTGTGGCAAATGCATGTGTAGTAGGTGGCCACGCACATCAATTAACCTGCAGTGATGAACCATTGACTGCAGTGCAGGAAGGTGTTTAGTGAGTGCAAAGAGACCAGGAGGACAAGCACAGAGTATAAATCCCCCTGAGGACTTGAATTGTGCATCCAGATTATAAATCCTATGCTGCCCCTGACTTCCAGCAGGGTGGCTCTCTGCCTCGTGGTCCTTATTCTGTCTTTTGGAGAAAAGCCACAGCAGGGGTCCTGTGTAGGCAGAGGAAGGGATGTGGGCAGGGAGACTTATCCCTTGTGTGCTCACCTGCCATGGATGAGACCACTACGATGCTGCCCTCACTCTCCTTCAGCATGGGCAGGGCAGACACAGTCATTGCCACGTAGCTGAGGAAGTTGGTTTCTAGGAGCTTTCGTACGTGCCCAACGTCCCCATTGAAGTAGTTGAAGTAGCTGGAACCAATGTGATTTAGGATGAGCATGTCCAGGCCACCTGGAAGCAGAGAATGTTTGCTCTTGGTACCTGGCATCTCAAACAAAACAGCTCCTTGAAGGCTGGGGTGACCCCAAAATGCAGTGTGGCTTGTGTTGGGGGGTGAAGAGGGGCAGCTCCCCACCACCTACCCCAGGTGTTCTCAGCCTCCTTCACCACCACCTCGGGAAGGGTGGTGTCCTCCATGGAGCCACTCACGTAGCGAGCAGACGCAGCACCCAGCTCAAGGCACCGCTCCACAACCTGCAGCAACAGCGAGAATGGGGTTGGCAGTCGAGCCCTTCCCTGGAGCCCCTGGTCCCATGAAGCCTGTCACTGTCTTGGGGCAAATGGCCAGTGCATTTCCCTGTCCCACTGGAAACCCTTTTCCTTTCATGGGAGGAGATGTGCTGCTCAGGGAAATGTTTCTGGCTGTGGACTTAAACAATGCCATGCCTGAGCCAAATATTTGGTGTTTATCAATAGGGATACAATTATATAACAGAATCGAAATGAAGCAGAGGGAACAAAAATTTTTCAGGTTCAGGGCAAGGGTTGATCAGACCAGGACTTAGGTAGACTAGTGTTGTCCTTGGTGGTGGTGATCAGAATTCACAGCTGGAGTCTGTGGAGAAAGAAATGCCAAGCAGTTTGTGGTGGTGGTGGGCATGTACTAGCACAGGCTCATCCTGGGGAAATGGTGGGATGGGTCTGTAAGGTATCTGACATCCATGTGGACCCAAGCTGGGGTGAATATCTGCATTCTGCCTGCCTGTGGGGTGGGAGGTTGGAAATGTGTTTCAGCATCCCAGCATGCTCTGCTTGCCATTTACTTTCTGCAGCTTGGCCTCTGTCCGCGCCGTGAGCAGTAGGTGAGCTTCCATCCGTGCCAGGTGATAAGCCATCTGCTCCCCGATGCCACTGCTGGCTCCCGTCACGATCACCCGTTTCCCCCGGAACATCTCTGGAGAGGAGGGCACAGGGCTCAGAGCTGGCACAGACCACACTCTCCCTCCATGCCTGGGCACTGGAGCTCCTCTCTGCCCCAGCCACCCCTCGCCTTTGGGTGTGGAGAGCTGCAGGCAGCAGCAGCAGCATCACCCTGCTGGAGTGTCCCCCAGCTGGAGTCTGGTGATTAATCCTGGGTTGGGGAGGAGCACGTGTGAGGCTTGAGCTCTGCATCCAGCTTGGTCTGGGAGCAGATTTTGGGAGTGGTCAGAGTTGATTAATAAAAGGATTAATTGTTTAAATCGTAAAACCTTCTTTCCTAAATAAACAACGTACTGAGATCAGACATTTACTGTGCATCCTGTCAGCTTTCCTGTGTTGTGCAGGCTGCTCTGACCCTTGGCACTGGGAGCTGCCTGGACCCCCCTCCAAGCCCTCATCCCTCCTGCACTTGGGCTTTTCCAGCTGAGCTTCCAAGGGCTCTTCAAATGTGCCCACACTCTTCTGCATGGACACAAGCTGCCCCTTCAGCAGCAGCCTCCCTGCTTGTGGGTTCAAAGAATGTTTTTCTGGTGACTTACCTTCATTGAAATTTTCTGGTGCTGAATAAAAATAAAAGGCCAGTGCCACTCCCAGCAAGGGGATGAAGATCTTCAGGAGCAGACCCATCAAAAAGTACAGACCCAGCAAAAGTACAGGCAGGAGCAGGACAGACTCTGTGGCTCTGACTGTGAGGAGGTAGATGTGTCAGTAGGTTGCAAACAAGGCTGGGAGCGATAGCAGTTTTGAACTGGTTCTTATCTTGCAGTAGTTTGGTATCTATTGGACCTTTTTCTTTGCACTTCCTGTGATTTAGCAAACATTAACCTACTGGAGAGCTTCGTTTTGGACTTTAGGCTGTCCCTTTGCACCCTTGTCCTGCCAGGAGTTTCAGGTGTGGTTTTTGAGAGTGTTCAGGGAAAAGCACTGGAAAGCTTTTAGCTCAGCAAAACAATGGGTATGTTGTTTGGTGGCTGCCTTTGGGGCACTCCTGTCCCCTCAGTGCAGACCTCCATGGGATGGATATCCTTCCCTATCTGTCCATTCCACACCTGAAGTAGAGGCAAGGCTTCCCTTCCTTGCTGGCTGCCACAAAGATTTACTGGTCAGCAATATCACCGTGGCACAGGTTCATGGGGTGTCTAAGGGGAGAGGCAGGGCTGGCAGAGGTTGGTGAGTTTAGACACTTATCAGTGATTCTAAGTTATCTTATGTGAGATCACAGGTGGTGGACCTTCTCACTCTGCAACTCCCTGAGAGGAGGCTTGCAGCCACTTAGGGGTTGGTCTCTTCTCCCAGGTAACAAGTGATAGGACAAGAGGAAACAACCTCACGTTGTGCCAGGGGTGGCTTAAGTTGCACGTTAGGAACAACTTCTTCACTGAGAGTGGTTAAGCCCTGGCTGAGGCCAAAGGGCAGTGGTGGAGTCGCCATCCTTGGAGGGGTTAAAAAAACCCGTGTAGATATGGTGCCGAGTGATATGGTTTAGTGGTGACTTGGCAGTGTTCGGTTACCAGTTGGACTCAATGGTCTTAGAGGCCTTTTCTGACCTTAATGATACTATGATTCAACTTCCCTGCGAAAAGCAAGTCAGTGGACTTGTGCCTGTTTGCAGCAGCATTTGGTGTTGAACAAAAAGGGGGGAAAAAGAGAGGGAAAAAAAACCCAACAGAACACACAAAACTGTTAGGGTAGGGGTAGTACATTTTATTTAATTTGCTCATATTGCCTCTCTAGGGAAGCCAATTCCTTCCTGTCCACCTTGCACTGCACTCTGTGGCCATTCCAACCTCCCTCCTAGAGGCAATGCCGTCTATTTAAAAATGAACCAATGAACTGTTAAAAGCGCAAGCAGAGGGTTCAGAAAGGAGTTCGGTGCGCCCGGGGACAAGGAGCGGGGAGAGAGGCTTGTCCCGCCGAAGCACGCCGCGGCGCTGCGGCTTAGGCTGCCAGGCGTGTCCCCGCCGGCAGAGGAGGGTGTTGGCTCGGCCAACCCTCCCGAGCCGGCAGCCGCCGTTACCGACTCCTTAGTGAAAGCGGACGGGCGGGGTCAGGGGTGACCGAAGCGCTAGTCCCCCTCGGGGCCGTCCAGGCGGTATCGGCTCCGCACTAGGTAGTCCAACAGCTCCGCGGCCCAGTCCCGTAGCAGCAGCGGCAGCCGCGTCCAGGCGTAGGGGTAGTAGAGCTCTCGGCGGCGCAGCGCCGCTGCCCGCAGGATCACCAGCGCGCACTCCTCCCGCGGCGCAGGCTGCAGGAGCAGCCGCTCCCCCACCGCCCGCACCGCGCTCTCTGCCGGTAGCGGGACGGGGTCAGCTGCGGGGCGGGGAGCCCCCAGCAAAGGCCCCAGCCCCAGGGAGTCTAGGGGGAACCGAGCCGAGGGGAGTCCCAGCCCGAGGGAGGTCCGGGAGGGGAGCTGAGCCCTGATGGGGAGCCAGACCCCAGGGAAGTCCTAGAGGGAAGCTGAACCCCGAAAAGGGTCTGGGGGATACCAAGCCCTAGCCCTGAGTGGAGCGACCCAAGGTGTTGGGGAGCCAGCACAGAAACAAACCGAGGGGCTGACAGTGTCTTGTTAATATAAAACGGAAAGACTGGGGCTTGCAAAATGTTAGGATCAGGTGTATCAGTACGTATGTCAAAAGGAGTAAATTCATGAATCTAAATGTGTCTTGACTGCCCAGTGCATGCAGAACTCCTCAGCTGCCCTCATTATGCACGTGCATTCCCATATCTTGTGCATCACTACTAATGGTAAATGGGTGGCTGGGACACCCACTGGTATTAACTAAGTGCTAGTCTGTGCCAGTCTGTATGTGGTGGTGTCCGGTTTTATGTAGCATGGAGAAGTGAGATTGAGATTTTTTTGGTGGAAGGGAGGTCAGATTCTCCCGGGCCAGAGCATGTTTGCATGCACTTGTGCCACAGCCAGGCTGGAGGGGAAAGCATCAGCAGAGGTGAGAGGGAGAGTCAGTGGCAGAGGGAGTTGAGGGGCAGGACAAGGAGGAGCTAAGAAGGCGATGCTCAGCTCCTGGTCAGCTGGATCGAACAGTACTGATCTTACCAGTATCGATGAAGCCAAGGATGCAGAGTGTGATGGAAACGTTAATGCCCTGAATGGTGAATTCCTGCCTCAGGGAGCTGAAAAATCCATCCAAGGCAAACTTGGTTGCAGAGTAGGCGACCGTAAAGGGAAACCCGACTTTACCTGGGCACAGAGTAAAGTTGTGTTATAGCATAGAAAGCTGCTGACTAAACCTCTGTTTTCCCTTCATCAAATAAAGTATTTTACCCAAAGGGAGTGGAGTTTACTGTTAGTGAAACGTCACCCTGGCACCTGAACAGTAGCATTACAATATTCCTGTCAGCTTCCAGCTCTTCTAAGGCCAGACCCACGGTTCATGTTTCTGCTGAGGCTATGAGCAATCCCCAGTAACTGTGAAACTCTCTGAGGGGAGAGATGGAGCAAAGTTTAGGCTCATGTCTCTGGATACAGAGCTAAGCTGATCACCAGAAGACTAACCAAGATACTGTCTGTGGGTGGGGACATCTGTTAGTAATTTCATTTCCTGACTTCACAGTAATTTATTAGAGTCGTGTTTTTGTGAATAGAGTCAGTCAACAACTCACTCTACAAATATTAGCTGGAACTTGACCTGTCAGACCAAGATGAACAGTCAGAGACCAATGCAGTGAGAAATGACTGCATTTCCACTTTTCCCCATAAAACTAGGGGTATGTGAGCTCTGCTGCTCTAATGAGCCTGACTGTGTGTGGAGTTTAATTACAGGGCTGGCCAAAGAGCAAGCTGGGGTGATTGGATTGCTTCAGATAACAAATTCCATTGAGAAAATGCAAGCAAAAAACCCGGAATTTGGGTTTTTGAGTGGGTTTTGGAGTGCATTAAGTAGTTATGGCTCCTGTGGGATGCCTGGTGTTTCTCCATGCTGCTTCTGACAATTGGCCCATGGTGTCTCTTGACTGAGTGCCATGCCACATCCCTCGCTCCCCACTCACCTGCCATGGATGAGACCACTATGATGCTGCCCTTGCTCTCCTTCAGCATGGGCAGGGCAGACACAGTCATGGCCACGTAGCTGAGGAAGTTGATCTCCAGGAGCTTTCGTAGGTGCCCAATGTCCCCATTGAAATAACCAAAGTACGAACTGCCCACATGATTGAGAATCAGCATGTCCAGGCCTCCTGCAAGCAGGGGAGCAGGTGTTAGTGCTGGGTGGGAGAGGGCTGCACCCAGCAAAACAGAGCAGGAAAAAGGCATCAAAAGAGATCAGGGTTTTGGGTCAGAGCTGTGTCCTGTCATCTCTGGAATAGGGACACAGTCTGGATGGGGGCTGCCAGGAAAAACCTTGTTGTGATTTTTTTTTTCCCCTGTTTCAAAACTCAAATGCCATGGCACAAGGAGATCACCCTTGAGCTGTCTGTGGGTCTGGGGCAGGGGAGGGAGAGCTCCCCACAAAGCTGAAATACTGCTTCTCTGCAGCCATGACCCATGACCGCAATAGCCATGGGCCTGATGGATAGTTTCAGACCACAGTAGCTGGGGGTGATGAAATCCAGGATTATGATAGTGGAACAGGATGCCAGGAGGGCACAGAGCTGAAATGGAGAGTGCAGTTCAGTTTGAGCTGGAGTGATGAAGCTGGGTGGGGGAGTAGGACCACAAAGGGCAGGATCTGGGAAAAACATCTCCACCTCTCTGTGCAAAAAGCAGCACGGGCAAGGCAAGATGCAATATTCTGTTGTTTGTAGACATACCCAGCAAGGTCTCAGCCTCCTTCACCACTTGCTCTGCAAAGGCCATGTCCTCCATGGTGCCGCTGATGTACCGTGCAGAGGCTGCCCCCAGCTCCAGGCATCGCTCCACCACCTGCCACACCAACACTGTAGGTCACCAACCTCCTTCCCTGCCCTGGGAAGCCTTGTGAGGTAGCAAAAGAGGGTGTCTGTGCTCCTTGTGATGTGTCCCCACATTGAAACAGCAGTTTGGAGTTTCAGGAGTGTTCAGAGCCTTTTAAGTTTCCAAGGGAGCTTGGAAAATGATTGTTTTGGTGAATGCATGACCCAAGGCTCTTTATCGATGCAGTTTGTGCTGGGATTGCATGTCTATAGGGTAAGCAGGAGTTGCTGTATATCACTGCAGTGGAATGAGGGGGTGTGTGCTGATGTGTGTGCATAGCTAAGCACCTTCCAATCCCATCCTGTGCTCTGCAGAGTGGATGTATCTGCAGGAGGGGGATTTCGGTGCGCACAGGAGCCCCAGACAGCACAAGTACCGACGTAACTGTGCCCATCTGGTACTTGTGCCATAGCAAGTACATGTGCATTTAGTCACGTATGGACCTGTGACATGAGATTGGCCTTCATGTATGTGTATGTGCACCAACATACATGTGTGAGTGCTCAGCTTGCCATTTACTTTCTGCAGCTTAGCCTCTGTCCGTGCTGTGATCAGGATGTGAGATCCCATCCTCGCCAGGTGATATGCCATCTGCTCCCCGATGCCAGTGCTCGCTCCGGTGACGATCACCCTCTTCCCTCTCAGCATCTCTGGGGACCAAGGCACAGGGGTTCAATTTATCCAAACGCTTTGGAAAAAACCCTCTCATGTCCTTCAGAGTAAGCAGTTGCCTGGAAGGGATGTGAAGCTGCAAGTGCAAAGCATCCAGCACCATCTTCCTTCTGCTGGAAGAAGCTGTGCTGAGGAGCAGCTGCAGCTCCTCCTGAAGGCAGTGACACTCAACTCTTTCAGCAGCTTTTTCCACAAGTCAGGACACAACTTATAAACACCTTGACTATTTTGTAACACAAATCACCCACTAAGTGCATGCTTTGAAACTGAAATCCAACATTTAAAAGCCATGTTTACAAGTATTGAGAAGCCTGTCCCTCTCAGCCCTTCCTGCCTCACCTGCTCCCTTGGGAAGCCTTTCTGCAGATTACTTGTTCAGTTTGATTTCAGATCTTTGCTAAAGCAACTTTCCAGTATCAGCCACCACAGAGGCTCAGACAGAGTTTGATGCAAGCTCTGTACAGTCTCTATGCACAACACTCAGATGTGGCTTTTAAGCTCTTTCCTTACAGACAGATTCACTTTTAATACTTACCCGGTTTGAAATTCTCCCTCGCAGAATGAAACCAGAAGGCCAAAACCAATCCCAAAAAGGGAATGAGAATCTTTTGCAACCTTCCCATCCTGCTGTGGAGCCAGGAAAGAAAGTATGAAAGAGAAGGGAGGAAAAAAAATCCCTCTGCAGAGGTGCTCCAGAGGGAAGCAGCGATGCCAAATCCTTAAAAACCTGTTGGCAAAGGAACTGCAACTTCCAGAGCACAGGAAAATCAGGGGTGGACGAAGGAGAGAAGCAAACATTTGGGTTTGCTCCCTGCTGGAACTGGCAAAGCTCAGCCTGACCACTGAGGCTGTTTGGGTTCTGCCTGGCTCTTTTCATATTTCCTGTCCGTTAAAATGCAGAATTTTGCACAACACCCTGGAAGAGGTGTGTCTTTGTGGAGCAGCATCAGGTTTCACTGGGAGAACATCAGAGGCAGCCTACTGCAGGTGGTTAAACATCATTTTCTTATTCTTGCTGACACCCTACGTGGGTGCCTGTGGAGATGCAGTCTGGGTCTGGTTGCTTGCAATGTGTGAGGCTCTAGGGAGCACCCAGGGGCTGCTGGGGGGGTGACATGCAGCAGGATGTGCGGCACAGGTCCTGTGCTCCCTAGGGCATCGCTGCTCTGCGCCCCGAAGCAGCCAGCAGGGTGCTGGGCAGCAGAGGCCCAGCAGCACATACTCCCTCCAAACAGCTCTGAAAATGCTTGGCTGAGGCAGAACGTGTTTTGTCATCTCCACCTACTCCTGTGAGCAGAGGAGGGATGCAGGGGCTGAGCTGAGCCTGTCACTGGGGTGTAACCATCCCAGGTCTAAGGGGGGCTGCTCAGGCACAGGGAGGTTTGCAACTAAATGTAGTTTTCTGAAGAGAAATAAGGGTCCTTGCTGCTGTGGTTTCTGCTTTCAGTTTTCCAAGAGCTTTGTTCTCCCTTTTAAGTGAATATAGTCTGAGGAGAAACCACATTAACTAGCAGCCTGAGCCTTGGCAGAGGCAAATTCAATGCCACTGACATTACACAAGAGGTATAAAGTGTGCTCTAGCTTTGGTCTGCTGCTGGCATCTTCATCATAGAGTACTAGTGCTCCTGTGGGATGGGGACATGCTGCAGGACCTTCCTGTCCTCCTGGAGCAGCCTCTGCCTTCGGTGCTGGGGTAGAGCAGAGTTGGCAGGGTCTGAGCCTCCTCTGCAGAGCAGGGGCTGCTCTGTGGTCTGGCTGGCATGGGCACAATGCCGTGGTCGCCCCTCCCAGACCCTTCTGCCATAACCAGACAGAATTACTTCAGTTTTCTTTCCCCTATAGCAGCTTTAAAATAAAGATGATTTAACTCAGTGGCATAGGTAGTGTGGCAGTGGGGCTCTCTGGCTTTGCTTTTGCTTTGTAAAGTTCTTTCTTCTTTTCTGCCTTTCTTCTTCAGTCTCAACTTTCCCTCTGATAAGAAGCACTCAGCCCACACTTGGTCAGATAACATCAGTACAGTCGCTGCCTTTTCCTGCCTCTCTTTGCTTTGAACTTGGGTCATGATTATGGGGCAGCCATTTCATTCCCTAGCTTGGAGTTTAAAAAAACCAAAAACAATAATAAGAGAACTAACTAACCTGACCTCAGCTGTGATCTTGTCTGGGAGGCAGAGAGGCTGTTTTCAGATCATGTTGTTAATTACCAGCATTAGGATCCCGCAGTAAAGCAATAACTTTTGTCAACCTTTGTTCACTGTCCACAGGTGTGCTGGGAAGGTCTCGTGCTTTTTGCTCTGTTGGCAAGGGGAGATGCAGGGCCAGAGGTAGCCTGGTGGCTACACAGCACTGCACTTGCCTTGGTGTGTCATGTAATGAGGATTGCAGGGGTGTTTGGGGGTTGTGTGTGAAAGCAAGCAGCTGATAATGAAAGGACTGAAATACTGAGTGCTTTGGATGTACCTTGGACTTTTGGTAAAAGAAAATCTGCATATGTGCCATTTAGGGTGTCCTGGGTGGAGGTGAACTGTGGGGGTTCCTGGTGTGGTCCCCAGGAGGGCTGGGGGCTGTGGCAATGGCAGGAGCAGCTGGACCTGGCCAAGCTTCACTGCTGATGTGGATTTGCTCTTGGTTGCTGGTCACCCTTCCAGGGTGCTGCTGCTCCTGGCTCCCACTCACAGCTTTTTCTGGGCTTGTTTCGCTCTGTGCAATTGAAGAACTTGGTTTTAACCTTTTCCTGGGGACAGGTAGCAAGGTAAGAGAGAGAGGAGGGCAGGAAAAGGTGACTGCAGAGAGGTGTTTTCTGTTCTCTGCTGCCAAACCTTCACACCCTGGCAGTAGGGAGTGGTGTGGTCAGCCCTGGCTTGGTGAGAGGAGCCCTAGTGACAAGGGAAAGCAGCCTGTGGCTTTTGAAGCAGCTTCACCTGAATTATCTTGGATCTAAACTCTCACTGCAGGTCCCTTCTGTATCACTCACCTGTTTGAAGGGTGTTTTCCAAGGGGTGATGCTCAGTGTTGTTACTGACTACTCTGTGCAGGGGAGGTTCTTCAGTTAGTGTTGCCAGGAGCTCACTTGGAGGAAACCAAGGCATGAAGGAAACTTGTCCTGACACAAGGTAGCAGAGGGGAGCTGCTGGAGAGCGCCCACTGTGCTTGCAGCCCACCACTGCCTAGGGGGAGCACATTCCAGGCCAGGTCTGTGCATGCAGCTCAGGGACTGGAAACACTTGCCAGGAGCTGGAATGTCGTTTCTGAGTGATGGCTGGCTCTTCTCAAGCCCTTATCAACCCTTTGTTAAGTGCAGAGAATTTTCCTCGCCCCTCCTTGCTTTCCTTTGTCACGTAGACACGAGAAGGTTATTTCCCACACCCAGCTCTCCCAGCACACCTGCCCCCACACAGCTCCAGCTCCGTTCTTTACAGATAGGGTTATCAGCATTCAAAAGGGCTGCCCTCAGTTACACTCCCACCAGGCTGATGTGCCTGGCAGTGGGATGCTCTAGGTCCATGACTCTGTCTCTGTGTTATGGTGGCTCCTGGGCATGGCCTGTGGGCAGTGCTGATGTCATGCAGACACAGTCAGGGCTGCAGCTCCTGAACAATGCGTCCTTAGGTTGCAAGGGAGACTTGAGGTGACTATAGCAGTGGGTTTGGTTTTTAAAGCTGAGAGCCCTGGGGCTGCTTAGCACGGAGAAGAGCAGCCCCAGAGGGGATCTGCTCCATGCTGAACATGAGCTAAAGGCTGGGGCTGCTCCAAACCTTGGCTGCTACCCATGTTCTCAATGCCCTTGGTGTTGGGTGGCAGAAGCAGATACAGTTATCTGGGCTCCTAATTTTAGCCTGGTAGCTCTTGAAACATCCAGAGTCCAAACTGCAAATAGCAAGTGAGGACTTTAGAAAGACATTTGGCTCATGCCTTGAACCTGCACTAGCCAAGGCTTTCTGCAGTCCACCTGGTGTTGAGATACAGAGGTGAAGGGCCTTGGGAGATGGGGCTGGGGAACAGTCTGATTTTGGAGAGCCATGCTGTGGTTTAAAGGTGGGGAAGTTTGCTGAAACCTTTTAATCTACAGCATCTGGCAAGTCTGTCATTTGTCATAGTTCAAGTGATGTTAAATGGAATACTGAGCCTCCCTGCACGCTGAATTTATCAGGGTGGGTTAAGTAAGAATTTATCTAGTCATTGTGCTAAAATCAGCCATCAGTATGTGTCAAAGAGAGAGCTGGTCCTGTCTTCTGTCAGGGCAATCTGCTCTGGAACTGCTAACAGGGAGGCTTGACCTCTCAGGCTGACCTTTTGGGGTAATACACAGGAGGTTGTGACCTCTGAGCTTGCATTGCGTCAGGAGGCAGGAGATTGTCTTCTGCAGGACATGATTTTATCAAGTTGGCTCCAGAACTGCTAGCACAGTGCCTGGTTTAGCTGTCTAATCCTGTCAGCTGTCTTAGGAGGAGCTATTTTGATTGTTCCACAAACCTCTTTGCTTTAAGCTCATAAACTCTGTGACTGGATAACCCCAGAGGAGGTGTGGGCAGCAGGGTGCTGGCATGATGCAAAGAGGCATTGTGTGAGAAGACAACCTGAGGTCCAAACCCAGGAGCAGTGGAGGTCATCCTGGAGCTCCCTTAGCCATCCTGGACTTGCAAGCTGAGCTTGCTTGAGATCAGCTCTAGCTCCTCTTTAAGATTTTTGCCTTCTCCATAGGGCAGGATGTGACACACAGAATTGTAGAGAAGGGCTGATCTTGGGAAGGGATACTTTGCAGCTGCCATGGACAAAGATGTGATTGTCATCTGGACATAATCCATTTATCAACTGTTTGGCACTGCAGCAGTGATGCTTCTGAATGACAGCAATGTGAGAGAGCTCAGACCTGGCAAGATTTTCATGCTTGACACGGCCACAGGCATTCAGGTCCCTGCTTTACCCATGTGTGCCACGGGGAATTTCAGGTCAGACTTCCCCGCCCCTGGGGCTGTGCTGTACATGTATAACCTGCTTAAAGCTAGAGCTGGAGGGCAGGGGGGAGTGATGGACACTCCTCAGCTGATGGCTTTCTTCAGGCTTGAGCTCTCCTTTGATGTTTGCAGGTGAATTCCCACTGCTATCAGTGAGGTGTTGGATCGTTCATCCTTGCTAGAGACCTAAAGTCTGGTTAGGGACTAAATGGGCCACAGACTAAATGGAGTATTTCTCAAAGGTTGTTTTTAATTTAATTGGACTTTGCTCTTAGCTTGGGAGCTCTAGGAGGAGTGAGGCATTTGGTACTGGTGTCAGGCAAAGCTTTTTCCTTTTCCCTAATCTCCTGCTCTTTGCAACAGTTGCTTTGCTTTTGGCTAGACAGTGGCTTGTTGCTGGTAGATCACCAAGTGTCTGTGCAAGCTCTGTGTGTATCCTGCCCTGCTGGCCCTGTCTTTGCCATTGAGCAGGTAAAGAGGATTTTCTGCCCCAGCCATGCCTGGCAGGGACTGTTTCCCTTCCCTCGTTCAGATGTGGCTGTCTGAAGGGTTTATTTGACTAACATGGCATGGTCCTGAATGCAACAGGTTCTTAATAAGCCCAAGAAAAATTAGCAAATAGGTTAAAGTCCCCTAAGGAGTCTGGCAGTGTTTTGGGTACAGCTCTGAAGCTTGGATCCTTCTTTCTACTCCTTCCAGGTTGACTGTGCCATTGTATCTCTCCATGTCTCAGTTCTTCCACCTGTGACACCCCTCTAATAGAATCATAGAATTCTCAGAGTTGGAAGGGACCTTAAAGATCCTCTAGTTCCAATCCCTCTGCCTGGCAGGGACACCTCCCACTAGGTCAGGTTGCCCAGAGCCCCCTCCAGCCTGGGAAGCTGATGTTATTCTGCATAGTTAGGTGCCTGCAGTGGGGTTGTGAAGGATCCCAGGAAAGGTAGATAATATTTTAAGTCTTAGAGGTGCAGCAGCCATAGCCTGCTAGAGGGCTGCTGGGACAGGGTTTTATTTACACAGTTCTGGGCACACATGGCCAAGGCAGAGACATAAAACTGTGCCATTAAACCCAGATAACCTCACAAAGTACAACCCCACCTCCAGCTCAGGGCACATGTCTGCCATCTGTGTCAGACAATTGCCACCTCCTCCTCCCCACCCCAGCTGTCCCAGCAGCTACTTGAGGTGCAGAAACACCAACCCCCTTGGCTCCAGAGCAGCCTTTCTGGGGGGACTTTGTTGGGAGGGGACAGCCACCACCCTCAGCTGTCCCCTGGGTCCCCCCAGCTGCCCCCTGAGAGGAGCCAGAGGCAGAGTGAAACCTATTTGCAAAACCAATACCAGAAAGGCTTTGAAAAGAAACTCAGCTGGAGAGCATTGGTACCATATAAAACATTTATTGCCTTCTCAAAACGTTGTAAAATGCATCTGTAATAAAAATATGAACCCATGCTGTGCATCTTGCACATGAGTATACCAACAAAAGGTATTGTTTCCCCACTGCTGCACAGCAGCAAATAGAACCATTCGTTCCTTTCAAGTCTCCCACTTGCAGTGTCCTCCTTCAGCCAAGGCTTCTGTCTTCTTGCTGGAATCACCACCAGGTACATGGGACAGCAGAGTCTCTTGGGCTGGGTTGCTCAGCAGGTCCCTCTTCAGCCACGGGGCTCTCAGAGGCCAGCCTGTCTGGTCATCAGAGCCCTCTGCATCACCACGGGCTTCTTGCTCTTTTCCAAGACCAAATCCTCCTGTTTCTGGGGAACCATTTGCTCTTGCATTGGGGAAGGTTTCCTCTCCTCCTCTTCCTCTAGCCTCCCTTCAGAGGTGAAAGGACTGCACACCGTCTCCACCAGACCAATAACCACACCAAAGAAAGCCAACACGCTGCCCAGCATGTACAGCTTGACCATTTTCCTGTTGGGCTTCTGGCTGAGCATTTCTTTGGCAAAGGGAATCAGCTCATGCATGGTCTCCATATTTTTTTGGCAGCAGATTTACAAGTTGTCAGTTCTACAAGAGAAGAGAGAGGGAGAGGGAACTTAGTAAAATCCAGCCGCTTTTTCCTGTGGTGGGCAGAGCCCTTCAGGCGCTCCAAGCCCTCTGCAGCCCTCCCAGCCCTGCTTTAAGTGGCGATCTTTTACTTTTGCTAGAGGTTTACTCAGCAAAACCCATTCCCCGGTGCCTGGGCACGTGTCAGAGGGAGCTGCCTGGCTGAGCAGAGCCTTTTCAGCGGGAGCTGGGCTGCAGCAAGCAGGCTGAGAGGTGGGGGAGATCCAGCAAGGAGCCCCGCTGCATCCCACTGCATCCCGCACTCTGCGCAGCATCCCCTCGCATCCCACCGCGTCACCGGCACAGCACATCTCCCACCCCACCACATCCTCTGCCCCGCTCCGCATCTCTCCGCAGAGCATCCTGCGCCGCATCCCTTACCCAGAGGCTGCCGCCGCTGCGGGGCCGGGTAGGGGCCGATGTTCTCTGAGCTCTGGCTGCTGTCCGAGGCTGGGCTTTGCTCACCAGAGCTCGGCTCTGCTCCGCACCTCCCGCTGGCCACCCGCAGCCTTATATCGCCGCCGGGGCGGGCGGGGCTGCCCGGGGGGGCTGGACCGGGCAGGGCTGCACGTCCCGAGCACGCTGCCAGCACGGGCCACCCCTGCCACCCCCCCCGGCACCCTGGCAGCCCTTGCCCTTAATCCGGACAGGCTAAAAAAAAACCTCTTTGCTTTTTTTTTTTCGCTTTTTTCCCCCCCCTCCTTCTTTCACAAAGAGGTTAGTGTTCTCCTAACCCCCACAGCCCCCCAAAAAACAATCAAGCAACCAAAATCAAACCAACAACAAAAACCAAACCTCAAATCAAATCACACACACAGGAAAAAAAAACAAAACCCAAAACCCCAACAAACCAACCCCGAAGTCTGATTTCAGATTTCTGATTTCTTATGTACAACTGGGAAATTTGCAGTGCTGCTCCCTGGCTCCTTCTGTAAGAAACATCTCCTCGCTCCAGGAGGGACATCGGGGTGCTTGAGTGTGTCCAGAGAAGGGCAAGGAAGGTGATGGAGGATCTAGAGCAGAAGTCTTGAAAACCTCCTAAAGGAGTTCGGAGCCAGCTGGGGGTTGGTCTCTTCTCCCAGGTAACAAGCAACAGGATGAGAGGAAATGGCCTCAAGCTGTGCCAGGGGAGCTTTAGGTTGGATATTAGGAACAATTTCTTCCCTGAAAGAATTGTTAGACATTGACCCAGGCAGCCCAGGGCAGTGGTGGCATCACCATCCCTGGAGGGGTTCAAAAGCCATGGAGATGTGGCACTGAGGGGCATGGTTTAGTGGTGCCCTGGCAGTGTTAGGTTAACAGTTGGACTTGATGATCTCAGAGACCTTTTCCAACCTTAACGATTCTGTTTCTGAAGTCTGAGTTTACATATAAATAACAGCAACTTGATTTATTGAAATTAAGAGAAAAACTGGAAATTCCTCAGACAGTGCAAGTTCCAGGCAGCCTGTTGAAACCTCATTTCTCACTTTTCCTACACTGCCTGCTGACACTGTGACACCCTGTTGTATGTGTGATTCACATTGTGATTCCCCTGAAGGACCGTGGATTTCCTTTTTGGGCAAAACCAGAAGGCAGCAGTGTCACACTGCTTCCCTGGCTCACAGCTGCAGGGCACTAAGCATTGCATCAAGAGCACACGGCAGGTTACATCATCTGCTCCCACCCCTGGCTCCATGGCTGCACGTACTCTGCTCTGGCTGAAGAACCAGAGACACTTCAGCAGCTGCTGACCTTGGAGAAGTTGGTAAAGCCACAAGTTGTTGCTGGGTTTTACAACTTCTGATTTCGCTGAGCAGATGAGGGTGTCTGGACAGGTTTCTCACCTGACCTGTGTGGGATAGGATGGGAACTGCTCTGCCAGGGCAGTATCTAGAGATGACAACTCTGTGAGAGTAACAGCAGAGCAGTTGGTGTATGTGGAAAGAAGTGAAGCTCAGAGGGAGCCTTCCCAAAAGATGCTGTGTAGGAAGCTGCTACCTGGTGGCTCCCCAGGCTGAACCTCTCCGAGGGGCATGCAGGGGTGTTCATAAACCCTAGCAGGGTGCAAGGCCAAAGGATAGGCAGGTAGCCCCCAAGGCAAGATGGAGCCCAAGGGGGATTGTCCTCAAGCTAGGGAAGGAAAAACATGGTTCTCTGATTCCCTGCCTGCAGCACATGGAAAGGAGGGACTGTGGCACAGGCAGTGGGGATTGGTGCCCCTGAGCTGGGTTTTATCTCAGGCCACCCCAGAGAAACCTCTCTGTGACATGAATAACTTGTGATGTAACAGGTGCTGTATTTCCCTTTCCTGCCCCTGTGGCATCACTGTTGCAGTGGCTGACACATCTGTGTCCGTGGCATGTCTGTGTGTGGCACAGCCAAGGCTGAGCAGCTGAGCACAGGAAAGGGGCAGGAGAGAGCTCTGAGAAAGACAGGAACTGCTGGGGCATGTGTGTGTTAACCAGGTCCCTTGCTTGATGAAAGATTTAAAGACCTTCCCCTCTGGAAAACTGTCCCATCAGCTGATACTGCCCAAATTCTGCCCTACCGCCACTGAACTGGCTCATAAGGGTTGCAGTAGATGCCCTTTAAGGTCCCTTCCAACCCAAACCCATTCTCTGATTCGAGATTTAAACCAGCCTAAAGTGTGGCTTGTGTCGAGTTCTCAGCTGCAAACTTTGGATTGCAGTCCTCCAGGTGAGGACCGTGCTGTCTCCCTCCCCTCTCCTCCTGGGCTGCAGGCATTAGTGCCCCACATGCTGCTCAGCTCAGGGACCTGGGGCTTGAATTTTTTGGGGTTTTCCTATCCTTCCTTCCTCACCGAGCTCAGCCGTGGGCACGCGTGGAGCAGTGAGTCACCCCTCGCTCCTCACATCCTGCACGTCTTCGGAGGGAGGCTGAAGGCTTTCCCCTCAGGGCTCTTCACAGGAGTAGAGAGCTCCAAGGAAACTGCTGGGGAAAGTTTGGGCTTGCTTTTTTTCCTTCCCCCCACCCCAAGTTCTGAGTGTGCTTAGGAAACTGTATTGCAAGAGTGGCTGTAAAAGTTGCTAAAGACTTGCCTGTGCCTCCTCAGTGTCTGGGTTTTTTGCCTTAAATAAAAGGTCCTTATCTTCTCTGCCAACTTGGCAGCAAAGATTGCAGCTGATTCCTGCATTTAACCCCCCTTATTTTCTCCTTCTGCAACACTTTGAAAAAAAGACCATTGCAGAAAAGATAGCTGGGGGAGACAGCAACCAGACAGGGAAAGTTCAAGGTCACCATAGCTACAGCCAGGGCTACCAGCCCCTTGGCCTGTAAGCTGTGCTCTCTCCTTCCAGCCTGGAGAGCAAGGAGCAGTGTGAGGTGCTCAGGCCCTGCACAAACACCAGGACTCAGCCTGTCTGCAGTGTGCAATCCCTGAGCCAAAGGTCAGTTTGGAGTCTTGGGATCATGACATTTTGCCTAAAAAAAGCTTTGTGTCTGTGGCTTGGGTCTGTTTTTGGGTTTTTATTTTGACCTGAGGCAGGGGTTTTTTTGCCTCTTGAACCTTGTATTTGAAAGTCACTGTTCCAGCCTGGAAAGGTGCTTTTTATTCATTAAACGTAGATGGAGGTGTCCATGCAACCCCAAAGTACTAAGAGCTGGAGCATCAGGGAGAACACAGAGCCCAGGGTAACTGTGGAGGGTTAACCGAGCACCTGATAGCCATCTGTGGCAAACACCTCTTGCAGCAGCATTCAGATTGTGTTGATCTAATTAATATTTAATTCAATTTTGTTTTACATTTGAGTAACAAAGTCTGTGCAAGCTCCTTGTGTGGACATTTAAATTGGATTAAGAGTGGATAAAGAGATTAATGATTAACACTAAATTAGACTAATTTTAGCTGTTCCTAATCTTTAGGTGAGTGCAGGAGGAGGTTGTCAGGTTTAATTGCAGCTTTGATTAAACCAGGCTTTATAGCTGGGATAACTGCATGAGTTTAATGTCCTCTGGAAGAGGAGCTCTTGCCTGTATTTGCAAAGCAGCAGAAGCACCTGAGGCTTAACCCAAATATTGCTGGATAGGGGAAGGCTGAGAGCTGTGAGCATGCAGAGCAGCTCAGGGAGATGATGCTCCACAGCCTGGCTCTGCTCACCAGCGTTGTGTGTGCTGAGCTCAGCTGGTGCCTGGTTTGCAGAGCCAGAACCACCAGCTCAGGTAAAGCTGCTTTGAAATTGTTTTGGAGGATGCAGGAGAATCCATCCTGCAACCAACTGCTGCTGCCTGGGGCAGCTCTACCTGCAGGTGCCCTCGGTTAGCTCTCCTGCTGGTGTGGATCATCTTGCACAGGGATAACTTTGGTGATGCTCTTGGGAAGGAGAGCACTGGGAGCTGGCTGGGTGGATGTGCTGAGGAGAGGAGCAGGGAGCGTTGCCAGCTCTGCAGAAGGGCTGGAGAAGGTTGGCTCTGGTTTCAGCTGTGTCTCTTGGCTGGTGCACAGCTCTGTGCTGGCAGAGTGGCCGTGGGCAGGCGCTGGGCACGCTCTGGGTGCGTGCTGGTGGCTTGGGGGAGGAGAGAGGGTTGGGAGGTGCTGGGAGGGAACAACTGCAGAGTAAGGACCAGCTCCTGCTGCCAGAGCATCTCCATGTGAAGCTGCAAGGAGTCTTTGGGACAGTTGGTCTGCTTGGGCAGGAGTGTGCTGTGGGTGTTGTCCCCTCCAAACCCTTGGGAAAAGAGGGAAATAAAAGAATATATAAAAGAAAAGGAAACCCCAGAGCCCAACAAGGCACATTGATTAAAAAATCAATAAAATGATAAGACTTTGGTTTCGTTACTGCAGCAATTTCCTCCGTGCTGAAGCACTTTCTGCTTACTTGGTGTGGGCTCAGAAGAGCCCTCCCAGGGGCTGCAGTAGGCACAGAGGGAAGGCAGGTGAAGCTGGAGTGTGAGATGGGCACGTGGCTCTGCTCTGGTGACCTGGCCACTTTGTGGCCCTGCTCTGCTGAGGTGTCTCAAGGAGCAATAGCTGTTTCCTGGAGGGGAGGAGCTGACAGAAGAAGAGCCACAGGGACTCCGGTGCTTAGTGACTAATATTGTCTCCATTTCACACCGTTTTGCCCCTTGGGTGCTCTTCCAGCTGATCTGCTGCAGGCCTGGCTATGCTCTTCTGTTTGAAGCCAAACTCTGAATCCAAACATATCTGTTTAATTTGATATTATTTACCTTGGAGGAAGACATTAAAACTTAATTGACACAATGGTTTGGTGCAATAACTGTGGATTTAAGATCCCATCCTGACCTAGCTGGGATGCCAGCTCCATGCCAAGCAGCACCTTGGCCTCGGTGGCCACTGGAGATCACTTCCCACCAGTCCTAGCTGTGGCTCTGGCTTTTGCAGAGCTGTGGAGGAGAACTTGAGACAAAATACCCAGGTGACTTCTGCCTGTTGGTGACATTTCCCAAAACGTGGCAGAGCTTCATCCCAGTGGGTCTCACAGGAGCACTGCTGAGGGGTAGAGAGGTTGCCTCATCTTCCATTAGTCTGTGTGCAGGCAAGGGTCAGGTGCTGCTGGACTTTGTCCATGACAAGCGTGAGCTCTGTGGTGAAGTCTGGGACATGGGGCTGTGCTCACCTGCTCCAGCCTGACATGCTGCCCAGGGAGAGGAGGAAAGATGGAGTAAAAGACTTGTATTTTACCCTGGTAGGATCAAACCCCATGTGCAGTGAGTCCCCTGTTTCAGCTTCAGCAGGTGGGGGAAAGGAATAAGCTGGCAATCAGGAGCAGAAAATAGTGTGACCTTCATTTTAGCCTCCACAGGCAGTGTCAGGGAGGGTGCAAGGCTTAAAGCAGGCTCCTAAACACCCTATTAAGGGTATTTTTAAAGGAAGAACTTTTTTCATGCTGAGGAAAGTAAGACACTGGCACAGGTTGCCCAAAGAGTTGGTGGTAAAAGTTCCAACCCTGGAGGTTTTCAAGGTCAGGTTGTTTGAGGCTCTGAGCAACCTGATCTAGTTGGAGATGTTAGATGACCTTTAAAGGTCCCTTCCAACCTGAACTCCTCTAGGAGTCTATCAGTTTAAACTTTCTGCCATTGCTGGTTGCAGGTGGAGGGTTGCTGGGCTGAGGGGTTCACTGCCTGGCAGCAGCACCGAGACCCCCTCCCTGCTCCATCACCATAGCCTGGAAAAGCCAAATTCCTCTGGATGGCAGCCAGACACTTCCCTAACGGAATGTTTTCCCTCCCCTCATGGAATATATCTCCCTTTAGAAAACAGGAACATGGCAAAAATAAAGATGTTCACCTGCAAGGATAATGTTATCAAACCTCCTAGTGGAAAGCAGGCAGCTTCTCAGGCACAGCCCCTGCCTGTCCCAGTGTGTGCCCAGGGAGGTCTGTGCCATGGCAGCTGGGCAGGAACAGAGCCTCCAGGCTCCAATGCCAACCCCGTGTGTGTCTGGGCACCTGGAACTCTGCTGGATGGGGAAAGGAGCTGGTGGGAATGGAAGAGGCTAACAAAAGGGGAAAATACTGAGAGCCTTTGCTTTATCTTTCAACTCCAGCAGGTGCCTTGCTCCTGCAGGAAAGCTAGTCCCACCTTTAGTGGGATTTGGGGATCAGTTGCCCTCTGGCACTTGGCTGGTTCAGCCACTAAGTCGCAGGTCCCTGCTCAGGGGCACTGCCCTCTGGAGCCAGCTCCTAGGGTAATCTGAATTTGAACCTAAATTAGGTCAGCTGGTGTTCAGTTCAAAGTTTTATTTGCTGTCAGACTGTACCTGACCTAATGATGGAGAGCATTTAGGATTTCATTCCAGCTCTGGGAAGACAGGGACGGGGACTCTAGAGTCTGCCCTCCCCTGTGCCAGGATCCTGCATGGTGTCACGAAGCAAATCACCCCTCAGCCTTATTTTTCTATGTGTGATAACATTTGCCATCTAGCAAATGAGCTGCCAGGCATTTATGAATCCTTCAATGCAAAATGCAACAGCAGCAATAAATGCTGTTTAATGTTGATATGCTGGAGCTGTAAAATTGATACTCAGCTGGCATCCTTTTCCTTGGGGGAGGTTTTGTGTTTCAAGAGATTTGCAGTTACCTTTGTGTTCCTCTGAACTCCAGAGAGAGGACTGAAAAACTAATCAGACATGATGACTAACTAGCATCACACCTTAACAGCTGAATCTAAAGCTACTGAACTCAGATGATGAACTTGGAAAAGCTCCCGAAGGAGAAGTGGACCTTTAATCTGAACAGAAAGCAAGTGTCAGAGCAGAGGAAGTTAAACAGAGCCACTCATGCACCAGTCACATCCTTTTCAACTTTGGCTGCCACTGCCTGAGAGTTTGTTACTGAGTTCACTCAGGGTGCAGCACCCAGGGAGCTGCCCAAGGATGATGAATACACAGTGCCTTCCTCCACCACAGCTCATCCTGCTCTGCCACTGACCTCAGAGCCTAGAAAGAGTGTGGGGAACCTGATGACCCATGGCTGTGGGGCTCTGACTGCCTGTCTAGCTAAGGCCTTGGATTATAAAAGCAGAGGCTTGGCAGGTATTGGCCATCACAGTGTGAGCTGGTGACTCTGAGTGACACGTGCCCACCTGGCAGGGCTGCCCCACACCCTCCCTTGTTTTGAAGGGGAGATGAGCCTTTAAACAGCTAGCTGTGATGTGTTTCTGTTCTCCATGCTGTGACCTCTTTCCACCTGAAACTTGAAGCCAGCCCAGGAACTAAATCATCTTTAAGGTCTTTTCTAACCCAAACTGTTCTGTGGTTTCTGGCAAAGCCTGGGGTAGGTGGCCAGCAGGTCACTGCATGAGGTGACCCTCTTGGTGAGTTTGCACAGGGGTCTGCTCCCAACCAGCGTGCAGAAGTGGGGTGTTGAGCTCCTGCTGCATCTCCTCTCTCCTCTCTCCTCTCCCTTTCTCTGTTAAACATTCCAATGTTTCTTCCTGCTTCCTTTTTTTGCTGCTAGCTGAGAGGAGGATCCTTGCTGCAGGAGGAATGTGGTGTTACCACATTGCTGAGCCAGTACCAGGCTGGCACACCCAGGGCTTTGGGCACACCTTGGCCAGGTGGAACCTGAGCCAACCCTTCACATACTGTAGCCTCAGGGATGATATTTTTTTTCTCCAGCTCTGTGGAAAGCCTTTCTGTGAGCTCCTGATCCTCAGCTCACACGTGTCCCTGTTGCTCAGTGTGAGGATGGGGAGGTAGGTAGCACACAGCAGCAAAGTGATGGGAGCAAATGTCCCGAGTCATCTGATGTGGTCTGATGAGCCCTGATCAGTATGGGAGAGGATGTGATTTTGGGGTCATTTCAGTAAAGTAAATGGAAAAGGCCTGGTGCAAGTTTTTCTGAGGATTAAAAGCTACATTTTGCTGAAATGCAGCACGTGAGCAGTACCCAGGAGCCATGTGTGTGTGTGGGGGTGGTGGCTGTGTGTGCAAGCTGCTGAGCTCCATTCCCAGCTGCATGCACCCAACAGTCCCCAAATCATGTTTTGTTAAGATTTTGTTATTTTGCTCGCACAGGAAAAGAATTCAACTTAAGAAACTGTTTCTCTTAATACTCCTGTAAAGCAACAGTGACCACTAAAGGGTGTCAAGTGCAGGAGAGCTCTGAATTCTGTCCCAAGCAGGGGAAAAGGGCTCCTCAGGATTGTGGCATGCAGCTAGGTACCTAAACAAGAATGATGTTTCTAAAAAAACTCTGACTTTTGGATTCTTTTAGAGCTGGTGAGTTCACAGGATTGCATTTTGCTGATTAATCTCAAACTCATCTTAGGTAACTTGTGCCTTGAGTTATGGCAGTGCTGCAGACAGGAAGAGGGGCTGCAGGACCTGTAAAGCTCAGTCGCTGCTAGGGAGATATAGACTGCGATTATAACTCCCGTGGACACCCTGGAATGGACTTGAAATGAGGAAATTGAGGTGCTGACAGCAGCACTGCCTTGCCACAGCGCTGTGCAGAGCCTGCCTGCGAGGGAGGGTGAACGCTCAGGTGTATTGCCTGCTGCTGAGCCCCGCAGCGGCTCCCGAGGGAGCTGCTTCCAAAGCGGCTTGACAGTGCCCCAGCGGTGGCCACACCAGCCCCAGGTGGGTCAGCTAGAGATGGGCTTTCACTTGCCGGTTACCTGCAGAGCAGCTGGCTCACGTTGCAGTCACCCTCGTCTGAAGTGACTTATGTCTGCGGCCGTGCAGCCTGTCTGGGAGCTGTGTGGGAACTGGGTGTGTGTCGGAGGATCCCTGAATCACTCACTCCCTTTATCATTTCTACACCCACAGGCACCTTCTCTTCCAGGTGAGGTAGTTGCGTGTTAAAACCTGGGAGAGGAGAGAGCCAGGGCTCGGAGGGCTCCTGTGGTTGCAGATCGGCTGCTGGGTGGCACAGGGCTGTGAGCCGGGGACACCGTGGGGACTGGGGACAGTGCCTTCTGCTCACACAGGGAAGAGGGCAGGTGAGGTTCCTGGCTGCTCTGCCTCCCCTGGGCTCTATTTTTGTGGCTTTCTTCTTCTCGTAAAACAAGACCTGGGGCCATCGCCTGTGCGGGTGAGTTTCGATCTGGAATCAGTTCTGGAAATGCAGGGCAGAGGGTGGGGCTGGACAAGAGAGGGTGCAGCCTGCCTGGGAAGAGCTGGCTGTGGGGGGATGTAGGGAGGGTTGTGTCTATGTGTGTGTGGACATTCCTTAGGGCATCGATTTAGCTGTGCGCTGTGATTCGGAGCTGTTTCCCTGCCCACTGCAGGTCGTGGTGCCGGGGCTGTGGCTTCTGACTGACCTCAGTCAGTGAGGTGCTCTGCTGGTGCCTCTGGTTCACCTCAGCACCAACATAAGGATCCAAAGATTGTCTGGGAAGAGGGCAATCTCTTACATGCTTCAGGAGAACCTTGTGCAGGCTTCAGGAGCTCGATGTCAAGCTGGAGTTCTTTGTGTGTTAAATACAATCGGAGCATCTGATTTTTTTCTTCATTATTGATTTTTCACCCATGTTATTCTGTTGTAGATCAATTTAAATTACTTCCCTGTAAACTGAGAAGGAATGCGAAGGGCCTGGGATGAGCTTTGGACTGGCATTTTCTGCTCATTTTCTCTCATGCTGCACATTCTTCCCTAGGTGTGTCCTCAGCAGTATGGAGGCTTGCTGCCAGCTTTGGCCATGGGCATTATTTGTCCTCCTAGGTAAGGCTCCACCATAGAGTGCTTCTAAAAGGACCTGTGGGAAGCTGACTGAATAGAAACACTGCTAATGCTAAGCTTTGTATGAGTAGCAGGATTGTGGCAGCAGCTGAGACACCAGTGTTTGATAGTGGTGCTGGTGTTTGGCTAAAGGCTGCTCTGTCCTCAGCCAGATGGTGAACAGGGGACACCAGACAGGGCTGTTGAGCATGGTGGGCTGGGAGCTGAGCATCCCTGAAGCCTAGACATGACCCCCATGGCAAAGAAGTGTTTCAGAGATGACTGTTAGTACAAAGCACTTTAAAAGCACCTTGTTACTATTAAGAATAAAGGTAATTTGGGGCAAGATACCTTTGTCCTTTTGGCCATATGTGTTTTGTAGGTTTGTCCCAAGCATAACCCTGTAGTTGTTCTGTGCTGGTGGATGTCTCTGTGCCACCTTCACACAGCCTCAAGTCTTCTTTTCCTGCTGCTGCAGCTGCCCCACGGATGCTGAGTGCACAGCGAGCCTGCTCCCATGGAGCCTGCTACCCCCCCAGCGGAGACCTGCTGCTGGGACGAGCCCAAGGCCTGAAAGCTTCCTCCACCTGTGGCCTCACCAAGCCTGAGAGGTACTGCACACCCCATGGAGAGGTATGTTCACCTCCCAGACCTCACCTAGGGATGACAATGCCTTTATCCATCCTATCCTTCCTACCCTCTGCAGGGAGGTGTTTAACCTGTTCAGGTGTTTATTCCTCTTCCAACCAGGCTGGGTCATTGCACAGTGTGCTGTCCTCTTGAGCCCTTCTTCACCACCACATCTTTACCATGGTGGAGATGAGGAGCTGAGCATGAATGCAGTGGGAGGGAAAGGGCAACAAAGCTGTGGTGTGAAGCACTGGAGGCAAACTCGAAGTTTTTGCATCCAAAGGACCCTGAGCCTTCCTCATCCCCAAATTTCTGGTTATAAACTAGACTTGTATTTCATCTGCCAGAAATGGGAACGTTTCAGGTCTTTGGAAAAGCCTCAGAACCAAACAACTGTTTTCAGTAACGCTGGGGGTGTTGGGGCAGGAGGTGGTGCTCAGGAGATAAGGTTTCAGCCAGCTGCAGATTCCCAGACTCCAATGCTGCTACCAAATCTAAGTTTGGGGATAAATCTGTCTGAGCACAGAGCTGAAAAGGCTCCAGCAGTGCTGCCCCTGGTGTGAGCACTTCCTAAAGCCTTTCTTTGTTGGTCAGGCAAAGTTAACCCCGTAACTGCTGTGGGAGGAGCTCGAAAGGGAGAGGGTTCAATGCAACTCAGGCAAAAAGGTCTGGGAAGAGATGCTGGAGAGGAAAGGAAATGGCAGACCTCCAGTGAGGCAGTGTTTTCTACAGTGAAATCCAGCTTGAGTGAGTCAGGTTTCTTCTGGGTTTAATTCCCCTTCAAGCTGAAGGCCAGGATGTGGCAGTAAATGGATTTGTGGTGGAGCTGGTGGTTTTCTTACTGGGCTGGAGAGATACTTGCTGCTCTGGACTCAGGGGTGTTTGGAAGCTGTTGGCTACTGCGGGACTGCAGCAGCTCCCTGGCCCTGATGGGTGTGAGCATCACGTCCTCCTGGGTGCTGGGCTGGCTGCAGTATCTGCCCTTGGTCAGGTTGTTTTCCAGGCTGACACTTGCTGTCAGGCATTTCCTCTGTTCAGGCTCCCACTTGTTGTTTCTGGAGCTGTTTTGCTGCTCCCAGGGAAGCAGAGCACACCCCCACTGCTGCTCAGGGGTACTGTGTTCCACAGCCAGGAACAAAGCAAGCAGTTATTGCTGCTCTGGCTTAGGTGCCTTTTCCTCTCAATTTCTGTTTATGCTTGAGAAAAATTGTATGTAAACATACCTCTGAAATCTTCACTTAACATTGGCTTTTGGCAGGGACTTCTACTTGAAGAGGGAGCTGGTACTATGGGTAGTGAGTGTCTACAAACACCTCCATTGAGCTGAGGGTCCTGGTACCAGCTGGAGTTGGGCTTTGCCTGACCTTGAGAGATCATTCTGAAGGGTCTTCAGTTGTGATCATCTGCAGCACTTGTAATCTCTGAAGTGGAGACTGGGTGGCTCTGATGGCAGTGCTATACCTGGAGCAGAAATCACCTGTCCAGGGCAGTAAGTGAGTGAGGTCTCGTGGCAGTACTGTGGAGGAAGGCAGAGAGCATGGCTGCAGCAGCCTCCCCTAAACAATTCAGTTTTCATATTCCTTATTCCTTGCCTCACAAGTCCTGTGGAACAACTAACACTGACATCTGAAGTTGGATTCTCCAGTTCTAGCTTTGTGAATTGCATCTTTGCTTCCTTACATATAATGTGATCCTTGACTGGAATGAGAGATGCATCCTCACTGCTAACAGATTCCTTATACTTATTTCTGCTCTGTGGCTGTCATGGCTAAGAGGAGCTTTTGAGCACACAAATCTTTGCAGGAGAAATCCCAATGTGTTGAGCAGTTCCTAATTTTTTCCTCTCCTTTTCTACTTCCCCAGTTTAGCAAAACTGAATCCCTTGAACTCAACTTTCCCATTCCCATAAAAAAAGTCACATTTAATTTATTGACTCCTAGGGCTTTCTCTTTTTTTAAGTCTTGCTTGAGTTTTTTGCCAAATAGGTACAAATTTGGAGTCACTTTTGCAATCTCAGCAGAGAGGGCATGGGATGAGGGGTTGCTGTCGCTGGCTGCTGTGCCCTTGGTGGGCACATGCTGTCTGGCTCCATCCATCACCAGCCCATGCTGGCCCCAGGGTCCTCTTTTGCAATTCTGGTGGGTCACTCGATTTCAGCTTCTACTCTGGCTCCAAATCCCTCTGACCTTTATACTTTGCACTACTGATTGCTCCATTTCTTGGCTGTAGGCTCAGTCTAGCAAAATCCAGGAGGGACACAGCATTGCCATTTATAGTGCAGGGAGCTGCAGCGATGATTAGAGAAGCGATGGGGGGTGGGAACCTGGCAGACCAATGGCCTGGCTTGGAGATCACTCAGGGCTTGGGAAGTGGCTGTTCAAGTCAGCAGGGAAAGCCAAAGCAAGGGAAGTGAGCCTGGATTTGGAGCTGTAAAGGGACTGATGTGTGTGGAAAGAATCTCCTTGACCAAGGTGTGATTCAGTTCACTCATCTCTTTATTTAGATGCTAAGTGTAGTGCTTAGGGAGGGACATGGAGGAGCTCACACTGCCTAGCTCTAGCCAAGGGGAGGCACCGTGTGGCTTTCAGGAGGATTAGCAGGTTCTTGGTCCCCTCACCTGGCCTGACCCTGCCGAGTGACAGCACAAGGGCTGAACACACCTTGGACTCTTTGCTGGGCTGCTGGGAGCAGTGGTATCCATGTCACGGCAGAGAAAGAGCATTGCTTCCCTCTGGGCTCCTGCAGTGCTTTCAGCTTCAAGACATATTCAGAACTAGAAAACAGCTACAGGTTTTCTGGTTGGTTTATTAACTTAGATGAGTAGCCCAAACTTCCTGCACATCACTCTGGCCAAAGACAAGAGAGGAGCCAAGCTGAAGGTCCTTGTGCTTATGTTGCTGCTGCCTCCTGCATCCTACAGTGGAGCAGTTTGTGTGCCTACGAGCTGTGTGGACCCTCATGCCCCAGTCCTGGGAGTCTTGGGATATTAAAATGTTGTTTGCATAAGGTCAAGAATCAAGACTTTCTGCCTTTTCTCACCTGCTTTTCATGGGCACTTGGTGGTTATGAGGAGTGAAGGGTAGGAGGTCACCTTTACCATCCTCCCTTGTGTCTTGGTGACACGAGTCATGGATCCATTGAGGTAGGAACTGAGATGAGAGGTACCAGGGAAGCCTCATCCCTCAATGAGTTAGTGGGAGCATAAACCTGTTGGGCAGGAGGGCTTCTGGCTTGGCAAAAGGCTTCTAGCTCCTGCTGATGGATGGATGGTCACAGCTGCCTGGCAAGGCTTGGTCTGTAGCATCTCTCCCTGTGGTGTCTCAGCACTGAATTGTCTTTGGCTGCTTCCAAAAATACAGGCCAATGTCTGCAGAAGAGAATGTGTGCAAGACTGTAATGCTTCTGTGCCTGCTGCTGCTGTCTGATGGCACATCTGCTTGCCCACCTGTGTGAGTCAGTCAGGGAGCTCCATCCTGATCCAAAAGATGCTTCCTGCCAAGTGTTTCAGCAGGCCCTGGGCATGTTGGAACAGAGCAGAGCATGCTGAAAAGCCTCTGTGCCTCCCAGTTCATTTGCTTTCCAGACCCACCTCACCAAACTCAAGGGTTTTTTACACAGAACAATGCATCCCCAAAATAAAAAAGCAGGAAATAACTGTGGCCAGGGGGGTCACAGGAGGTCTGGCCTCCTGCTCAAAGCAGGGCTTTTAGTTTGAGGCATTGCTTCTTTTCCTGTCAGGGGTTTGCACCTCATAATCTGTATTGCAGACCTGTTGAATATAGCAGTCACAAGTTGCTGCTTGGTGCTTGTCTCATCCTGTTCTGGCATTCAGACACACCCTGCTTTCTGCTGCAGGGATGTGCCCCTACCTGCAGTGAATGTGCAGAAGAAAAAGTCTTTTTCACATTATTTTCTCCTCCTGCCTTCTCTATTTTTCACCTCATGACGACATATTGACACATACACTGGGAGACCTCACCTCATTCCCTTGCAGACAAGCTGCAGAGGCAGCAGGACGTGGGTGGGGGTATGTGGAGAGGAGCTGGTGCAGGGTTAGGTTCTGCAGACTCTCACCCTGGCAGGTCTTGAAGTGAAGTTTTGCTGAGGGGAGACAATGTGAGAACAGACAGGGGGAGAAGAGCAGACACCCACATGCTTGCTTTCAAGCAAGAGAAATGAACTTCACCTTCCTGAACCCCACACCTAGACTGTTTGTCCTGCTCCTGTCTCCTCCCCAGCTCTGCTGTCACCTCTGAATTTGGGGCTCCCCAGTAAAACCAAGCTGAGGGGCAGAGCCCTCTCCATGTCTGAACACAGTTCCCATGTCGCTTCTGAGTGGCCAAGCAAGGATGTGACGTGAGATGTTATGGCTGTGAGACACATCTGTGGTGCAAAACAGGAGCAGAGTCCAGCTCAGCAAATACCCATTGCTTGCTGAGAGGTCTAACCACAATGACATGACCATGGGTGACTTCTACCACCTTTTTCCATGGAAAAATGCATGGAGAACTCCCCAGGCAAGATGAGCCCTGCTCCAGCAGCCTGGCCTGGTGCTACCCTGGATGCAGCTGGTGTTCACAGGCAGTGAAATGGCTAGGAATAAAGAACTGCAGAACTTGGCCTTAACAGGTTCCCAGGGTGACTTCTTCTTGCTGCTCCCCCTATTTTTTAATAACTCTCCCTCTCTCTGCATGCCTATAAATTCCCATTGCTTTCTAGACTGTCCCCAAATAAACTTGGAAGAGTAATTACTGCCCCTATACAATATTCATTGTGCAAGAACCAGGGAGGACTCCCCTATGGGAGGCTGTGTGCCAGGAGCCCGACTGACACAGTGCCTCTCTCTGACACAGAGCTGGGTTACATGCAGGACTACCAAGGTCTCTGCAGCTCTGGAAGATCTTCATTTCATGACTGGAGAGAAGCAGCTTCCTATTTTTGCTGATGAAGAACTTCAGTTTATTTTGGGTTGTGCACCTATGCCAGGAGGTTTTCTCTATTTTAAGGGCTCTCTACTCCTATGGAAATGGCAGCTAGAGCTACTTAAAATACTTTGGTCTGAATCCACCAGCTTAAAATTGCTTGATGCTTTCTGCCCCTGCCTGAGTGGGGAAGCATGGGAGGCTGGCCAGTGACTGATTCACAGAGGGAGAGCAGCAAAGACCTGCAGCAGAGCTGTGGAGAGCCCAGGGGAAGGGTGGGCTCTGCCCCCATGCCCCTGGATGCACTGAGCAGAAGTGTGCTAGGTGTGTGATGAGCAATTTCTACAACATCTGCTTGTTCTTCTACAGAGTGTCTTGGGTTTGTTTTGGGGTGTTTTGGTTTGTTTTGTTTGCTTGTTTTTTGTTTTTTTTCCCCTCCGTTTGTTTCTAAGACCTGAATCTGTTTCTTCTCAACACTCCAGCTTTCTCTCTAAAACAGCTGCCTCCTGAACTACCTTTCAGAAGGCTGGAATGAATTTCCTTTCATCTCTGATCCTCCATGACCTGTTTTTCTTAAGAGCAGCTTGGAGGCACAGAGGGCAATTGGTGGTTTCCATGCAGACCTACAACTCCTACCTTTCTACAGACCTTTCCACCCCACATCCCAAACCTACTCGAACAAGATCCAGTTCTTTGCTGCAGTAGCACCTGGGCTGGAGCCTTTGGGGCCTGGCAGGGATGGGACAACATGCTGGAGAGCCAGGGCCGGGGCTGTCCTGCAGGTTGGTGACCCAGTTTAGACCCTGAACTCTCCATTTCCCTTTGTCATGTACTCCCATAGCCCTACTCTACTCCTGGCAAGCCCAGCTCTGAGGGATCTACTGACCCTGCTGCTGTGCTGGTTGGAAACGAAGGGGAGAGGTGGGGAAAGGTTCTTCAGCCCTGGTGAATATCCCCTTAGCCCTGGTGAATCTCCCTCAGCCCAGCCCTGGATGTCAGTGCTGGTAATTCCCTCTGTCCCAAGGAACTTTGAGCCACATAGCCCCAGGCAGCAGCAGCCAATCCTCCTCTTGTGCAATAGATGAGTTTCACAACTTGCTCCAAGGACGTGAAATGGATTCTGCTTCCAGTGTTAATTTTAGCCTGGACTGAAAAGCCAGAAGGGAAAGAAAAAAAAAATAGGAGAAGATTTTTGCAGCTCCTGGGGAGGAGGGGGAGGATCTGTCTGACACAGTCTAAGCTTCAGTTTTACTTAGCTCTGCATTCTAAGCGTGGTTGCAAGCTTCATTACCAAGGTTGCATCAGTAGCTACCAGAAGGCACTTGTGGCTGTGTGAATGGGCTAATAAATGTGTGTGAATCACTCCTAATGAAAAATTAGCTGAGATTAACCTTTCCCCTTGCAGAAAGCCTTCCCTCTGCCTTTGCTAATCACAGTCAGAACTGCTGTGAAGTTTAATCATTATTGGGAATCTTTCTCTGGATTAGTTTGGTGGATGATTCCTGGAGCTCTCTGACAATTTCCTGCTGGTAACTGCTATCTGAAAGGAGTTCTTCTGCCTGGACCCAAGTCTATTATTTCTGCTTCTTCCTGGCAGAGCCAGGAGTTGGGAGAGCCAGGGAAATTGCATGATTATATATTTTGAATTCTCTGTTTGCTTACTTTGCAATATTGTTACAAATGCTGCAGTTAGCCAACTCCTCTTCTGGATATTTATAGACAGAACATAAAGACTGTGAGAAATATCATGGAAACAGATCAGTTCAAAGTAAGGATCTCTCCTCCATATCTTCCCAACTGCTGAAAGGTTCCCAGGCCCAGGTGCAGAACAGAGTCAGGTCTGGCCTTTGTTAGGAGTTAAACCCAGCCCATGAGCTCACATCTTTCTGCTGCTGCCTCACCATGTACCATCTGCTCCTGGAGCACCAGCAGGGGCTGGGAGAACCACCAGGCATCTGTGTGGTGCCAGTTAGTGCTTGCTGGTCAAGGCCAGCCCATGACTTGTATGGGTTTGTGAGAGCAAGCAGAAGGGGAATTCTGGACAAATTTTCCATTATTTTTTGTTTTAAGCTGGTGCTTATGAAGCCAAACCCCTTTTGTAGAAATAGGAGACTGGTCTGGCTCTCATGAGCCTGCTGCTGGAGTAAGGCAATGCAGGTAAAGCATGAACTGATCTTTTAAAGGGGAAACCACAAGTCATCATGCCTCTGTGGCTCACTGGCCACCGTGTCCTGCAGCCTCTCGGAGGCACAGATTTTTCCCGACCCCAGCTTGGGTGTAAGGTTGAGTTTAGTGTGGGGGCTGGAATTGCTTCATTGGTTTTAAGTATCAGATAGGGAGATTTTAGCACTGAGGTGGATACAAAGAGCTCCTTGTCACTTGTCACCCGATGTCTCTGCGCTGTCTCCGAAAGCTGATCTCATCTCTGGGGTCCCAAACATGCCTGTGCCTCTGGTGTCACCTTATGCCACCCAGCCCCTGCCAGCCCTTGCAGTGAGCTATCTCGTTGCTGTCTCAGCTGTTAGACCTTGTGCTGGACATATTCCACTCCTCTCCCCCAAACCTACTTTTCTCTCAGGATGACCTTTCTGAGCCATCCTGCCTTGTGCTGCCATCACTGGCAAACTGTTTCCTCAATCTCCCCCAGTCTCTCAGCCTTGGGAGGTGTTGGTGTGAAGCACATGTCCCACTACTCAGTTTGGGAGGCCTCTGACAGCTTCAGTTTCTAGTTGAGATGTTTCACATCACTTTTGCTTTTGGGCCAGCTCTACTCCATAGCTCATGCAGCTCTGCCCACCCTGGTGTGCAGCCCCAGGAGCCTTGCTGGAGAGCAGGATCTGCTGTTCCTCTGTGTTTCACCAGGCAGGAGATGCCAAATGCATTGTTCCATGCCTTGAATGCCAGCTTTCCCCTTCTCGTGGTTTCCACAGCCCCTTGTATGTGCTCTGCTCTGAGTGTGGCTAGTACCAAGCACTTCAGATGGGGCCTCTCATGTCCCTGCAGAATGCTGCTGTGGGCTGTTGTCACCTGCCATGTGACCATCCCTCTGGGACCTGCCCTTCCCCACTTTGTCCTCACCTAGATGCCTGCTTCTCTTTTGTGGCTGCCCTCGGCCAGTGTCTGGGCCTTCCCCTCTCCCCATCTCTTGCTCAATCTCTTTCCTGCCACTTTTCCTGCACTTTTCTGAGCCTGCTCATGTCCTGCATGTCCCCAGTGCCCCCACCTCAGTGGCTGCACAGAGTGTTGCTTGGTTAGTCAAACTCGAGGTATTTCTTTGCTCCTCAGGGACCCCGTTTTCTCCCATCCCCACATTGCCAGTGCTACATCTCTGCTGGCTCCTTGAGTGACTTGCTCAAGTGAAGGGCTGAACTTTGAGCCACTCGACTTCCCACCCGCTGACTCTTCCCCTGCTGAGCTGTTTGCTCCTGCTCTGCTCCCCGGGGGGGAGCTCTGGGGCCGAGCATCGCCCAGGGCTTCCTGCTGCCAGAGAAAGACCTTACTGTTCACCCAGACAAAGAGCCCCCTCGGCTGTGAGGAAAGGGCAAACTTGTCCTCAGATGCTGCAAAGAGCTTTCTGTTGAGTGTTGTCACCAGGGAAAAACAGGGAGCTTGCTTCAAAAAGGCATTTCTGGTGGTTTGCCAGAAATGTGTTTTAGTTGAAAGCATGTTGGTTTTAGTCCATAAACCAGGAGTTGTGTGTTCTGATGGGGTGTGAAGGGACCACTTGAGTCCTGTGTGTCATTACTCTTACCGATGCTGGTTCTTCAGGTCTCTAATTAACCAGCTTTACTGGTGCTGCTTGTTCCTTGGTGAATCCATGCTTCACTTGGGCCCCTCATCTCCAGGGTCTAGAGCAGGGCCTTTCCCTCTCTCCAGGACAGGACAATCACTTCCACTCACCTTCTCTCTTCTAGTGGAGCATGAAATGCTGCTGGTGTGACTCACGGCTGCCACGTGCCCACAACGGGCACCGTGTGGAGAACATCCTGTCCTCGGCCGGGCACACGCGCTGGTGGCAGTCCCAGAACAGTGAGTACCACTGGGCACCTTGGGGTTCCCTGGACACCACAACCCTGGCCAAGAAATGGTATGAGGGGAAGAGGAGAGGTGTTGAATGCAGTAGAGTGGAAGGAAAGAAGGGAATAAATGGCTGAAGTGGTTTGTTTTCCTGAAGCTGCATCTCTGTTCCCGCAGGCATCGAGCGCGTCTCTTTGCAGCTGGACCTGGAGCAGACATTGCAGCTCAGCAGCATCCTGCTTCACTTCAGGGTTTGTGTCCAGCATTTCTGCTCATGAGAAGGTCACAGATGATGGTGTGGATGAGCCCTGCTGAGCTCTCTGTGGGACATGGGGATGTCAGTGCACTTAACCCTTTGGGCTCTGACAGGAAGGAGGATCCTTATCCCTCCTTTTCCTTTTTTTTCATGGTCCTTTCCCTGGGTGTTTGGGAGGAGCAGAGCAAGGTGGTGGGTTCCCATCCCATGAATGTTTGCTGAAACATCTCCTTGGTGCAGATGTGTGCTGTCTGCCTGCAGCAGGGCAGGATGAGAGAATTGGGAGGACCCAGGAGCTGTTGGTAACCTGCAGGGAAGGAGGTTGCTCCAGCACCCTGCAGAGACCTGAGCCTAGAGGAAGAAGAGAGACATCCCCAGGCCCTGGGGCAGGAGTGCAGCATTACAGCTGTGCCTCTTTCCCTGCTCTGCAGTCCCCCCTGCCTGCTGCCATGCTGATTGAGCGCTCCACCGACTTTGGCAAGACCTGGGAGGTGTATCAGTACCTGGCCTCCGACTGTGCCACCGCCTTCCCCCAGATCCCCCAGGGCTCCCCCGAGAGCTGGCAGGATGTTCGGTGCCAGGCGTTGCAGGGACACCCTTTGCACGGGGGCAAGGTAGGATCTGTGGTGTTTTGTGGCAGGGACCCCCACACACTGTGACCCAGGGTTCAGGGTGGGGGGTGTTCCAGGATACCCAGCACTGCTGAAGGGAGTCCTTGGGGGGATTCCTGCTCCTCTGAGAGGAAAGCCCTCGCTGCTTTGTGATGAGTGAGGTGTTATGTTGGTCTTCCTGCAAAACCCTCTGCACCTCTGAAGTCTTTTCCCTGTGTTAAGTGATGTTCTGCAGAGGCAGGTCCAGAGCACGTGCTGCCTGGAGGGTGAGGGGAAAGCACCTTGTGTTTTCTGCTTTTTAACTCATTTTTTTCCTTCTAAGGTGACATTCAGTGTCCAAGACCTGGCATCTACCATCACTACTTCTTACAGCCAGACCATTGATAGTAAGTGACCAACTTATTTTGTTGGGAAAGGGACAGGGATGTGGTGCTCCTCATGGTTCTTCCCATGAGTTGGAGAGCGCTGAGCTGGGATAATGCCACAGGGGAGCAAGTCCTTGGCAAACCAGACCTCAAGCTGCATGGTTGATGGCTGCCCTGGTGCCTTTGAGGTGTCAAGGAGCAGTGTTTGGGTTTGCTGATGACATAGCTGCTGTTCCTCATGCCGATGCCTCTGTCTCTTGCTCTGAGCCCTCCACATGAACTGCAGTGAGATTCTACAGCTCGTGCCTGGGCACCTGCTGTCCCCTCACACCTCTTCTTGGTCTCCAACAGAGCTGGGGCCATTCACCAACCTGCGGATCAACTTCACTGAGCTTCCCCACATTGCTCGCCAGGGCTACTACTCTCCCAGCACCTTCTACGCCGTAACGGAGATGCGGGTGCTGGGAAGCTGCTTCTGCCATGGACACGCTGACCAATGTGCCCCAGAGGGAAACCTGCCAGCCATGGTGAGCACTGGGGCAAAGTGAAAAGCCTAAAGACCAGCTGAGTGCTGTCAGGGTCCACTGCACGCCCAGGAGTCCTCCCTGGGGAGACCTTGGCCAGGATGGCCAGTGGTGGAATGTGGGATAGAGGCTTTCCCCTCGATAGAGGCTGCTTATGATTTTGGGAAGTGATGACTTCTTTTGCCAGCATCCATGGGGTGGTGGTTAGGGGACAGCAGCCTGTGCTGGGGAGGCATCAGGAGGATGAAGATCTGAACCAAGCAGTTCCCATCCAAGAGAGGTAAAGCATTGTCTCTGCAGCAGGTCCACGGGCACTGCGTGTGTCAGCACAACACTGCTGGTCCCCACTGCGATCGCTGCGCTGCTCTCTACAACAACAGGCCATGGGCTCCTGCTGAGGACAACGATCCCCACGAGTGCCAGAGTACGGCGAGTGCTTTTCCCCTCTCCTCTTCCTGAGGCCTTTCCAAAATCCTCCCCAGCAATGAGTGACAGAGAGGGAGCAAGCTCCAAGACCTTTTGCTGGGACATTTTGGGTGGCTGGATGTTAACGTGGGTGTCCTTGTAAAGGGCACCCCAATACACTGGGCTCTGTGGGGCTGCAGCTGGGTGATGCCAGCTAGTGGGCTTCACCAATTCTTAGCCATGCCGTCCAACCGGTACCAGTTCCGTCCTGGGGTGGTTAACACGTGTCACCGTGTCACACTGGGGACACGGGCACCACCTAGTGCCTGAGCTGCTGCTGCCGAAGGGCTTTGCACGGTTGCAGCACTAGCTGGGACGTGTGGTTGGGTTTTTTTGTAGGGTGCGACTGCAATGGTCACTCAACTTCGTGTCACTTTGACCCGGAGCTGTTCCGCAGCACTGGGGGGGTGACAGGAGGCGTCTGTGACAACTGCCAGCACAACACCGAGGGCAACAACTGCGAGCGCTGCAAAACGAACTATTTTCGCAACCAGCAGCAAGATCTCACCCANGCCCGTTTGCAGCCTGTGAGTGCGACCCGGACGGCACCGTGCCAGGCTCCGCCTGCGACCCCCTGAGGGGACGCTGTGTCTGCAAGGAGAACGTGCAGGGAGATCGCTGCCACCTCTGCAAGCCAGGCTTCACCCAGCTGGCCAATGCCAACCCCTTGGGGTGCCACAGTGAGTACACCTGGAGACATCCTCTGCTTCTTGGGGTGCTCCCACCACACCTCTGCCCTCTGCATCCTCGCTGGCTCTGAAATGGACCTGGTTCCTGGCCAGCTTTGATTTGAGGTTTCCAAGCCTAAGAGCTGTTTTTCTAAGGTTTATCAAACCTTGCTCAGGATGTTGGGGCTGTTCTCAGGTATAGGTTTGGCAAACAGCACAGGGAAAGTGGAGTGTGGGGTGTGTATAGTTGGTGAATCCCGTTCCCAAGTGCCTCCCTGGGTATGCAGGGCTCGAGAAGCTGCAGGAGATGCTGGAGGTAATGCTATGTGGGCAAACCCCTGGGGCTGTGCTTGGGTCAGCATCACCTGTGTGGCTGGAGGCATGCTGAGGCCTCTTGGGCTGCTTAGTCCTGTTGCAGGGTTTGGAGGAGCAGTGGGGTTTTGGGGTGCAGATCCCTAATGCAGAGCTTAGGTATGAAAGGAGAAACAGGAGAGCTTGTCTTTGGGTGGCTGCAAGGTCCCTCTGTGGACTTGACTTCATGGGAAGCCAGGCTGGTGCTTTGCACCCATTTTTAACCCAACTAACCCCTCCTCATTTCAGGATGCACCTGCAACACTCTGGGAACACGGCAGGACATGCCCTGTGACGACGAGACAGGGAAGTGCTTCTGCTTGCCCAACGTGGTGGGGAAGGACTGTGACCAGTGTGCAGCTGAGCACTGGGGGATGGGAAGTGGCCAAGGCTGCCAGCCCTGTGGCTGCCACCCCCACGGCTCCCACAGCACCCACTGCAACCAGGTACTGCCTAGACCACCCTCAGCATCCTCATGGCAGATTCAGCATGTTTCTTTTTCATTTGCCTACCTTCTTCCATGCATGGACTTTCAAGCTTGCTCTCTCCTTTCTTTTCCCTTGCTGGAGTATGTCCAAAGAAGAGCAATGAAGCTGGTGAAGGGTCTAGAGCACAAGTCTTGTGAGGAGCAGCTGAGGGAACTGTGCTTGGTTAACCTGGAGAAAAGGAGGCTCAGGGGAGATCTTCTTGCTCTCTCCAACTCCCTGAGAGGAGGGTGGAGTGAGGTGGGGGCTGGTCTTTTCTCCCAGGTAACAGAAACAGGATGAAGCAGCCTCAAGTTGTGCCAGAGGAGGTTTAGGTTGGACATTAGGAACAATTTCTTCCCAAAAGGGTTGTCAAGGCCTGGCCCAGGGTGCCCAGGGCAGTAGTAGAGTTACCATCCCTGAAGGGGTTTAAAAAATGTGTAGATGTGGCACTTAGGAACATGAATTAGTGACCAATGGAGATGTTGGGTCCATGGTTGGGCTTGATGATCTTGGTCTTTTCCAACCTTAATGGTTCTGTGATTGCCAGTGCTGCTGTGAGGGACTGCTGGTGGCAGGGGTCAAGCTGCACAACTGAGAGTGCCATGGCCAACGGAGCTGTATCTCCATGTCCTGGCAACACCATGCCAGGGATTGCTCAGAGCATTCAAACCACCACCCACCCTCCCATCCTGTCTGTGGAGCCTCCACAAAATGGGCTGTGCTTTCCTTGGTGTGCCCAGCTCTTCTTTTCCTCTTCTCATTTCCTAGAAAACACTATGACAGGCCACTCAGGAAAGTGAAAGAAGGTGATAATTATCAAGGCATGATTAAGTCATTTTAAAAGGCTTGATATTTAGCAAGCAAGTACTAATAAGACATCTTCATCCAGGCAAGGCAAGTTAATTATCCTCATTTGTCAGGGAGAGGCATGTGTGTCACTTCAGTCTTAGAGGACAGCTGGGAAAATTGAAGTTAAATGTAAAAAAAAAAATCCATGACAAATTCTAAGAGCCAGAGATGGGTCCCAAATGAGCTCAGTGCAGGGAGGAGACCTGAGAAGGCAAAGCAGCAGCTTGTGGAGGATTCCTTTGTCTGTGAAATAAGTCATAAAACTTCTCTGCAGTGCTTGGGCTGTTTGGAGCCTGCTTGCATCACCTGCAGCCTGCCATGAGCAGCATGGGCATGTCCTGGGGCACAGGCTGAGTACAGAAGGTTGTCCTTGTGCTGGCTTTAGTGCTCAAGAGTGGCTGAAGGAAGGTTTTCCCAGGAATGTGCCCAGAGCTGAGTCTTCCTGATGCATTTGTCTCTCCTCAGTTCACAGGGCAGTGCTCCTGCAGGGAAGGCTTCACAGGTCGGACGTGCTCTGCTATGCAGGAGCAGGTTTGCCCAGACAGGCACTATGGAGATGTCTGGGCTGGCTGCACAGGTAGGAAGAACCTGCTTCAGTTTGGCTTCATGTTTCTTAGCACTGTGAAATCACTGATTATTGGGCAGCACCTGTCCCATGCCCTGACACTAGCATTCCCCATGCTATTCCTCAAGAGAAATTTTCTTTCTGGAACAGGCTCATCCTTATCTCTGGGCATCCACCAGTTCCCTCCCAGCAGCTTTGGGCAAGCTCCTTGGCCATGCTGGTCTGGCCCTGTTCAGTCAGGGGCTGGGCAAGCAAGAAACTGGGCTTGGGGGGCTCTTCCCATTCCTCTGCCTGTGCCACCTTTCTCCCAGGTGCTGCAGGGGCTAACAGGTGGGGTTGGACCTCAGATTGAGGGTTCCCCCCTGTTTTGGTGTGTTTCACCTCTCTGTCTCTCCACCTTTCCATTGCCCAGCGTGCGACTGTGACTTCCAGGGCACAGAGGACGTGGGGTGTGACAAGAGCACAGGGAGATGCCTCTGCCGCCCCGGGGTCACGGGGCTCCGCTGTGATCAGTGCCAGCGAGGCCACTGCAACACCTACCCCAGCTGTCAGCTGTGCCACCCTTGCTTCCACACCTACGATGGGGACCTCCAGCGCCTGCGTCTGCGCCAGGCTGACCTCAGCAACTCCACCTCCCACCTGCCCCTCAGGTCCGGGGGACCCCACCTCGGCCCCCGGCTCTCGCAGGCAGAGGGCAACATGCAGCGGGCACAGAGCATCCTTGGCCACTCTTCTGCCACAGAGCAGAGCCTGGCCCAGGTGGGCAATGCGCTGGCTGCCATCAGGTGAGGGGTTGGATACTGCTAACAGGGTGCATCCCTTAGCTGGGAGGAGATGCTGGCTTTGTGCTTGCTCCACTTGTCACACTGAGTCTCTTGCACGTGTTCTGCTTTGTTTCTGTCCCTGGCAAACTTGCTGCGCTCACCAGGTGACCAGGGGTGCAAGGGAACTGTGCTTCCACATATGCCCATCCTGTGCAAGCTGTTGCAAAGGCAGGAGGCCGGTGCTCAGGCTGTGGATCGTTGGCATCCTCAGGGCATCCTCAGCATGCCTGGTCCCTGCATGGGCACAGCCCTGCCAGCTGACCTGGTGTAGGAGAGCTGGGCCCAGCGTTCTGCCACCTCCACAAAACAGCAAGGCTGTGGCATGTCCTCAGCCATCAGCTCTGCAGGCTCTGAACTGCCTCCTCGCCATGAGCTAGCAGCATCCCAGCACAGATGAGTCCTGCTCTCTGTCTGTAGATGCTTTGCTCTCTACTTGAGTTCACATTTCTGCTTTTTCTCTCCCAGAGAGCAGGTCCAAGGCATAAATCCTGACCTTCGTTTTCTGGAGGAGTCTGCCTCTGTATCAAGGGAGCTTGAAGCCCTCAACAGCAGCTTGTTCATCACTAACACCCAGTACCAGAGCAAGAAGAGCCAGTTTGAGACCAGCCGCAGCACGGATCTGTCAGGTACAGCGCTGCAGCTGTGAGATCTCTTCATTTGCAGCCCTTCATTTACCTCCACATGACTCTGCCTGATGGCTTCCCACCAGCTGGGTGGATGAGATGGAGTTTTTAACCTGCTGTCAGCTTAGGAACAGCAAATAGCTCTTCTCTCCCACATGAGAGGGATGCTTTGTACCCAGGCAGCAGCCCATGACCCAGGGTTTCATGCTGTTGGGTTATTTGCTCTGGTGTGTTTTGGGGCTGGGCAGCTTGCTCTGTGGGCACTGTTCCTGTCCCCTGGCCAGTGCCTGCTCTTCTTGAAAGGGGATCCCTGCTGGGAACATGTCACCAAACCCTGGAGGAAGCTGAGAAAATAGAGGTTGTGCACAGATGGAAGAGGTGGAGGGGTGGGGAAGGAAGCCAGGCGGCTGTCAGGCACTTAGAAGAGCTAATTAAGCTCTGGGATGATGCTGGTGGTGGCTGCCATTGTAGCCCTGCTACAGATAATTCTCTCCAAGCATCTCATTGCTGCCTCCTGCTCCATGCTGCAGGACTCAGCTCAGCTGGCCAGGGAAGGGTGAGCTGTGGCCTCCCTGTCCAAGCAGGGCTTAGAGGTCCATGTCCTGACTGCTCCCCTCACAGGATATGCTGTAGGAGAACGGTGGCTCCTTCTCAGCAGCCAGGGAATGGCCTCTGAAAGCCCCATCCTGCCCCCGCAAAGCCCTTCTGGGCTGCATGGAGCAAAGCATGTGCACATCTTCCTACTTTAGTTTTGTGTCACTCTTTTAACCCCAACCCAGAGTTCAGTCCTTCAGGAGAGCTCTGTAGCTCACTGAAGGGATGGCTGAAAGATGTTTGGAAATTAAAGGAGCTTTCTCATTGTGCCTAACCACTCTGGCTGTGTCCTGCTCCTCTCTGTGCACACATCCACTGGCAGGCTCTAGTCAGAGCCTTCCTTTAGAGAGTTGTGCTGCATTTATGAGTCACAGAGGCATTTTGTGTCATTGATTGGTTTTCTTCCTGCAGGAGCCTTCCAGACAATCAGATCTGCTTACCAGACATCCACCAATGCCAACAGCCTTGCCACCAGTGCCTCCAGGCTGCTAGCTGAGTCCCGGGAGAGCCGCAGGAGCGCTGTGGGGCTGGAGGGGAGGCTTGCTGAGTCCACCTCTGAGCTGGTGGCCCTGAAGGGCGAGATAGCCTCATCTCCCAACCTGACCCCTGTCATAAATAAGGTGAAGACACACAGTGCTCTCCTGACTTCACCACTGCTTGTCTCTAGTTCTCAAGAGAGGGCCCTGTGGTGCTCAGGAGGCAGAAGCCTCATGCTGCAATCCTATATCTTCCCTTAGTCTGGCATGGCAGGACAAAGTCTCTGTCTGGAGAGACTCATAAATGACATCTAAGCAACCTGCTGCTTTGGGACATCAGTGGAGAATTGTCTGAGCATCCCATGCCTGGGAATCACAGATACCCAAAGCATTGCCCACCACCCCTCCTAGGCACTCATTTTTTCCTCCAAGGACTCTCTCTCTCATCTTTCAGTTCTTGTATTTCAAGGACCCACTTAATTTCTGGATGAGATTTCTTCTCTTTCTTCGCTGCTTTGTTATTGCCATGGAGATCCATTTCAGTGTCTCCTAATGCATGGTTGCTGTGGAGACCACCAACCTCCCCTCTCTGCTTTTCAGGGCACCAACACGTTCCCAAGCACAAGCCTGGGCTGATGCTTGCAGTGCCTCTGGGTTTGCATGTGCCCCTGCTGCAGTGTGCTCTTTGGAGAGTGATAACATGCAATTAAACCCACTGATGTTCAGGGTCTTCTCATCCCATTCTCTCTCCCAAAGCAAACTGCAGAGGTTGGACAGGGCTCCAGCCTCTTCCAAGGGAAGGGTTGCTGTCCTGAGAACAAATGAGATGGTTGCCCCATGCAGACATGCTCTGTTACTCGTTGTGAGCTGCTGGGGTTTAGCCTCCTGCTTATGCTCCAGCTCGGGGTGGTGAGGTGATGTTGACCTTATTTTGCTATCTGAGCTGTGAACTGTGGGCGTTCAGCACTGCTTGTACACGTGTAGCTCTGCCTGCCCTTCTCCAGTGTGGCCAGGGTCTCCAGTCGTTTGGGCTGTGCCACTGGGGAGGGCTGCCTCCACCCCTGTTCCCATCCCCAGCTCCCTCGGGGAGGCTCTGTTGGAGCTCTGGCCCCTGCTATGTGCTGCTTTGCCTCCCAAAGGGCACTGGGGTCTCCCCAGCGAGGTCAGTGTCCTCACTGCGCCACCACTCTCTCTCTCCTCAGATCTGCGGTGGCCTCCGAGCAGAGACGTGCAGCCCAGGGCGGTGTGAGGGGCTGCTCTGCCCACGAGACAACAGCAGTGCCTGCAGGCCTGGCCAGCCCTGCCAGGGCATCTTCCCGCTGTCCAGAGGAGCCCTCGCCACCGCCGGGAAGGCTGCCAGGGAGTTGGGCACCCTGAGCACCCGGCTCCAGGAGACAGCTCAGCTGGTGAGTGGGGGCAGCGCTGCTGCTGTGGTAAATACCTGGTCACAAAGCCCACCTGAGACTTGGAGCTTGGGAAATTGAGGAATTGGTGAGTGGGAGAGTCCCTGCTGCCTGCATGGGTCCTGCCTCTCCCCAGCACAGTGCCCACAGGGCTGGAAATGTCAGAGGGAAGGTTGTCCTCCTCCTGGGCTGCGATTAGTGGGGCAGAAGGGGTGGGGATGTGGCAGCCTCTCTGATTCCACAGGTGACTCTACTGTTGAGTACATGTTAGAGCTGTTACAGCTTCTTTCTACAGCCTCCTGAGTGCTTGCAAAGATAAAGTGAGTTTGTGAAGTCATTCAAAATCTATTTCAAAGGTGTTTTAAAAAGCTAAACAATGCTGTCCTTCCCTTGCAAATCCAACCCCTAATCTTTAACATTTAGATTGTGGAGTCTCCTTCTGTGGAGAGATTCCAAAGGCAGCTGGAGGTGATCCTGGGCAAGCTGCTGTGGGTGCCCCCGCTGGAGCAGGGGGGTTGGACTGGATGATCCCCAGAGGTCTCTCCCAACCCCTGCCATGCTGGGATTTACAATCCTTTAAAGCAGTGCCATATTAAGGGTGGGGAATAGCATAATTTCAAAGAGCCTTGTCCAGTTCCCTCTGAGTTGAGGGAGGGCTCCTGGAATTCCAGCTCAGGAAGAAAGGGCTCCATCAGGATATGGTTGTTTGCAGATTACAACGACAGAGGTGTCTGTGAGCCAGATCCAAAGCAACACTCGTCGCCTGGTGGAGCAGATGAGCCTGACGAGGAGCCAGCTGGAAGCAGAGGTGCGCCGCATCCAGCAGTTCATCCAGCAAGTGCGAGACTTCCTGTCAGGTAGAGCTCTGCCACCAGTCTGTGTCTGCACAGAAACAACTGCTTTTGGCAGGGATGTGGTGTGTGAGAGCACAGCACAAGGGAGGCACCTGAGTCGCTCACCCCACTTCAGCTCTTGGGTATCCAGTTTGCTGTGTGTGGGTAGTTTGGCAGCAGAGGCAGTGCACATCCTCTGGGGCAGTGTCCTCTGAAGAACAGGGAAGAACCTTCAGCAGGACACAAGTCCATTCTTTGTCAGCAGTTGCAGTCTGGCCAGCTGACCTCCTTGGCCTAATTGTGTTGTTCAGATCACCCCAAATTAACCCTGGCTGGTTTATCTCTGTCTGCTTTCCTGGGATGTCACCAGGGCAAAGCCTGCTTGCTTCCTTACAGAGAACTTTCGGGGCTATCTGTGAGGTCCATGGGTGGGCAGGAGGCACCACACAGCCTTGATCTTCTGTATGTGTGTGGCTTTGTGGAGAGATCTCCAACATCTCCCTAGGAACTGCTTTCAGATATCACCTCTAAAACAATGAGCTGTTACTAATAGCAGTGGAGAGCTGTGGAATAGGTAGCCTTTGGTCTGTAACACAGACAACAGCTCCCTCAGAGTCCCACTCTCTGCTGCAGAGCCTTGGGCCATCTCCAGAGCTCAAGGACAAACCCCTGCCCACAGCTGGTGCACTCCCAGGGTTTGCTGTCAGTATTGACCGATGCAGAGAAGTTTACCACCAGCCCTCACTGACCAGAGATAACCAGAGAGCTTTCCTCTGGAGCAGACTGTTAATGAGATGACAATCCCTTGTTGTCCTATAAACCACTGTGATGACTTATTGTTCTCAGACAGATTGTAATAACATAATGAGCCTCATGAGCATTAGCTGAATAAGAAAATCAGGTCATTTGGTGCTGCCTGGTGTTAATGATGAGTGAAGATATTTCTGAGCTAATCGCTGGGCTCATGTCCCTTGGGCTCTGCCTGCTTCTGATTCCTCAGATTTATGAACTTTTCCCTGTGAAACAAAAACAAGGTTTATCTTGAAACACAACCTCATCTGCACAGTGAGGTCTGCCTGTCTGCCCTGGGCTTAGCCATGGTGGTGGTGTCATGTTCAAGGAATCACTTCAGTCCTTTCCTGAGACTTTTGCTGAGGTGAATAAGGACATTAATTGAAGGGGATGAAATTCAGGGTGGATCCTGGCAGCTCTCTGAGATGAAGAGCCTGTTCATGAGAGCATCCATGACTGGATGTCTGCCCCCATGCTCCCTTCCGTTTCCATTCCCACTTTCCCCATTTCTGATGCTGTCTGTCTGCTCCACAGACAAGGACACAGACCCTGCCACCATCCAGGAGATCAGTGAGTCTGTTCTCTCCCTGCACCTCCCCACGGATGCTGCTGCAGTCCTGAGAAAAATGACTGAGATCCAGAAGCTGGCGAGCCAGCTGCAGTGCCCGGAGAGCATCCTCGCCCAGACAGCCGCGGACATCGCTAGGGCCAAGCAGCTTCAGCAGGAAGCAGAACAAGCTAGGTGAGTTGGGGTTCAAGAGCTTTGGTCCCTCAGCCAGAGAGAATGTGGGGGTTGTCAGGTTGAAATCTTGCTCTGCTGGAGCTGCTCTGACTTGCACAATCTGAAGTTCTAGGCCAGGACCTAGTGTCTGTACAGTGCCTAAAGGAATGAGACTGCAATCTCTCCAGGCACCTCCCTGCTGCTCCAATACAAATAACCTGGCTGCCAAGAATAGATCCTGTTCTTAGAAGGTCTTTACCAAAAGTAATGGAGGCTTTTCTCTATCTCTTGAGTCCCTGTGATGGGAGATGACAGGGTTGCCCTGGTATTACTTGATATTGGTGACCTACATCCTAATTGCACAAGAGAGCATCAGGAGATTAAATGGACTGTTTGTTTTCTGGGTGAAAGTTGGGAGGATTATCCCATGGTCCCTTAAAAAGTAGTTACAGAGTCCTTGCATATTTGGAGCATCTACTTTGTCATGTGTTGACTTGCTGCAATATCCCAGCAAGAAGGTTAGTGGGATAAGGATGTAAACTCCTTGATAGTGTCTGACACCTGCTTAACCTGCTGGAATTGATGAGGCAAGGGAGTCTGGTTTTCCAGGGAGAGCTCTGTCACCCAGCCTGAAGAGCCCCACTGCAAGCAGAAGTGTGTTTGTTGAAGCTGGTTCAGTGGTTGCCACTTTCCCTTCAGTGCTCTTCCTTGCACCACTCACAAAAGAAATGTTTCTAACTCATTTAAAGGAAGGAGTTTCTCTCCCCTTCTCAGTTTGTCTCCTCTGCCTGGGGGTATGAGATGGAACTCTCTCTTCTCTCAGGAGGAAACTCGCTGCAGTGTGATGTGGCCAGATGTGTTGTGGCTTTTGGGGGAGAGAGATTGCAACCTTCTCAGTAACAATCCTGTCCTCCTTCTCAAGCATCCTTATTTTCTCTCTGCAACCTTAACTTCCAGCCCCTGCAGTTATCCACACTCACTCCTGGCTGTTTCCCACGTTTCCCCAGGAACAGGGCAAATGCCGTGGAGGGGAACGTGGAAGAGGTGGTTGGGAACCTGCAACGAGCAAACACAGTGCTGCTGGAGGCCCAAGGTGCTATCAGGGGCTCAGGCTCTTCCCTTCGCTTCATCCAGGAGCGTGTTGAAGAAGTGAGTGATGCACAGTGGTGACCTTGTGCCCTGCTCATGGCTCCCTTGAACCTTCCCTGCTCAGCAGAGTCCTGCACCAGCACAGCAGGGAAATGGGAGCCGGTGCAGCTTTTGCTGTAAAACCTTTTCTTTGTGCTGTGCCTCACTTTGTGCTGTGCTTCCCCAAACTCCAGTCATGGCCCCTGGTGGAGGCCACGAGCCAAGCCCCAGGGTTGCCATGCTCAGCTGGGAGGGAGTAGTCCCTGCACAACCCTCCCCCCCCCTCCTTCTGGGATATGTCCTTCTGTGGTCCCTGTGCAGAAGGAAAATCCACGAGGCATGGAGATTGGCTGTGACTTCCTCTTAATGCAGAGCACTTCTGTTTTAGATCGAGGCTGTTCTTGGTCCAGCTGAGAAGAACGTGCAGACCATCGCAGGTCAGCTGGATGGGCTGATGGAGAGGCTCCTGGGGCTGCAGCGGGGAGCAGACCAGAACCGCCTGAGGGCCACTGATGCACAGCAGATGGCTGAGGAGGCAGCAGAGCAGGCCAGGAGTGCACAGCAGGTACCAGGCTCCAGCACATCCCTGACCAGGGAGGTCACAGCCATGCTCTGCTTCCCCTTGTCATCCAACAGCAAAGCCAGCCCTGTCCTGGCACAGTTTTGGAGAAACATCAGCATCATGAGCTGTTAGGTGTTTGCATGATGACATAGTGACAAAGCTCTAGTGCATATTTAAAATGGAGCCAGCATTGGAAACTCCTTTTTCCCCCTAGTCTGTTTGCTTGATCCTACCTGCATTGCTCATTTTGTTTTCCACAGGCTTTTGAACAAGTGAAACAAATGTACACAGAGCTGAAGAGCAGGATGGAGCAGAGCCCAGCTCTGGGAGAGCAGGGCAGCAGGGTGCAGAGCATAGACCTGCAGGCACAGGCTCTCTTTGAGGAAACCTTGGCCACGATGCTCAGGATGGAAAGTAAGAGTCTTTGTGAACTTAGTGTAATCATCTGATGTGCTGGGGAGGGGCTTTTGACTCCCAGAGGGGTGAGGGAAAGGAATCAGGAGGAAGATGACACACTTTTGGCAGTGAGAGGGTGTGGATTTGGGCTGCATCTGCTGGTGCTGTGCCAGTAAATGTAGAGTTTAGGATGCATGTGCTCCTGTGGCAAGGACCTTGCCTGCAGGGCTGATGTGCTCCTGTTTTCCTCACATGCCCACTTCCATTTTCAAGCATTCAGAAGTGATGGCATTGTTCAGAGCAGTCATGTTGGGGTTCTTTTGAAGGACAGGAGAAGGAATGAAAGATGTTCGTTTTCCTTGCCCCACCAGATCTCTGCAGGAGAGAAGCAGAGGCTCAGCCCAGCCTGCTGGGGAGGGTAATGGCCACCAGGCTTACTCCTGTCCCATCATCTCTTAACCCTTTCCTTTCCTCTCTCCTCAGCTTTGGAGACAGAAATTCAGGAAAGGAACAAGGCTTTGCTGTCCAAGTCAGCCATGCTGTCAGGGCTGGAGGAGAAGGTGGAAAGGATCCGAGATGCCATCAACAAGCAAGCTGCCTACTATGAGAGCTGCTCCTGAGCGAGCTGCCCCTGCTCCAGCAGCATTGCCTTCCTCCTCTGCAGACACTGACTTCCATATTTATTCCCATTTTCTGACTGCAGTTCTCCTGTGCCTAACATCTCTGTTTGTAGCAAACTGAGTTCCTCTACCTCTGGAAGACAGCTGCAGTGAGCCAAAGGAACAACCTCATGGGGAATACAGACCTTGGCTGGACTGGCTGAAGCTGCCTGGTGGCTGGAATAAGGGGGAGAGACATCAGTCTTCCATGGCAAATAAAAACACCCCCCATGTTATTTCCAGAGGGGTTTATAAACCAAATTCTTTCTCTTTCTTGTTTTAGCCAATTTAAGCTCTTGAAGCTGAATTCCACTGTTCAAATTAAAAACTTTCATGTGGGGTCTTCTACAGCTTTTTATCTATGCTGCAGTTAGTCCTTAAAACTTGCCTCCTAGAGCTCCAGCACTTCCCTCCTAGATCTTCATTTTCACAGGAATGGAGACTTTCATCCCCACTGTCTCTATCCAATATACTGATAATTATGCATAGCAGAGAAACACAACCTCTTACTCAGAGGTGAAGTCAAATGTCTTGTTTGATTTTCTGCCACAATCTGCTTATTCACCATGTGATGCTTTGCCAGAGAAATACCAGAGGGAACAGGTCCGCAGATGCACAGGAAATGATTTAGAAGAGACTTAATAGACCATTTCCACATCAAACTTCTATGAATAATCAAGAGGCATTTTACAAAACAAAACTCAGCTTTATTAAGCAAGTATTTATTGTGCAATTACAGACTTGGAAGCAGGAGCTTAGACCTTGCTGTGATTATTATCAGACATATGGAGGGTGCTAGCAGGTTGTCTCTCCTTTTGTAGCCAAAGTGAGAGCTGAGCAGTTGGTGGATGCTGAACTTCAGAGTGCTGAAGCCTGGGACTAAGCAAAACCCCAGGAGTGGATAGGGAAGTGGACAGTACAAATAACTGACCTGCCACTGAGTGAAACTGCATGGCTTTGGTCTGTAGGATTCACCTTGTGCACTGCACCTCTTCTGCCTTGGGCAACTAAACAGCATAGAGAAAACAAAAGCTTACAGCACTGAGCAATGTATGGGCAATATACACTGAATGTGCTAGCAGCAGCCTGATTCTTTCCCTTGCCCTCTCCCAGCTTTACTGATCCAGAAGCACTCTGAGGTCACTGCCTGGATGGATTCTGGGCTTATCCAGCCGGTGGCTGCTCTCAGACGCTGCTGCCTGCCTGCTCCTGGCAGGACACAGGCTCCTTGCTTGCGCTGTTGATGTCTGGCTTTGAAGTGCAGAGCAGAGTGAAAGAGCCCTTCTGTTTCTGCTAGAGAGAGAATTGCAACCCAGGAGTCAACTGTTTCACTTGGCTGCTACCTTCCAAATGTGCTCTGTTAGTAAGCAGTGGCATGGGGGTTAGGAATAGCTGAGATCCCTTTGTGTGCCTTAGCTCTAAAAGGCTGTTACCTGACTGATATGGGAATGGATCTTTTTGGAACCTATGGTAGATGTTGCCTGCATTTGTCTCTTCTGTTAATCCTTTGTCTGTGGCAGTCCTGTTCACACAATCTCATCAGTAGAGAGTGTCACAGAAGACGACAGGAGGCAGCTCCCTGCTGTGGAGAGCTACACTAGCATAGACTCACCTGTGAAGAACATCCTTTATTGCAGGATCTGATAGCAAGAATTCTCACATTTATGTGGTGCAAATGACAACAATTTAGCTGCTCCAGAGTTAATCCAGGCTGTGGTCAAAGAGGAAGAAACTTTCATGATTGTGCTCTGCTCACCTACAAAGTGAACATCTTCATGCTCTGCTCTCTGTAACAAAGCAACTTAAACTGACCTGTCTGGACCAAATCTGGGGAAGATTAGAGGCCCTCCAGGCTGCAGAGATGTCTTACCTACTCTTGGCTATGAACCAGCAGCCTGTTGTCAGCCCTTTGCTCATGGTCACAGCTGAGACCCAGTTGAAAAGCTTTAACCTCAGCTCTGAAGCTGTTTGGTTCCAGTGTGATTCTCAGTGAGTAGCTCTGAATACTCATAGGGTTTAGTATGACAGGTCCATGCTTGGCTTCCCTTCACACATTCCTTGGGCACCTCTGTTGTAAGGTAGTTGTTGGATCTGGAGTCACTGGACTGGCCCTAATGAAAGCTGAAAGAGGACTTCTCCCTTGGAAGATGGTTAAGGCTTTTTCTGTTGCAGAAAACCCTGTGAGTCCATTTGTTTCATGCACAATCACTTTGCTATTTGTGCCTTTCTCTTTTTTATGCCATAATGGGATTAATTAAGAGCTGTTGTTGATTGGAGTGTGAGAACTTACCTCTGGCCCTGTGGGGAGCCTGGTGGCTGCCACCTCATCACATGATCAAACAAACTCCAGTCTGCCCAGTCCCAGAGTGAGAAGAGTGTTTACTGGTTTTCATTGGAACAAGAACTTCTGATTTGAAATGACTGGTTGGAAGCAGAGGAACAGGAAGAGAAAGAAGGAGAAAAGAGAAATGGCAATAGTGAGGATCTGCAGGTGAGCTGGATTGGGTTTTAATATAGAGAACATCAGCTGCTGAAAGCCAAGCAGAGCTGTGTGCAAGTCAAGACTGCAGCAAAGGCAGGGGCCAGTCACTGTGCCAGCCACGTAACTGGCACCAGCAGCCTCAGCCATAGGCAATTTTGGTTTCTGGAAAGCAAATGTGCTCAAGTCAATGGTGCATGGCAGCAGAGCCCTGCTGCTGCAGCTCATGGCCAGCTCTGCCACACAGCCTGGGCAGTGTGCCTCACCTGGTGCTCCTACATGCATGGAAGACACTTGGCTGGGCACTGCTATCCAGCCAGTCAAGGCCTTTGCTTCTGTCCTTATTCCTCCCTCCTTTCCACCTCCACCTGGGGCTAGCAACTTAGGTGCCAGGCCACTCTTTCCAGAGGTGGTTATTCCCATGTACTTGGTGGGAAGTTATGGCTAATGGCTCAGATACCTACTGGGATTTTGCAGATTTTTTAAGAAGCACTGTCTCAGAGCAGAAGGATGCCTTTGTCTTCTCATGCCCCACACAGGCTGGGCTGCAGCCACAAGAAGTTCTGCTTGGTGGGCTGTGGTTATCCGGCAGGACCAGGCTGCTGCCTGCAGGCAGTGCTCCGTTCTCCGAGTGCTTTTGTGGCTTCCCCTCTCTCATTCCCGTGTCTTGCTCTAGCTGAGTGGGAGGGTTTGGACAGCCCTGAGCAGGGACCGAGGGGAGTAAAGAGTCCTTGTCTTCCTTGGGTGTTGCTGGCCGGCTGGGCACCACGGGTGTGGTGGCTCTGGATGCCTCTGAGACTTGCCTAGCAGGGAGGGTGCTCTCAGCAGCCCCGTGCCCGTTCATGTGGAGCTTCCTCATGTGGTGCACAACGGCTGCAGCGTTGAAGGCTTGCTAGGGAAGAAGAGAAAAACCCCAGGGTGAAGAGCTGGTGAGGCCAGGCTGGGTGGGAGCTGTGGAATAAAGAGACTGTGCCCCTGTGGTGATGACTGTGTGGGCAGGGAGGGGACAGTGCTGTCCTGGTGAGCACTGCCTGTCTCTCTGCATGCTGTGTGGAAGATGGGACAAGCTCAATCCTGGCCCAAACCCTGTGGTGTCACTGAGTGCAAGCTGCTGGTGCTTTTGAAGATCCCTGCATGAGGAGATCACAGCTGTAAATTACCCCAGAGTGTGAAATGGAGACCAGAGCTGAATGCTGAAGGTAAGTATTCCAGATGCTGTCATGCCTGTTGCTCCTGTGGCATTCCTCTCTCACCTACATTTTTACTAGAACTCTTGATATAAATGAAGTACCAGTTTATCTTCAAGGCAGAAAGGAGGAAAAGCTGGATTAAGCTCCCCAAAAGATCTGCTAATGAAGCACCAGTTTCCCTCAATCCCTCTGAAGGCAATAATCCTTTCCTCCCCACCTTTACTCCCTTAGCGAGGTCACTACAGGGCCATGTTGGTGGTGGATCTACCCCTGTGCATTGCCAACAGGGAATATGGGGGTCCAAACAGTCTAAAAACAGTAGCTGCACACAATTTTCAGGCAGCCTTTGGAGGATCTCAGTTTTGGGTGCTTACCCAGACAGCTGAAGCCTTGCTAGATGGCAGCAACTGGTATTTGTTAGTGAAATGGCTCTAGGCTCCCACTGGTGAATGACTTACCCTCCATTTGCTCTTTGCAAAGTTCTTCTGGATCTGAGCACTGACAGATGGGTAGATGTCACGGTGAAGGGCTGTGTTGCCATTAATCCTGCAGATGGGGAGAGAAGAAAATGGGCTCGTAGGCAGATGGCATTTGTAAGGCATTCCACATTCTGGAGGCAACTAAACTGCTTTGTACCTTCAATCAGCAATAATTAAACCCAAAGGAAAAACAGCAACAAAATGCAACACAAACACACACACTTCAAAGCTTGGGAAAGCTCAGGATGGGATTTCTTCTTTGCCTCTCTGTTTATGGAGGCAAATATGCACAAATTGCATCTTTAATTATTCATCACTTTCGTTCTGAGCACACGACAGAGAAGCAGCCGGGGCCGGGTGGAGGCAGAGGGGGACGCTGGCAGCAGGGGCTGGGGAGATATCCACGCTCCCAGCTCCATCCCAGCACGTGGAGCAAGATGTGGGGGCTACTGCTGGGCCCTGGTCCTCTCACCATGGGTGCCTCAGGGCTTCTTCACAGGTAAACCTCGTCTTGGGGTTTTTCTCCAGCAAATGTCTGATGAAATCCTTGGCTGTTTGGGAGAGGAGCAGAAGCAGAGAGAAAAGGTCATTTTCTCCTCAGTCCAAGATAGGATCCTAGTAGGGTGTGGCAAACACTGGTGAATAAAGATGACCAAGGTCAGCCCCAGAAGGTGTTTGTACTGCTTCATGCCTGCCTTAAAGGGAGATGATTGGAGTGAAGTTCTCTGGATGAAAACGTTAACTAGGGAGGTACCAAACTTCACACTTGGATTAGGTGAACTTGAGCTTCGTTATTCAGCTAAAAAATAACTCTGAGAAGCATGAAGTGGAAACTGAGCAGATCTAGAGGTTGCCCTTAAGAGCTTTTGCATCCCTCCCATTTGTTGTTGTTGTTTGTTTGTTTGTAGGGGGGATTGTGGTGTTTGTTATTAAGTCCTAACAAACCTTCTGCTACTTTTGTTTGTGTCTATAAAAGGCTGATGTTCAAAATATGCTGCTAAGCTGCTGGCTTCATTAAACTCTGTGCAGGTGAGCTGGTGGGAGGCTGCAGTGGTGGCTGCCACAGCTGCTTGTGTGGCTGTGAGGGAGAGTGACTGGATTGGAAGAAAAGCAAAAGGGGAGGAAAAAAACAAACGAAAAAACCAACCAACCAAAAAAACCCCAACCAAACAAAAACCCAACCCAACCAACCAAATAAAAGCAATAACAAAATATTGAACAGAAAATCAGGGTGAAAAACCCCCCTGGAGTTCCCCTACTGCCAGGGGAAACCTGAGCCCACTCTGAGCTCAGCAGTCATTTGTGAAAACCAGAGTTCTGTTTGCAGAGGCTTCAGCCAAGGATGCAGCATTGCAGGCAGGGTGCAGAGCACCTCAAACTCTGCTACTGCAGCTTGGCATTGGCATCATCACCCTCATCCCTGTTCTTGTGGCACTGGGAACCTCTGCCAGCAGATCCCATGGGGGTTAGCTGCTGTCTGAGTGACTCAGTTTAACACTTCATCCTCTCCCATCCCTGCTGAAGCAAGTGAAGGCTGTTCAGGGGGTGCTGGGGTTGTGGGGGCTCTGCTGGTGCAGGCTTGTGCCTATAGGTCTCAGGGCTCTGGTTTGCAGCATGGTGCCTCCCAGTGCTGGAGCTTTACCTGACTCAGAGATATCATCCCAAAAGGGAGACTCAAACTCATAGTAGCCTTCCTTGATCTTCTCAAACAGTTTGGATTCGGTCTCCTCGTAGAAAGGAGGATACCCACACAGCCTGCAACAGAGCAGAGAGACACCAGTTCCCCAACCAGTTCTACACCAGAGGAGGCTCATCCATCCATCCACACCCCCATATCCATTCCTTCCTCCCTCCCTTCATCCATCCATCCATCTGTCCCTCACAGCTAAATGTATCGGTAAAGCTGCAGAATAGTTAAAAAACTGAACTGCAGCAGCAAAAGGACAAAGCCACAGCTGGTACAGAGCTGGATGGTGTGGGAGGAAACGAAACAAAAAGTACTGAGGAAGATTGAATGGTATTTGTGGGCAACTGAAAAGAAAACAAAGCATAGGATGAGGCACAGAACAGAGGCGATGTGATTCCTTTCCTTTCAACCCCTCTTCAGACCGTGATTCCCTCACAGCCCTTTCGTTTCTCTGCTCTAGTGAATCCCTGCGAAGGAAGGACCCAGCCCTGCTGCATTCCGGCAGCGCGGGAGGTCCAGCACCGCCTCCGCCTGCACCTCTGCTCTGCAGGGCGTGGGAAGTGAGGGAGGAGTTGGGGAAACTCGTGGGAAAACAAGTGGGATGCTGCTTGCTCTTACTCACAGAATATAGGTGATGACTCCAATGGACCAGCAGTCTACAGCTTTGCTGTATGGCTTCTGGGCAAGGACTTCTGGAGCTGCAGAATGGCAAAGCAAATGAGAACTGTAAGCAGTAATAAATCCTCCTATATTGGGAAGAGCAGCAGTTCCTTGGACATTTGACCCCTGAGGTGCCACTGCAGAGAAGCAGTCAGTAACAGCCTGGTTTAACTGCTGGATTGGTCTGAGGTTTCTATCTATTTGATGCTACTGACTAGAAAGCACCTCTGACAGTTTCTGCATGCACCTGAGCTTTTAAGCAGTAAGCTGTGGACCAAGCCAGTGCAGTCTGCTGGATATTAAACAGAATCCCATTATGTTAAAAGTATTTTTCTGTTTTTTCAACAAATATGTGATTAACACTGAAATATTTCTCTTAAAATTATCCTTTTCTTGCACTTCTAACACATTCTGGGATTTTGCAGTCTCCAGACCCATCTCTAATCCATCTTTCTGTGATCCACGCAGTGCATCTGTGAGTAACATGTTATTCATGCAGTAATGGTTTGGGTTTGTTTTCTTTTCTGCTAGGCAACCTACTGTACATGCCCAAGCAGAAAGTCCTTCAGCACCAGCCCCAACCCAGACAGTCCTTCAGCAGCAGCCCACTCCTGATTCTTGGCTTACCCACGTATCCTGGAGTCCCACAGGCAGTGGACATGATGCCATTCTGCTCCATTTTAGACAAGCCAAAATCTGTGATCATGATTTTGGAGTTGTCTTCAGGTGTAAGGTAAAGAAGGTTTTCAGGCTGTGAACAGAGGGCAGGCAGAGGTTGAAATTTGTGTTGGAAAAGTGGCAAGGAACTACAGGAAGTCAGGGGAGCGCAGGGACAGGCGGTAGTGACACCAGCTCCTCGAGGCTGCTGGTGGTGAGGGCCAGGTCTCACCTTCAGGTCACGGTGAACTATCCCATTTTCATGGAGATACTTGACTGCTGTCAGGACCTGGTGGATCACCACACTTGCATCCTTCTCGGTGTAAACTCCTCGCTCCAGAATGCGGTCGAACAGCTCTCCCCCAGACACCCTGTGCAGTGGCAGTTCAGAGAGAAAGAGACTGAAAAAAACCTAAACAAAGCTAATCAAAGGTTGGTGTTAGGCAACCTAACCTTCTGGTCCTTTTAGAAGTCTACCTACAGCAGAACCATTCCTTGGACAACAGCTTTTGGGAGGCTGAAGGATGCTCCTGAGTGCAACTTTAGGGTGCAGAGAACCTAGGGAATCTGAGTAAAGTTTAGAAGGCAACTCCCAGCAGGTCTGAGCCACAGGCACCCACCACCACCACGGGCAGGATTACCTCCAGGCTCTGCCACACAAGTGGAGATAGTGTTTTGTGCAATTGCTTCTCCAGCTCAATGTGCAGGTTGGCAGCAGCAGCCTGTGCTCAGAGCTGGTGCCCACAGGGAGCTGCTTTCTCTGCAGCTGACATGTTGCCCATTTTCATTTCTAGCAACCCTGCATGGCACAGCTTTAATTAGAAATACTTCTGTCTCTGCCCTGCTAAACTGTGATGAATTCATTTGCATAAATAGATCCTAATCTTGGTACAGAAACTTTCTGCTCAAATGTGCATGGGCCAAGGCAAATGAGAAGTGTCCAGGTTGGTTCAAGTGGCTCTCCCCTGGGTTAGGGAGGGGTTTGGGTGGCTCCTCTGCATGCAGCTTTCACACGAGGGACCCCAGTGTGTAGGTGCTGACATATGGTGCCTCACCCTGGTCCTGCCACTCTTCTTCCTCTGTGGCCCACACAGAAATGGCTCTGCTGATACTTACAGCTGCATGACCAGGTAGAAGTGGGTTGTGCTTTCATAAATATCTTCTAAAGTCACGATGTTTTCATGCTTTATTCTGCAAAGACAGATATGGGTCAGAAACAAACCCAGCAAGGACACAAGGGGCTTTTCAAATGGAAAACCCAACAGACTTTAATCACTAGTGAAAGCTAGGTGGATGACCTCCCTCATCCAGTCTGCCAGAGGATTGTGGACACCACTGCAAACTCCCTTTGGAGCAGCAGACACCAACAGACTCTTTGTCTTTAAGGAGCTGCCTGCTCTGCATCAGATGTGTCCCTGGGACTGCAGAAGTGGTTACTCTGCTTCTCCTTCCCCTGTGTGTACTGCTCTGCTTCATCCATTTCCTTCCACAGATCTGAGGCAGCTATGGCTGTGCTGGGATTACAAACCCAACCAAGGAATCAGGGAAGAAACTTTGCTCATCTAATAATTGACAGAGATATCCTCTGTACTTAGCTCTGTGATATTCTTACTGTAGAGCCACACATCTTGGGAAAGGACGTTTGTCCTTTACATTACAGTGCAGACATACTCACTTTTTCAGCACTGCTATTTCATTCTCCAAGCTGCTATCCCTTGTGAGAGGAGACTTCTTGATGCATTTCAGAGCAAAGAGCTTCCCAGTGCTTCTTTGCTTCACTAGGAACACTTCTGAAAAGGCACCTCTGCAGAGAGGAGGAGAAGTTGAGTTTCAGTAGCTGCTACTGCTGTGGACTGGAAGGAGGCTTCCAGAGAGAAAGGGGAAACAGCAAGAAAAAGCAGGATGGCAGTCATTTAACTCTAGGGGGATGCTGATTGTGAAGTTAAAACTGCATCTCCAGCAGCCCCAAACTTAGGATATTCAATGCAAGATTATGCAATAGGTAGAAGAGAATAAAAACAAACCCAAATGTTCCCTGTCTGTAGAGAAAAGGTTATTTTAGCACAGTTCATCATGTGCTGAGGTGAGCTAGTGGACAAAAGAGACCTGCAATGAAATTAAATCACATTCTCCAGGTCTGTCTGTAAAGACAATCAAGTGGTTAACTCCTGCACATGCCAGGCTATGGATGAACTTCAGCTGTGCCACGTTTGGAGCATGCTCCAGGAAGGCAGAAGGCAAACAAGGCTTCCAGCATGTGCCTCTGCCTTGGGTGGGTGCAGGAGAAGGCACCATCTGTGATCTTGCAGCTTGCTGCCTTTCAGGGAACCTTTGCCTTTGAATCCATTGGGGCTGGGGGGATTTTCCTGGATCAATAACCACCTTGTTGATGAAGCAGTCCTGGGGCTTCTTAACAGCCTCTGTAGAAAGATCTCAGCAGTCTCCTCTCTAATGGGGCCCAATTCCTGCTTAATCCAAATCATGTTTCCTCAAAGCCTCCATCATCTGAAAGTAGTCCTTCACTGCCCTGAGACAGCCAAACTGCAGTGAGGAGAGCCTGCTTATGTTGTGGTTTGGATACAGCAACCAACATTCTGTGTATCTAAAGTGTAAAATATCTGGATAACTTCAGTTAATATTTTCATTCAGCATCTGATGTGTTTTCCCTTCTGCAGAGACTGCTAATGCCTGTGTCCCCTTCATGCCAAAGTGACAATGGACACTCCTGGGGAGGGTTCAGCCCAGTGCAGCCACAAGCAGGTATTTATAACATGCCTAAAGCTCCCAATCCTGTTACAGCTTTGTCTTAGCTGAACATGTGTCTTGGGACAGTGACAGTGCACACTTTGCCAGGTCAGTCCAAGATAATCCTCATCAAAGGAGCAACAGATTAATTGATGGCAGTGAAATGGAACTTGCCACTGAGCCAGAGGGCAGAGCGAGGAAGGTGAGCGTGGTGGAGGCACCCTCTTGGTGGGGATGCTATTGCAGCAAATCCAATAAACAAGGGCAGAAAACATTCATCTTCTGTAATGCACTAAACAAAGAATCCAGAACACTGTGCAGGGAGCTCTGCTGAGCATGGAGCTTGTACCCATCTGGTATGCAGTGCTTTGCTCCTGTGGCTTTCTCAGGGAGTGGCAGCAGGTGATGATGCAGGAGGAGAGCCAGAGCTGAAGGCAGCTCCTCTCTCACCTCTGCCTTCCCTATCCCCCTGAAATAATGTGCAAGACCACTGGGGTTGTAAGGAATTGGGCTGTGCCAGGGCTGGTGCCTAGCAAGGAAAACCAAAAGTGCACAGGAGAGAAAAAATAAAAGACTCCAGAGATATTTGGGAAGGAATCCCAACAGGAATTCATATCTTTGTTTCTCTCAGTAAATGATCTGTAATGGTTATCACTCTCCTGGTCCAAAAAGCAGGTGGTGTTGGGCCCTTTTCCTTGTTTCACAGAGGTTTCTCCTTTTATCCCTATAATCCCTGAAGGCTCTCTCATGGAAATGCCTTTTGAGTTCCTGAGAGCTCTCAGGGCATAGGCAGGGACGTCCTTGCTAAGGTCCCTGATCCAGCAGTTGTGGTTGCTGGGGGAAGGTGACAGTGAGTTTCCAGGTCAGTTTAGGTCCCAGATCTTCATTTATATTCTCCAGCTAGCTGAAGTGGTGCATGTTGAAAAAAATCCCAATTACTAATGCTAATTTTTCCTGTTAATGTAATAGTAGGAAATGAACAACCTACAACTCAGATGCTGGGGCATCTGTTCTATATATCTGTCCCAAACAGTTTATAATAATTATGCCCCTTATTAAAAAATGATGAATCAACAAGTTGGCTAGGACAGAACAAAGCTTTTTCTAACCTCATTTCTTTAGAGAGAAGTGCTGGATAATTTAACCTATTTCTAAGGCCCACCAGGAAGATGATGATTGAAAATGTGGCTGAGCTCTGGAGTTGCTGGGGTTGGAGAGCCTTGCTGTGGGTTCTAAAGTCACAGAAAATTTGGCCATGACAGAACTTGCTGGTGGAGGTAATTCAATTCCTCCTCCACCACCTTGGAAATGTTTCCTTGTCTCATTTGCATAAAGAGTCAAATTAAGCTGTTAACTCACAGAGAAGTATCAGACAACTTGAACATCCGTGTTCTTGTTCCATCCCTCAACTGACTCAGGGTTTATGAGCTAAATACACAGCTCATTATTATAATAACACCTCTCTCAGAGCCATCCCTTGACCTTGCTTGACCTTGCAGCAGCAGCAGACCAGTGTGCTCAGCAGGAAAAGAGCAAAAACTTCACTAAGCTGCCATGCAGGCTCAGAGGGGAGAGGAGGAAAGGGCAGAGCTGACCCAGAGCCGTGCCAGGAGCTGCTTTGGTGCCACCTGGCAAGCGTGAGCCAGGAGTCAGAGTACCGGCAGCAGCCTTGCAGCAACGCTGGGACACCCACCCCTCACCTGGAGACTGCTGCCTGTCTCAGAGGGAGTTGTTTTCCTCTGACATTGGCCAGTGCCAGGAAGGGAGTCGCTGCCCCCGGCTGGGAAGCTGGTGTCTGGAGGAGGCTCTCTCTGCAGAGCAGCTCTGTGGTACTTACGATCCCAGGGCCTCCATGAAGATGAATGTTTTTCGGATGTTGCTCGTCTGTTTCTTCCAGGAGCTGCTGTCCTCCTCTTCCTTGCGACCCATCTCCTCCAGAGTGGAAGCAGGGAATGCTGTGAGGAAGAGGAGAAGGAGAGGTGATGGATGTGTCAGGTGCTCACACACAGAACAGAGCTACCCAGGGGCCGGCTGGATGCAGGATGCTCTTTGCTTGCTTTGAGAAGTTTGCCTGGTCACAGAAGTTAGACTTTGCAAGCATGTGAAGTTTTGTGCTGCTTTTGCTACTCACAGCAGTTGATGCTGACCATGTCCCTGCCTCTGGGTTCCACCCCAGCCATCAGTGCAGCACCACACCTGCTCAGCTAGGCAGGAGCAGTGACCAGATGGTAAGACTCTCTTGTCTGTATATTCATTTAATGCATGTTGGCAATAACAAAAGTTTATATTATGCTTCCTGTCTGGTGGTTAAAAAGCCCTGCTGGAATGGTTGCTAATGTTAACCAGAGCATCTATGATTTCATGGATTAAAAGTTAGGTGCAACTAGCAATGGAGATGGATTATAGTTGAGCTGCTTTATTGCTCAAATAATAAATAGTTTAAAGAGCTCCTGACTGCAGGGAGGGGAATTGATATGAAACATCTTCATCTGTCTTGTACAGTTTGCACTGCTTGTCATCTTTAATTTCTGTTAATTGCTAGATTGCTTTTGCTCTGAGTCACAACCTTCCCCTTGCCTTTTCCTCACAGGGCTGCTGCTGCTGGGAGGCTGCTGGTGAGGTGAAGGTATGTCAGTCCTTAGTGTCCTGCCCTGATGTCTGTCTTTGTGCTGAAGATGTGCAGCAAGTGGTCACTGCCTGCAGTCACACAATCCCAGCATGGTGAGGGTTGGAAGGGACCTCTGGGGATCAGCCAGCCCAACCCCCTGCTCCAGCAGGGGCACCCACAGCAGCCTGCCCAGGGTCACCTCCAGCTGCCTTGGGAATCTCTCCACACAAGGAGACTCCACAGCCTCTCTGGGCAGCCTGAGCCAGGGCTCTGGCACCCTCACAGCAGACAAGATTTTTCCTTATGTTTTTCCTCATGCTGTCCCCTACCTGCTCAGTGCACAGGAGGTGGTGAGAACAGCTCACAGAAAATGCAGCTTTCTGGAGTCATCCCAGCAATGTGGGGCAGTGCCCGAGGACATGTTGTTGGCCTTGGAGGATGCAAGTGCAGCAAAGCTGCTCTGACAGTAAATGCAGCCATGGGACTCCTGGGCAATCTGCATGTCCAAAACACTCTGCCACCCATGGGCAGCCTGACCTTGGTCAGGTCTCAGGCCCCTGGCTCCCCACACTGCTGACCTCTTTAGAGTGAAGGTTGGACAGCACTGCTCTGATACAGAAAGTTACACTGTCAGCCCTGGGGAGCTCACCAGGGCACTGGAGGAATTACTTAGAGCTTGCACAAGGTCTAGGATGTGTGAGATGTTACACAAACCTCTAAGCACTCTTAATAAGATCAGGTCTAACATTACAGAACTGGAAGTACACTGGAAAGTGAGAAAGAAGCCCTAAGACTAGAAAAACGTATGTTTAAAAGTGGCTTGTCAGCACTGTCAGGATACAGAAGAAATGCTCTGAAAGTATCCCCAGGCAGCAGGGGCTTGAGTGCTGGCAGGAGCATCCTCTTGGCACCTGCAGCATCCCCTTTGTACATGGAGCATCCCCCTGGGCATATGGAGCATGACACTGCTGGAGAGCAGCAAGGGCTGCCCTAAAGCCTCTGAGGCACAGCTGAGCCTTCAACAGACAAAGCTCAACCTTCTGGGCAGAAAGAGGCTTTTGGAAAAGGGAGAAGTATTAAAGCAGAGAAAAGGCTGAAAGATCTTGTTTCATGACAGACAGCTTAGATATTGAATTCCTCCTGAACCTAGTTTATCTTCTTAATTAGCACCATTTCAGGGTTTTCAGCTCCTTGACACAATTCTTTTAAAGGTTAATTTAACATTATTGGAAACAAAATTGACTTGGTTGTAAACAGTTGAAGGCTTCAGTCCATAAAAATCACCAAAGGCCAATGTGTGCTTGACCTTTGTTTACCTTCTGGATTCTGATGCATGGGCAACTCCCAGAAATACAACACCTTATAAAACCCAGCCCTATCTTGCTGTTTAGAATTAAAGAAGATCAAAAGTTCTTCACACACAAAAAAACCTGATCAATTCTTCAAAACCTTTCTGCCAGTATTTGGAGCCCTAAAAGGAAGTTTCCTTTTGCAGTCATCTGCCCACCCCAAATCTCTACAGCTTTGGAATGTCACAAAAAGAGAATTTTCCACAGGGACTTTCAGCTGCTGGAAGGTTTTCTCCTCTTTAAATAATATCAAATGCATGATGCCAGTGTGGTGTTGGACAATGGGTACAATCCAGATGACCTCTCTGGTTTTTCCCAGCCTACTGTCAAACAAAGAATATGAAGTGAAAAAAAACCACCCAGGAAGAAGTAGGTCAGCCTGGCCCCAGGGACAAACAGTATTTTAGTCTCTGTGCCTGTGCTGAAACACAGCCCAAGCTCTCTGGGGGAAGAGAAATCCCTCCTGGGGAGGCTGGAGCATGCACCAGGGCAGAGGTGACCTTGTGTGTGTACCCAGGGGAGGTGACACTGGAGCCATGTACACCAATTCTGTGAATTTGGCCCATTTGGGCACGCGTCAAATTTGCCCAACATTGGCTCATTTTACCTTGATTCCCTTTGTATTCTTAGGATTAGCTCCTTGTGAATTCAACAAGTTTCTTTCCAAACTGGATTTTGCTTCTCCAGGAAGGTAGTTCTGTGTTTTCTCCAGTCTCCTGTGAATCATCTGTTCATCTTACAGTTCCTCCTTCTGCCACTCACTGTGTGGCATTTGGGTTTGCTGATATCTGGATGAATAGCTCTGGCTCCCTACACGTGTATTTGATTTCCTGTGTTCTCACTGCTTCTCTGCCATCCCCAGCAAGTCATTTCCTGCCTCCCCTCACCCTTCTGCGAGGAAGAGGAGAAAGTGCTGCTATTTTGAGAGCAAAATAATGAAAGGTTTGAATTGCCTAAAATGCAAAGCTGGCTGTGTGCTCGTGTGAAGAATACTTGCCCACCTTCCTCATGGTGCATCGCACCCTTCTCAATCCTTTTTCCTCTGTCAATACATGGGAAGGTACCTGCAAAGGGACTTGGTGCAGGACACAGAGATCTCTCAATCCAGCCATGATCATGGGCTTGAGACCTGTGGTTCCTCTGAGGCAGGCCCTGGAACTCCTCTGTCTCTCAGGTTGGTTAAGCCACTTGTTGCGCTTTGCAGCAGTTGGTGAGAATGCCCTGTCTGATCTCTTTGCTGTCTGCTTTTTGCTACTCGTTCAGCCTCTGGCCCAACAATGTCCTGACCTTTCCCAGTGCTCTTACACAGGGTGTGGGTAAACAGGCTTTAAGGTTCCTACTCACACAGCTGAAGAAGTTTTACTTTCCACAGGAGGAGAAAACACCATAGCAGAAGTTGGGCAAACAGCCTCTGTGTTGGTTTTCCTGCCACCTGAGGTGTCCCTCTGAGCACTTCCATCACACTCCTGACATGTGTCCTTTGCCAGATCCATCCTGACCCCTGCTGATATGTGCATCACCCTCAGCTTGGTGAGCATCTTCCAGCCCCAACAGTGGGATGCATGGACACAGCACACCCAACACACACTTGGAAAATGCATGATTTTAAACCCCTAATCTAGAGCAGGGCTCGTGTTTGCCCTTTTGCCCCTTCACCTTCTGACAGTGCAAGAAGAGTAGCGTGTTAATATTGTTTAATAAAACAGAAATGCTCATTAATTAATGGAGGTAAAGACCTTTGGAGGTTAAAATGAAGTAGGTAACATTGCTTTAATTTGTTTAGCTTCCCTCTTCCTCCAGCTAATGAAGCAGTCAGGAGCACTTCCATCTGATGAGTATCTGCTGCAAGTAGTGAATAGTTTCAATATTAATGTCCTAACCTTTGGGCTCTCCTACAGGCTAAGTCAATAAACGTGACTGCTGCTCTGCTCTGGCTGCTCCAGCAGATGCCACATCACTGCTTGGAATGTAATGAATGTTATTGTGACCTTGCTTAAATGTTTCCTGAAGAAATTTGTTCCGCTTTGGTGTCTCTCAGTAACAAATCCATCTGCAGACAGATGCTCTGCTTCTGAATGGAGATACTGCATGATTGTAAGGCATGATTAATAGTCTTGTGACAAAGTTAGGTGTGGAGGGGGGAGATACGTGCTGCTTTCATGATTTTGCCCTCTGAATTAGAACGAAGTTTGCAGAAAAAAGGGAGAACACAAAGTCAAAGGGGTTTGCTTTAAAAAAACCCCCAACAAACCAAACCAAAACAAAAACAAACCCCAAACCCAGACCAAAACAAGCAATCTGCATGTGACTGAAGGAAGTGCCAGTCCAGGCTCTGTGCTCAGGGACAAAAGAAGAAGAAATTGGAAAGGTGAGCTCGCCATTAAAAACAAATCCAGGTTACACATCTTGTATTCATCCTCAGGCTCCATCCATTCAAAAGCACTGTGGGAACTTCGTAGTCCTTGATGAACACTTCCAAACCCACTATTTTCATTGCAAACCTTTCAGATTCCTTCAGTTGCTTCCGAAGTAAAATGTCAGAAGGAGCTTTCTATGAGACTGCTAAATATAACATGGGTGCTGTAGGGGACTATGCTAACAGAAACCGAGAAGTCCTCTGGTATTTTCCTGTTACTAGATAACATTCATTTAAAACCAAAACAGATTAGCCAGTCTCCCACCTGCTTCACTGCCTGGAACAGCCAGGAAAAGCAAATGGCTAGGAAGGAAAGAATATTTTGCTTACCCAAGTCAGCACAAACAAAGCAACTCCAGTTGGCTGCTGCTCCAGCTCGGCGCCCGCTGTCTGCGGGGATTAGAGCCCGCTCGGGTGCTCAGCGGCAGCGAGGAGGAGGAGGAGAAGGAGGAGGAGGAGACGAGCCTCAGCCGTGATGGTAACCAGGCAGCACTTCACGGCGAGGAAACCGCCACGAGCACGAGCTGCCCGTGGGTGTGCGTGTGCGTGCACGGCGCTGGCGGTCGCGGCAGCGGCACCTGGCAGCGCGGCCGCGGGATCCCAGCGCTGCTCCGGCAGGATTCGGTTCAGTGCTGCCGGGAGAATCGGTGCCGAGCGTGGGGCTGCAGCTGCTCCTCGCCGGTACCCGAACTGGTATTGAAATATTCCTGGCTGGAATGCAAATAGAATTTGCCTTAGTCGAACAAATGACTTCTGGCTATTCCAAAAATGCCTCATTTTCTTCTGTGTGGCATCTGGAGTTCTGGGGGCCACACGGGGTGGGCAGAGCAGGGCTGGAGCGGGATAGGCTTTCCCGTGGGATGCTCTGGCACCCCAGTTCTCCAGCACTGGGAAGGTGATGCTCTCCACCATGTTTAGATGGCAAAAAAAACACAGAGAAAAATCATTGCAGCAGAGATTCATCTCTATCACCAGAGTTTTGGACTATTTTAAACCATACAATAGCTCCATTTTGACTTTCAAAACCTCTATGCATGTCTTCCCAAGAAGGATTCCACAAAATATTAATAATTCTTTGACTCTTTTCTGTAGTGTGGGATTTTTAAAGGTGGCAATAACAACTTTACTGGCTGCATTCTCAGTTGATTTACACTGCCATCTAGAATAATGCATGGGAAAAAGTACCCATCATTGCAAACTTTAGTTTTATATCCAGAATAAATCAACTCTGAGGCAATACTAGGAAATCACAATAGTTTGGTTCTCATATTTATTTATTCAGTAGTTTGGTTCCAGGGAAAAGGCTGTTTGGTATTCTTCAAGTCTTCGTTGGCTGGACTCCATCACTGTGAACTCCACAGTGCTGGGGATTTTGGTCAGAACTTCTGGAGGTGGATTTGAATGCTAAGGTTTTCTGTAGTCGTAGGTTTTGGTGGAATTTGCATTGATCTGACCTTGACACTCTTGTAAAGCTTCATCTGTTCCTCCCTTTAATGTCTTCTGTGTGGCAGCAGCAGCACAAGCCATTGTGTGGCCTTATCTGTTCCTCCTCTGGAGTGAGGGTAAGCCAGTCCCAGGGTAGCATCCTGGGTGAGACACCAGAATCAGAGTAAGAGATCATTTATTGGGGCATCTATAGCCCATATGCACAGATACATGCCCTATGTGCACGTGTGTGTAAACAAGGATGTGCAGGTCAATCCCTCAGGCCGGGCTGGGTTAGCTGTGGTGAGATTAAGGGGAAATAAAACTAAAGAAGACATGATTTGAGACAATGCAATTGCTAGGGGAGAGGTTTAAGGCAGAGATAATGAGGCCAAAAGGGAAGTATTTACTGCACTCCAGCCCTTGCAGTCTGTGTGGTGTCATTAGTTGTGTTGCAGAGGAGGTGGCTGAGGTGAACTGGGCTGGGTACCTGTGCCTCAGCTTGCTGCTGGAGCACGTGCTGTAGATGTTTCATACATCTTACAGAACCAGCATGGCTGCAGCAGGGCAATGCTAGGGACAACCATCAGTTAGAAGAAGGAAGAAACTTGCCTGAAAGTAAAGGAGAGCAGAACTGGGCTTTTCATCATGCTGGGGCTGCACTGTTCCCACATCAACAGAGTCTGGCCCTTAGAAACACACTGAGGAAAACACCAACAATCCAGAGGGAGTGAGAGGGAAAAGCTCCCTTGTGTGCTTTGCTCTGGAAAGGATCAATGAAGATGGTGGCTCTCGACCTTCCTGGTGGAAATCTAGGACAACAGAATTCAGTTCAGGGGCTTTTGCTGAGCTCTCCGTGGGCTCCAGTTAAAATAGAAGTTATTAACCAAAGACACTCAGAGCAAGCAACGATCTAGTTTTTGACAGGATGAATCAGAAGTGAGGAGGTGTGATGGAAACCAAGAGCCCAGCCTGCAGACAGCAGCAGCCTGTTTGCAGAGCTGTTGGAAAGGCAGCATTAGCCCTGTCCCTGCCTCGAGGGCCAGGTCATGGTGCTCAGAGGAGATTGTCAAGGAAACCAGGTCTGGTCTTTGATCTTGGTCCTGGGTGCTGTTCATCACACACTGCCAGAGACCTTGCCTTGGAAATAAAATGGTGGGATTTAGCTCAGGTGTCCCCTGGTGATTTGGGACCTGGGACATTTCTGTGTGTTTTTGGAAAGGAGTGAGAAAAGAAAATATCTCCTGAATGTACCAGGGAGGGGGCAAAGAAGGCAGCAGGGCCACCACCCAGCAGGTGCATGCAGAAGAGTTTTCAAGCAGAGAACTTTTGAGACGTGACACCCTGAATGTAAATACAAACCCCAAAAGCAAACAGAAAGAAGCAGTCTTGGTCATCTCAGGATTTTCCAGGAGTTTGACTCATGGGTTGTAAATCCTTGGGCCTGGCAGCACCAGCAGCAGAGTGCCCAGCTGGGCAGACCCAGGAGGTGACAACCTTGTCCCTTGCCTTTGCTCAGCTGCAGCATCCCCAGAAGTCGCCGAGTGGAGCCAGCAGAGAGCAGTGCAGCACAGCCGATGGAGACAGCGTGGGCTGGGGCAGTAATAAACAGATAAGGACATTTATGAGCCATGCAGCTGGCATTCCTGAGGGGTTGGTTGGGGGAAGACGTTATTCTAGGTGAGTTCTTTATTTATCAAAGTGGTTCAATTGGTAACTGAGTCATCCAAAGAACTGAGCCATAGGTTTTATGCATTGTTCTTAACCTGGTAATTATGGTCCTGGGAACTAATTGGTAACCATTCATTTTCAAATGGTAAAGAATCATGTAATTAGCTCCTGATAGGCATGTGCTGTTAATTAAGCTGTTCAGTGGCACATTTACTCTACAGCTTGATTATCTGTCCCTAAATAATTCCAGCAATTATGTCTCTCATCTTGCTTTCACAGACAGCTTTCCTTCTGGGCTGTGTCCTGACTCAGCATCCAAACCACCATCCCCACATTTACAACCTCCCCATGATCTGAAGATGAAACATTGCTGGTTTGGGTTTGAGACTGAATTTCTTCAGTTGAAGAATGGCCACTTTTGAGTGCAGTTTATTTGGCATTGCACAAGGGCAGCCCACATGAGGTGTATTTGATTGTGCACCCAGATGCTTGGCCACCCGGCTTGCTGGCTTTCAGCCTTGCGTGGCTGCTCTGCACAGTTCCTACTCTGGACTGCATTTCCCAGGTTGATAGTTCACACTCAGAGCTGGCTAATAGGAAGTAGCAGCCAATTAGGAAGCTAAAAGGGCCTTTCATTTGCTGTTTGAAAAATTAAGTTCTAATTACACAGGCTTGAGTAGCTGTTTACTCCAGGGGTTAGTTGTGCATCCATAAAAAGCAAAACTTAATTTTGTGCATCTAGGGAGGAGAGGCTCAGGAAATGGGTGTCTGCTGGCTGGGGATGCCTGTGAAACCTTGAGAAGTTCATCCTTTCCACCACTGCCCTGTCTGCTGACCTTTGGATAGCCTCAGAGGGAGCGACTGTCTCTCGCTGGCAAGATGAGAGATAACAGCTGCAAAGGGCAGACAAGGCCAGGCCAGGTCTGGGCTCTGCTCTGTTTTCCATGTTCTTTCCACACATGTGCTGTAGGTGCATCAAGGGCTGGTCCTGGGGCACCTTGCCTGGGGCTCTGGGGCTCTGCTCCCCAATAGCACTGCTGCCCTTTGGGCTCCTGCTAGACATTGCCCCAGGAATTTCAGGTGGAGCGGGGCCAGGGACTGAGGCTATGGTGGAAATGGGCTTGGACCTCACAGTGCCCCTAGGAGCACCCTCTGAAAGTCATCAGAGACATGTCTGCTCTCTTCTCCCAGGTGACTAGCAATAGGACAAGAGGAAGTGGCCTCAGGTTGCACCAGGGGAGGTTTAGGTTGAATACCAGGAACAATTTTTCCCCTGACAGAGTGGTTAGGCATTGGCCCAGGCTGCCCAGGGCAGGGGTGGAGTCACCATCCCTGGAGGGGGTCAGATACATGTGGATGTGGCTCTTAGGGACACGATTAGTGGCCTGGGGGTGTTGGGTCAACAGCTGGATTTAATGATCTTAGAGACCTTTTCCAACCTTAATGAGTCTATAAAATTAATGGCAAAGTGGCCACCTTTGACTAGCAGGGCACCTCCTGCTACATCGTGCCAGTGGGGAGAAGATCAAATATACAAGTCATCACAGGAAGAAAAGATAACAGGAGCAATAAAATTCAGGCTTTCCAGAACAATTATTTTTACACCGTGTGATGGTTGTTAAAACCCAAACCTATTAAGGCATTCCCAGGAAAAATCTAGCTTTCATTTGTTCAGTTAAGAAATAAATCTTTCAGGATGCTGAAATCTGCCTGAAAGACTTCACAAGGAGCAATTTTTCTTTGTCTGCTTATTAGTGTCTTTAGTAAATAATCAAGGAGATAACAGGATTGTAGAATTTAGCTTAAGAAAGAATCCAATTAGATTCTTCTGGGCCCATCTCATCTAGGATTATGTATGTTTCTGGTAAGATTTTCTTCCTCCTGGGCCAGATAGCAGCTTCAAATCACTTTTTTCTGTTTTATCTGTGATTACAGGCACAAGAACAAGAAGGAAAACCCCCAGCCCTTCTGTAAGTGATACATCACCAGCACCTCCAGTTCTGCTCAGCAGTCTGAGGACACCAGGGCTAATTTCTGCAGGAGCAGGAGTGTTTGTTTTGCTTTTGGAGTGATGACAAGTGAGCAAACAAGATCTGAGTTTCACATCTGCTCCAAAGACTTCTCTTACTCTCTGTAAGTAGCCAAAACATATCAGGAGCTGGGAAAGACAACATGTCTGATAGATTTATGCTTTTTTTTTCATCAGCTTGCTGAAAAGTGGAAGCTAGATGACAAAACACTTCAGAAGCAGGCAGAGAGTCCATCTCCTGGTGTGTGGGAGTGCTGATACAAACTGGCTCTGCCTGAAGGGATTAACTGCACTTTGGTTCCCTTCCTTCGGGCTCTCTCATGTTATCCTCATGTTTCCCATGAGACCTGACTGCCCTCCAGCACTTGGAAGAGTTCACTTTACTCACCTATGGATAAGATGACCAGAGACATGGGTTAGTAGGATTTCCTGAGGTGCTGTTCCTCATAATGGCTTGTTACCCTGGTTATGTGATGTTTGGGGAGAATTTAAGGTCTAAGAGTGAGCCAGCTCCCTGGGTGGCCACATGGGAGAAGGTGAATTTTGGGTCCATTTTTCCCAGTGACCAATATCTGATTTTATTTAGTGAAATGGGCAGGAAGAGAGTTGTCTCCCAGTGAATGCTCAATGATTTTGGGTACAGTGACAGACCTCCAAATTCAAGTGGGGCAGGTGTGTTCCTGAGCCCAGCCCTTTGCCAAGGATTTTTCATATCAGGCCAGAATTACAACAAGGCTTAAAACAGGCACAAAAAGTGCTGTAGCTTCTAACATCTCAGATGTATATTGATGGGGTTTTTACCAGAGCCACCTCCCTCCTCATAAAACTGCACATCAGCTCTGAGATAGCAGGCAAGGGACCACCTGCCTTACTCCTGATTTATTACAGGAGTCATCTGGTGCTATTTGATTCCTCCCAGTATGAAACCATTCATTATTTATATTGCAAAGAACCAGAAATAGCTGTCAGGTGTCTGGTTTCAGGCTGGCAGTGGCAGAGGGGAATGCAAGGTATTCCCAGCATCCCTACCAACCTGCAGGATGGGTAAGAGGACCTACCCTGAGGCCACCCTAGAAGGAGCAAAATGAGGAATTCAAGTGCTCTTTCTATGTGAGCTGCTGCTCAGGACCCCTGTGCTGGCAAGCAGAATGCCAGTGTGCTGGGAGGAGATGCATGTCCTGCTTGCCACCAGCCACTCACTCACAAAGAGCTCTACATGGCATGGAGAGGACCTAGCGCTTTGTGCTCTTCTGCTTCAACTGGTCTGGATGTTTTGAGCTTCACTGATCTTGTCTGTGAGGTTCTCCTGGCTTTAAAGAGCTGGTTTGGTTTTGCTTGGTAAGCAGGTCTCTTGGCTGTGATTCTTATGGGTTTATATCTTAAAGTTTAGTTTCCAGCTGCTGGTTGGCAACAGCCTCACAACTCAAACTGTAGCAGAAGCTCTAAGCATCTCTCAGGAGGAAATCACAGAGAGTTTCAGTGTGAGATGGTGACAGCACAGCAGAGCTATCTGGATTTAGTAGGAAAGCTTCATGGTTACAGCATCAGATTGTTTCATTTCTTATGTGTGCAGGAGTGATTGGATCAGTGCTGCCTTCTCTTGAGTTGCTCTAAAACCAGGTTTGGAAAAAAGAAAAGCAAAGGGCAGAGAAGGGGAGAGCTGGAGGGAAGCATGGGACTCAGAGCCAGGAAAATCAGGCTTCTTAGGAGAAGATGGTCCTTCTGGAAGAGAAAGGCCTCTGTAGATGCAAATGCAGACTTGGAATCATTCTCCCGTGGTCTGTCACTGAATTCAAGTGTTAATAATTGCTGCAGATAATTAAGAGAGAAGCAGATGAAGAGCAAAGACCAAACTACCAGACACTTCCTAGCAAAGCATTTTCTCATCATTTTCCATTGCCTCCCTACTCTGCTAAAAAAAATATCCAATCATACATGATATATTGGTGGAGCTTACTGCCAGCACAAGGAGCTGTGCAGTGAGAGTTCTGGAGGATGTGGATGCCAGCTCCTTGGGGGACAAAAGGGACACTTGCCAGAAGGAAGTTTCTAGAACTTACTAGTGAATTTGCAGAGATATCCCAAAATGATATGTCCAGGCATCTCACTCATGGGAAAACTCTTTATTCATCCTGTTTCTACTTTGTGCTCTTGTTCAGCACAGAACTCTTCATATTTGAGTTATTAAACCCCAAAGAAGGATGTGAGCAGTACTGGGGTGCACCAGTCACCTGGGGCACATGTGCCATTGCTCCCAGTGTGTTGGCCCTGCTGATGAGCTGCTGTTGGCAGGATGACAAAGTTAGCTTTAGATGGTCTTTAATTGCTGCCCTTTCCTCTTCATTGTCCCTCTCAATGTATTTTGGATGCATCTGTAGCAGGCAGTGAGGATTCTCTGCAGGCTGCTCCCTGGGTGCCTTTGCTCTGAAGCACAGTGCAGGGGCTGCTGCTCTGCCTCTTGCTGTGGACATGGCCTTTCCCAGGGACCATGTGCTTTGCTGCAGCAACAGTGGCTGTTACAGTCCATAAGCATGATGCTGATCTGCAAAAGAGTCACTTCTTCAGCCACAGAATGGCTTTTGCTGTGGGGAGAGAGCAGAATCCAGGATGGCTCCCCAGGATGCTATGGGAATGCTGGGAGCAGGTAGAGGTCAGCAGGCTGAGCTGGCTCTGGGTTCATCTCACCTACCCCTGTGCTTCAGGTTCTGCCAATCAAATCATGTTAATCAGCAAAAGTTCATTTGAACATTATTAATCTTTGAGGGTTTAGTATTTGTTTGCTTCCTTCCCCCTACCTTCACTTCTCTCCCTGAGGAAACCTTTAGTGCAAGAGAAGGAAGAGTAAAACCAGACCATGCTCCTGAGGCCACAGAACTTCCCAGCTCTTCATTTCAAGGTGTTTATGACAGCCTTTCATCCCATCCCCTGATGGCTGAGACTAAATTCCCTGCCTGGCAACAAATGGGATGCCAGTTTATTTTTAGCAGTTTGCTTGCTGTGGTTGAACCCTTAAAGACTGCCTTGCTTTTAAGGCTTTGAATTACCTTGGGGGCTAACAAGCTAGGCTGAAGTTCTCTGCACAAGGAAACTGAGGGGAGAATCTACCTGGGAGGAGGAACTATCCTGGCTACCTAAGCCCAGTGTTTTGCCCTTCATCCAGTGAGGTATTAATTGTATTTCACAGAACAGAGATTAGTGTCTCCTCAGGAAGGGCTGGATGAACGTGGGAGGCTGTCTTCAGCCTTAGTTCTCCAGCCATGCACCCAATGGCCCCAAAACAGGCACATCTCCCCTGTTTGGATGCTCCTGTGCTCACAGTATTCTTCTGGGAAAGCAACAGTTACAGACAAACTTTCTTGTTCCTTTTGTCTGAACCAGGAGACCTGTGGAGACCAAGATCTTCCTTGCAATTTAGAAGGCAGATACATTTCTCCTTCCTCTGCACTTTCCAGGCCTCTGAACCTTCCAGTCCCATTATTTGTCTGAGACATGAGGTGTTTTGGCAGTGGAGTGGCCTGTTGGCCTTTCTAATCTAATAAACCCTCTGCATTAAAGGTGTTCCTGTGAGCAGTAGCTGTCTGGAACCCAGCTGCAGACCCAGACCAGCACCCACATGCTGTCCCACCCCAGCCCCTTCTGTAGAGGTGGAGAGAGGTGGTGGGACAGTGAGACAGAGCTGCTGTGGCACAGGGATGCAGACAGAGAAATTTTACATCAAAATTAGAGTATCTCAGTGTGCCAGAGTCTGTTATGTGTTTGGAAGGGGTTACCCTTGCTAAATATATTTACATCTAAATAGAGTAATATTGTTCCTCTGCCTTATGAATATGTGAGAAGCTAAAGCAGAGAGAGGCAAGAGGCTGCTGGGGACAGGCTCTGCCCAGGAGAGGTGACACTGAGCACCTCTGCCAGTCCCTGGCATCTGCTTCCTTGCTCTTGGCTCTGCAGGGATGCTGACCTCCCCGAGCTGCAGACTGCTCCTCATCAGCTTTTGGCTAAACAAACAAAGCCAAATCCCATTCTCACTCATTACCACAACCACTCAGCAGCAAGACTTGCTTTCTCCCTCTCTGAGCTGGGATGCACACACAGAGAAGAACAAATCCATGGGAACACTCTTTGGAGGACTTCTTCATGCTTTCTGGAATGACTCTAACAGGGATCACTTCTCAACAGCCAAGGTCTCTGCAAGCTGCCAGCCACTGCTGCACAGAGAGCAAAGCATCTCCCCTCTGTTCCACTGGAAAGCTCTTAATGGAGCTCTGCCCATTCCTGGGAAGCCTAAAGATCTCAGTGCTCATTCCAGGGTAGAGCTGGATACAAACCACCAGAGTTCCCAAGTCTCCCCCTTGGGGCTGGCCTAGAAAATGAATCATTTTATTAACAGTATTTCACTCCTGGTCTTCTTCCACTCCATTGTTCAGTTCTTTGCTAAAATGATCTTTGGAGTCATAGAGAACTCTTTCAGACCTCTCCTTTTGGGTTTTTTCTCTCCCTCTAAATGGCTTCTAATAATTAAGTGTAATGGGGAAGCTTTGATTGGGTTCCTCACTCAGAAGGTTAATTAGGTATAGCTAAACAAGTTACAAAATGTATTCCTTTGGACTCAATTCCTTTTCCTTTCCCCAAACTACAAGACACTGTTCTCCAGAGAGTTCTTGTTTGGAAATTGACTGAAGGTAATTATTTCAGATAATTAAGATCACTAAGCAAAGTAATTTAATATTCTTCCCTGCCTCTTCCTCCCTCCAAGAAAGGGAAATGTCTGGGCAACAGCTGATCAATAAAAAACCCTTTCCAAAGGTTAAGTTGGCCAAAGTGCTGTTAAGTGAGGAGAGGCCAGCATGGAGTGAAACCCAGGAGAGGTGTTCAGAAAGGTAATGAAATTTCCAATGGAATTATTTCTTTTTTTTCCCCCTAAGCTTTGGTTTTGTTTTAATTCCTGCCCCTTTGCCCAGGGCAGGGACAGCAGGTACCCAGTCAGGAACCTCCAGGGCCAAATCAGTTGTATTGAAAGCAGCTGCTCTGGGGCAGGGTTGGCCTGGCTGGGAACCAGCAGGTGAAGGAGATGCAAACTGATGAGGAACTGGTGAATTGCATTAAGGTGATAGAGTCTCCACCAATGACATGTGCTGCAAGCTCTATTTAGGAATGACTGTGGGGGTGGGGGATAGCAACATGGAAGTTTGGGGTCCTGGGAGTTGCTGACTAAGAAAAGGTCTTTGGACTTTTTACTTTCTCTTTTCTTCTTGTTTTATTGTCTTTTTTGTTGTTTCCATGTGCCTGTCTGCTCCACAAGCTACACAAATTGGGTGTAATGTGTGATTAGGAACCTCTGAAAGAAATTTTCTCTAAGCTTTTTGTGGGAGAGAGTAAACAGAGGAAAAGAGGATTGTTCTTGTCGAAATCACAACAGTTTTCGTGTTTACTAACTTCTGTGCTGGAAGCTGGAGAAGGGGTGAAGTTGGGAGCTCTGCTTTTGAGCTGGGAGTCAGGGACCTGTTTACCAAACCTGTTTTAATTAACCAAAGAAACTGCAAACGTTTTTCTTTGCTCACTGAGATCTTGAGTCATTCTAGTTCCAGACAGTTTAACCCACTTCTTGTTTCTCTTGCCTCTTTGTAACGTTTCACCTTGTCTCGGCATCATGTGTGCTCTGTGTCCTGTGCTGCCTGTGCCCAGACTTGGGGCTATTTATATGGGGAAAGTGTCTCTTATAGCTACTTTGCCCTGTGACTGGGATATCTCCAACTGGAAGGCCAGAAAGTGCTTAGTCTCTCACCAGTGCAGTGTGTCTGGGTACAGACAAGCAAAAAATAGCAATGCTTAGTCCTAAGCAGCTTTCAGGATTTAAACTTATTCAGTCTTGTATCCTGGGCTGTGCTCTAAGCTCAGACCTCATCTCCAGCTGGGTCAAATCTTCCTGACCTGGTTGGTTTTGCCTGACTCTAAAAACTCTGGGCTGTGTTGGGGGAGTTCAGCTCCTGCCTGTGCAGCCCTGTCCCAGGTGTGTGGGCAAGGAGAGGTCACTGCAGAGAGGCAGAGCCTGTGATTTTGCTGGAGTGGAAAAATCCCTCCCTGCTGCAACAGCCTGGGCTGGACTTGCTCAGAAAGAAGCTAGCTACTAAAACACTGGGGATGTGTCTGCATGGCTGAGGTGTTTCTATGAATCACTTTGACCCAAAGATGACAGGCTCCCTGCTCATGGGTTTACCTTGAACTGCTTTGGCCTCTCTTTGCAGAGGCTCCTGGAAGCCATTGCTGCTGTTAAGGTCATTTGTAACATGATGCATGTTTTGGAGAGGCAGAAGGTCTGTGGCCATCTCAAAGTGGCTTTGTGGAAAGGACAGATGTCTCTAACAAGCTGGCTGTTTTCTACCTGTTCATTTCCAAAGCCTAGCTCAGGTTTCTTGCTTCCAGTTGTTCTGTAGTGGCTGCATAGCTTGATTAAAGCTTCCTGTGGTGTCCTGATGATGGTTTGTGTTTTACAAGGGCCACTGGCTGAAGTGCACAAACACTTCAGCAACCTGTCAGTGCTGGGCTTTGAAGGCAGTGTAGCAGTGAATACCTAAGATCTGCTATCTTAATTAGTACAAGAGGTTACAGAGATGTTAATACCTGATCCTGCAGGGCTGACAGAAAGGATTAAAGGTGGTGGAAGAGGATGCCTGCAAAGCAGAGGGTTCTGGGCACTAGTGTTTCTCCTGAGCTCAGGTTAGCAGATTGTGGCTTTGCTTGCTTGGGTGAACATGCATGTTGGTGCAAGTCTGAGCTGGAGCCTATGGAGAAGCATGGCTTGTGCTTGGGCCAAGGTGGGAACTGCCAGGAAGGGTTTCATTCCTTCAAGCCCTTAAAGGTATCACATTCTGTCTGAAATACTTGAAGTAACACCCACACCTTGCAGCTATGAGATATGCTCTTTCAATCTGTGTTTTCTAAACAGCTTTGCTGCTGTGGGTAGGAAGCTTTGGGGGTGCAGGTACAGGGCATGTGTCTTGCCAGCACCTACCCCAGCAAACTGCTGCCACCTGAGGCCAGCAGGGCCCTGGTGAGTGACTGCTGCCCACAGCACCTGTCTGAGCTCCACTAGACAGCAGCTAGAAGTACATTTCTTCACTGCTGTGGTGAACTGGGACACTTGTTTCTGTGATGCTAGGATGCTCAGCAGCTCATGTGTGAGGTTCAGCAGAAAGAAAGAGGTATCTCGAGCATCCCAGCATGATCCAAGGCTGTGGACAGGGAGGTTACACCAGGGAAAGAGGTGTTCCAGGGGGTATTTGTGGCAATAAATGGAAATTGGATACTGGACAAAGTGTACTTTTTGCAGACCTGTTCTCCCTGGCCTTGCTTTATCTGTTCTTGGGGTTCTTGTGATGAAATTCCCCAGGTGTGGACAGTCCTCTAGCAGCCAGAAGCCTTGCTTGAAGCCTTACAGCAGTCACTGTGTGGGCATGGCATATGAGTGATGCTTCAGCCTTGGGATTCTGTGTTGCAGCAGGGACTTGGAGAGCTTTGCCCACATGACTTCCACAGCCCTGCCCTGAAATGTTGATGGTTTCAGGCCCTGATTCTGCAATTAGGTGGCTTTGGCTGAATCTTTCTGGGTATCTATGTAACAAGTAATACACAATCTGTCCAAAGGTGGTAAAAATTTTGCTGTAATTAACTTATTGTGTTTTCTGATGTTTGGTGTGCCTCCTTGGCACCCAGAGGATCTCAGATCTTTGACCCAGAGAGAGTGATTTATTGGGCAATTATACCTCCACACACCATCACTCATGCTGGAAAGAGGCACTGTGATCTCATCAGTCTGGGAGAACGTGAGATGGAAGGACTTTTATCAAATGAAGGGGGGCTGATGGATGGGGAAGTCAGGGAAGTATTGATTCAAGCCAATATATTATTTTCTACATTAATATTGTGCAGACAGTAGGAAATAGAGACCCTGCACTAGTCTTGGGTTTTCTTCCACAATGAAGAATTGGCTTTCCATGAAGTTCCATTTCAATGAGAAGGTGGTTTGGGACATGCCATGATTCCTGGGGGGATGTTAGTTCTTTCATTGTGCAAAGAAAATGCACAATGCACCGTGATTTTTCTGGCACCATCAGAAAGAAACGGTGTGAAGTGAACCCTCTTGGGAATGTGGTGTGGGAGAGGAGTTCTCTGGGTGTGCTGCTCTGGGTTTGGTTTAGAAAACGGCATACTACAGGTCCCAGAGTGGGGATGTGACTGTTGGAGCCCGGTGGCCACCTGGGGGTGTTCTGTGTCTCCAAGAACAGGAGCTGCAGGAGCAGTGGTGTCTGCAGGTCCCTACACTCTGTAGGCACACTGGGGCACAGGCAGCTCCTCTCCACTGGGGATATTGAAGAGGTTATTGTCTTCGCAGGCTTCTGATGGCTTTTATTTCTTGAGATACTGAAAATACAGGGTAAAACAATAGAGAATGCTCTACCGGCGTGTGCAAGCTGAGGAATGCCTCTGCAGGGGCATTTCCCCCGAGTGCCCTGGCTCCGGGTTTTGGAGGCAGAGGGTGGCTCTGTGTTTTGCCTCGGTGCCCACTGGAGGTCGCTGGAACATTGGTTACCGTTGTTAGAACAAAGGAACTGCAAACTGATGCTTCCTGGGGTCCAGGCTTTGCATTTGTGGAGTTTTGGAATCAATTCTAGGTACTAAAATAACCCCAAATTGCTCAGCATCCCTGTGTGGAACAGGGGTTTTATAAACGCTTCTTATGGCCTGAGGAGACACCAGCAGAGGATTTTACAGGAGTATGAATCAACTGATAGGGATGTTACAGCAGGCTCCTGTAATGGGTGCTCTGTGCCATACCCTGGTGGACATGGCCTAAGTGCAAACCACACCTTGAGCTGTTCCACGTTCATCAGCAGGAGATGGAAATGTCATTGCCAAACATTTTACTGCATCTATGTTCTGTATGCTGGAAAGAAGAGCAGCACTTTGATGTTCTGCAGAGGCTGTCTTACTAAAACTGGTCCAGTCTGAGGAAGTGAAGAATGTCTTTTCCCTTCCCTTGTGCAGATAGCAGCTCATGGCACTTGTATTTTTGGGAAGCCTGCTCAGATAGCATTCCTGCCCAACTACAGACCCCCCTCATGCATGAGGAAGCCTCTGCACTTGGTGCAGGAGCAGAAGCAGATGCTAGACTAACAGGATCTAATTACCAGTAAGAAGAAAAGTTTGGCAACTAGTCCCAGAATCAGCAATAAAACCCAACAACAAAGCTGCTTCTCAACCCATCTATCAAAGTGTGTGCAGTTGCTGTTAATGATAGGCTGAATAATAATTAGTATTAACTAAAAGGATCCCTTTGTATTTCCCAGTGATATTTAAAGCCAAGAAATAGACTCTTGACTTTTGGGTGATATCCAGGTTCAGTATAGCACTGGGATTTATATTTGAGTCTTTCTATGTGAAGTGCATTTGGAAATGTGTCAGCTCATGGCAGAAGTGCCATTTGCTGGAAGTTTTTGCCTGGCATAGAGCAGGCACTTGACCAACTAGAGCTGTACTTGGTCTCTGTGGAAAATGTGTGGGGAGGAGCTGGGGATTTCCACTTCTGATGTAGGCACTTCCTTTAAATCTGGTCCTACAGACAGCTGCTGGATCCAAAAATCCTGCTGGAGTATTTCTTAAAGAAGCAGAGATGCAGACATGGAAAATCCCAGAATGGAACACTCTCCACAAACACTGCTGTTGGAGGAACACAATTTGCTACTGAAGTGTTCAGCAGAGCTTTAAACTGCTTGCAAGTCCATGGGAAACTTGGATTTGGGGCAGGGAAGGAGCAGGGTCAGTCTGAGCAGTCTTTTGCTGCAGGGAGGTCTTTCACTGCTGCCTTTTCCTGATGCAATCACCAAATACATCAGGTAGTGTCTGCCCAGTGAATTAAGGTGAAGCACCTCTTGGCCTCTGCCAGCCATCAGAAGCCTCATGGGGATGGTTTTTTTTAAGAGCTGACAATGTTTTTCTTGTCTCGGACAGCCCTCCCCAAGCTCACTGTGAAGAAAGGTGGGTAAGGAAAGCTGCAGTTTCAGCTCTGCTGAGGAGGGGAGGAGGGGCTGTGCCACTGCAGTGGCATGGCAGCCACCCTGTGGCAGTGTGTGTGGGAGTGCAGCATGCTCTCAGGGTTTGGAAGGGGCCTCTAGCAGGCAGAAAATGCTAAAATTGGTCTAATAGCCTGACTGGAGTGTCTGCTTCAGAGATGCACTCCAGGTGAAGAGCTACACTGAAGTGAGATGAAGTCTTAGTGGCTCTCAAGATGCTTGCCCTGTCTCTGCTGCTGCACCCAGGAGGATGCAGCAGTGACTGCAGGACCAGCCAGGGAGAGAAATGAAAACACTTGTGCTGTTAAGACTTCAGAAAAGCAATGCTTGATTGTGTTTAGTGAGTAATTTTTTTAACCTAAATAATAGGTTCATCTGGAATTAATGATGAATGCAGAGACTCCAGTCCTGAGCCACAGAGATTTGATGAATGCATTAGAGTGATGAGGAACTCTCTTGGAATAAGAATGTACTTGCCAGTGAGCTGCCTGTAATATCCTGTGCTTGGCAAATCCATGCTGGGCTTGGGTCAACAAGGTGCTTTATTTTTGTGTGCCCAAATGAGGCAGGACACCTCCTGAAATGTTACTGCTGGGTGTGAAACCCCAGAGAGGGAGGTCCCCGGTGCTGGCCCTTCTTGAGGCTGTTGGCACACGTAAGGGATGAGATAGCTTGGTGTAAGTTGCCAATAACACTTTATCCAGGAACCATCCCTTTATTTTTCCAATTCAACAGCTTCAAAGAGGTTCAGAACAGCCTGGTGGTGGGGGCTGTGCAGGTATCCAAGCAAACTGGGAGGAGGGATGGCTCTGTTTGCACCACAGCCCACATCCAAGCCTGGGCTGGCTCTGGAGCAGTATTGCTGCTCTTGCTGCATTTCAAAGCTTCTCCTGAAACGTTTGCACTAAAGCCCTGGAGCCTGAAGAAAGAAGATGCAAATAACTTGACTCTTTTTCCCATGGAAGCAATTAAGGAACTCTGTTAATAAGAAATCAAGTTGTTTGTAAATTTTAATGGTTTAAAAGATGCTCTAGGGAAATCACAGACAAATAGGACACTGATGCAGACCCTTGCTAGCCAAGCAGCTCCACCTGTGTTGTAGATGTCATCAACTAAATGGTACCAGGGGAAAATGATGCCTTCTTTAAAGGTGTTTAGCCAGGAGGATTTCCTGATGTAATGGCTAGAGGCTGAAGGGAGACTGTTACTGTGCCTTATGTCCTCCCCCTTTAAGAAAAAGGGGAACTGCATCTTGCTACAGGCTAGTTGGGAATGCTGGGAGCAGATTGGATGGGAAGTTGTGTTAATATTGCATACAGTGACCAAAAGTGGATTTGACAGTGTGCTGCCAGGCAAAGGGTATAGATCATTAAGGTTGGGAAATGCCTCCAAGACCATCAAGTCTAACTGTTGACCCAACACTCATAAACCATGTAATGGAGTGCCACATCCTCATGCTTTTTTGACCCCCTCCAGGGATGGTGACTCCACCCCTGCCCTGGGCACCCTGGGCCAATGCCTGACCACTCTTTCAGGGAAGAAATTGTTCCTAATATCTAACCTGAACCTCCTCTGGCACAACTTGAGAGAGGCTGTGGAGTCTCCTTCTGTGGAGACACTCCAAAGGCAGCTGGAGGTGATCCTGAGCAACCTTAGAATGTCAGATTTGTTTCCTCTTTCAATTCTGTGCTTTCAGAGGTCCAGTTTGTGCTTTCCATACTGTGAGGATTGGCAGTGCTGCTTCTGCTGGGGCTTGGAAATGGTCCTGCAAAGAAGTCCTCTTGGTTTCTAAACATGCTAGTATCTGACACATGTGAAGGGCATGAGCTGAGGTTTTCATACTGCCTCTGTAGTGAGGGAAATATTGATGTGACAGGAACAGAAGACAGAGCTTGAGGCACAGAACCTGTGTTTGAGGCAGGTGAGAAACAAGGGAGTGACTAAATGACAAGTGTTTGCTGCTGGGGGGTGTGATACCTATGTGGTCTCCACAGGGCTGAATTGTTGTGATTTATAAGGAATCCATGGCACTGCCTTTGCTGTCATGTGGTGTGTGTCTGCACAGACATGGACCCAGCAGATGATTCCCTTAGAGCCATGCTCCTCCCGACACCCTTGCTCCTATCGTTACTGCAATTTGTTTCTCCTGATATTTCTGCGAGGCATGACAAGGCACCAAAGTTCTGGTGAGTTCCACAAAGGGCTCCTTTGCATATTAAAGACTGTCTTGTCACTTGACTAAATTTGGGAAAACATCTACCACTGAGTGTCATTGGAGAGATGAATTCCAGCGCTTGTTACTGGCTGCTGTGACAAATTGGTGGAGGAAGGACTGGGAAGTGGCAGTGTGGGGTGGGTTTTTTTTCCTTCCCAAGCCTTGTCGAGGCTCATTTTACTTCTCTCCACCTCTAGCAGTCTCAGTCCCCTGAGATAATAAATGCAGCTCACATCTGAACAACCCCCTGGACTGATTTCTTTCCACTGGAAGAAGTGATTTAAGAGAAGAGGAAAGAAGACACTGAATGTGTTCATTATTGATAATCTCAAAGATTTACTGTGGGCTTTCAGAAAAGCTCCTGCCTAAAAGCAAACTGCTTTTATCTTCTTTTTGTTTGCTTAGTTGGCTTTTGTGGGTTTTGTGGTGTGGGTTTTTTTTTTCCATTCAGTAGCTCATGTAGGTGGGAGCTGGAATGTTTTATCTTTTTCTGAGGGGAAATTTGCCAGCCCCTGCTAGCTGTGGGGAAGCTGAGTGAAAGCTGCATGAGGATGTGCTTTGCTGGTGTGTGGTGCAGGAGCTACACCAAACCTGGCTTTAGGTGCCAGTGGCCACTGAAGGCAGCTGGCTGTGCCCGTGCTGGGGAGCTGCATGGTGTTACCAGCACAGCAGCTGCATGCCCTGGTCACTGGGAAAGTGCCAGGCTCCTGCCCTTAAGCCCCAGACCTCTTTAAAGAATTCTGAATTTGGCATTAACTGTAAATATGTAAACAACCAAAAAACCCTCAGCCAAAATAATGGAGAAATCTGTGTGGTGACTGAAACTGTTCCTAGTCTGGTCCTTCTGAGCCCCTGTGGCTCCTGCTTGTGTTCCCCTGCACTGTCAGAGCACCCATCTTGGGCTTAGAGTGAAAATGTCCTTCAGGTGGTATGCAGTGGCACTAGAGTGCAAGAAGGGAAGAGAAAATGGAAGAGTAAGGAGGGAGTTTAGTTCAGGTGAATCCCTAACTACTTCTTGGTGCTAGCTCAAGGAAAGAAGTCAACAAGGCAATTACAACTGTGATTACAACTGTGGTTTGTGTTTTGTTGCTTCCAGCTTTCTCCTTGAGGGAACAGGAGCAGTTGGTGTGGTGCAAGAGATGGGATGGCAGATGGGAGTCAGGTGGATACTGACTAAGCCAAAACACAGGAAACCAGGAGAATGGGAATCCATGCTAAAAAGCCCAAGAACAGTGAATTTCTCCGTTGGGTTCTGACCTTTCTCAGTGCACATCAAAGGGCAGGGGCAGTCACTCTGTGCTAGGAGCCACTAGGTACTAGAGCTGTTTAAAGTGCAAAATACTAAGCCAAGAGGTGTGGGCCAGCTGTGCTCATTCACCTCTTTGCCCTTCAGTCTCCAGAAGTTCCAGAATCACTTAATTAAAGCCAAAAATAGGTTCAGGGAGGAGCAGATGGCATTAGGAATCAGGAGGTGTGAACAGCGCTGCCACAGGGATGTGAACTTGTTTCACCCAGGTAACCTCTTGATGGGACCTGCGAGAGCACTCTGCTGTCCTGAAACTGTGTCTCTTAAGAAGGTTGCTACTGGAGCCAGACAAGGAGGTGGCAGAGAGATTATTACAGGGAGGGTGCGTGGGTCACAAGCTTCAGCTTGGTTCTCTGCAAAGCATGCTCATTAGTGCAGAGCAATTAGGTTTCCTACATGGGTGACTGTCAGGAAGTGGAGAGCGGTGACCTAAAGGTCCACGAAATTGGGAGAAGCAGCAGGTGCTCAATGTGTTGAAAAATCAGGACCTGTTCTTCACCTTTCCTGCCCCCCTCCCCGTCTGGAGATAAGCACCTCTCGACTTAAAAGTATTTGTAAGCAAACACAAACGCTCTGGAACTGAACACTCAAAGCAGAAGGGGAGAGTCCAAGCTGTCAGTGAGGAGTGGGGAAAGGAACAAAGACAGCCTGGTAAGATCTTAGCTGATGGATGCTATGAAAACAGAGCAGGGAAAACTTCACCCTGATGTTAGAGCAAGGAAATAACTTTGCTGTCTGCTTCTTTGGACTCTCTGGGCATGGGTTCTTCTCCTGCTTATGCTCTCCTTCTGCAGAGTGTGCTCTCCTCAGTAATAGAGTGCAGGATCTTGGGAGGGAGGTGCCATGGGGTAGCTGTTTGGCACAGAAGGTGTAACTGGCTGATGGAACTGCCAGGTGTTCAGAAGCCTGATGAATGAAAAGGCTTTGCAGGGTTCAAAGCAAGAAAGCTGGATCAGGTTTAGCACAATACTCGAAGGAAAGACAGAGAATTGATCTGTTTCTTGTCAGGTTCAGAGCAGAGATCTTTAACAAGCTCCTCTGGTTGAGGCTTTTCCTGGGCGTGAAGCAGAAACTTAACCAGGCAGGAGGAAATTTGTTGACATGTCTGAGCAAAAGCAGAATGAATGAACTTTGGTTGGTTGTGTTTGGTTTTTTCCCTGAAGCAGCTAGGATGAGGCAGGTAACTTGTGCAGAAATGGATTGATTGCGTGTTCTCCTTTGCCGGCTCCTAGAGTGCCTCTGCCTCCTACATCATGGTGCTTGCCTCTGCAGCAAGAGATTTCCCAGAGGTCCCAGAGCACGTGTAGCTGTATTTCATCCCCAGAGTTAATTCAACAAAGAACACTGGAACACAGAGTATCAGAAAACACTTTTCTCTGTGTTCAGAAAGCAACCCCATATGCTCAAACCCTGTCATCAGTTCAGAGGCGTTTAATAACCTCATACTTCACCAATCAGAGTAATTAAACGGCCTCATTATTGTAAATACTCACTGCGTCCAGATTCCATGTTTGGCTTTCTTGGTCAGTTTGGTTCTTGCTAATCTGGGGGAAGGCAAGAATGTTCTCTAGTGCTTAATTTGCATTAAAAACACTGTAATTTGTAAGTAAATTGGAAAGCTTTTAAGTGAAGAGGGAACAGCAGCGACTTGACAGTCAAAGCTCTCCTTTGTTTTTCAAGCATCATGTTCCAGAAAGATGCTCTTCCTTTCTTGGAATTACATGGTGGTTAAGAATGAAGCCTTGTAATTGTTCATTAATCCATGGCTATTAGCGGGCTGGGGGAAGAAAGCACCAGGGAAAAGAAAACGATAAACAAAACCAAACCAAACCCGAAGTGGGTAGTGTTTTGCTTGTCATAACCGTTACTAGAAAATTGAATTTAACTCATTTAAGGGGGATAAATTCTCATCGGAAGAGCTGCTGCTGGTGCTCCTGCTGGAGGCTAGGGGGAAGGGAGGACAGTGCTGTCTCTGCAAAGTGCAGTAAGACCTCTCTCTTCTCCCTGTGCTGTGCTGAGCCAGACTGGCTCTTTCTGGGATCTGATCTAGTTTTTCCACCTAAGACCTCCTCTTACTGGTGAGCAGCCCACAGGAAGCAACAACTGAAACTTGGCCAGAAGGAGTAAACAGCTACAAAGATATGTCACTGTGGCTGAAGAGTGAGGGGAAGAAAAAGTTTCTCCTGTTTTCTTGTTTAATCAACCTGACAAAGAAAACACCTTAGTTGGTTTGAGTTCTAAGAGAACACCCAAACAGGCTCTGCTTTCCTTCCTTTTCTTCTTGTATTCCATTGCATGGAATGACTTGAGAATGACATTAAGGCCAGAGCTGAAAACAAGCAGGTGAAGGGAGCTCTGCCTTGGTAAAATGCTTTCACCACTTGCCAAAGTGGCAAAGAAATGTCTGGTTGCCATGAAGCAGGTAAGGCTAGACTGCTGCTGTGTAAGTAGCAAAGGAAATGACTAATGCTTGGAGCAGGATCCTCTTCTAGAACCCTGTAGTTCAGCATCTTCTCACTGAGCCTTTTAACCAGCTGTCGGGATGGGGTGGACTGGGTTTGGAGAGCAAGAAAGCCTGGCTCCTGATGGGAGGGTGTTATACCCATCAAATCCATGCACCTTTGATTGGAATCTGCTGCTGGCATATGTTATCTATGGTTGTTGAACACACATTTGATTCAGAGAACAAATGTGGAGTTGTAAAGGGTTTGATTGTTTTTCTGAGCTGCTAGAGCAGTGTTAGACTCTCTTGTTTCTGATGATGCACCTCAATTAGGTCTAAAAATAAAATTGGTTGTACATGCTCTGTGAAATTGGAGGAGCTTGTGGTCGATGCATCAGAACTGAGCTGCTTGATTCAGGCTTAAGGATGATGTTTCTCCACGAGGGAGTCACCAGTCACAATAATTACATTGCTGTCTTCTCATAATATGATTTATTTAGATGTTGCCATATGAATTAATTCTCTCTAATTGCTGCTCTTCTCACTGTAAATCAAGGTTTCTTGCTTTCTGGAGAGTAGTGAACATGATCCTACACTGAAGTAATTAGTCCAATTAGAAAGAAAAGCAGATGTGGAAAACCAATTGCTTTCAGGAATATGACTGCTCCAGTGTAGTCCAAATGCTGTTCAATCAAAATGTAATAGTAGTTTAATAAAACATTGTTTTATTCATAAACTCTATCCAACATGAAGACTACACCAGCTCCTTTGGAGAAGCTGGTTTGGGCTAGATTTGTGGCTTCTGACTTGCTCCTAGTTTACACAACTCCAATTAGAGGAAGCACCTGGAGATCCCTGCAGGCAAGGGCAGGATCCCCTTCCTTCCTGGAGACACTGCCCTGCAGTCAGAACCAAGTGGGCTGCATCCCTGGCATTGTCAGGAAAGTACCCAGCAGAGGAGGAAATGGATCACTACAGTTGCACTCCCCCTTTTTGGATGGTGGGGCACTCCACAGGCTCTAGCTGCAGCTAAAACCACATCAGAGGGATGAAATCACAGTGCATGGCCGTGTCCAGCCCCACGGGTGTTTCCCAGAGCTGTGGCAGTGCTTGCTGCTCTCTAGTCTTCTGGGACTTGGACACAAACTGGTCAGCAAATGCCCATCAGCATCCAGATCATGTCCTGACCCAAATAATTCAAGAGCTGCTGTTTAAAAAGGAAACACAAAAGAACACTGGGTGTTCTGCTGGTGATGTGAGAGCCCACAGTCCCTGCAGGATCTGGCTGGAAAGCTTTCAGTGGAACCTTTTGTGGCATGTCACTAGTGTGCATGGGTCAAGTCAGGCTTGCTTGATCATAGCAGTGGGGTTGCAGTGATTGATGTCAGTGGAGAATTTAAACCTCTGAAGCTCAAGATAGTTCACAAAGCTACATAAATCTCGAGGAGGAGAAATGCAGGTACAAAAATGAGAGGGAAAGATGATGTTCAACAGATTTGAAAGGAAATTGAGAGTTGACAACAGGAGTTTGAGATGAATTGTGCTGCTCAGCTGAGTGTGTCTGGGGAGAGGACTGAACTTGAAAAAGTCTGAGGAGTGGGAGGAAAGGGGAAAGCACAGAAAATCTGAACAGGGCTTGCAGAACTGAAAATGGGAGCAAAACCTTGTTGCCTTTTTATGCAGTGCACTCATTTGCTGCTACTGTTGGAGCTGAATGGGCCAAGCAATGAACCTGCACTTACCAGCAGTAACACTGCCTGTGGGGCTGGACCTGAGTCTCTCATGTTACATCTGAGCTCTGCAGTGTTTACTAGCAGGGCTTTTTGGAATTTACAAGCAGCAGCAAGGTCTCCCCAGTCTCTTCCAGTCAATGTAGCTGTCAAAGCCAGCATCTGTGCCCAGAGTGAAGCAGGGTATGAAGCTCTCTGCTTAATTCTGAGAGAGACTGGCCACCAGACTGCAGCCAGCCGTTGCAATGGTATTTCATCAAAGCAGTTCTGCAGTTTTTCAGCCAAACATTTCCACTAGACAAGCAGGATCTTGTGCAGTTGGAAGAGGTAGTTCCCTGTTCCTATGCCCATCAAGCCTCTCCCAGTTTGGAAGCAGGATTAATTTTACAAGGGATGCACTTTGTTTAGCATCCACAAGTAATCAATAACACATCAAGTGCAAGAAGTGGAAGGAGGCAAATGCTCAGCACTTTTCCCTGTAATTAATTTCACAGTGTGGCTCTCAGAGCAGTGGCTGTCACAGCCCAGCACCAGGAGGGGCACAACAAGAGAGCAGAGCAAACACAGCTTGTCTGTCCACGGTGTGAGCCAAACAAAACCAGGATGGCCTCTTTGGGGGTTGTTTTTTAAGCCTTTCATTAAAATACCTGCAGAGGAGTGTTGCCTTGGAAGTTCACCCATCTATATTCTTCTATCTACTGCACAGAAGACAAGTGTTCTCATAATTGGGCCATTAAAGGAGGTGTTGAAATGTTACTAATTGTCAAAGGCAATTAAGTGTAGCAACATGTCACAGGTAAATTAATGAGACTCCAGGTGTCTGGAGCAAATTGCATTTAAATGGGTGCAAAAAGGTTCCAGTCTTCTCTGCTCGTTGTCTGCACAGTTTTGGGGTGCTCTTTTTTTTGTTTGGTTTTGGTTTTTGGAGGACTGTAGCTCTGTAACCCTGACTTGAGAGATGCTTCAACACCAAGACTGCTACCTTCTGGAAGCTGTTCCTTTCTTCTAACCTGTGTATCCAGACTTGCTCTGACCCAACAGAGGCAGACACTGTGCCAGTCTCTCTGTTCTAGACTAAGGTGCTTCAGAGGGAGATCCAGCTGCTGCAGTAACTTGTAACCAGTGTTCCAACAAGCTTAATTTTCTCTCTTGATCTTTGTCAGTCTTTAATTCCTAGAGACTTTTGGTGCCTCTTTATCATGGCCTTGGCACACATCCACTTGGAGATGTCTCTACTTGTGCATCCTGTGTGCTGTACATACAGGCTGTTGTAGTGTGGGGTTGAGTTCTGTGTTCACTGAAATACTGATTTACCTGCTGAGAAGTACAGGAGCCAGAATCACTTCGTGTTGCCAACAGTAAGAAGGATGCTGTCCTTGCTCCATGCATAGCTATGTTCAGGAAGTCTTGCAGTGACCCAAAGCCACAGCTGAGACTATTGAGAGCTTTAACCTTTGAACAAAGATGCGGTTTATTTCTGGTTACTATTGTAACACACAAATCTGGAGTTAGGAGATGGAGAGTGGCCAGCAGCTGTGTCCCTCCTGCCAAGAGCAGTGGCATGCTGCCCTCCCCCTGCAGTGCACAATGCTGGGGAGATGAGGAGAGACCACAAAAGGGTGGAACCGTCACATGGGCCCATAATTATCACTCTTTGTTTCTCTTCTGTTCCTGATGCATTAGATGCCCTCCCTGCACAGATCTGTGATTGTGTGTGTGTGTGTGCACACGGGTGTTTGAGGGTTGGTGAAGCCCTAATTGTATATTATTAAAATATTATGACTTTTTTTCTCCCCTTCCAAGCTGTAGTAATCTGCAGCACCTCCCTGATGTCTTGTGCAGCTGGCTCTGACTGGCACTTACAAGGTTGTCCTCCAGGTGCTGCATCAGAAATCTTTTGACACAGTGTCAGTAATTAAGTGTACAATTAAGAGAATGTCTGCAATTAAGTTCAATCAGTCAGTCAATCAAACCCACATTTGTAAAGGGTTTCTAAAGGGCCTCTTAGCCAAGCCTTCCCTTGGTTTCAGAGCTCTGCAGAGTTAACAGCAGACACAAGGCAGTGTTTGAAAGGGCTGTAAGGTTTGTGTTTGAGACCTAGCTGTCTGCTGAATGAAAACTGGCTTCTGGTAAGGAATTTAGGCACGATACTTAAATGCAACTGTTAAAAAGGTTGGAAACTTTTAGCTTTTCTGGCTGTCTGTCTCCCTGGGCATGCAGCTCAGCTCAATAATACTTTTTTCTTGACTCCCTTTACCTTTGCTGATATAAGCTAGCCTGGTTTGGTGCTGGTTTGGGCATCTTTCAGGCCATGCCAGCTTTAGTTTCTGAGAGGGAAGTTGGAGTGGCTGTGCACTTGCTGCTTTTGTGCTGCCCAGCAAATGAATTGAGTGAAAGCACTGTCCTGCTTGTCATAGTAATTTGGAATAGGGGTTTTTTTATACCAGTCACAGCCTATCCCACGCTTGAGGTTCTTCTAATGCACCTCAGTACAGCAAATGACTCGCACAGAGGGTTGTACCCTGGTTCCTGTGCCAAAGTCCTTTCTGGAAGTGCAGCAGCTCAGAGGTTGTGAAGCACGTGGTGAAAGCCACAAGTGTCTAAGGGCTTGTTTGTGGCTGGTGTGCCTTTGTCATAGAGTCTAAGAAATGCCATCCTCGAAGTCAGAGGAGTTGGTGTGGTTCCTGTTCTTGATGTGCCCCTTTCCAGAAGGAAGTCTGTTGGTAGGCTGCTGCCACCTGTGTCTGGCTTCTATTCTGTGCTCTCTGAAGTCTGAGGCTGTTGGTAGCCAACACTACAAATAAATACACCCCAAATCAACCTGTTTCAGTAGGGTTCTCCAGTTCCCCCTGCCAGGTTGCAGTGGCAGAGATTATTCAGGACTTGGTATTCACAGATAGCTGCAGGGAAGAGCTTTTAGGTTCTTCTAGGCATGTAAACTGTGTCATTGTGAGTGAGCCTGTGAATAGTGAGGTGTGTGTGGACTGCAGCTAGAAAATGGCTACAGATGGTGTTAATAAGGTTTATCTGGTGCAAGTGTGGGTTTAACACAATGCCCCAAGTACCAGTGCTAGCAGCACCAAGAAGCAGCTCCCAAATGCAGGAGCCAGGACTGGTGGCTGGTACTCTTTTGACTGTTGTGCTTTGATCTCTTTCCTTTTTCCTGAAAGGAAGTTTTTCTTGTCTGAGTTGCCAGATCTGTATCATCAGTTGCTTTCTAAGATCTGGCAATAGTCAGTCTTTAGACTGCACACATTACTCCAAAGAATAACTTGAGGGTTTTTCCTGTCTCTGGTGCTACATCAGTGTGAGCACCAAGCCGTGGTTTCTTTGATAACAAGCTTGCATTTACATAGCACCTGTCATCTCCTAAAGGGCTCTTGCTAACTGCAGAGTCTATTGACAAAGACTTGTCTATAGCAATGCCTGTCTCTGGCAGTTTGTTTGCTGTCTCATTATATTCATTGCTTTAATGTATGGAAAGCTGTTAGCCAAAATGTCCTTCATATAGGGGAGGGGAAAGAAAGGGAAGGAATGTCTAAGTAATGTATTACTTGTAGTGCTGTAAATGTTTCCTAGCATGTCATAAATACCCAGCTATATTTCTGCCTTCACCCACAGAGCTCACACAGGGCCAACAAATGAAGGCCTCTTCTGCCCAGGAAGCTGAAGGCAGCCAAGAAGGGAAGAGTGAAAAGGTGGCAAGTGCAGCATCATGCTTCAACAGATCTTCAGCAGAGCTGAACATGTTCCCAGCAGAGTCCTGCCCTCCAGACTTGCTGCTGCCCAGGCAGTGAGAAGGCAGGTACCTTTCTTTTATTACCCTTAAATGGTAAAGAAGCAAACTGGTGCATTTTTCATCTGCTTATGCTTGACATTTGACACTTACCCTCTGCTCTTTCACTGTCTCACTAAAAAGTGATTACCACCACTAAGGTCTCTCTTGTTCTGAGATGCCCTAAAGAAAAATACTTTGGGAAAAGATATCAAGAGCTCTCTTTGGTTGTTATGTATTTCAAGATAGCTAGAGTGATGGATAAGAAAGCACAGAAAACTGAAGCAGTATGGGGTTGGCTAGGTTCTGGTTTGAAGACACATTGTTGTCCTGTTACTGGAATGATTTGATTTGAAATAGTGCAACTTCAGTGCTAAGCAGGGAAATCAGGGTTTGTAAGAGATCCAACACAGGGAGTGTGTTTGTGCTTATGAATGAGCTTGGAAATAAATGTCAGAAGCTTTGACAACTTGCACTGCTGGCTGGAAGAGCTCAGCACCACTGTGCATGGAAACTGGCTGTTGGCTTTCCACAGAGCAAACCCTTCTGTGGTCTGCGTGTGTAAGGAAAGCCATCAACAAATAGGTTTTGAATGCTTTTAAAGGCAGTCAGATAGAAGGGGGAGGGGGAAAGAAGGATTAGGCAGGCAGCTGAGAAATACAGGACAATAAATTCTTTAAGTCTGGTACTAAATCCATCAAAGCAAATAATAGGTCCTGATGGTAGGAGGACATTATTTGTTTTTTGTTTTAAATTTGCCAGACCTCATTTTTTTGAGCATTTGTCTCAGGAAGGTGAGGACTTTGAAAAAGCAATTACAATTGGTGAATGATTAGTGTTAGGTGTGACACTTTTATGCATCAAATATGTTTAACTGCATTAACCTTCCAGGAATTTACACTGACACTTCAAAAGATCTATCTCGTGCTCAGCCTGAAAAACCTAAAGTCTCCCTCAGCTTAAATCTTATTTACATTCATTTTATTACAAAATAAATGGGTCTAAAATGTTAATAGTTTTGCTAGCTTCTGAAGGCATTGTGGCAGGAGAGCTGGAAGGAAGCAGGCATCACTGGTGTGGTTCTCTAGAGAAGGATCCTGAAGGGAAGGTGGAGTAGTGTCTGTGCACCAAGACAAGGTTAGGTTCTGGTTTCTTACTGGATGCACCATCCTAGAGAGAAGATGCCTGAAAGCCATGAGGTTAAACATCTAATTTATCCACATTAGGGCTTAATTTCCTGCTAATAAGGTATTTAAGCCTTCCAGAAAGCAGCTTGTGGTCTTGGTAGACTTCTAATCTTTACACGTTAGGCAGAAAGCGAGTGCATTCTCAGAATGGGCTCTTACTGGAGACTGACTGAGGTCACTAGAGTGCTGGGGTGCCTGCTCCTCTCCATTGCCCAACATGCTCCATCTCTTTGGATGCCTCCTGGATCCAAATTTCCATGCAGTATCCCTCCTCTGCCAGAGGGAAGCAGTTCCTCTTGTTGCTGATTCATCTCCATGTCTCTTGTGCTTCACTCCACTGAAATCTGGTTAGCTAGGAGACAGACTCCGGTGGAATGAAGGACAAGAGAGCCCATGGATCATCCTCATTCCACTGGGAAAGGCAGGCGAGGGCACCACATCTTACCACAGCTTTAGGGAGGCACAGCTGGCACACCTGGGATGTGTGGATCACATGTAGGAGGCATGAAACTCTACAGTCAGTGCTGGTGGGGATGCTCTGGGCTGCGACCTTCATCTGCTCACTCTTTTGTCCCGTGTCCCTGTTTTTCAGCCAGGTTAATTTTAGCCTCTGACAAAGCAGCCAGGTACCCTAGGTCATGTTAACTGTGGGAACAACTTGCCAAAGGATAGGGCAGTTCTTTGGCTTTTGAAGGTCTTAAAAGGACCAGGAGCTTCTCCAAATTAAATGCTTCAGGGTTTTGTGCTTTTATGGCTTCTCCCAGGGAGGTCCAACAAGATAATCACCATATTCCCTTCTGGCCTTAAACCCCTGAATTTGCAAAATCCAAAGAATGCCAGCAGGCAATTTTCCTGTATGTGCTGGTTCTCTTTAGAAGACCTTTGGCAATATTGAGAATGTGTTAAGCTGCTGCTTCCCTTTAGCCTAGATAGGGGAGAAATAATCTTACTTAGTCACAGCCCCACATGAGATGGTAATTGGAGTCTGCTTGCTTCAGGCTTCTCGTAAAGCATGGGCAGATAGAGCAAGGAATGCATCACTTGTCTGGACATGGCACTGCCAGCTGCCACTGCTCACACACACCCCTTACTGCATCTGTGAAATGGATTATGTATATTATGGGATTGCCCTCAGGCACTATGGAGATTCAAATAGTTAAGCTCTAAAAGATGTGTCGCCTCTTCCAAAGAACTTCCAATCTGTGAAAGAGACAAAAACAAAGAAAATTAAGACTGTTAGAAATATTCCCTCCCCAAAAAACCCCATCCCATCCCTGCATCTGTGCAGTGAAGATGTCTGAGATTCTTGCAAAGGAGTCTGATTATAGATTGAAAGATTTTTACTCTTTTTAGCTATGTCCTGGTTTACCTGTAAAATTAATACTGAAGTCTGAATAGAATGCATGAGCTTAGTGTTGCTTCTATCCTGAAGGATTGCAAACATAAATCTACTCTGCAATACACAAACCCCATGAGGGGAATGAGAGTTCAGCACATCCCTGCCACTCCTTGCCTCCTTCAAACCTGGGACTTTCCAAGTGCCTGGAGAAAGGAAGGGTCCAGTTGAGAGCAGCAACACATTCAGGCAACTCACTCATGCACTTGGATACCTTTTAAGATTTCAACTGTCGCTTTGCTTGTACTTTGCAGCTTGGGGGAAAGATAGGTTGGGATGCAAAACCTTGAAGGTGAACTGAAATGCTTAAAAAGAATAAAAGCCAACCCACAAAGCCCCCACCACAGAGGTGCTGAGGGAGGATTTAACAGAACAAATAGCTTAGGGTGTTTCTTGCTCACGACTCTAAACCTGCTGTCTGTTGCTGCCTTGAAGCCTCTCCCTTCACTTTGTCAAGACATGTTAAAAGCATTTGGGTAAGTCCTGAGAAAGGGTGGCCTAGGCAGGAACCCATCAACTGAAATTCCTCTATGCAATCCTGGCTTATTTGAAATGCCTTTTATCAGGCAAGTTACAACGAGCTTTAGAACTGTAAGTGCCTAATGCACACCTTCCAGCTATTAACTGCTTCGTGCCTGGAATGCTCAAAGCCACAATGCCCAGAAGAGAGAATGAGCAGCTGCAAGGCTGGCTTTGGCCTCTGCTTCCTCCAGGAACAGCTCAGATTATTAAGTAAAACTGCTTATCAACAAAATCTTACATTAGAACCATAGTAATAAAAACTTGAAATTCAAACCCAGGGGCCCACCTCTAACAGCAACCACCCCTCAGTCTTAAACAACCAATTTAAAGTAAATTAAAGGTTATCAGGGTAGTTTTTCTTCTTTTCCCCCAACCTTTTAATAAGATATCACTTGGTTTTTGCTTCTCCCTCTAGAGAAGCCTTCAGAGTTAGGCTGCAGTCTTTTGCTGCATCTTTGCAAAGATATGCTGCATCCTCAGAAGTGGAAAACCTTTCACTAAAGGTCAGATAAAATTGTACTGGACTCTTCTGAACTTTGCAGTGAGCAAATGTTTCTCTGCTTCTTTGTCTGTAGGGGACATGAGATTAAGAGAGATGCTCTGAGCCAAAACTCGTTGCATTTGTCACATGAAATGGACTTTGCCTCAGGCCTGATGATGGCAAGCCCTTGAAATTTGGAGTGTGATGGCCTGAGTGCTCTCAGTAGTGTCAGTAGCTCATAATCCTGGTGAGAAAAACAGACAATCTCCTTCTCTGAAACAGAAGCTTGTATTTAAAACTAAGCTTAAGTAGAAACTGCATTTGGAAATTAGACTTAGCATTGGATCTGAGCTTCTGTAGGCCCTACCCTGATGCAGGTGGTCTGTCTGAAAATGACCTTTGCTGGAAATGTTCCTACTCAAAGCGTGTTCTGCTGCTCAGGCAGGGGTTTCCATTTTTCTGCCTTACTCTGGTGTTATCCTCACACTTGCCCAAAGTCTTCACTTGAAATTGGCAGTTATTGGCTTTTAAAAAGAAAACAGCTCTGCATTTCTCTGGATTTTGAGCAAGTTTTACAACATAAGTTAAATTTCTGGTTGGCTTCACCGCCATGCATTGCTCTTGGAGAGGAACCTAATTTTACAGCAGTAGCTAAAGTCATTTCCAAAGCTCATGACTGATTCTCTTTTAAAAGTGAGTGAGAAGGCCTTTGGACTCTTCTCTTTGGCTGGTACACAACAGCTAGCATAAGTGACATCCACAGAAGGGGGATGAAAAGCAACCTGAGCCCACTGGCTCCTTTGACTCCAGAGTTAAGCTCTCTCTCTTCAGGAGAGCTCACCTGGCATAATGCCTCAGCATCCCTAGTGCCCCACAGCAATGCAGGGCTCTTGGACTTCAAAGTACTTAGCAAACTTGCCCAAGCAGTACAAATGAAAACTTTCTATCTTAGGAAAAATAACAAATGGCTACTTCCATGAATGTTCCACTTGGTTGTGATATTTCTGGATAGGTAAGGAAACATTTTCCAAGTGATTTGCATAGAAAATCAAGAGAAGAATTAACTGATTAGAACTCAACTAAATTCCTAGGGGAAGTAGTTCCAATGGCTTCAAATCTAGAGCTACTCCAGGGGCTTTAACAGAATTAGTGTCCTTAAAGGCCAGTAAGAACCACATCATCCTTGCCAGTTTAGGATATAACTTTTCTAGGGAATCTCTCCATGTATCATTAATTGCTGCTCTGAGTAACTTTGCTATTTATGATCAAAAACACCTATAGGAAACGTTTTAAGATGCTAGCCGTTTTCCTTTTAAAAGCTGTGTCTTAGCCTCAGTTTCCAAAGAGCTGTGTTGGTGTTGTAGGGAACGAGCAGCACTTCTGCTGTCCAAAAGGTATTGATACAGCTCCTTACAGCCTCCTGCATCTTCTCTCCATCGCAGCAGCCTTCCAGAGACACCACCTGTCCCCAAAGTGACTCCCAGCCACGATGCTCCCCCGCTCACAACAGCTTTACACAATACATACGAACACGTGGTCGTAGCTTTCACTCACCTCTCCTGGTTAACTAGGTACCAATCCCGGCTGGCAACTGCTTTACTGAGCCTTAAACCAAAACAAAAAAACAACAAAAAAAGGCTAAGGAGACAGGAAACTAAAACCAACCAGCTGATAAATAGGTACATTCGGGGACTCTTCTCTTCTTTTCCGTCCTTCTTTTGAACAGAATCCGAGAGGAGGGGAGGCGGCAGCCGGGGCAGGCTCCTGGGCTGGGCTGGGCTGGCGCTGAGATGCGCTGGGATGCGGCACGGGGACTCGCACACAAAAACCGCGTAGGGGCTCTTAAGAAGGCGCCGGGGCGCGGAGGAGGGGCCGCGCCCGGCCAGGTGGGGCCCAGGTGCGCGCTTGGTGCGCGCTCCCCCGCGGGCAGAGCCAGGGGAGGGGAGGGGATAGCGCGTACCGAAGCCGCCCCGCCCTCCGCGGCCAACCGCGCTCCTTGCGCGGGGGTGCAGGGACCGCATCCACCTTCCTGCCCCCGAGGTCGCCAGTTCTGCGGAAAGGGCTGAAACGCTCTGCATATCCGGAGAGAAGGCGCCCAGGAGGCCTCCTGTGCTCCAAGGGCTTGTTAGATGATCATTAACGCAGTGCCAGCAACCGGCTGGCCAGGGAACGGTTAACCTCTTGTCAGCTCCAGTTGCCTAACTTTCTGTTTTGGTGTTTTGCTTTTCCATTTAAGAAACGTTTCATTTTGCTGCTAAAGCCCTGGAAAATGTGTCGAGCAAGTTCTGGAGTATGCAGTGTAGTGTGAGATTGGGAACATAACGTGATCCCTGTGAACAAATAATTCAAATAGCAAGGACCTTCTGTGAGGTATCTTCAGAGCTTTGTGAAGTGCAGGATGCTGTGTTGAATTGGTTCCCTGGTTTCAATTCCAGCTCTGAAGGCAGTCGGTTTGTAGAGAGACTCCTGGAGCCTTGTTGTGCATCATGTGAATCTATCAAGCCTCTTTTCTTGTTTTTGAATCTTTCTTTTTCTCTTCTTCCACGGGGTGGAAGGTGCCCAACCCCTTGACTGGAGCTGCTGGTGCCACGCGGGAGTGGGCACGGCACTGCCAGAGCAGGGTCTGCCCTTCATCCTCCCAGAGCATCGCTGTGAGAGAGCTCTGCAGGTCAGGCTCGAGGTGCCTGTGCTTTGCATTTAGCAGAAACCTTCTGGCAGACCGATTAGTAGACTTAAAGGATCCAGAAGTAATCTGCAGAAATCAAAATATTTCAATTAGTTTGCCTTTCCAGTAGAGCAGGGGGTAGATAACAAAGCAAACAAAAAAAAAAATCAGATGTCACTTAGTGCTTTTTGTAGTGCTAACAACTTACTGCCATCCTTCCATGCTGTTTCCCATGGAAGGACTGCACACCAACCCTGCTTTTCTCTTTGTTCATTGATTAAACCAGAGATTCCAAATTCAGGCTGCTTTGGTTGTGACACAGGTCACTAGGTTTGCTGCTTTGATTTTTGAATGTGCTGGGATTGCACTGAGCAGCAGTTTCCTTTATGACTACCCACAATGAGAAGGAACTGGAAGTTTGGGGTTTCTTTGTCACACATCTGAACATGTCAGCCTGTAGATGTGCCTGCTGGAATACTTTCAGACAGAAAGTTAGTGTTTTTCATATGAAAAATATATACTGGAGGTTATGACTGTTCATTGTTTGCTTCTGTTTTCTTAGGGCTGTGTGAAACAAGCCAAACTCTCCTCAGTTCTGTGCTGCTGCACAGTTAGAAGCCAGGGCCGTAGTTCTTTTCGATAGGAATCAGTTTGTTCTTTTTGTCTGCTGCTGCAAAACAACAAACACCTTTAAAGCTTACAGCTGGTACTGCAAGGGCAGATATAGTGGGACTGGCTGTGGCCTGGGTAGCTGGGTGGGAATGTCATGTTTTTTCCACAGTACCCTATCATTTCGGCTGTTTGTTCTCTGAAACTTTCAACACATACCTGTTAAGTGAAAAAAGCTGCTAACAAGTCATAAAACTGCTGCTGCAAGCTCTCAGACCCTGCTGATGGAAATATGTCAGGTGATGAAGGCTCTTCCCTGTGCTACCTGAAAGGCACATTCCACTGTTTGGCTTCCAGGGAGGAAACCTGTGTGGTCTTGAAGGCTTGTCAGCTTTGACCTCTAAATTTGTCCAATAAATGGAATGAAATTATTTACTTGGTCTGCAGGTTTGAGACATCAAACACGGCAGAGGAAAGCTCAGGGCCACGTCTCCTGAAATCGCCCATCTGTAAATGCAGTCCACATGCAGGCAGAGGATAATTACTTGAGGGTTTTCCCCTGTTTGTCTCCAAAGTTTATTTATGATTGTGAAAAACATCTTCATAAAGCAGCTGCCTACATAGGAGTAAGGATCAAATGGAGCCCTCAGACTATGCATTCTTAATATTTCCCATCCCAGGAAAAGGAACCCCTGAGTTGCAGCATGTTTCACTGATTTTGTGTGGTTTCTTTGCCTCTGCTGTGCTGTAGTGCAGCCAGCATTCCTGCACCCTTTCCCTGTGCAGCACTGGCTCTTCCTCATGCATAAGAAAACCATCTTGTAACCTTTCTGAAGTGAAGCCAAAACCTCTGTTTGATCATAGGGAGGCATCTTCCCTACTCCTTTCTGCAGTAATCTCCTCAAACCATAGCTGTGGTGAGAGCTGCAGTGTTTGGAAGTCATGTGTGGGAGCATGGTTCAGCCTTGCTCAGCGCTGACACGAGCAAGTGCGTTATTCAGTCAGCCCATGTCTTCCAGTGCTCCTGTCTCTGTGGATTGGGCATGTGCTGAAGCTTATTGCTGGGAATAGTGAGAAATGCTCCTTGTAAAACTTGATTTAAAGCTTGTAAGGAAGTCTTTGTATTCCAGAACAATAGAGAAAAGGAGAAAGATTGAGACTTGCTTCGGTTTTTTTGAGCTTTACCCCTGTAACATCACCTAACCACTTGTTTGAGACTCCAGATCTATCACTTGAGTGACTGTTTGCTGTTCCTTCTCTTTAAATCCTGCTTCACAGGTGTTCTTGCTTCCTGACAGTAGCTGCTCAGAAGTGTGTGTTCTCATTTACTTCACAGTGCTAGAGGAAACATGTTGTGTGTCACTATTGGATGAGTTCTGCTCATCCCTGACAAGCAGATGTCTCTAGGGCACCTAGAGCAACTTTAAGACTGTATCTACTGGAACTTGCAAGGAAAAAGGCAGACTATGCCAAAATGTTTTCAGGGCACTTGTCCTAATGAATTCATGTCTACACTAAGTGGCATTAGATCCTTAATGGCTTGATAATAGCCAAGGCTCTGATCATACTCCTCATTCAACAAGACATCTGGGCAGAGGTCAGTTAGCTGATGGCAGGTTCCAGTTGTTTTATTTCAAATATTCTCAGCCATAATTGCTCATTTACAACTTGCAGAAGACAGAAAACTGATGAGAACTAGCTCTCTGGTCATCTTTTCCCTATCCCTAGGCTCCATGCAAGTTTACCTTCTCCCTTTCACTTCCAAATTTAAAAGCAAACCCTGCCTCTATTCAGTTCCCATTCCCCCTTTGGCCATGGGAGTTGGCAAGAGCTAGCACACCTGGTTCTGCAACCTAGCTGAGTATCTGGCTCTTCCATATTAATACTTTTGGCTCTTTTCTTCCTTCAGAGGCATCTGATTGAACTGCAGTGTGTCCTTGGCACTCCTGTGCAGCTTTCCCCACAGTTCAGTATTCATGAGTCTGCTCTTGGCTTCCCCTCACTGTGGTATCGAAGGAGCAGGAGTTCTTCCAGGCTCAAAATCTCAGAGCCTCTGCTTGTGGGAAGTGTACAGCAGAGCAAGCCAGAGCTGATGGGGTCAGTGGCTGCTCTGAGTGAGGTCCAAGCGTGCAGCAGCTAGCAGGTAGTGTTGCTGAAGCAGAGAAGTTACAAAGCAGGTGCTGTGGGTGCTGGGGCAGGATAACTCGAGGGGTCTGTGCTCCTTGCAGAAAGCATCCTGCACAGAAGCAGAGGTCTTGCCCTGTTGTTTTCAGTAGAGCTCCTCTCAAACTGACCCAGAGTGCAAATAAATATATGGAGCAGAACAGACTGTTGGACTTTTCATTCTGTTATGACTCCTGAAAGAAAACATAACATAAAAATGAGGCTTTAGAATCTCTTTGTCCAGGTTTGTCTTTACCATGTTCCCCTTCTTTCATCACTGAAGTAGAAAAACAAGCAAAAAAGTAGAAAAATGAAAGGATGGATAATAGAATAGAGGAGGTAAAAAACTCTGTTCCAGCAGATTTAATTCTGCCTTTACAGCAGGGAAACTTTCCATGGAAGTATTTCTTTCTTTAAAAGAAAGAAGTTTGAGGGGAAAATTATTTGTACATTTTTTTTTGCTTGGCTTCACTTGACTACTTTAGAAGGTACCCCTCACTTAAGACACCACTGAAAAGAGCCAACAAGCTGTAACCTGCTGTCCTGTGCTGTTACTTCTAGGTGCCACATCCATGTTTCAACACAGTGCTCAGGGCTGGTGACACATCACCTTAGCTCTGTATTTCCCACTGGTGTTTATGGGATGGCAAACCAAGGCTGAGTTTAAGAGCATGCCTGCAGGTGCTGAGACACTGGAGAGGATCTTTCTACCTTTCCAAAGAAGCAGAAAATTGGAAACCTCTTTCTTCCATTGTGTTTTTCATTTTGCTGTTTCAGACTGGCACGTTCTCAGAGGTGTAAGCATCAATCCTGAGGTGTTAAAGCAGGAGAAAGAAGCAGAACCTTTAACTGTAGATAAGATGGTCTCTCCTGCTCCCTCAGTAACCAGAAAAATAACAGCCCTCAGTGTTCATGTGATGCAGGTTTGTGTTCTGGGGGGAAAAAAAGTGAGTTTTGACAGGAAAAACTGAGAAAGTACAACAGAGTTAGCAAAATGCCAAGTCTGAAGCTGCTGGTGGTGCTGGTGTCAGGATGCAATTGTGCTGCTGAAGGTAGCTAGTATGGACACGAAGCTCCTTGAGAAGACAATGAGGCACCTTTGTGCCAACATACCTTCTCTTGCTAGGTGATGTACTGTTGTATATTAAATTCTGGGTAAAAACTCTGTTCTCTGCCAACATAGCTGCACAGATACAAGATCTGTGGAGGCTCTGAGGCTGTAGCATGGCCAAGTCTGCTCATGCTGCTGCTCCAGAGCACCTTCAGGGCAGGAGGAGACTTGGCAGCAGCTGCCCCATCTCTGCTAAGGCCTCCTGAAGGGGTTGTCATAAGGGAAGAGCTCAAATGACCTTCAAATGAAATAATTAAAGATTGATTCTACCTTAATTGTAGAACAGTATCCCAAGGCTCTAAAGGTAGCAGGCCTTTTCTCCTCTGCATGTGGGGATAAGGCAGAATGGAGATGTTTTAGTTACTGGAAGGCTGCTTGCATTTCCTTTTTCTGTAAGAGGTCAAGGGCTGAAGTTTATAGTAATCCATGAATTTCTCCTTTAGTATGTAACTAGTTGCTATTAGTTTTTTGTTTGGTCTTTAGACCTGGGTTTAAAAATGGAAGCTGAATTAAAAGCAAGCTTTGGGTGTCAGTTTCTCCTTCCTTTGTTACAGTTCTGCAATAATGCAGCACTCCCTGCCTGGCATTTGTGAGTAACCCCAAAACCAAACAGTGATATGCATGGAGCAGAGGATTAGTGTGTGTGAGATCACCTCCATGAGCCACACATCAGTAGCTGATCAGGCCAACAACTAATATTAATGCAGCATTTTTGGCTGAGGATGCTCAGGCTTGCTCCTCTTGGTGAGTTGCAGCTCTGAAGTCTGCTTGAACCCTACTGAATGATGATTATTTGGGCTGGGATGTGTGTTCCAGACCCACACACCAGACCCATCAGGCAAAAGAGCCTCTGCAGTCACTGGTCACTTCAGAATTACAGCTCTGTGCACTCTTGGTTTGATAGCAAGAAGGCAGAGTGGATCATCCTGCTGACAAAACTAATGCAACGCAAGTTTGAAGGGAGACCTTTTAAGCTGATGTATGTGGCCTAAAGCCACCAAAGCTCTGCTAAGGAGTACACTGTTCACTTTTATGTCTGCAAAAGAAAAAATTCTTGGCATCTACAGTCACAGGGAATGAACTTTTAAGCAGAAGAGATGAAATTTTAATGCCTTGCTGCCCTTTTAATGCCCTGAACAAGGCATGTGGCATTGTTTTAGCTGTAGGTCCATCGAGGTCTCTGTCCACAGCTGTTTTAAGAGCCCTGATTGCCTGTTCCCAGGCTGGAGTCTTGCTGCATGCTCCCAATCAAATGAAATAGCTGATGGTAGGAGCTCAGTGCTAAGGAGGGAAGGTGTCAGGCAGCTGATATAACTGAATTACAGAGACATGTCTACAGAGATGTGCATTATTTACTCTATAAAAATGTACAGAGAAACCTAGCACAGGCTGGAAAATTAAATTACACAGAAACCTGTTTCCTGGAAAACATGGAGGAAATAATATTCCTCCCTCTTCTCTGTAGTTTAGAGCAACAGTGGAAAGTTACATTCCACAAGAAGAGGCATTTGAAAGACACCGAGTTTTGTGGGTGGGAGGGGCAGAGGGTAGCTTGTTTTCCAAGGAATCTGTGGGCTGCAGACACATGTATTTTTCTAACTAGGAAAGCCATAAAGAGTAAAGCCAAGCCTCTTGGAAAGCACTGTGGACATATCTGTAGCTGCATGGTCTAAGTCAGCAGCATGTCTGAGGGAGATAAATAATATTGCTGTAAACCCACTAGAACAGGAGACCCTGGCCCAAAATCACCCAGGAAGGAGTCAATATCTTTGTTACTATACCTAAATGAACTGCACTGCCTGCTCTTTCAGCAGGCTTTTCCTCAAGGTGGTTGTTTTGGTTTCATTCCTGTTACCTGACTCAAAAAGGCCATTCCTGGGGAGCTGTGTCAGTGTGCAAGCAGAAGAGAAGATTAGGTTTCACAACTGAGGAAACAAAATGGCACAAAGGCAGTTCTGCAGTTGGCAGGCTACTGCTGGAGCATGACAGCACCTTAGGAAGCAGGGTGTTGCAACGTGTGAGGCTTGATCTTGTGGTTTCAGAAGCAGCTAAGTCTGACTGCTGCCATGCTCATACTTAAGGCATGGATGGGGATGCTACTGGCAGCTCTGACTTTTTCCAGATACAGTTTTCTCCTAGTTCTTGCAGTTAACCTATTTGTGATTCCATGCAGGCTAGGTTTTGTTTGCTGTTAGCTTTAGCATGTGCCAGGAATGCAGAGGCACGTGGGGCCAAGGCTGTGCCCTTTTTGTGCTCCTTTCCAAAGAACAGATTTGGGCACAAGCACCTTTTGGACACCTCACTGTGGACTTGCTCTCTTGGTGGAGCACAGGCTGGGGGAAAATGGTAAGCTTTACTCTGCTGCCCTGTACAAAAGGGTATGCCAGTCTTCAGTGAAAAACTGCCTGCCCTGGTGAGAAACATTTATCCCTCAGGTTGTGTGAAACAGTTATTAGATAAAGCAGTGTGATTTGGTACTGGTGCCCTCTGGATTGGTTCCTGGGAAATTGAAGGGTTCTTGGGAAGCAGTGTGTGCTGCTGCCCAGGGATTACAGAAGCTCTGCTCATGAGTACATGTGTTCATTGTTTGGTTTGGATAAGTGTCCTTGGTCTCTGGAGGCTTTGTTGTAATGTTGTAGCCTTTTCTGATGGTGGTTTGTTTCTAAATCCATTTACTGATAATGTTAAGAAATCAGGATATCAATCTTTTTATGACTTAAGCTGAAAACACCAAGAAATATGTTGTCCATTTGGGGTTCTTGTTTGGTTTTTGCTGACTGGAAGTAGGAAACCACTGCAGCTACTGACTGTGCATCTGCTCATGGAAAAGTCTCTCAGCATTTGATGTGCACAGTTAAGAGACATCATCAGAAAAATGACCCTGTTGAGGACAGACTTAGCAACACAGTTCCTAGTTTGCCCCGTTGTCCCCTTCAGCTCCTTCCCCATGCCCTTGGTGCCCATCCCCTGCCAGGCTGGGTCTGTGGGATGTGCAGGCTCCCGGGGGGATGAGGGACAGACCCTCCTGGAAGGGAGCTCCTCCGAGCTGTTCCAGCACGCTGAGCTGCAAGGCTTTGTCAACTCGTTCCTGGCCTTTTGACTGCAGCTCAGAGTGCAGTGTGTGAGTAACCTGAGCCCTTCCCTTCCCCTGACATGAAGGTACATGCTGGTTTATCTGAGCAGCAATTCCAGCCTGGGCCAAGGACACGCCTTTGGGAACGCTGCTTTCTTTAGCCTTATTCAGCTTTGCCTTGTCTCGACTTGCTCTGAGATGCTCTCTAGGCTAGCAGTGCATCTGTGAGCAAACCCTCACAGAGCTACGTGGGAGCTCTCAGTGCCCACTAAGGTCTGCTCAGATCCGAAGAAAATGACTTGGCATCTGAGTGCAGCCACGCTTTGGGGGGGTTGGAGTGGCTCAGACCCTGCTGTGGATGGTGATGTAGTTGTGTGCATGGACCCTGGCTTTACTTGGGGCTGTTACAGATTCTTTTATATGGTGTTTGAAGAAATACCTTTTAATTTAAGGCTTTGTTCTCCTGACCAAGTTGAGTACCGGCAGTGTTTAGGAATGTGCATGTGGAGACTGGCAGCTGTTTAACCCAGCCTGAAATTTGAAGCTTGCTGTGTTGAAGGTAAAACCCCAATAGTCTCCACTTCTGTAAGTGACATTTCCAAAGGCAAAGTCACCCTCTTTTAGGAGGCCTTCAAAACTCCAGTCAATGGGAGGCCTCATGCAAGCCCTCTACCCTATCCCACCTGCAAATGCAAGGAAGAGGTGAAGTGCAGCCAGAGGCTGTACTGCAGTGTCAAGGGCAGCATGGCTCAGGAGGGCTGTCAGAGGAGGTCCCTCCAGCTCCCTCCTGTCCTCCTGCATGTGGGAATGATTGCACCTTTCTGCTCAGAGATGTGCATTAAAATAAGAGATGGATAATTTTAATCATTCTGCATAATAGCTGATGTTCTGATCTTTATGCAGATCGGGGGGGAACAGAGGAGTATTTGTATGTCTGTGGCTTCAGCTGAGCAGGAGATGAAAGGGTTCTGAGAAGTATTTCAAGTACATGCCTCAGCTTTGCTGGAAGTCCCAGGGACTGAGGCCTAGCCAGCACTAATCATGCTAATTTAATGATTTTGGTTAAAAGTGTGGTGTTTTTACCAGGGCAGATACTTAGACACATCCCCCCAGGAGCTGAGTTGCAAACCTGCCTCCCTCCAGAGGAGCTCTGGGTTGACCAAAAGGAATTGCAATGGGAACAGCCTCAGTGTAACAGCAAACCTGCACCTGCTCTGCATGGGTTTCAGACTGGGGTAACTGGGGCAAGCTCTGGAGCACGTGGCTCGAGTTGTACACTGCTGAGAGGGCTTTGCTGAATCAGGACTGGGTCAGCTCATGTGGGTTAGTAACAGCCACAGTGCAGATGTGCTGGCTGCCACCTCTGTGGGCTTCTGGCTCCCATTTTAGGTCTTCCCTGTGTTTTCTGCCTCTCCCAGCAAGGGATGCATAGCTTCAGGGCATATTCACTCAAAGAACAATGTGTACCTCAGCAAGTTTGACCACACCTCAGGAAAAAATATGAAGAACTGCAAGGTCCTGTACTTGCAAATGATGGGCTCTTATTACCCTGTAGCATCACACAAGCAAAAGCCATAAAAGCTGTCAAGAGACTTCACATCCAAACCATGCTCCCTCCTTGTTAGTTATGCTAGTTCTCATCAGGGCTGTGTAGGCAAGACTGATGTGAGAGAGGCTGCTGCAGGCTGAAAGTCTTACATGCTCTGTGTCCTTTTCCTGCATAAGGTTGCCCACATGGCTCTATTCTTCAAGAAAGACTAGCCTGGGACTTAGGAGCAGAGCTTGCTCCTGCTCCATCCTAGCCATGCTCCTGGCAGCCTGTCTGTATCCTGAGGAACTGGGAGGACTCTGCCTGCCTGCACTGAGCTAGTTGTGACAGGGACCATGCCCTGGGACCACTCACTGCTTTAAAGGGTGTCCTCAAGGCACCTCTTGGAAAATAGCCTTCAGAGACAATCTCCCTGATGTAAGAGGCTGTTGTGACAGGATGAGCACAAGTTGTATCCTTGCTTGTGTGTGAGAGAGCTGGTGCTGCTGCAGAGTTTCATCTGACACCATGCTGCCCTGTTTGAGCTGCTTTATCTGAATACATTTTGAGGGAGTTACTCCAGATCTCTACCAGAACAAGGAAGTAGAAAGTCAAACTGAAACTCTGCAGGTATCTCCATACCCTGCCTCTGCCTGAGGCTTTTCATGGCTGAGTATGGTGCTAGCTGGGACTGTGTCAAGGAGCATCTTTGGCTGACACTGGAAAAAGTGAAGGCAGGATCAGGATGGGATGTGGTCCCTGCTTTGGGCTGGCAGGCTCTTGGCAAGGGCTTAGAACTTTTGGAGGAGGGTGTTTGCAGCAGGACCCAACTGCATCCTCTGTGGACCATGCTGTGCCACCCATGGGCTCTGAGGTGGAGCAGGAGCTCTGTTGCTGCTCCTCTCACCTGAACTGAACAAGTGACATTCCTGTATCAGGAGGTGTCAGTCTGTCTGTTCCCAGGCTCAGATAGAAAACCTCCTCAGTGCTGTATCAGTGCCCTGGCACCAGGCAGTCTCTCACCTGCCCCTGAGGCAGGGTAGAAGACCTGCTGCCCACGTTTGAAGGTGACAGAATGGGGCCCTTGGCTGGTCCTTGACTTCATTACAGAGTTTGACCATCAGCCACAGAGTTCACAAGGCTTCCCCTTTTCAGACAAACCTGACAGGTGCTGCAGGTTCACCACTGACTGCAGCTGTCCTCAAGGTGTCCAGCAGCACTCACTGCAACAGTTAAATTCTCACCCCCTTTGAATTAATTTCTTTTTTATCTAGGCAGCAAACATGAAGCAACTTGCTTCATTGATGTATTGGTCTGGAATGACTGTAGCAGAGGCTTCAAGCAGCCAGGGGAGTCTAACATCAGTCAGTGTCTTACAGGTATATTCAGTTTTTCAACCCCATGCAAACAGTTCTTTGTCTGTACTTGCAAAACCTCACCAAGCCACTGCCTTTGGGAAGCTGCTCTTCCCTCCTGCTGCAAAGCTAAAACAAACTAGACTCTCTGGATCCCTCATTTGTTATTTAGTTTTTCATTATTTGTGTAGTGCTGATTGTGCCTACAAGTGTGCAGGGAGCTGGTCTGCTTTTGGGGGGCTCACTGAAGAGCTCTGCCCCAGCTGTGTGATGGATGGCAGCAGCCCTGGGGTGGTGGAACAGTGTTTGGTGTCAGCTGCCTGGGCTCAGGTGCCTGCTCTGGAAGAGCAGAGCCCAGCACATGCATGTGTCTGCCACTCATCTTGTGGCCATCGTGGAAGGGATGTCCAGGATGTGTGGCAACACAGCGCAGAGAAGCAACTCCTCTTCCTCAGGGGATGGTCCCTGCCTGGGGCTGCCCTTGTTTATAACCTGGGTTTCTCTCAGGAGTATTCTGGGAGTTGTGGAGGAGCAGCAGCATGGGCTCCCCTTTGCTCTGGGTCTGTTCTGAGAAAGGTCTGGTAAAGGAGTGAGAAATGCTGATCTTTGTGTTCCTGCTTTTCACTGATGCCTGTTGCTGGCATGCAGAGATGGAATACAGTGTGTAGAACATTCAGCATGTGCATGTGTCTTTGGAGGCTGTGGGCAGCCAGGCAGGGTCCTGAAGGTAAGAGCAGGCACACAGACCTGAGGGAAAGAGTCCCTTTTAGCTTTGCATATATCCAAACACATCAGTAGATCATTGATCCAACAGGTGTTAGTGAAGGAATGAAAATCAATATTTAAACCCACACCAATCAAAGATGCCCAGTGTTTCCAGGGTTAGATACACACTTCAAATACCCCCTGATGGATCTTATCATCCATTACCCCACAGACAGCACAGGCCAGGAGCTCTGTGCTTCCTCCCAAGTTCTATGAGGAGACAATATTTTAAGGGGCTCCTGCTCATTTGTATTTTAAAGCTTCTCATTCTGAAGTGCAAGACCAGGGGCTACATCTTCAGCTGGCATAAATCTGCCTGGCTGCATGGAGATAAACTGATTTAGGCTGGCTGAAGATCTGGCCATGGATGTAAGAAATGGAAGCAGGTGGATGTAATTTCTCTAAATTTCCACTCAAGCTGCACATGCCTGGAGCACCAGAAATTGAACAGCACTTTCCCTAAGAGTAAAAAAGTTATTAGCTTCATATTTGTGTTAGTGCTTCACTGCCCTCCCTCTTGACTTGATCATCACAGGTAGCCACAGGCTGTCTCTGGCAATGACTCTGTCTCCCCAATAAAATTAAAAATCACTTTTGTTTCATATCTTTTTAATAAGACATGTCCTTTTTAATAAAGGACTCAGCTTTTTAAGGGGTGATGTGCTGATGAACAGCAGGCTCTGAGATTATTGCATTTCCCTGATTTGAATTTCTCTCTCTCTGCCTTTCAGCTCTGACAATAAAGCTAAAGAAAAATCCCCCAAGACTCTGCACATGCAGCACAAACAGGGTTTGGCTGTCACTGTTGGGTTGAAATGGATGCCCAGTGTCAGTGGATATGTGGCTGCTGTGCTGTTAGGTGTAAGGAATAGATGTTACTCTTGAATGTGCAATGCAGGAATGAAGAGAGGCAAAGGTTCAGGACCATAGAGTCCAGGTCCACAACTTTCACCAACGTTAATGGGGTTCTGAGAGCTGAGGATCTCCCCCAGGCTTTGGGGTGGGAGGTGTCTGAACCTTTGCAGAAGGGGGTTGGGGGCTGCCCCTGCTCCTCCAGCCCAGAGAGCTCTGGCAGTGATAAATCCTTCCTTTAATTAAAGCAGCACCTCCAGCTCCTCTGCTCCTCCCGTGCTGTGGTTTCTGGGGTTTACCAGGGCAGAAATTATAACTGTGGGCTATGTTTTCAGGGATGGCAGAGCAAAGGTGATACAGTTGCAGGCTTTTTGCATACTTCTAATCCTTAGGCTTTTCTGTGTGGGTTCCTTGCTGCACAAGTCAGAACAAGGCCAGGCTCTCCTCTGCCCAAATCCACCTCAGGAGCTGCTGAGCTCCAGGGAAGGTGCTGCTGCTGCAGGGGGGCTGGGGCTAGGGCTCTGATCAGCTTCTGCCTTCCTGGTGCTATGCAGTGCCTTTCAAGTGCTCAGCTGCCTCTCAAAATCCAGGTGTGCAAGAAGCAAAATTCAAAACAGAAAATAATCACAAATAACTATCAGTGACTTCAACAGATTTTGTTTCCCAGCCCCTGTAGCAATTTGGCAGTGCCATGGAACTGATCACAGCAGAGGTTGTGTTGCTAATTCAAACAAGATATGGCACAGGGAGTGTTGACCTCTTGGGCTACCACATTCAAACACCCATCCTGCACCCAGATCTTAGAACTGAAAAGTTCTGAATAGTCAGACCAGCCTAGGCTTAGTCCAAGCTGTGCAGCACTCAGCTCTTCTTTTGTTCCAGGCACAGGAATTTGTGCATTCATAGATGAAGCAATTGAACACTAGGCTCTGTTGGGACACACATGTGAAGACCAAGGTTCAGGATGGCTGTGCTGCAGCACAGAGATGTGGGACAGGCTGCCTGCACAGCACTTCCACTGCATGTGTAGATGATCCTAACCCAGCTCTTGCAATTGCAAAGCTCTGAATCAAAGCATCTTCATGTTTTAAAAGGATTATGGTGTTAGGCTTTCCAGGGCACTGTGAGAAGGTCAGAGGTCCTTCTACATGTTCTTTTGTCCAGGTAAAAACCATGTTGTGCTGGGCTGTAGGCAGAGCTTGGTCCCCCTGGGTGTTCAGCAGCTCTCTGTGGACAGCACTTGCTGGGACAGCTGGGTAGTAAATGCTCATTGTAGCACTGGGGTATTGAGCATTACCAGATCATCTCTCCAGCCAAGTGCCACCACCCCTAGAGTGGCCCTGAAGCCTCTGCTGAGTTTTAGAAGGGGAAACAATTTGTCTTTATTGTAGACTAGGGCAATGCAATAGAAAGGCAACATTAATTTTTAAGTTTCTGGGCAAGTTTAAGATGATCTGGGCATTCATCTTCTGGAGTAGCTGGTGGTCTTTCTGCTGTGGCTTTTTGTGTTCTTCCTCCCCAAATGTTTCTCTTTCTGTGCTGGAGCCATGATGGAGAGGAGTGGATCCCAGGTGTGTGAGCCAGTGACTGCTGGAGGTTCAGAAATTCCTACCCTGGGGTGGAGGAGGAAGTTAGAGGGAGAAGAAAAAGAAGAGAAATGAGAAAATAAAGTAGGTTCCACCACCTGCCATGTAATGATTGGTTCTGGAGATAAGGCTGTTTTAAGGTGCATTCCAGACATCTGGGTCCTGCCCAGACACAGCACAAAAGAAAAGGGAGACTTAAAACAACAGCCAGCTCCTCCTCCCCCCAGATCAGGTGTGCACACACATGAGAGAATAGGTAACCCTGAGAAGCAGCTCTCTCCTGGTTGATGTTTTCTTAGTTTTAATCCAAAGCCCCTTTTAAGGACACATGCCCATACAGCCCCTCTGATGGAGCTGGTGACTGCAGGGGATCCAAAGCCTGCTCAGATGTGGTATCACCCTGGAGAAGCTGCTGGCAGGTGCTGCATGAGGACTGGAAAATGCCCCATCAGTGACAGCAGCAAGGAGACTTGTTAGACAAGGACATGAAAAACAGCTGCACACTTCTCCTACAGCTGTCCTGGGTCTGTCTGTGTGTCTCTGAGTCAGAGCAGCCTTTAATTAGCCTTTAATGTTAGACCTCATGAAGCAGCTAGGAAAACATGGGGCCTGATCCTGCTCTGTGCTGCAGAGGCTTCTCTGTGGCTCTGTGAGGTTGCAGATCTCCAACAAGGGGCAGAGCATGAGCTGTAGAGTTGGGAGCAAGACTTATCCTCATCAGGCAGTGCTCACCTGGCAGTAATTAGTAATTTCTGCTCCCATGACTGAGCCATTTCTGGTGGAGACAAGAATAAAGCCTTTCTGTTGTTTGGAGATGCTGCCAGTGGCTCTATGAAGTCAGAGCCCAGAGGTATGCAGCATGTCAGCCTTGGTGACAGGGGGAATCTAAAGTTGCTAATTGCCTGGGATTTGCCCCAGTGCAGAGTGAAGAACAATGGGTAATTGTAGCTGCCTCTTAGGGAAATGCCAGCGTGCTAAAGTGGAATCACCCAGTGAAAACGTGGTGTAAAGCTCCTGAGCTCCAGCCTCGCTTGCCATGCTGCTCCTAAGAAAATTATCTCTGTTGGGCTGTAAAAATCAAGTGGTAGACACTGGGTGTGATGCAAAAAAACCCCCCAAAAGAACATAACTCTGCAAGTTCAGAAGTTTTATCTTGGATCTTTCAGAAATACTGTTTTGGGGGTGGGGTTCTTTTGGAAAGACATTTCCTTAGAGAAAGTAAGAGAATTACTCCTTTAAACCCTTTCAGTCTTCTCTAAAATGGATATCTTTGGGAATTTTAATAAATAAGAGCAGTGGTAACAGCTTGTAGGATCATGCACTGTGCTTCTGTAAGTGATAAAACAAAGAAGAGGAAACTGTTTCAACTGCCATGATCTGATTTCTGTTTTTCACTGTAGCTTCCCTAGATGTGCTCTAATCACAACTAAACCGACCTTGCTTGGAAGTCTGTGTGCCTCTGTCCATGGAATCTTTGTCCTGTGTCTTTCTAGATGTGTTTTTTTCTTCCCTTTCTCTGCAGTCTCTTACTTGCTCTGACAGCACATGATCCCTCCTGTGGGGCAGCACCAATTCTATCCCTCAGTTCCCTCTGGACACCTTCCACCCTGTGAGCTCCCAGCTGCCAGGTTTGGCTACTGGTGGATCTGTGTGCTCAACTGTGCCATTTTCTCTCACTCCAGAAGTACTTTACCTCTGCTCATCTCTTCCCATGAAGGCAAGCTTTCCTCCCAAATGTTAACTCTTTGCCTCAGCATTCACTCCTTTCCCCCCCTTGCTGGGAGTATCTCAGTAGATTTGACCAACCATGGAGATGTTGGAATTTTATTCAAAATAAATGTGAAATTCAAATGAAGGTCAAAATGGAAAATATGTCTATAAATATTTGAAAAGATCAGAGCTGAGGCAGTTTCTTCCCCTTGGGGTCAAAGGCAGTGTTGATGTACAAAGGTATTTTGGCACTTTGGAGCAGACAGTTTTAAACAGCCTCTAAAATATATATTCAAATCCATTCAAAATGGGCTAAAGTCCACAGAAAGGTTAGACTGGCTTTTTTAGCAGTTTCCTGAATTTTAGTTTCCTTATCTTAATGCATTGCCTAGCTCTCTGCCCACTTAGGCCATTTCTATTCAACTCATGGAAGTTTCCTGATAATTACTTAGCCCCTTGTAATTCCCTCAGGTCCCCAAATGCAAAACAATTCTTCACAAGACAGAGATTACTTTTTACAAGCTTTAACAGGAGGGGGGGAAAAAAAAAGGCATTAAAATGATGTGATCTAAGGAAGAGTTTCACTGCTGAGCTATTTTCTCCAAGGCTTTCATTTAGCAGATAGCAGATAGCATGTGATTGCCTGGAAGAGAGGGTTTCAGCCTGCCTTTGCTCATGCCAATGCCAAATCACCTCCAACATCAACAGGGCAAAGTCACAGAGGATGCAAACTGCAAGTATTTCTCTGGGTCCAACATAACCTCTGCAGTCTGGGGGCCATACTGTAAGGAAATGAGAAGCAAATCAAGCCCAACAGGGTTCTGAATCCATAGGTGTTAGGAGGAGGCATTGTGTTTTGTCTCTTGAAACACTTGCTCACCTGTCATACTTTTGTTTGTGTCTGTCAGTGGGGCCAGGAATTGCCCCCATTTTGCCAGCCAAAAAGCTGCTGTGCAGTGCTGCTGTGCTGATCTCCCTTCCTTTCCATTGCCTTCTCTCCCAAGTTGAGAAAATCATTTACCAAATGCAGAACTTCTGAAGTTTCAGTGAAAGAGATTTCTTTTCTGCAAGCAAAGAAGGAGAAAGCCAAGTACCAAGCTGTGGTGGTGACATGGCACCACCTGGGAGGATCAGTGGATCCACCTCAGGCTGTGGACAGCAGCAGTATGGTTAGGGAGAGGTCATGTTAACTCCAGTTTCACTCAGACAGGCGAGTGCTGTGCAGACATGGTGCCAGACTGGGAGGCCAGGGTGTCTGCAGGAGCTGGAAGGGCTGCAGGGGATTTGCCCAGAGGATTATTGGCATTTTACCTGTACTGACAAGCTCTGTGCCAGACTAGGGCTGGGCTCTGGGGCACATGCTGAAAGAGGGAGCTTGCTAGCCTGAGTAGTGTGCAGAGTAAACTAGGGGGATGGCTGGAAAACCCCCCCGAACTCTGGAGAACATGGGGAAGGTAGCTCTGAGGGCTTCCCTTTCCCTGGAAAATGCAGAGCAAGGGCAGAACCTAAGGGAGTGGAACAGGCCTGGTTTTAGGAGAGCCTAAAGGCAAGCCATGTGGATATTTGAATTCATGTTGTGACCACATTTGTCAGGGGCAGGAGGTGAGGAGGGAGAGGACATACCCTGGCGAGTCTGAACCCATACTGCATGTTCTCTGAACCTGTCCTGGGATCAGTGAACCCAGAAGGAGCTCTGGGGCACGGTGAGGTGGTGCTCTGAAGGTACACCCTGCTGTCTTGCTCACATGATCTGCAAAAGGGCTTGTCTCCTCTGGGACTATGGGAACCTTCCTTTGTCACTGCAGAAAGGAGTCTCAATATTTTATGAAAAAAAGGCATTTTACCACCAGACTTTGGTGAATATCAGCATAATTTAACTGTGATTTAACAGAACCTTCCATTGACTTTTTAAATTATGCCTCTCCATCACCTACCCTATGGGTTTCCTTGCTTTTCATCTTGCAAATCCCATTACTTATTAATTTCCCCATAATACATAACAGAGGCAGAAAAGCATAGAGCATCCCATTCAGCAATGATTTACAAGCCTCTTAGTTCTGAAGCAACCTAAGAAAGAGCAGGCATTTTATGAGTTTCCTCTGTGCATGTTTGCTTTGGAAAATAAATGTATAAGGCCATGCAAGAGAACCTGAGGCTGCTTTGGCCACAATCTCATAGCTGCCACTATTGCAGCTCTACAGAAGATGCAATCTGATGAAGATTAGAGAAGCACAGCCAGGGCAGAATTAGCAAGAAGGTGGTGAGCAAGATTTACCTCATACTTATTATGATAATAGATGTAATATCCATGGAAATGCTGATGGGCTTTGCTTAGAGAGGAAGAACTGCAGGCAAAGAACAAATACACAAAGCAGCATTATTTAGCCACATTCCCACTCAGGCTTTTGCTGGCCTGTTAATCTTTCTACAGGGGGCCCAGGAGAAACTCTGACTCCCTCAGCGTTTGGAGAAAATGACTAGCACATACCATGAATCAGAGGGGCTCATTTAGGAATGGAGAAACTATTACTCATCCTGCTCTGGCATGAATGAGCATCTGGCAGCATATTCTAAAATTCTGTCAAGACAACAGGAGGCAAAAAGGAAAAAAAAAAAAAAGAAAAAGGGAAAAAAATGTAGCTGCAGCGTACCTCTTGTCAGCTCAGCAGGCAGCAGATGAGAATGGGAAGGAGGGAGCACAAAGGCAGATCTGCTGAACAGAGCCTTTCTGTGCTTGCTTTCTCTTTCTGTCCTTCTGCTCTTTCCAACTTTTTTTTTAGTACAAACTGAGGGTTCTAACAGAACACACAAAGACAAATTCTCTCAGTTAACTCTGCACCAGGTCAGTCCTGGAAGTTGCATGGTAGAACGTGGCAGACTGCAGCAGCTGAAGGAGACAATGCTCCTGGCTGATGCTCTGATCCCATCCAACTGTAGCTGGTGGAGGCCTGGGATCAATCAGATTTGCCTATGTAGGCTCAGACCCCTCATGGTATAGATAATGGACTTGGAGAATGAATGTGCTGCATTCCCAGGAACAGACACAGAACAGTAAGCATCAGGATAATGAAGTGCTTATTAACATCTTTTTGAGGTGCAACCCACATCTAGGTCAGTGGCTGATTAAAAATCGAGCAGAGTTTCTCACAGCAGAGAAGCAGAGGGGGCTGCAAACCACGGGGGAGGAAATAAAGACTCATTTTATCTTTTAATGGTTACATTCCATGATCATTTACAACTGCTGCATTGTCTCCTCTGCTCCTCACCCACGTGCCAGAGGTGAAACCTAGCAGATTCTTGCACATGCACATGGTTCTTTCTCCTACAAATGAATAGCCAAAATCAGTGTCACCACTGACGGTAGCTGAGGTCACTTAGGGGGCCAGGACACTGTCCTGCCCTGCATGGGCTCTGCCTTGCTCCTCTGCAGCTTCTGCCTTCACTGAAAACCAGAGGATGCTGCGGTGCTGCTCCAGGATTGCTGAGGAGAGCCAGCTAACCACCAAGTGCAGGTTTGGGGCCATGTTAGCAGCATCTCTGTGCTGTATTTGTTCTGAAAAGCAGCAGAGCTGGAAGCTGGGTGCTGGGGTGGGAGGGCAAGCAGGCAGTGGAATGCTCCTGGGGCTGCAGGGACTTGCCTTGGCCGCAGGAATGCTCACAAGATGCAGCATGCTGCCCTGGCTGCTGTCTGCACTCATTCGCCCTCCAGGTGTAGGCAGCTGCTGATGCTGCTCTCAACATTTAATGTGACATTTTTCTCCTCATTACTATTATTTCTCACTGGCCTTCTTTTCTCTCTGCTGTATTTCTTTGTCTTTGTTTTTCCCTGCTGCTTTCCTTCAGCCACTTGCCTTGTTCTATCAGGCTGCCTGAAATGGGCATTCCTACAGGCAAAAGCATATTGTCAAAACAAACCCATATTTGTACTTTTTCTTGCTTTCTCATTATGGCAAAACCTTCTTTTTTTCAGAGGAGTCCTTTTCTCCTCTTCCCTTCCCCTAGGTATTCTGTGGAATTGATTTCTCCTTTCATTTTACAGATGAGACATTCCAGGAACAATCGAACTAATATTAGTTCTGTCAAACTTAATCTAGGAAACATTAATCTAGGATATAGGGGGGAAGCAGATCCAGAAAACCTTCTCTTTTTTTTATTGGAGAGCTAGTAAAAGGTAATGACTGGCTACTGAAATTTAAGCAGCCAAGAACAGGAAAGATGTTTTATTCACTAGGTGGGATAAAATGTGGTTTTCCAGAGATTTCAAGGAGTGCAATCAAACAGGGGAGATGAAAGAAGACTATAACTGATTTTCTTTTTAGTTTTGAGAAGTAAATTAACAGGTTTGGGGTGTTTTTTAGGCTGTCTCTGTACTTACCACAGGCACAGATGTATTCCCTTGTCAAAATACAGACATTAAGCCAGGAAAAGTCTGACCCCTAAAAGTGTCTGCAGTTCAACTCTTCCACTGAGGGCTCTGGAGTGGCCAGGCAGGGCTGGGCAGCCAGGCTCTGCTTGTACTCAGCTGAGATAAGGGATGCTTCCAAAGGGCCCTTCCTGGGACCAGTTTTAGATGTCTAACTTGGGATGAGGTGAATCACACCTTGCAAGTGCTGATTTCTCTCCCTTATCTCTCCAGGGAGCCTAAGGTGCCTAGTTTAGATCCAGACGTGTAGACAGATGAATCACACCCTCAAGGCCATGGAGGAAACAAAGAAAATCTGCAAGCCCAGGCCCAAATCTTTCTAGTCATCTGGAATAATTTTATTGTTTTACTGAATAAAATGATCAAATGGTTTTGAATAGCCTGGTGCCTTACTGGTAGAAGGTGAAGATAAATAAATTCTCTCCCAGAACCAAAACACTTCTTTTTCCCTGAGACAGCAAGACAAGAGTGTTCCTTCCAGTGTCTACTTCCTGCAGTTGGCTTCTTTCTTTTCTAAATAAACACATAGTTTACCTCTGTGTGCAGCCTCCTGAGCTCCTCATGCCTTCCTCTGAGTAGAAATTCAAAGAGATTACCAAATCAGCCTCACTTTTACACCATCTGGCTTCTGTACTTGTGTTGAGGTTTCCAAACTGCGTTGATGTTTCTCAAACCTTCAATGGCTTGTTTCAGGTTTTCCTGTCCTTTGAAATGTGTTCAGGTGTGAAGTTCTTACCCAGAAAACTCTTCTCCCTGTATAAGCAGCTAATATAAGGATGGTAGAAAGCTTCATTCTTCCAGGAGACCAGCTTTCTCCCATGGGAACTGGAATCCTGTCTCCTTCCACATCCCTTTTTAAGGGTCACTCGTGGTGGTGACAGGACAGTTAGGAATAAGAGTGGGAAGTGTGAGAGTATGGAAAATGATACTTTGTGAACTGGTCAGGATTGATTCTGAGCATTTCCTCTGTGTTTATTTCTTTTGCTTGGTATATGTTAGTGAATCACTCTGGAAATGCCTTGTGGCCTCTCTGAGCAGGACTATCTGTTTTGTTTTAGGGGAGTACTTTGCATAGGAAGGCCAAGCTCTCTGATGGATTGCTGCAAAGACTGCCACAATAAGAAGTTTATATTGCTAGAAGCAAGATGTATTTTCTTGTGCACCCCCTTTGCAGAAAGCTATAAACCAAATATTGACTTCAAAGGAAACATCTTTGTATAGGTAATGCTCAAAACCGTTTTACAGTCAATTATTTGCAATTAGAACTAAGAGAAACCCCCCTTCCCCAAACAACCTGTAATTACAACTGATCCTTTCATGAAGTATAAATCCAGTAATTAAGGAGTTTCAAAAGTTTTAATTCTCTGGGCAATTAAAAAGAAGAACGTTGGGTGTTGAGAGAGAGAACAATGCTGCTGTGTGTCTGAGGTCTTGTGCTAGCAATGGAACTTGTAGCAGAAAGATTTTCCTATTGATCCCCAGGGCTGTAAGAGGTAAATCCTTCAGCGTGCAATCAGCTCTTAACGACTTCTCTCCTAAGCCACCACTGAAACAGGGATCAATAGAAACAAACTGAGAGTCAGAGTTGTCCTGGCACCCAGCTGAGGACCAGCCTCAACTCCCCCTCCTCCAAACAGCTTGGTGTCCCCAGCATCTGAACTGAGTCCTGGTTCCAGTGTGTGGAGGAGTGAAATCCTTGTCTTCAGCAGAGGATCACGTCTGAGGGCAGTGGTGCCAAAGCCTGGGCTGATGGAAGGTTTCACTAACAAGATCTTCTGTTACCTAATGTTGGTCAGAGTCAGCAGTGGGGATGCTTCAGGGCAGCTTATTCAGTAGACAAGGTTTGCTCTCCAAAAGCATGTCCTCATTCTCATCTTCCTGATGCTTCAATAGAAGTGTTCCAAATACAGATCAGGATGGTTCCTTGTAGTTGTCTTTGGCATCTTCACGTTTCCTTCTTAGGTTGGTCTATAAAATCCCACTTTTTGGCTCATTCAGTCTTGTCTTTGATATCTTTATCCTTTGCACAAAGCATATGGGAATGAAGCATTGGTATGAATTCATACTTTTTTTTCAGGGACTTTTGCTTCTCAACTGCTTCATGAGATTTCAAATTATGGTCAGAAAAGTATAAATTATTCTACAGACTTTTAAAGAAAATCTGTAACCACTCCTCAAGGTCTCTCTTTGTACAACAGTTTAGAATTTCCTTAGAATTATTAGCTTGCTGTTTAATGTTGAAAAGGCAGAGCTTGTGACAGGATTTATACATCTCCACCTCTGTTTCCCTGTGCATTCCACTGGGAAAAGAGAAAAACCAAACCCACAAAGAAGCAGAGATTGCGAAATCACCAGGATGAAGTAAGCTGAAAAAGTCTGTAGCAACTTTTTGGTTGTGCTGTTGCTGTCAGGGAGCAGCAAGGGTGTTTGAAACTCTGGAGGAAGCAACACAGAAAATGGAAAAGATCAGTGAAGATAATACCAAATATCCAGCTGTAAAATGTCAGATCTTGGATGAGTTTATCTGGCTGCTGAGAGCAGAAGTTGTCAGCATAGTTGGCAGTTTAAATACATGCGTTAATTGCTAATAATAACTTGCTGAGGAAAGAGGCTGAGGCATGGTGAGAGAGCAGCAGTGGCTGTTGTGTCTCTGCCCGAGATTGTTTAGCTACTGGAGAAGCAAGTTGTCATCCAGGACTGTTACAGTCTAGCATTTGATAGCAACACCAAAATACAAAGTTACCTTCAAAGTAACTTGCTGGATGAAACCTAGAGTGAGTAATAAAGGAATGATTTATCAGTATTGTCTCATAGGGAGTTGAGGGAAATCAGTGGACAGCCACCCAACAGAACTGTGCTGAGGCAATAAAACCTCAGACCAGCACAAAATGTTTATTTTCAACAGGAACTGAACTGGAATAAAGCAGGATTAGTGCATGTGAAATAGAATAAGAATTGGAGGTAATTAATTGTTGTGGAAAATCTAGTGGTTGGGTAATTCAATTTCATGTTTCCCAATACAAAATTGTAGAAATAGAATGGAAATAAAGACAAAATAGGTGATTTGAGTTTGCAAACAGCCTTTCTCTGTGGTTATTTACATGTTCTCTCCAGGATGATTGTGTTTCAGCTAGGGCTAGGTACTAAGTGGAGTTACTGAAGTAGGATGTTCCAAGCATATCTAGACAATTTCACTTCCTTTCCTTGCCCTTTTTCCAGTAAGTGCAGAGCAAAATCCAGGAGGTATCTGTAATCCCACGAGATCTGGACACACCATTAGGATGGAGTCAGAGAGGAAGCTGTCAGTCTTGATCCTCTCTTTCAGCTTGTGAAGTTAGGAGAAAGAACAGAGTTACTGAAACATTCACACTTTGAAATTGGGACTTAAATGCATTGGCTTCCTGGCATAAGGAGACCTGTTTCTAGATATTTAGTGGTCTCTGGTAATACCTTATGTGTGAAACCCTTGGCAGCTGCATTAAGAGAAGGTATGAGGTGGATCCCTAAGGTTCACAGATGTTTCCATCTATGCCATAGGTATTTTTGTATTGCCTTCATGGTTCATAACTCTACAGCATGTATTCTTGAGAGTCTGCTGTGTTCCTGGGTATGTTCCTGCTGCTGTGGGGAGTGGAAGTGCCACTCACAAGGGACAAACCAGAGGAGGCTCAACTGCATTTCACCATTGTGGATATAGAAATGTGCCCAGAGGAGTCAAGCTTATACCCAGAGAAATGTTGAAAATCATACCCCTTGGACATCCAGTAGGAATCTGCTTCCACTTGGTGAGAGGACACTGCACTGAGAGCAAGAGGAACCCCCAGCTTCCCAATCCTTTTTGGGGTCCTTATGCACTCATGTTGTTTTCAGAGATGGTGGCAGATGCCAAGTCTGAGAAGGTGCCTGAAGGAAAGAAAGGGGAGAACAGAGCTGTCTGGTGCTTGCTTCTTTTTTTTCCCCACTTGATGGAAACACTTAAGTTTGATTTTTTACTTGGTTCAATCACAAATCAGGTCTTTTAAGCCAAATTTAGGCATGCTGAAGTGTGTGGCCAGGAAGGAGGAGCTGTCATTTTTCTCCTCTGAGGTCATGCTCACACACTTTCCTGCACACACAACAGTAACAAAAGTACTGATTCTTTTTTTTTCCTTGCAATTTCAGTGTCATCCAAGGTAGTATTTTTAGGTGCCTCTTCAACCAGGAGGAGTCATACAGGGCCACCTCAGTCATAAGTAGATATTTTCTCCAGAAGAGGGACTATCTGTGTGCCTCTAACAGGTGCACAGAGCTACCCTTACCTGAGTGTGAAGACAGCACTAGAATCACTTGGAGTCTTATCTTCAGGGGTAGTGAACAGTCCAAGTTTCCAGCAGTTTCAAATGGAGTTGCACATTCTCAGCATATCTGAAAATTAGGACATGCTTGCTTTTCTGCCTTGTCTGCACACCACTCTTTAAAATCAAGATGTCTGGTGCTTCTGGTGCTTCCTGACTCTCTTCTAGCTAAAACTTTTCTTCATGTCTTTTCACCTTTTCCCTATTAGGTAATGCAGTTTTCTCATATGCTGTTTGACTTTCCTCCCTCCCCCACTGCCTCTCCCCTTCCCTAGCATAGGTAACCACACATTTTGATGGAGGTTTAATCTCCTTCCTTCCTTCCTTCCTTTGCAAACCCACCTCCTCCTTTGCCCAAGGCAAGCTGTCAACTCAAACGCATCACAAATCAACTTGACAGTGGAGATCTTCCCTTGAGCAACAGCACTGGGAGTTAGGCTCCTGCTGATTCTCAGATAGGGAGGGTGGGGTGCATTTTCCACACAAAAACCAGCCACAGCTAAATGGAAGTAAATTTCCATTCCCAGTTTCCTTTGTTTCCAACTTCTGCTTTCAACAGAGGGAATCTACAACCTCAGGAGGAGGCACAGGATGGTACAGAAATGCAGCCAGGTCAGAAGTGCAGTGGCAGTCCCTGTGCCTGCTGACTATGTTTGACATCTGCTCATGGGTTTGTCTCTGCCTTTTGCAGTTGTGTTGAGCTGAGGATCTCAGCCTGCACAGATTAGCTGTTACTAGCTGTTACTAGCTGTTACTTTGTGCTGGGATAGAATCTGAGGGTGCAGGAAGGTGAAAAAGATGTTCAAGATGACATCACAAGGAGTCACATCATTTTCTTTCCTACTTCCTTCTCCATGTTAGAAGTATGGAGAAGTCACACATGGACCACACAACCCAGCTAAACTCTCAGGTTGCTGTTGAACCTAAATCACCAACTGTACAGACCTTAGGCAAAGGTTCATCCTCCGTTCAAGGGAAAGACCAAGTCTTCCTTGGGCTTATAGGTTTAGTGTTATTGCTAGTGCAAAGGGAAAAAGGGAGAAACTAGCCCTAAATATTGTTAGTTTTCCAAGACTTTTTCAGGTTGATGGGAGAAGGCTGCTTGTGCATTTTGATGAGAAGAGACCATGAAAGTGTGAGCATCAACTTCCCATCCTTAAAAGCCTTACAGACACATTTGCTAACCTAGCTAAAGCCAGACAAAACCTCTTGTTTTGTGTATGAGGACATACACATGGTTTGTTTGTCAAAGATGTATCACCACCCTGGCTTCAGAAGGTGCTCCTCACCACTCTTGATCAGCCTCTGGTGATAAGCAGCTCTGTGTGAGTCTCTGAGCATCTGACAGGCTGATAAGGCATTGCAAAACCTGCTGCTGGTTCAATGGGGTTTGGAGGCAGAGTTATTTCAAGTGCATAACCTCTCTGCAATTCAGGGGAGTGAAGCTGCACCTCTTAGCTGGATTTAGTCAGAAGTTGAGCATTTACCTTGTTTGATTTATTAGTTTTATAAAATGCAAGGTCTTTAATGTTTAGTGCTTGGAGCACGTTGTAATTTTAGCTGTGCTATTACAATTCTTGACCAAAGCATGAATTATCTTCAAAGGCTTTGAGTTCCTCTTAGCAAGCTTTCCCACTCCCAACTACCAAGTCAGAAGGTCTGTTCTTTCAAGGAAAAAAGCAAAGTGTCATAGGTCAAGTGTGGATGAATGTTCTGGAAACACAACCAGCAGAAGGCCTGGAGAGAGCACAGGGGTTATTTGCTAGCTCAGAAACTACAATCGGGACTAGCCAAATGACATGAATTTAATGTCTGTGGAATAGCTTCTTGTAAAAGAGTTATTAGTCTCACAATCCTGGAAAAGAATTAGCTGTATCACCAGCTAGGCTCTGTGCTGAATTCACTGGACCCTCCAGGCTGAACTTGCATCTGAGTGCAAGAGTCTTCCCAAGCCATGTCTGCAATGGCAGCACTGCAGGAGGCTGTTTGTGCTGCCTGGCCCTGCTTAGCCTCTCCTCTAGCACTCTTTGCCTTCAGGAACTGTCACAATGAAAACTATTCCCACTAGAATTAAATGCATTTAAACTCATTTTTGGAAGTTGTCTGGGCACAGCCTGCTGCAGAAATGAGATGGCACAGAGCTGATTAAACAGTGTGGATGCAAATACAAATGTCAGGGCGTTGTTTTCTTAGGCTTCAAGATCCAGCTTGTCAGAGGCTTTTGGCTAAGTGTCAGGTTTATTCAGCTCAACTGAGCTAGTAGGAGCTTGATTTAAGGTGGGCAATTGCCAGAACCCTGCAGAAACTCTTCTCCAGTGCATCTTCTTCCCATCTCCGACCTCAGTGATCTGCAGGGCCCCCAGACTCTCCATGTGTGCATCTTGCTGCTGATTTCTCTGATGAGGGCTCTGCTGACATCCAAGACTTCCACTTTTCAGCTCCTCTTGCTCCTTAGAAGCCTGATGTTGTTCAGACACGGTGCCTGTTAGACAGACACTGCCCTGCTTTGATTTTACAACATTTTGGTCCATCCAGTGCTCAGGTTGAGGAATATTGGCACTGTTGAAGCCCTGATAGGAGGAAATTAGTGACAGATGCTATGAAGACAGATGCTTGCAAGAGCCTTGGGATATACAGATTCCTGCAGAGAGGAATCCAGAGGCTTTCAGATAAATGGGATGATATTTGGAATTGTTTCCAAAGACATTGAAGTGACTTTCTAATGAGGTGAAAGATGTTGCATTGAATCTTGGTACAAATACCAGTAGATCTTACAGGTACACCCCCTCCAAGGGCAGTGCTCTTTACTGGTCTGTGTTACTTTCCACATGGTACATTCTAGATTCCTGGGCAGATGATTCTCAAGTTCACGAATAGCATGAAAAGTCATTGGTGTCATTAGTCATCAGAGGAAATATTTGCATAACTGCTCAGATGTGAGCATGTATTTGCCTGTCTTCCTATGGCAGTTTGTCTGAATATTCTTTCAAACAACAGTTCATTTGCGCAAGGGCTCCAGGAGAGGGTACAAGAGATGTTATGTATGACTTGTGGGTGCTATTGAAACTAATTCCAAGCCTTCATTTGAACAAATGTTTGCAAATTCTTTTCTCCAGTATTTACCCAGTTCTGACCTGAGCTTCATTAGCTCAGCAGGTTCATTTGTCTGCTCCAGGAGCTACTTGGCCAGCTGGAACCACGAAGGATTTTCCTGTGGCCTTTTCAAGGGGAACCCTGGGGAAAGTCAGCCACTTGCTGATAAGAACAGAGAGTGGAGAAGCCTGTGTCTGGTGGGGTTGTCTCTGCTGATGGGCCACACCTGAAAGGGTGACTCCTCATGGTGCTTCTGCCACGAGCAGTTTGGCTTCCTTCTAAAATGCAGTCTGGAGTGACAAAACTAAGACAACTTCTGGAGAGAGATGCATGGATATTTTATTGGACATAGAGTGTGTCACTGCAGCTAGCAGTCTTGGGTGACATCAGTGTGATCAGACAGACATTGAAAATGTCAGAATGACAAATGTGTTTTTGCTCTTCAGCTACTGCAGGTGACTGGGCCATTAGTGTGCATCCTCTGGAACCAGGAAGGTTAGGTGAATTAAACAGCAAGGAGTTCTTCCCCCCACATTGTACATGTATCAGACGTGGCTATTTCTGATGCTAGCTGGAAAACACAAATAGGTAATTACCCATGTAGCTGCTTTTTGCCACTTTAAAGTGGCTTTAGTTGCTTGCCTATGATAGTCACTGATGTCCTGGGGCTTGACACTGATCTCACCACAGTGGCACTGGCAAAAGTTCATTGTCTCCTGCAGGGTTAAGATTGGTTTTGGTTTTGCCATGCTGTGAATGAGATCAGAATATGTGCCTGGTGCTAGACTAGATAATGATATGAGATGGAAACTGAATGGATGGTCTCACCTGTGTAACTCCCAGCATGTGCCTCTGCTAAACTCCAAATTGCCTTTTTGCAAGTGTAAGTCTTCTGTAAGTCAATCTGGTGGCAGATTGAGTGGGGTTGGTCTGTTCAATCTTGATAAGCTTTTCCTGCTATGAGTACTGCTTCTGTGATGTCAGTAGACTTTTATCACACAACTTTCCTGTGGAACAAACCCCACGTATTTTAGATGAGTATTTGAAGTGGTAAATCAGAAAGAAATCAGATAAATGTGGATAAATCAGAGAAATGGGAGATAGTTTGTACTGTCATTTGTATTTGTTTTTTTCCTGAACACTTAAGATTTTGGTCAGAAGCAGAAATACATCCCAGAATGCTTCATGTGATGTTTTTGTCTGGTTTCAACTTCTCAGAAGGAATCAGGTTTCAGAATTTAGCTGGGGTAGTGCTGAATCCCTGTGGCATGGATTTGAATCTCTTGTTGTCTCTTCCCACTAAACAGTTGGTTCAGATTTAAGCTTCAGGCTTTGGTCCTTCTCTGCCTTCTAAAAGCACACTTTAATCTCCTGAAAAACACGAACCCAATAGCTCCTGGGTGCTTTAATTAAGTGAAATGAAAGATGTTAATTTCCATAAATAGAAGAGCTTCCAAGAACAGCCCAGGGCTGCAGCCCAGCCACCCACCCTGAGGTGCAGGATGAGAACCACCTCAGCCAGATCAGAGCTGCTGGAGGCAGGGAGCAAAGGGAGCTTGAACTTTATCCCCAGAGATGCTGCTGATACCGCAATAAGAGACAAAGAAATCCAGGACTTGAGCACCTTGGCAGTATGGTAAAGACCAGGGAAGTTGTAAAGCACTTTCATATCCCAACTGCTGGGGGCTGGAGAGCTTCCCCAGCCCAGCTCTTGTGGCTCCCTTGGGCCAGGTCATGATTTTGAGTCAAGACAGACACCTAGTGGCCGGGGAGCTGGAATTTCCCCGAGCTTTGCTCTTTGGGGAGATTCTCTCCTTGTTCTCTCTTCCTTTTCTTTTTCGTCTTATTGATTTTTGTTTATTTTAAGGAAGCCCAAAGTGAGATCTTAGCGCTGATACTCACCTGCGTGCTGCTTTTCCTTTCTTCTGCAGCTTTGTTGTGGGAGCACTACACTGGAATTCAAAGCTGTTTTCCTAGGGCTGTAGATTCCCTTCTGCAAACTTGACATATCTCAGCACTGCCACTGAAATCAGTTCCTGCAAACTTAACGACTTTATCTGTGCTGAGGAAGTGAGGTTAAAAATCACCTAAAACTGCTGAAAGAGAGAGGGACCCCTAAGGAAGAATGAAGTATGTTGGGAGAGATAATAGGGAGAGTGCTCACCAAGAACTGTCCCAGTAGCACCAGGAGACGCAAGGAAGGAAGCTTCTTGCTCAGTTTGTTGCATCTAGTTTTGTCCTATCCAGCACACCTGCCCCTGCCCCCTGAGAACAGACACCAAGACTGAGCTGGTCTTAAAAGTGGAAAAATATGGTTTTCACTTTGAGTGCTCTGAGCTCTGAAGCCCCACTGTGATGATGGGATTTTGTTTTGGCAGCCAGCATAGCATCCCTGGCTACTTCCAAGCTTCAGAATGAAACCATGCCACCTCTGCTACCTGTGCAACCACCCTGGCTGGCTTTGGCAGCAGCATTTGCTCTGCAGAGTCCAGAATCCTTTGTTCCTGGTGCTGAAGGCAACAACTGAACTTGGCAAAGGCTGCTTCAGCATCAAAATGCAGCAGATCAAAATCCCAAATACTTTTACCCCCATGCTGTAGAATGCTCCTCTTAGCTGGCATCTAGTTGGAAGAGTAAAACCTGCCTGATTTGGCAGCACTCACTGAGGTTGTCTGAGGAAAGGGAGAAGAGTGTTAATGGGAGGAATTGAGCCCAGGGAGTGAAATCAGGGCTAGCATTAAAGCATTGTGACAGCAGGGAAATTCTGACCTTAGCACATTATCAAAGCAGGTGGCAGAGCAAGTCCAGAAGGTTTACTTAGTGGCCAGTGGTTATTTCTTTGTGCTAATGAAATGGGCATTTTTCTGTAGTGAATGGAGTCATAAGTGAGAAGCCATCAGCACAGCCCCAGGTTCAGACAAATGTTGCCTTCCTAATACTTTGTAGAAATGCAGAAACCAGTAACTGTCTTCAAATGAGGTTTTGTTGTTTGAATTAGTGGGATCTTAGCAAACCATTACAGAGAGCACTCCTGCTCTCACTCACTACTTTCCTGTTTGCTTAACACTGGAAGGGGAAAATTATTTTCAATTAATTCAAGTCCTGATAGGGTTTGCAGTTTGTTTTTAACCTCCAAAAGTAAATATCATTTTCTGATAGCTCAGCAGGCCTGTCTTTGGGCAACTCATGATGTTGTTTCTTGTGTCATCAGACATATCAGACTATCAGACACATCAGACTATCTGCCAGCAAAGGGATGTGAACTGCTGTCCCCATTGGCACTCCAGCCTTTGTATCTGATCTGGACTGCCCCAGCACCACAGGGGCTGATCCTGGAACTGATCTCTGTGGCAGCTTAGAGAGCTCAGAGTGTAGCCAACTCAGGGCAGGATGGAACCAGTGGATGAGAAACAAACAAACTACTGTGCTGGTGCATTGTAGAAGGATGGATTTATAGGTTATGACATTCCTAAAATATCTTTATTTAATAATGAAAACTTCATTATCCAGCCCTGTGCCAAAGTGTTGCCATGGGCCTGCTGCAACTCCCTGGAAAGATCTTTCATCTTGACAGAAGTTCTGAATTACAGCATTAGTGCTCTAACGGAGAGGAAGTTATGGCCTATTTTGTCTGTCCAGGGAAATGAGACCCACATTACTGTGGAGCAGGTTATTGAAATCTAATCACTCAGAATATTAAAAATGAGGGAACATTTTTTTATGTTTTTTTTTTTCCCTGTGTGAGCACTGGGGATAAATTAAGTGATAAACCTTCAGTGTTTACCAGAGTTTCATTATTTTATTAAAAAGTAATTCATCTTTATTGCAGTTGAGGCTATCATGTTTCACATCATTAAGAAAGCAATGCATGGAGACCCTAAAGCTAATTTTCAATCCAACTATCAGAACACATTATGTTTTTATCACAGGTATTGCATGTGTCTGCATGTGCTGACCTCCAGAAAGGTTTGATCTGGGATGCTTCAGAGGCAGTGAGGTAAAGCCAGCCTGTGCTCACTGGCTGATCATCAGCACTGCCTCTGCTTGGGCTCCTGGATTGCTTTGAGTCCTGATGTCTAGCTAAGAAGTCTGTGGTTTGATAAAGCTGTGATCTGGGACCTGGATGTGCAATCTCAGCTGAGCTGTCCTCTCCAAACTCTTTAACCCAGTGGCTGAATGACAGAGAGGAAAACCCCAGCTGTGTTCCAGCATTCCAGCAGCCAGACACGTGCAGTGTGGCTGAGAAAGTCTATTTCTGGTTTAGTCACTGTGCATTGGTGTGAGTCCTCCTTCTGGGCTGCTGACACAAGCTGCTTTTTGCTTTGCCTTCTGGGTTCCTGCAGAAGCAAGCAGTTGGTTCCATGTAGTCCTAGGTGAGCATGTGCTGCTCTGCATCAAAAACTGCCCAAGACTTTTATCTATGGGTGTGCAAAACCACCTGGAACCTGACAAGCTTTGCTTGGCTTCCTCCAGCTAGGAGAGCTTCACGTGGGCCCTGTAAGATCATGGAGGCTCCTCATTGCAAAGCAGAAGGAATGTAATTGCAGAGTTGGATGAGTGCTTCTGTGAATGCTCATTTTAGCTTTTAAGCTGTTTGGGTGGATTAGTGTCCCTGTTCGAGTCCCTGTGCCAAGAATATCACAGCAAAGGTGTTTACTGGCAAAAGCCTTTGCTAAAAGGGCAAGTTTTAGATAAACACTGGAACATGTTGATAGGAGATGGATCTGGTATTTACAGTTGGAAATATCCCCACCAAATCCTCAGCGTTTGGGTGAGGCTGCCTGGCTCTGGGAATGCATCCCTGGGAAACTGGGACTCGGTGGAGGGCATCTGGGTGTAGATGCCATATGGGGCAGAAAGTGAACTGGGGACACTGCTCCCTGCTCAGCCAGGTAGCTCACACTCCTTCTGACAGAGGCACCACACAGGCTGATGAAGAGCATTTCTGAAATGTGTTTCCTTGCCTGTGGGCTCACCTCTGCTGCCCAGCAGTTCCCACGACCCTCGGCCGCTTTCTCTGGGACCCACCTGGGGCTTGGGCTCCCTCAGTTTTACTCTGGATTTCATGACGCAGCTAAGAGTGAGGAAAAGTGGAACTGCAGGGGCCTCAGGTGCTGGGAGAGCAGAGTTTTGTGAGGGCAGAGTTGGGTGAGGGCAGAGCACCCTCTCACGCACGGCGCTGGTAGGACAGTGCCCGGGGCTGGCTGCTGGGGTGACCTGATCTCCATCATCTCCTCCAGTCTGCCAGATCAGCCTGGGACCTTGCTCTGGCTTTTAGTAATGTACAGTAATTTCTAAGCACTTAAGTCATTTGTAATTCCATCTGCTGGTAAAAGATCTTCGGGTTCAGATAATTTTCTGCTCTGGAGAGTGGCTGCTGGAATACAAACAGACAAATATCATTGTCTTTGGGAGAAAAGAGCAAAATACTGCTCTAGTTCAGCAGGTCAGGGAGCTATAGCGTGCCAAATTGAGAGGAAAATGCATCTGACAGCAAAGCAGACAAAAGTTGCCTTTCATGGGTATGCTAACAAAGTAGTAACTTTAAGTGTTGTTCCCAGGAAGAGAGGACACCTCCTGTTCTTACACAGAGTGATCATTTGGAAGTGAATTGCCTAGGCCTTGTGTACCTTCATGTAAATGAGCTCCAGGCAATTTAGTTACAACTTTCCAGGTAAAACTACCTGTGTAAATGGCTTACCCTAATTTAATATAACTTAATATAAATATTAGGGCATTAAATATTGTAATATATCAAATTTACACCCAAGAGTGCTTCTTAACATAAAATAAATACTTTTTAATCCACTTTGAGCCTGTCCAGGCTGAGGACTTAAGCTCTGTTAAACCACAGTAGCAGGAGTGAAGCAAATCCCCATATTGACAAAAGCCCAGAATAATTCCAGTGACTCTCTTCATGTCTATTAAGTTATTCCCATGTATGGCAGCCCTGCTTAGGAGAAAATTTAGGCTGGTGTCATCTGGTCATGCATAAACAGTGACCATGGTGGTGGTTGGTGAACCCCCCAGCTGGGGGAGGAGGTCTGCTGAGGAGGGGAAGAGGAGGAAGAGCAAACCCTGCTGCTCCAAAGGCAGGCTCTGAGTTGCCTGAGTGAGCAGGAGTGATCCAAAGAGCCACGGGGATCTTGTCTGGCAAAATGACTTTGTGTCTGGGAGTGAGGCAGTCCAGCCCCTGGGGCAGGAGGGGGGAAGGTGTGCCTGTAGAGCTGTCTATGGGATGTGCAGCAGGTCAGTCATGGAGCTGCTAATGCAAGTCTGTGTGTCTTGTCTGAGAGCGTTTCTGAGGACAGGGATCTGCACTTTAAGGTTGCTGCTGTTATCTTCAAGCAATACAAGTGGCAACAGGGGATCAGCCTGAGAATTAGCTGCACACTTTATGGAGACCAAGAGGAAGTAATTGCCAGGAATGCTTTGCTGAGGGTTTTGAAACAGATAACAATATCACTCCAATAAAATCCAAATGCAGGGAAGAGAACAGACTGCTCCCAGCGTCTGGTTAATCAATGGACTGTGAAGAGACTGAGGTGATAAACTGACTCTGCTCAGGGCTAATTTTATGCAATATAATATGTTCATAGGATTAGTCTATTCAAAAATAATTTTAATCAAAGTTTTTTAAATGCAAAGCTGTTCTGCACTACTCATTTTCAATCTATGCCATAAAACAGATGAGGGAGGCAGAAACATATCCTCATTGTACATGTATAATTTAAACAATATCATCAACTGAGTATTGATTGCTGACTAATGTGCTTATTAATTAATAGATGTCTTCCTGTTAAATACATTTCTCAGAGCTGTTCTGGGACCTTTTAGTAAGATAAATGGGGAGTTGTAGTGCAGTACTGTGCCATTAAATGTATAAGTCCCATCAGCAGGAGATGTAAAGCCATGCCTCCTGTAGCTGTTTGCTGGATGGAGCCACTGGATGCCTGCCCATGCAGGCTGCCCAAGCAGGGGGTGCTGCAGTGGTGGATCCTATTTCAGACATCTGCTTCTACCTCTTAAAAGCCAAATCAAACTAAACAAAACAACAACAACAACAAAAAACCCACCCCAAAACCCTGCCCCACCCTGTCTGGCTTCTAAATTAGACCAAGCAAGTGTCAAATGCTGCTACAAAACCAGAAGAAACAAAGAGAGTGAGTGGAATCCTAGGAAAAAATGTTTGCTATGGATCAGTAGTTTGTTCCTGTGGTAGCAAGGATGCAAAGGAAGCAGCCATAAAATCAGTGATCATGATGAGCCCCTGGCTCCTGACCTCCAGCTCTTGTAAGCTCTGTAACAGCCTGTGACTCTCCTCTCGCTCTCTATTCCCTCTGCAGGCCATATGCTCAGCCAGCAATGACCCTTTACTCTGTCTGCAGTCAGCCACTGCTTTGTTATTATTGTCTTTCTGGTTTTATTTGCTCCTTAAAGGCAGGTTGCAGCCCTCTGGCTGGCACCCAAACATCTTCAGTTCTTTTTTATTTGTGTAGATGATTTCCTGTCTTCCATTCTTCCTACCAAAGTTGTTCCAGCTTAGTGCTGACATTTCCTGGCTCTGGCAGGAGGGAAGCCACCAGATGAGCTGTGAGGCAAGCACCTGTTTGCTCAGTGCTTCCCCAGCTAGCTCCCATCACGTTCTCCAAGCTGCTGTGCTTCACGTAGGAAGCAGATCGTGGAGATTAGGGATGACAGCTTGCACACCTCAGATCTACACTGTATCCAATTTGCTTTCCTCCCTCTATTCTCTTGTGTGCTGAGCAGACTTTTTAACTGACTGTTTGATTGATGGATATTCAAAAGGCACCTTTATGAGACCTCTAAATAATCCCTTAAAGGTTTTTCTTTTCTTCTTCTTCTCCCTCAAAGGTGCCACTTAATCAGTTCTCCAAGCAATGGTCCTTGCCACACCTTTCAGCTTGCTCACTGTTTGAGCTCTGAACATCCCTGGCCCTCATCTCTGGCTGCAGAAACTCCTGGCATACAGCACTTTGCTGTGTGGAGAGATTGGCCTTGCTGAGCTTTGCTTTGTCGTTTGGGTTTTTTTGTCAGTGCTTATTAACCTTTCTGGGCAGCCTGGGCCAGGGCTCCGACACACTCACAGCAAACAAGCTTCTCCTCCTGTGCAGATAGAACCTCCTGGGCTCCAGTTTGTGCCCAGTGCCCCTTGGGCTGTCCCTGGGCACCACTGAGCAGAGTCTAACCCCAGCTTCTTGCCCCCAGCCTTGAGCTCCTGCTCAGCACTGAGCAGCTCCCTTCTGGGTCTGCTCTTCTCCAGGCTCAGCAGCCCCAGGGCTCTCAGCCTTTCCTCCTGCCAGAGCTGCTTCAGTGCCCTCAGCATATTTGTAACCTTGCCACCTTGCAGTTGGGACATAAACACACCTTTTACAGGTATCTGCACAGCATCCAGGGGCAAACATCACTGCTCTGCTGAAGGCCACATGCAGGGAGCTACAAGGAAGGGACTGGGGACGTGAGCACCAGAGCTCTGCCCACTCCTGCCCTGTGCTGCTCTCTGCAGCTCCATGCAGCTGACAGTTGAAATGACTCCAGTTTCCTTTTCAAGCTCCAAGACTGTAATTCTAGCTGACACAGTGTGAAGTTTCATTTTTTTTCAACTATTGCATGATCTGTGGCAGGATCACTTTAATAGGAGCTTCCTTCCCTGTGTTTTTGTACCCACTGAGTTCATTGTTTGCCAGCAAAGCTGTTGGGACCAGAGCAGCAGTGGAATGCTGTCCTCTGGGTGCTGTATCTGGTCATGTGTTTTACAAGTGTCTCACAACCTCTCTTCAACTCTGCCACTGATTAATATCTGGCTTTTAAAAGTACAGGCTCTTTCCATAGGAGCTAGTTTGTGTGTCTGTTGTTTGCCAGATGACAGGAGGAACTGGATCAGACTGGGTGGGTAGGAAAGAGCAAGAGGAATAGGAGCCAGAGCAGGGAGACATTAAATGGGACATCAGCTATAATTACTGTTAGGGTAACTGAACAGAGCTACAGCCATGCTCCTGGTGGGCATTTGTGTGGCTGCTTCCTTATTCCAACTCAGCCAGAGTAAAGAGGCCTTAGAAATGAACAGAAATGACTCCTACAGCTGGGTTAGGGGTGGTGTAAAGTCCCTTTACACCAGTGAGAATCAGTCTGTGTGTATCTGAAACAAACAGACATGCACATAAGAAAATAACCCTGATTATTACACCAGGATGCAGTGGGAGTAGCAGGGGAATGGCTAAAGTAACAAAACTTGACACCAGTGATAATAAAAGAGGGAACTAAAGCAAAGAGATCACCCCAGTCTGCTGGGTTTTGAGTGCTTAATCAAAACTGACTTCTACTACTGCAGCTGCAAAAGAAATGTTTCTAGCCTCCCATTAATTTCCATACAATAACCCTCTAATGGGGGAGTTGCTGGGGAGAGGAGGGTGATCAATCTGCTGTAATGACACACCAGAGACTAAGGGAAAATGCAAACTTGGAGCAATTTCATGGCAGGTGCAACCTTGGAAAGTACAGCCATTTTTCTAAGTTAATTTGTTCCCCTGATATGTTTGAAATCCATATTTGTACTTTAAAGGTCTAAAATGCAAGATGATTAAAAAATATAACCAGATTTTTGTAAGCTCTTCAGCCTTGCCAGGTGATATATTAATGCCCCTCCTTGGAGCTAGGACAGCTGGAGAGCTTTTATCATTCACTGCCAAAAAAAAAAGGGAATAGAATTGTTTATTCTAGTGTTCACTTTCTGTCTTCAGCCTCCCCAGTTTAACTCCCTAGCCTGATGCTGGTTTTTCTCCTGGCTGGATTGATCCCTAATACTATAGGAAGTAATAATAGTAATAATATGGTAACTAATAGCAGTAATAATTACTGTTCTTGTTAGCAGTAGCAGAAGTATATAATGGTAATGATTATTATGGCTACAAGTTTTAAAACATCTGCATGAGTTAACTCCATCTCTGATACACTTTGGGTGCCTGCAGCTTTTGGATATTGCTGAGATTTCCAGCTACAGATCATGAGAGGAACAAACCTCTTCACATAGGAACAGGCTTTGAGGCACAGAACTCATCTCATTTTGGGTCTCATCCCCAGTTACAGTTTTGGTAAAACCCATGGTCTTTTGAAGGCCCTTGCACTTTGGTAGAGGGGTGGAGCAGCTTTGGGGTAAGTGAGAGCATTACCTCTCATGGGTCACCTCTGCCTGACACTGGCTGGTAGCAGCTGCTGGGGAAAGAGATGGGAATAGAGCACAGCAAGTGCCAGCTCAGGGTCCCACTGCACATGCAGTGGTGGCAGCTGACCACCATGGGGCAGTTACAAGCACCCCCAGTGGACTTGGAGCATTTGCAATTCCCTGCTGTGGTTCTGCCATCTTTTTCAACAGCTGCTGAATTTGGGGAGAGGCACTTTTCCTTCTCCTGCATGTCCAGACCAGAGGCACAGTGCAAAGGGAGCTGCTGGGGTGGCCCCTCAGAGCCAGAGGAGTCCTGTCACAGCACCCCCAGGGGCAGCCTCTCCTGTCCCTTGTCAAAACTGCAGCCATTTCTCTTTTCACCTTGTGATTTGGGCTTCTGAAAGCCAATCTCATCTGTGCTGGTTATTACTTTTCCCTTCTCAGCACTTAAGAACTACAGCCAGAATCTTAAAAGTATTGAATTTTTCAGCTCTGGAAAGTGCAGGGGCTTTGCATGAGAATTGGGAACCTTTCCTGATCAGATGCTTTTGTGCTTTGCACTAAGTATCTATCTGCATCTGTGGATTTGTGTCTCTGTGATGCAGCCCTTTGTGGCTGAAGCTAAGGTGTATGCTTCTTTTCCATGAAAAGATGCTTATTATTCTACTGTGCTGCTGCATTGATGTGATGCTTGTGGCACCTGGAGAAGCTTGCTGTGACTGTTCTTGTGTTCTGTTTTAGGTACCATTTGAGATACATCCTCTTCCCACCTGCCCCAGCTTAGAAAGTCTGTTTCAGCTGCACCTCCAAACTTCACTCTGCCTTAAGTGCCTTGGTTCTTTCCTTCTGCCCTCCTTGGCTCCCATTAAGGTGCTTAAGTGGATAAACAAAATAATTGATCTTCTAAAGGAGATTATGGCATTTGTAAAGGTTCAATTATAGCTTCCTGTGTTTGATCTCAAGTCAGTGTAATGAAGTGTCTGCTTAATTCTCAGTACATCATCAAAAGCAATTTATTGGAATCAAATGCTACAAAGAAAGTAGCCAGAAGGATTTGAAGAATGAACCAGCAGCTCCAGGAGAACAGACTCAGTGCACTGGAGCTGAGATGCAGTGACAGCTTCCTCTGCTGAGTTATTTCTCTGATGATTACATGCAGAACTTGGGGGCTATCTGCTTTCTCCCTAGGGCTTCTAAAAGCTTGCTTCTGACTTCCTTACTCACACAGAGGAGTTCAGAAACACAGCTGACTTCAGCAGAGCCAGTTTGGGCTCAGTTTTTTGGCTGTCTTTTCTCTGATGTTCAATAGCCCTTCAGTCCTCCAGCAGGTCCAAAGGGGAAAGTCAGAGGGAGACAGGTGGGTTTAAAGCTCTTCAGTGTAATGAAAGTTGATGCTGTGAAACCTCATGTCTGGATAGTAAAGTTAGAAAAAATTAACTTGGAAAGCAGACAGTGTTTGAATGAGAACAGACCTCTGGAGGGGTTTCCTGAGGGAACAGAACAGATTCACCATCACTTGCAACCTTGATGTCCCCATCATTCATCTTTGGAGGTAATTTAACCACAGTTTGAGAGGGGCCATGGCTTGGGACGTGTTGGGCTGTTAGCCATGAGATCAAATCAGGACTCCAGCTCCTGACTGAAATAGGGCAGGGTTTGGGGACAGAGCTCACTTGCAGCTGTTGGAAACCCTATCAGGGGATAAAGTTTGGTTGCTGTCTTTCTCTCTTTATCCACTGTACCAGTTCCATCAAACTACACTGGTTTTCTTCTGCAAAGTGCAGATACTTCCACATAAGACAAGTTCTCTGTCAGTACCTGACAGGCAAATGCAGAGAACAATTTGCATTAAGAACAGAGAGCTCAGGTTTGAGGAGCACTGGAGGGATAGGCAGCACTTTCAGATTGGTTCAAAGTTTTCCCTCCCACTGCCTTGTCTGCTTGCTCTCTCTAGTGATTTAGGATGTGGATTTTTGCTCCTTGCCATCATGTTTTTATGACTGTCATGCTGGTGCTCTACAAAGCAAGGCACATTCCTGCTGAAATAAAAGTGTGTCTGAAACTTCTTGGACCTCTTCAGTGGAAAGAAAGAAGTTTTAAGAGCTACTTCTGAAGTCCAGGCACCCTGAGTTCATGGGGAATACGCATCTTTCACCAGCACAATATCCTCTCTTTGCTGGTAGGCTTTAACACTCCTCTCCCACAAGATGACAAACCCTCTCACTGCCCACCCAAAGGGAAGGACCTGGCAAAGGCAATTCAGTTTCCCAGGCTATAAAGTCAAATGTCCCCTTCTTGCATTTCTTCCCTTGTTGTTTGTGATTTTGGAAAAGTCTCCCAGCCTGCAGTCTGCCTCTGAACATCCATGATGCAGAGCTGGATCCCCACCCCTTGCTCACTGTGGAAGGCACCAGCCCAAACGCTGGCTGAGTTTGCAGTGTGGCTTTCTGGGGGTGGGTGGCAGACAGGGAATTTGGGCTCTCTTCCCAGCAGAGGCAGCTGCTGGGTGTAGGCAGAGAGAGCAGCCTTAGGACTCCTGTTTCTAGCCCTGCCACCAGTTCTGTGCCACTGTTCCATAGCTTCCTAAGTCAGTGAGCAGCAGTAAGTTGCTGGTTTTGATGCAGTGTTTTCTGTAGGTGGGAAGTGGTGGTTTTGAGAATATCCAGATACTTATTATTCCCTTTCTGCAGTCAGATCTGTAGTTTTCCCTTTGAACATCTCCCATTTCCTCTTCTGAGGATGACTCTGTGCATAAACAAGCCTTAGATTAAGCACAGGAAAATACTGTGACATTTTAAAGAGATGTAAATAGAATAACTCATTTTGCCATCTAGACAAGAGTCTGAGGTCTAGCATGTACATGGGATTCTGTGGCTTGCTCATATCATTACTCTTCACCTCTGCTCATAAACCTCCACCTAGAAAGTAATGTAATTTAATTAGGAATGTGGAATTAGCCTGGTGCAGTCACACTTGGGTAAGCTGGATCAGTTTGTTAGTTCCATTGTCATTGGGGCTGAAACAAATATATGTTACATTAGCAGCCTAATCTTTCCTGCATGTCAGGAGAGGGGGTGCAGGTGCAGCCTTTGGTGGCCCTGGGTGCCTGGGGTGGCCAAGAGCAGTGGCAAATGGCCCTCCCTGCCCTCCTGCCTGCTTGGGAGCTCGAGGTGGGTGCTGAGGAGGAGGAGGACACAGCCCCTGATGCTGCAGGTGGCCATTCCTCAGGGAGGCAGGAAGGTGACAAGAGAAAGCTAAGCATCCCCTGCCTCCCTCTGAAAACACTAGGTGAGCACAAGCAATGACCAAGGAAGAACTGAAATGCTTTCCTTTCCTAGTCCTGCAAAGAGATGTCCATTGCCACATGTCTGATCACACATGCTTTCCTGCCTGTGGTACACATGCACACACACAGAAGCTCAGGGAGGATTGTTGCACTTCTGTGCATCACTAACAGAGAGCTGATCCTGCTGGGGTTCTTCAGGCCACAGGGTTTAGCAGGACACTCCCTGCATCAGCCAACATATATTCCTCTTCATTTGCTCCTCTGCCATCCAGGTGCTTCCATTCTCATTCACCACAACCTATTTGATCTTCATTTGGAGCCCTCCTCACCACCCTGCCTGCCCACAGGACCTCCCCTGTGGTGTGTCAGTTATGGCAGGTGGAGCAGCAGTGCTGGAGGGCCACAGCCAGGTCACCCTTCCCCTTCACATGCTTCTACATGATAAAAGGAAGTAATGAAGCCATCTTGGTTTGAGTTTCAGAAACACTTTTGAAGGCAAATGGGATAGGAAGAGTTTAGCCTGCAAACACTTATTTGTCATGCAGTCTGACTAGTGCTTTTCAAGGTGCTTTGATCCTCTTCTCTTTTTTTTGGCCCAGGCATTAGATAATGCTTTAGAAGCCATTAGAAAAAAATGGTGACAATTGAAATGCTTTGAAAAATGACAGTTTGATAGTCTAATAATAGCCCCTGCAATGACTGGGAGAAGGGTTTCTTTTCTCTTTTTCTTTTGGTATTCATTATGTACAGTACATTTCAAAATGTCCTCTTCTCCCCAACAAATCATTTAACCCTTGCACAGCCTGCAGGTCTGGAACTGTGAACCATGTAGGTGCTAATGTATGCACATGTAACACACACATATATAAAGAGGTATGGATGATGGCAAGAGCTGGTCCAAGGTGCTGTGATGCTGAGAGAGGATGAAATGGAGATGGGAACATCTTTGGGTAGGTTCACTGTGCAGAGTGCTGCTGTTAATGAGGGACACCAGGACTGCGTGGTCTCCAGGAGGATTTGCTGTGGGGAGAAAATACCTCTTAAGGAGGGTGAGGTGGATGGGAGCTTACATTTCATTGCAAGATCTTGTTTTTGCAAGATCTTATTTGGCAGCCATAAATGAGCAACTTTCAAGCCTCAGAAGTGATTAATTTCTCACTGGAGCTGTCTCTGAGGCTGTCACAGGCTGACAATCCTGACATAAGTGTCATTTATAATGTCACAAGTCTATTACACAGAAATGTCATTACACAATTACTCTGAGGATGAAGAAAGGTTTGCTGGAGGAAGAACATCTGATATTAAGTCAATTATATATCTTCATGTTATTGTTGGGATGTCCCCCTCATATGCTGACATTGTGTCTCATTTGTTCACTCTCTGCAAATTAGCAATTATTTGTTGCAGTGATAGCACCAGGCAGCCCAGGGAGGGCTGCTGTTATTAGAAGTCTGGCACAACCTTGTGCCTGTTGCCATGGCTGATATCCACACGAGGCTCGTGGTGCTTTGACACTTAGCCCTCTTGAAATGAGGGCTCCATCCATGGGCTTCTCCCCCCACCCCCCAGCTTCTTTCTGCATCTCTCTGAAAGGCACCAACATATGGGTGAGATGATAAATCCTCCATATGGCTTTGATAACGATGGCTTGGTTTAATGAGGGTGACTTTTTGTGTTGCCTAACAAAAGAGGCTCTTTCTTGCTAGGACAGAGGAGTTCAGCAAATTCCCCTGTGCTGCCCCTCAGTTGTTCCTTACAACTGGCGTAAATGTAGCCTCCATTTAGTTCTAACAGGCTTTCATGCTCCTTGGCCCAGGCACAAACTAGACTTCGACTAGGGCTTGGTGTACTGAGGAGATTTGAATGCATTATGCAGAAGAAGGTTTGGTAATGGAGATGCCTGGCTGGCCAGGAGAGGAGGAGGAGAGGTCTGGGGGAGTGCTGCAATGCCCATCTCTCCCTGGACACCTAGAGGGAGCTGAGCAGTCACTTTGGTATCCAGCTCTTATTTTGTGAGCTGGAAATGAACCTGGAGATTAGGATATAGGCAGAGGCTTGGTTCTGAAGGCACTGAAAGGCTTTGTGCTGGCTTCAGAAAAGTGGAGCAGTCTTGTAGCTCAATCTGAGCTGATTTACAGACATGTCAGTACAGAGAAAGGCCAGGAATTTCCATGATACTCCTCTAGATCTCTACCAAGACAACTGAGATGAGAATCAGGCCATTTAAATTGCTCCCTTTGCCTCTCTGCTATTCTGGGAAGCTATTGTTCTCAAAGGGACATCTTTAAAGCAAGAGCTGCTGGAATAATTTATTTGGGAATAATTTATTCAGTGATTGATGGGCAAAGCTGCTGAATAAATAATTCACTGAATGCTAATGGAACATCAGAGAGGGTCCAATCATGGAAATGTTTATTTGCAAATAATTTATTCAAAGGAAAATGCTGAAATGTATCAGCTCAATTATTCCTGGTGAAGAATCCAACCACTGCCACCCAGCCCACAGTGCCATGGCCTGCAGAGATGCTGTTTCCAACCAAAGGAAGACTCTAGGCAGCTAACTCCTCTTTGCTCCAAGTGAGTAACTCTGATCTTCTGCTCTACAGCAAGAGCGGTCAGGAGAAGAAGTCTGGGTAAGGAAGCCCTGAACTTTGAGCAGGGACTTGGGGAGAGTCCTGGTGTTTCACAGCACCATGTGGATGATAAGGAAATACAACATTAGCACTGCTCCTTGTGCTCCCTTCTCTTCCCTGGACCACTGAGCTCTTTCTCTTTGAGACCTACCAGTGAGGAACTGGTCCTTTAGCACTGGCTTCCCCTGCAGGGGGGCTGGGGAGCTACTTTTCAAGGTGTGCTCTGAAGACTGCAATTCTAAATCTACACTGACTACAGCAAGAATAAACAAATTCACCAAAGCCAAATTCCACAGCAGAACTTGTGTCCCTGATCTCCCTTGTTTGGCAGATGTTGGGAGAGCTGAAGCTCAGGGTCCTCAGGCAGGAGACCCTGCATGGGGCAGGTACTGCAGCCATTCCATTTGCCAGAGGAGATCTTTCCTGCTTGCATGCAGCTGTACAGTGGGTCTCAGGTGCTGCTGGAAAATTGAAGTGATTGTGTGCTGATACTGCAGCTAATACCAGAGAAATCTAAATTACATTTTAAAAGGAATCTACCCTTTTATCTTTTAACCTTAGGCCTCTCCCTCTCATGCAGAAAAATCAATGTTGACTAATCTGCTGCCCAAGTGAAGGTAGGAAGAAGAAGCCATATAAACATGTACTTTGTCTTCTTTAAAATGTTTTTTTCAGGAAAGATTAGCAAAACATCCAAAGCTTCCTCATAGTTCTTAGGAGAAAACCTCACTGTCCTGAAAGGATCCATCTTTACTCTTGAGGGAGAGTTTGGCAGAAGAAACAGCAGAGACATCCTCCTCAGCTGTCTTAGGTGTTCAAAGAAGCTCTGCAGCAAGGACTGTACCTGTTCTCCTCTTCAAGGAGAGCTGGATCCATAAAGTTCTGCTGAAGCCCAGCTGCAGGGAGTTCAGCAAGTAGATCCTCACCTGGGGCCAGGGAGCAGATAGAGCCGTTGACCTGGGCCATGCTTCAGTTACCCTCTAGGAGTGTAACTCTTGGGCACTCTGCTCTCCTGCCTTTTCTGGATTAAGAGGAGAGGTCAGGGACAATTGGATGTTTGGGCTTTGCTTTTTATTTTTAAAGGTTTTCTTAACTTCTAATCAGATGTAGAGTCAGGCCTTGGTCCAACTAGAGTTGGTGTAGATCTAGTCCAAAGTTGTTCTGATTCTGCTTGGCTTTCACAGTTTAAACCCAGCCCCTCAATTTACATGAGCTGTACAGTGCTGCAATCTGAGGTGCAGATCAGGTCATCTTGCCCATCCCTTACTGCTTTATCATCTTGTTTTCTCCATTTCCTCCTGTGATATATTGAAGTAAGAGACATTTTCAAGAGCAGGGACACTAAATCATGTATGCTCTGTGTATGCATAATCTGGAGAATCTGGTCCAGAATGCTAATGAGGACATGCTGGCAAAAAGAAACTGCAGGAGAGACCTTGGAGTCTGCTGGGACATACTGAGATAGTGGCAGGAGAAATGGCACCATTTTCTCTTAGTAATGGTAGCTCATTTGCTCCTCTGAGTAACTTAATTCCCTCTTCATGCAGCCAGAGATCAGGGTCTTGCTTAGTTGAGGCATGGCAAAACTCTTGGTGAAGATGAATTAAGCTCCAGGTGACTTATGGACAAATTATGGCAGGATGGGGAGTAATAAAAAACCTCCAACAAATCCAGAATGGGTGTAGATGTGAAGAGTTTTTGGCAAAACAGCAAACAATGGCAGTGGCTGAACAGCAAGGACTTCAGGTCTCACGATGCTTGTCTCAACCCCTAACTCGCTTTGAGACCAAAGTACCAAAGTGCTTGCTACCTTTCATGAGTCTTTCTAATGCCCCAGGGCTGCTGGGTGCTCCTGCTATGGCAGTAGCATTCATCCAGCCTGCTGGAGGCAGGTGAAAAAGGCTGGTGCCTGTGCCTTGGCTCCCCTGAGAACCTACAGCAAACTTAATTTGGAGGCAGACTTCCATCATCTTCGCCCTATCCAACCTAGATCTAAAAATAACCTGGCTGTGCTAAGAACCTGCTGTGATATTTTCTTTGTGATTACACCCATCCACATCAGAACCAGTTCAGAGTTGCTTTATTCTCCAAATTTCTGCCTGTATTAACACTGTCAGAATCCCTGATGTATCACCTTGCAGGGAGTCTAAATGCTTGTCAGTGCCTTGCTTTGCATTTTTGTTCTGGGTTCAGAGCTGAACTGCAGTCTTCTCTCTGGGTGCTGATAGAAATGTAAGAGCAATCTCATTTTTAAGAAGTATGAAAGAATGGTAAAAATTAAGTCTTTCACTAAGCTGATCAACTTGGCCTCTTTAGACCAAAAAGGATTCAGCAAGAGAAGCTGATAATGCAGGCTTTAGTTTGTGGGAAGTGAATGAGGAAGATGGTGCTCGAAGAGCTGTTTCATTGAGGTGTTTCACTGGCATATAATGAGCTGCTATAGTTCTCTTGCAGCAAGCTAAAATATTATTTAAAAGTTAATTCATATTTTTAGCATATAATTTCTAATTAACTTGCTGTAGTTATCTTGTTAAATGTCAATTAAATCACAGAGCATTCCTCAAAGGTTTCCTGTATTCATAAAACGTAATTATACAGCTATTGCTCCTGTAGCCCTTATTACTGGTATAATCTACAGCTAAATATATCTTTTACATACTAATTATACATCACTAAGTGCTATATTGATAATCAGTAATTGATTTAGCACAAGGAATTGTCAGGTTACATCTTTAAATGTCAACTCTGAAGTATTTTGAAGTAAAAGTTCCGGCCACAACTTTTTTTGGTTGGGGTTGAGGTTCACTGCCATGCTTGCCCCTAGGTAGAAGGGTTAGTCTGCTGGGGCTGGGCTATGGGTGGGCAGCACCTGCCTGGATGTGCCCTCAAATGCGAGGTCTCTGCACCTGAGGGTGCTGATGCCATGGGTGCAGTGCTGGGATGCAGCTCTGCCTTGGACCGTGCAGGGTGAGATGTGCTGGTGTGTCCTGCAGAACCCAGCACTGCCAGGCTGGCTCTGCTGCCAGGGCAACAGGGCAAAAGGGGCTGAAAAGTTGTTTGTACCAAAAGAAAAGAAGGAAAAAGCCAGGGATAAAGCTTTAAAAGACGATCCCCAAACTTCTTGAAGGGGAAGATAGTCAAACAGCGTTTGAAAGATGAACCCCTCAGCTAATCTGCTGTCCTTTTCCCACACTTAACTCTCACCTTCTCCTTTATTCTCCAGGATAAAAGGTAAAGGTTGGAGTACTCATTGCTCCATGTAATTCCTCCTTCTCCCCAGCTTTGTTTTCAGCCCAGCTTGTGCCCATCTTAGGAGGGTGTGGAGCAGGGCTGTGCTGTGTTTGTGAGGCACAGTGGTTGCCTTGTCACATCTTCCAAAGCAGCAGCTCAGCTCCGTGGCTGAGCAGTGTTGACCTCCCTTCCGCTGCCTTCGAAGGCAGCATTAATTGCATCTCAACAATTAGCAGAACATACCTGAAATCCCAATTAACTGTGATCTGTAACTGTGATGATCCAGATGGAAAAATGGAGTGGGAAAAAGGAGGAAAAAAGAAACAAGACAGAGAAGCTGGGAAGCCCTTAATTAGATCTGCCCTTTTACTGCCCAGCAGTAACTGGAGCAGATGTTATCCCCAGTGTCTCCCAGTCTGTGTCCAGTCTCAGCTAGCCTCTGGTCCTCCTCCCTTCCCCCTCAGTCTGAATAATATGTACTGGCACATCAATGTGATTTGTAGTTTGGATCTTCCATGTCCCTTGCCAGATTCATATGTGTCTGTGTTGATATTGATGTTATCCAAGCAGTGATCATCTCTTCCCTTGTCACTGTGTAGCGCACGTGTTTCTTAGCACACAAGCACCATCCTCTGCTTCTCTTCCCACTTGTGGTTTCCATCCTTTTGCTAGAAATGGTTAAGCCATGCAGATGTGTTTGGGGTTTTCTGTTTGGTTGGGGTTTCTTTTGTTTGTTTAGTTGGCTTTGTTTCTTCACTATTGTGTTTCCTAATGCAACAAATTGGATGGAGCTGGGAAATAGAATCAATATGAAGTCGGATTGTCCTTAGGAGATCTTCTTAATATCCCAGGAGGCCGGGCTTTGTACATCAGGATTAAGAAAAGGGAAAATTACTGAGGGCAGGATTCTTCTGAGGGCTGTTTGTGTGCACTTCATGGGCAAATATTGAGATGTGGAAAACATAATCCAGGGAGCTGAGGGGTTTGTGTAGCTTTAATTGAAACCGTTTGTAACCTTCCTTCTCTTATATGACACTTTTTATCTTCCCTGGGTTCCTGTGGTGGGTTCCACTGCACAATGAATTCATACAATATACAAAAATTCAGTGTTATTTGGGAAAAAAAAAATCATATCCAGTGATGGGGGAGAGATGGCAATTTAAATAGTAACCCTGGGTGAGATAAAAGTCAGCCTATTGCTTGGAATGGTAAAGCTTTCTGAAAAGCTGTGTGGCCCCTACCCAGGCATTTACATTTTGCATGAAGATGAATTCCTCAAGCAGATGAAAGATTTGTTTAATTCCAAGTAACTTTTTTTTACTGATATATTGAAGACAACATTTTTTTCCAGCTGGCTCACAACATTCCCTCTCTGGGGGAATGTGTTTGCTTCAGCTAGGCTCACAATTATTCCATGGCAGTGTTGGTTTCATAATGGAGCTCCCTTCATCAGAGTTCATTAGAAATAAAAGCCTAATTGAATTAGGGCAGTTACCCATGCAGGAACAATTAGAAGTGGCAGGAATATTCCTTCTGAGAAGACAGTTTTGCTTATTCTCCAGGAAGGCAGGAGCTTCCCCTGCCCAGTTGCTCACCACAGGCACTCCTGCTGCCCTGCCACTTTGCTGCTCTGATTTTTCTGTTGATTTCCCTTTGCTCTTTTCTCCCTTTGCATTCTCCTGGTTTTGAAGATGATTATTGTTTTTTTCTTTTTCCTCTGGCAAACTGCTTCATCAACTGAATTGGTCTGGCTTTTATGCTGTAATTGTCATGATGTCAGTGCTGGCTTCACCTCCCCTGTCGGCTCCTGTCACTGCTGCTGGGGGACAGGCTGGCTGCTGCAGCACCGCTCGCCTTTCCTCATCACTTTGCATCACTTCCTCAGAAATACTGATCTAGCCTGAGCAGAAGACTCCCAGTTTTCTGTTCCATAGCCTAATCCCTCATAGGAAGTATCTGCAGTGTTTTCAGTGGAACTAGATCCAGTTTATGCCAGCCCCAGCGAGTGAAGCAGGAACATCCTGAGTTAAGATGAATCTCCTCTTTCCTAGAGCCATGGAATGATCAGAGTTGGAAGTGACCTTAAGTCTCATCTGGTTCCAACCCCCCTGCCATGGGCAGACACACTTTCCACTAGATCAGGTTGCTCAAGGCCTCATCCAGCCTGCTTTAGGACACTGCCAAGGATGGGCCACCCACATCCATCTTTAGGGTGCTCTGTAGAAGACTCTTCCCACCTCCTTTAAAAATCCTCCAGTATTCCCACAAAAGGCCTTTCACCAAGGCAAAGTATCTCCCTCTTAGCTCCTTGGATGCAGCAGAAATCTGCAGTCCAGACAGGTGGAAGAAGAGAGAAGGAAGTTTGGTGAGGCTTATGTAGCTTGAGATGGAAGTGATGGGGAATCTGGAGTCAAGGAGTTGGAGTAGAAGGAGCAGAAAGAAGGGAAAGGACTGCAGATGAGAAAGACAGGTATGTAAGATTAGAGCTCTAGGAGTTCTCTCTCTGTAGCATGTGGTTGAATTTTACCCGATTTGCAGTCTTGGCATTTTCCTTTCTTTTTTTTTCCTGTGCTCATCTATTTACCAAGCTCCAGAAAAAAAGCAAATGGAAGTTGTGTAGATTCAGTGTGTGTAAGGAAAATGTGCTGTGACATATTCCCTCTGAGTATTTCCAGAACAAAAAGGCAGAGAGAAATCAAATAAATGCATCAATAGGAGTCAGCTGGCTGCCAAAGCATGTTTTAAATATCAAATGAGAGGATAATAGTATGCATAGTTTCCATACACAATTATGACATTATTGGCAGAGACTAGAAGGTGACACAACTCAGAGCCCTCCTACATCCCTGGGTAACAGATGAAAGAGTTTTAAACAGAATACAAAGCAATTCTGTAATCAAATGCAGGCTTCTCTGGACATTGATGTGGCTCAGATAAGGGAAATCCAAGTGGAGGGAAATGAATTGGGGTTTTAATGCACTGTTTTGTGCTGGGGTGAAGGGTCAGACTGAGGGATGCAGGGAGATCAACCTACTTACCCCAACCAAATAGGAGGCTCCAGGCAAGTCGTCTTCCTCATTGGGAAGCTCTGTACTTGGGTGGGAGAGACAAAACTGAGAGTCTGAGAGTATTTCCACCAGAGCAGGGAAGTCTGCTCCCTGGAACCACATCTCTGTTGGGGAAAACACAAGGTGTTTTTGTCCCCAGGCAATGTAAGGAGAATAGGAGCTGTTCTGCAGCAGGCTGACCTCACAGTGCATCTTTGCTCAGGAAGTATTTGAGGGACACAGGAATTCTTGGGTTCTAGAATAAAATTGACTGCTAACAAGGCATTGCTAACGTCCTCTGGAGGCCTCTAATGTTCACCAGTAGCAGAGATCCTCCTGAACAAGCAGGCAGGAGCATCTGTGAGCACTGAAGGAGCTGAGCTCTGCTTTAGGATATCTTTTCTGCTGATAGTCACTTTCTCTGTAACATGAAACTGGACAGAAGAGCAATATTTATAGCCCTAAGTGAAAAGTGTCAACATCAACAGAGGGGTTCCTCCAGGCAGTGGTGCCTGGCTCCTGTCCCCATGGACTGGCTGTTCCAGGAGATGGATGGCTCAGAGCAATGGCCTGGCCCTGCCACTGCTTCTCCTGTGCCTTGGGCAGCAGCAGAGGGATTCAGTTCAGCCTGAGGATGTTTGCTTGTTGCATTCTGACAGCTCTTAAACCCCAACTTCATTCCAGTAACTGTGCAAAAAACAACCTGCTTGTCTCTCACAGGATACTCTCACCAGACAGCAGCATGCAGATGAGTGTCAGAGCAGATTATGTATTTAATATATCACATACTGTTGACTTTTTAAGTAATAAAGCAATAATGAAAGCCAGAACATCTGGAAGCGTGCTGTGAAACAGTTACTCTTTAAATATTGACGATCTGGTTTTGTAACCAGCACAGTTAAAACCCAGATGGAGTCTGGAGCTTTAGCTGGACCACTTGGCTTAGGCAATGTGGCAAATCATCAGCAATGAGAGGAGAGAGGAAGGCTGCAGTAATCCCACTCAGATGTGCCTCTTCTCAGAAGCGTGGCAGCATCTTCCCATTCCTCCTGGCAGCGTTCTCACATGTAGTGACTGGCACAACAGTTCAGTGGAGACACTGAGACACATCTTGCTGTATTGTGTGCCTTGGAAGATAAAGATGGGCAGGTTGGGCAGTGCCTTCTGAGTGTGATAGGACAGTTCTTGGGGAGGAGGTGATCTCTGTGGCAGTGTCTGCACACCACCGTGGTTTGGGTGCAGTTGAAGGTTGCAGCTCCTCCAGACATGGAGGGAAAGACAAAGAGAAAATGTTTTTCTTTCCAAGCCTAAGATGTATTGCTCTAATATTTCTTTCTGCTTTTGCTTCTATTCCCTCTTGGCAGTTCCATCCCTCCATATAGCTATAGGCTGTCTGTCAGTGGCTCTCCTACATACACACAGAATATTTGTTAACTACAGCTATTTGAAGTGAAGCAGTGAGGTTCTGTGCTGAGGAAGATTTTTTCAGATAACTGCCTGAGGCACCAGACATTTTAGAATCAAAATCTGGAAAGTAGAGTCATTATTTCTGTTGTTTTAGTGCCTGCTTTTATTCTCTTTCTTATTGACAAAAGTTCCTTAACCCATACTGCTGTGGGTGGTTTTATCACCTTTGTTATATAGAGCTGAAGAAAAAGACTTATTTTACCATCTTTGCAATGTCTTTTACTTCCTACTCCATCATTCTTTCCTGCCTCCTTTTTTGACTTCTGATCTCTGGATATAGACTATGAAGTCTGTAACTTTCCACATGAGGTGTGAATAGAAAGGTCTGGAACACGTGGGAGCAGAAGGGAAAAGTCTTCTTCAGCTCCCTGTGGTGAGTGTCAGACAAATCCCATTGACCTCTGCACCAGTGGAACCATTGGGGGTCCCAGAGATGAATGATTCCAAGGACAGAAAGCAGGTCCAGGCCTTCATTATTCACATAAAGTCCCACTGGGTAAAAATCACACCAGGGACCTGAGTCTGGCTGTGTGCATCAGAAGAGATGACTAACCCCATCTGGACTTTGGGAGTTCAGTGACCAAGAACATGCTCTCTCTGTCTGAAGCTGTGTTTGTTCCCTGCAAGGTCAATGTGATGGGGTATGGATGTGGTGGAAGGCACAGCACTCAAACTCCATTTCAGTTGCAGAAACATTTCCTTCATTCCTGGTGAGGGTAAGTTTAGTGCAGACAGGACTCAGGTCAGGACCCTTTTGTAGGCTGTTAAAGCAGTAAGCTTCTGCTGCTGAGAGGTTACATTTTAGTATGTAGACAGCAGGTACCAAGTAAATAAAGTGTCACAAAAATAAGAGGAGAGAGTGAGAAGATGACATAGCTGTTGTTGCACAGGTCATTTGTCCCAGTGACCTCTGGGGGACTCAGGTGTCTGTAAGAAATAGTAATTCATTGGCATAATGGTTAAAAAAAAGAAGAAAAAATTGGATGTGGGACACAGAGGAGTGTAAAATATTTTCTTCCAGCAGCAGAGTAAGAGGAAAAATCATAACCTTAACCTCCCCTTCTCAGCAGCTTGAAGCCTTGATCCTTTTGTGAGCCTCACAAATCAAAAGGACAGTTTGTCTGAGTTCATGGTGAGGTTTTTGTGTGCACTGTGAGGAGGACAGTGATGGAGAACACTCTTGGGACCAGCTCTTCTCAGCTGAAGAGTCTCTGAGAAAGTCCTGAAGGAGGGAAAGGTTTTCAGGGAGAGATAACTTTTTATTAGGAGCTCTACTAGAAATGCACAGATGAGTTTTTTGGTTAGACAGCCCTCTTAAGGCATCTTTCACTAGTTGCAGGAGTGCCAGCTGTTATATCTCTTTCTCCTGTGGGCCACAGGAAAAGGGTCCTAAATGTGAAGAGCAGAAGTCTAAGGTGGCTTCTGTCACTGCTCCATGAATTCAAGAGCTGGCAACACTGAGCCATCACCCTTGCTGTCCTTGCACCTAGTGCCTCTGCCTCCTTTTGGGAATGTCTTGCTTGACAATAAGATATGGATGTTCAGCAACTGTTGTGAAGGCCAGGGAGTGCCCAAGGACTGCAGCCTCCACCCCTGTGGTGAGGTGCAGAAGTCTCTCCTGCTGACTGCCTTCTTAGGGAACTAGTGGGGCAGCAGCCTGGGTTACTCTGGGTGAAGCAAATGAGATGCTTGTGTGACCTGACTGGCCTGATATGGGAAGGATCTTGGGGAAGAGGTCGTGTGGAGAGACCTCTTGGGAAGATCAGTGCTCTTCCCTGGGAAGACACAATTTCCTTGGTTATTTTTATTGTAATTTTGTTTTATTTTTGCATTAGAGATTCTTAGGCACTTGATTTGTTCGAATCATACCCAATTACTTCCTCACTAAGTCCTTAAGCCTGAGTTCTGTTCTGTTGCAGATGCACTGTGGCTCAAAGAGCTTTTAAGAGCTGAATATAATTTACTGAGGCTCAAAAAAAACCCCCTCACAATTTTACAAAATGTGGAAGTGTGCTCAGGTAACAGAAATACTTGTAAGTCTTAGAGTCATTCCTGTGATTTGATAACATTCAGATCAGGTTATCTACAAATATTATCCATTGCAGCATTTTATTTCTGTTTCCAAACCTGTTTGATTAACCTGCCCTTGGGCTGCAGAGCTAAATGTCTAGTCTGAAGTGCATTGGAAAATTAAGGATATAAACTTGTCTACCAAGATTGGGTGGAATCTTTGCAGTTCTCTCTGCAGTCCTTCCAGATGAGATTTAGCCCATGCATAAGGATGGTGAAGATCTTCATCTGATCTCTCGGCATGTCAGGTAGCAAGAGGTCTGGAAGCTGAGCTCTGCTGTGCCCCCTGCGAACCATCTCACTCGGAACTCCCCTTAAATTCTTGCCTTCTCCTGACAGTAGCCGTAAATAATAACAAGGTTCCAGAGGAATGGTTGTAACAGCACAGGAAGGGATGAGGAGCTCGGGGCTGAGGGCTGCCCGGCTGGGGAGAGCCGCGCTAGAGGGGGCTCTCGGAACGCGCAGCTCCTGCTCCCCTCGCCCTGCCGCTTCGTCTCCAACGCTGCCATCCAGCGCTTCGCTGCCAAATGGAATTTCAGCTCTCATCTTTAAGAACATCTCCTGTCTTTGTTTCTCCTTCTCTTTATGTAGCCACTGGCAGAGCAGATAAAACGGTCTGGAAACGGCACAAAGCTGTGCCAGGGGAGGGTTAGGTTGGATATCAGGAGAAGGTTCTTCCCCCAGAGGGTGGTGGAGCACTGGAACAGACTACCCAGGGCAGCAGTCACAGCGACAAGCCTGGCAGAACTCAAGGAGCATCTGGACGATGCTCTTAGACACGTGGTGTGATTTTTGGGGTTTTCTTGTGCATAGACAGGAGTTGGACTCGATGATCCCTGTGGGTCCCTCCTAACTCAGGACATTCTATGATTCTTGTGATGGGTTTCCCTCACATTTACTATGTGATTCAGCTCATGCTGTTTCTGTCTCTCTCTGGGGTGAGTCAAACCCTGTGGGTTTTAAGAGGTTAGTTGTGCTGTGGGATGTTAGGTGATTACAGTAATTTTGTTGCAGTAATGGTTAAAGTTGATGCTTACTGGCAGCCTTTCATCATATGGTATCCTAAAACACATCCCAGATTTGAAAACTTAGGTAAATGCAAATTATCTGATGCATCCTGGGATTCAAAATCAGAAATGAGTTCTGCTTCCAGCAGTACCTTGACCAGATCTGTGTTCAAGTGAAACGCGAGCAGAATTCCCATGGCTGATAGAGCACCTGCAGGACTTCAGCTGGGGCTTCCCCAGGATGCTGTGGGCAGAGTGAGACATGAGCCATTGTCCTGCCCTCTGCCCCCTGAATCCATGGGCTGCACCTGTGGGACTTGGCAAATGAATTCACTTTGTACTTAGCCCTGCTTTTCCAACCAGGGGATAGAGCCTGTTTGTGGCTGCTGTACGAGGCTGAGAGCTGGCCACGATGTTTTCCATGGTCTGGGAATGTTTTAACCCAAATGGAGGTTTTACTTTAGGTGCAGACAGGACAGCAGCAAAAGCTTGCAGCATCAGTGGTAGCACGTGTTCGTGTGTTTGGAGCATTCCCTCTTTGAGAAGACATCACAAGGCAATAGATCAAAAAGGTCCAGCTGCTTCTTGGGTTGTTTTTCAGCCCACTTTGTGCTGTGTGAGTCACAACACCTACGAGGAGGGGGAGGACTGGTGGCATGTCATGGCAAGGGATCTATGCCAACACAGTCAGCTCAACAGGAAGGGGGGCTTCAGGCATGCAAAAGGAGCAGGAAAACCAGGAATGAATGTTTCTGACCAAGCCTGCAGGGAGACCATGGGCCAAATGGTGAGTTGGAGCAGAGGGGAGAGGCTTGGTGCTTTGGGAGCCAGAGGTGTGCATCTCCGTGGCTCAGCCAGGCAGTGCTCACAGCTCTCCATGTCACAGGTACCAAACCTGACTCTGATGTAGGTGAAGAGTTTTAATTGCCAGCTTATAATAAACTGTGTATTGTGGCATGTAAATATTGCAAGTGTCAAAAGTTCCCAAAATCATAGCAGCAGACTTATCTGCTTCTCTTTATCATGTGTGAGAATGAGCTGTTTTTTCCAATTGGGTAGCTGCTGTAATAGAAATCTGATACAGATAGCAGAGCTTACTCCCAAACCTCATGCATTTTCAACTTTTTTTTCTTTTATGCTGATTTCAGGAGTAAGATATTCCTGTAATTTGCATCCAGCTATCAGGAAGGGATGCATTATGAGAACATCTCATCTACTGCCTGGGATGAACCTGCAGAAAACACTTACAGCAGGAGATTTACAGATATAAGTGTTTTTATTTTCAAAGACTGCTGTAAAAACAGCAATTTTCTGCTTTAGCCTAGGAATTAAGAACACTGGGAATTTCAGGCAGTTCTGTTGGACCTGCTGGTAAACAGGGGGATGGTCCAACTGCAGACACAGGATCAGAGAGCAGTGATGAGTTTTCCAGCCTTGGTTTTCATCATCTCCAGGAATATAGTAAAGGTCTCTCTGCCAGTAGCAAATGAAGTCATAGTGCTGTAAAATCAGCCTGAATGGGAATTTTACCTTGGCACTGGAATGCAACAAGTACCTGAGGACTGTGGCTTTACATCAAATGAGCCTTTACTGCTAGAGCAGTGGCTTCTGGAGGACTGGGTCTTCTAAGAGACAGAGGGCTTTGTGATATTCTGTTTTCATTTCTATGCAGCCTCATGGACTTTGAGCAGATTGGTTGTGAAATTTTCATCTATTGTTCATTCCTGAACTGTCAGTTTATAGTTCTGGCTCTGTGCTGGTGAGTTTGAAGAAAATCAAGGGCGAGACTGGACTGTGGCTCTGCAGTCCTGGGTGATGCTCCCAGGTCAACACTTTGGATTCATTGTTAGGGAAAGCTATATCAGATGCCTGTGCTGTTGCTGAGTTGTTGCTTCTTACTCTTGCATTAATGGCAGCCACACAGTTTTCAGAGCTGTCAGTCTGGGATCTACAGTAAGCAGTAAAAATAATCTTGAAGTAAAGCTCAAGCAATTGGAAAAGATGGTGCTTTGATAGTGTTTCCTCAAGCCAACTTGCAGCCTAAGCAGAATTATACAGCTTTTGCTAGGCTTAAGGTTTCTAAACTGCTTTGATTTCCTCTCCTCTCCCTGCATTGTTTGGCACTTTGCTTTCAGTGTGCAGCCACAGCAGGCATCACAAATGGAACATGCATGTAAGAACAGGGGATTTTAAATGGGAACATGACAGAGACATCACTAGGTTTTCAAGGAAAAGGAAAGGGGGATGGGGGGAAATCAGCCAGTACTGCAGTAGGCTAAAGGCTTGACAGAGGTGCTTTGCAAGCAGTGTTGTTCATCAGAGGTATTGCTGAGTCAGAGGAGAGAGATCTACATAAAAAGAGCTGCTTTTGGATCACGTCTTAATGCAGAAATTTCCTACTAGAGTTTTTCACTGGTGCTCAAGCAACATCACTAGTAAAGCTACAGCAGTTCACACAGGAAACCTAGTGATGGAATTACTTCCCTTGTGAAGTCTTTGCAGTAGTAAGTTGTCTTGCACAGGAAAACCTCCAGGATGGGTTAGGGTGCAGAACTAGTCGTGTGTGAGCTCCAGGTGGCTGGCTGGTACAACTTGTAACCACTTTCTTGCTGGGGTTTTTATTTGGACTGTTCAGAGGCCTTTAGTTGTTAGAAGAAAGCACAGAGCCTCCCCACAGAAAACAAGAGGAAGAGAAAACAAACCCCAAAAACCAAACAGGAAAGAAACCAGGAAAAGTTGTACCTTTTGTCTGCCTATTTCTGTTCCAATTAATCTGATTTGTGTTCAGGCAATAGCCATCCCCACTTGCAGTGTGTACAATTCACCACCCTTGCAGCTACAGTTCCTTCTACATAAATCAATCTCTGTTTAATTTTACCCTGTACTGAATTTGACCAAACCCTCAGGAATTGGTTATAAAAACTCTACAAGTTCAGCTTTTTATTTTGATCAATTCTGAGGGCTGTAGGCAGCTATTCTGTAATGTAATCATTGCTCATGGAAAGCTGAAGTGTGCTGCAATGATGTTTCTGTTGAAAATCAAACAACAAATTTAGTCATCTGTGCTGTCTGCATTGTTTCCAATTTCTGGAATATCAAGTAACTTGTGAATTAAAAGCACAGAGTATGAAGGTTTTCAGGGCTGCAAACAAGACTCTTATCAACTATTCATTTAAAAATTATTTACTATTTAACTTCCATATGGCCACAGTGCAACATAGCTACATTATATGTGGATATCTAATAACAGCCTGAATTGGCCCTTAACTAGGAATATTGGGTTTTTCTGCATGTATAAACATCTGATCCTGCACTGGTCCTTCAGCCACACTAGAATAAAAACAAGGGAGTTCATCAGCCCAACCAGCTGGGAGGAAAGCACCAAAGATATCCCAAAACTCATTGCAGGCTTTGGTTCTCTGCAAGAGACCCTCCAGGGCCCAGTGGGTAGGACAGGTCTGAGGCTGTGAATGTCCTTCACCTCAAGCCATCAAACCTGCCCAGAGGAGGGACACTGGATGAGCTGTCAGAGGACCAGTTGTGGCCACTCAGCTCCCCACAGCTCTGCTTTGCTCCTGGGCTTCCTTTCTGGCCACCCTGAGCACTGGCTTAGGAAAGTGGTAGAAGGAGAGCAAGCATCCAAAGAGTGTGTGAGGATGAGTTTGGGTCTGTGCCTTTGTCTGCTGCTTCCCCAGTGATGTGCAGCCCTTGAGGCAGTGTCCAGACCTTTTCCTAGGAGATGTGCCCTGAACAGTTCCAACACCTTTGCTAAAGCTGCCTCCTGACACCCAGGTCTGTCACTAAGCACTTTCATGTCCTGGGGGAACGTGTCCAAGTGCCAGCTTTGAGGCTTGGTGGTGGAGGCTTTTGGGGATGTATGACAGGGAGATGAGGAGCTGGGTGGGAGCTAAGAAATGCAGAACTACTTGCTTACAGGTTCTGAAGAGTTTTGCATTTCTTGATGAAGTTGAGGCTGGGTTTTTATTTTTTCCAAGTCTTCTCCTACCTATGGTAGTAGTAAATGAGTCCAAAAAAGCTTTCTGTCATGTTACAATAGAAAATGAGACAGATTGCAGCCTTGCCTCAGCTTTCATTTTGATACCTGCCAATGCCATTTTGCAAATCCTGGAGTGTAATAATGAAAAAAAAAGAAGTGTAGCTAACATGAGGTTAAAAAATGCCTTTAGTGTGTAAAATATGAAGCTGGATGACACATAGGCAGCTGCAGATGCACTAATTTGATTTCATGCCTTAGAATCAACTGTTCTCCTGCACTGAAAGGCACATTTACATCCATCTGTCAAAGTCAGTTCCTTGTCTTTTCTGAGTTCCTTTGCTCTTGTTTCCTCCCATGCTCTGCTCATGGGGAGGAGTTTGGAGCAGACTCTTCCAGCCCACCCATGCTTATAGGAACTCACAATAAAAACCTAACTTTTTTATTCTTTTTGTTTGTTTTCACCCCTTTATTTTCTTTCCTCCTCTGAGTCTGAGGGAGGCATTATTACAGGGTTCTTAGACACAGAACATAGGATCTGAGTATTTAAGCTTTAATCCTCATAAGCCAAAGCCCTGGCTACAAAGCTGGGGTCATGACATTCAAAACCATTTGATATCTAGCAGCAGGGATTTGGCACCAGCAAGGAGCAGCACCTGGGCAGGCTCAGGAGGCGGATGAACATCAGGTGGACATGGGCTATCTGGCAGGTCACAGTGGTGGCTGCATGGCCCAGGACTGGGCACAAAGACCACAACGTGCCCGTCCTCCATAACTGACCTGAACAGCACAAGGGCAGAGCTCAGGCTATAGTCTAGGAAAACACAACCCAGAGAAGATGTCAACTCCCTTGTGCAGTGAGGGGGAACACTGGGAGCATCACTAAGCCTGTTCCTACAGGCACTGCGTCTGTGCAGCATCAGCTCAGCCAGCGCCTCCAGGTGTTCCTGTGGTGTCTGTGGTGGAGGTTACCTTCCACAGGGGCAGCCTGGGCTGTTGTTGCTAATTTGTCTTACTGCATGCAACATAGGTAACTGAAATCAAATTTAGTTCTTGTCTTGCATGGTAGGAATGAGCAAAATCAATATCTTTCATATTCTCAGCACAGCATGAGTCCTGAAGATGGAAATTAAAGGTGTCTGATAAGCTGCTAAGTCAGCTGAGCCTCTCTGCTCTTTTTAACTTAGTTTGTAGTGAGCAACTCATCAGGTTTATCAAAATCCAAACCTGTTTTGTGATTTAATTTGCCCATTTAGATACAGGTGCCATCAAGAATCCATCACCTCTCAGATAGTCACAGCATTTTGCTAATAGTGCCTGGACCTATCACTCCCATTAGACTGAACCCAAGAAAGACTGTGTGAGGAGAACATGTTAGGCAGCTGTTAAGACTGCAACGGTGGTGAGTGAAAGATTTGGGTTGCCACCAGATGCAATGAGTTCCCTGCTATTTATTCCTGGTTGTAGGGAAGAATTGGCTTTTGGTAGTAAAACCTGTAACAAGTTCCTGACAGAGAGAAAGAGGAAACACAGGTCAGTGCTGAAGCTTCACGAAGCTTGTTAATTTTTGCCTCATATATTTTCACAATGCTAAACTGACTTTAAAGTGAAAAGGCAAATGTTGTGTCTTTACCCAGTGGATAATTACACAAATTAACTGCTGAAAAATGCAACAAAGACAAAATGCTCAGAGCTGGGTCGTGCAGCTCTGATTTCTAATGGCAAGTACTTGGTCATGCTGCTAGGAGGTTTCAGACCAACAGCTGCCCTATAAAATGGGACACCCCAAGTTCCTTGGCTTTCAGTTGGCTCTGTCTTATCATCCTTAGCAACATTTTAATTCTTTTCAAGCAGGGGCAAGAAATGAGTGTTATTTCCTTGAATGACTGATAAGATAATGATTGGGGTCAGACAGCAGCTTATTTCTGTGGAGAAGAAACCAGGTATTTAGTGGCATTGTGTTACATCAGTAATCCTGAAGCATCTTGATTTTTCTAACACAGCTAAAACAGTTGAAGCTTTCAATATGCTTGAAAAAAGCCTGATTTCTTTTGTTCAAGGGTTTGCTTAAGAAAGAGGCACAAGAGTGTATGTGGCATTTTAGATGATGTGTTCTGATGTGTGAGGAAAAGTCCCACACTCTTACAAAGAGAGATGGTACCAAGTATTTCTTGTCAGAGCAGGGCAAGAATTATGGCTCTGGGAATACTTGGCTCTCTGAGGGCTTTTGCTGGGGCAGAGCTGCAGAATAAGGTGTTTTGGTCAGGGGTAAAAAAAGAGTCTAGCCTGGCTCATGATGATTGACTGTGTCTGGGCTCTGAGCCCTCAGTGACCGAGAGGGTTTTGCTGGTGAGAGCTGCATGCTCAGGTGCTCCCTGCAACAGGGTTTTCTGTTTGTTTTCTTAGTACTGCCAGATGAACTGGAGGAGAGAGAAGCTCCTCATTCTCTTTTAATTTCATATCTTCCAGTTTGAAAATGAAAACTGCTTTCTCAGTGGGACCTTTACCTTTTTACATCTCATAGCTTCATCCTCCCCCTCCTACTTCCCAACCCTTAATGGGCTGTAGGCAGGCAAAGCACGAGACTGCGAGGAGAGCGAAATGATAATTCATTTGGGATGGAAGCAGGAGGCAGAATGTAATCCATCATATCTGCTCTATCTCATTATGGAGGTGAGATACAAGAGAGGGCAAGCTGTTAATAAACTGGTGGATGAAGTTATTTCACCAATCTGTTACAGTAAGCAGGGATAGACAGGGGTAGAAGTGCATTATTCACACCTTTTCCTAATCCTTTTGTTCCTTATTCTGTGGAAATGCCTTTGCAAAGCCAATAAAGCAATCTGGCTTAGGGAGCTGCTATCCAACCCTTCCCACCTCCTGCTCTCCTCTTTTACCCCATCCCAGTAAATAACATGTTGGGGAGCTTCAGGAGGATATCACAGCAGGGCTCTGACAGCTGCCCAGGCTGGCGGGGGTGGCAGGGGCTCACCATGGCCTCTGCTCTGTCACCACCATAGCAGATTGCCTCTCCCCTCAATGCAAAGCTGCCCCCAGGAATTGTGCCACCTTCTTCCACGAGCCACCCCTGCTGCTCACTGCCATCCCTCCAGACTGATCTGAGTGGGCTGAAGGCAGCCTGTAGCTCAGGGAGCTAAATCCTGCTTCTGCTGTGGGCAAGGCTGTGTGTTCCCAATGTTCCTGCTCCTTGTGCACTGAGGATGCCCTGGCAGCAGTGGATACCCACGGGGTACCCTCGGGGTACCCACATGCTCCTGTGTGCTGCACTGGGGGTACTGCAGCTTCCACCTGGGTGGACCTCTTGCCAGTACCAGTACTACAGGTGTGGTGGGGGGCTGGGATCTGAAGGGCTGGAGCGTCACACCTTGCAAAATCGTTCTGCCATTTCTTTTCTTCACATGCAAACGTTTCAGTAGAGATGGAATCTGATCAAGTTTAAAAGCTGCCTCTTAGGGAACAATAGAGGCACGTGGATAAAGCACTTCAGCAGCCCAGTGGCAGTACTTATTTTGCACTTTTTTTCTCTACCCACAAGCTTGCTGCTTTCTCTTTTGCTGTTTTTCATCTTGTAATGTCTCTTTGGCAAGGATGAGACCTTCTTCTGGAGCCTTCTAATTCGTTGGTGCCCTGACTGTTGTTTTCCACCGTTACTTTACTTAATGCCTTCAATTATAGTTACTATAGGCTCAGTGGATGGGAGAGCTCAAACTCTACCAATATCTCCCTTGCCATGAAAACATTATTTCTTTCCACTCTCCACCTTCCTTCTTGTCAGTCAGTGCTCTGGCAAATAGTAGTAGTAATAATAACAACAGAATAACTTGCAGAAGATAAATGAGGTTCCTGAGTTGAAAAGACTGACTTACTCTGTTTGCGCCAGGGAGGAGTAGATTGAGACATAACCTCATTAGCATTTCTGTATGATCACAGTAGGGCTGCAGGGGTTGAGACTAAATGTTTTCCAATTCAAAGGAGAGGAGAGCAAATTTACAGATGATGACTTTATTAAATTTAAATTACTATAAAAATATCTAGGCAAGGCTGCAGTGATGACAGGAAAATCTCCTTCAGATTTTCCTTCCCATTACACAGGACTCCAAGCAAGTTCCATTAGAAGAGAAGAGCTGCCATAAATTCCCTCCCTTCATACTTGGACTCAGTTTTACACAGTTTTTAATTGATTTTGCAAACATTAAAATGCTTTGGCTTTGTCTGCACAACAATGACAAAGAGCTTTGAAATAGCCAGGAAAGGACTTCCTAGGAAGCTTTGCCAGACTTGGCTCCTGGCACTCAGAACGTTCTGACCCGCGAGTTCAAGTCAACAACAATCCAGAACCGAAACAAATGTTAGCAAATAGACAGAGTAATTAGGTTTTTGTTCTGTCTTTCCTATCATCCTGAGTGAGCTGTAAATGGCCTAGAGTTGTTCTTGAGGAGAGAGTAGCTTGTTGGTAATTGTGTGTCTTTCCTTCCCAGTAAATGGCTCCAAGTGTTATCAGAAATTCTAGTCTCACTTTCATTCCTGAATAGAGATAATGGCCATATCCTAAACCATGCTTTTACAGAAAGCACTAATTATTCCTTCTTTGTTGCAAGCCTCACCAGGGTTTGCTGACTGATAACCTCTCCTCTCCTTGGAAATTTTCCTTTCCAAAACAGGGCTCAAATACTTGAGAGCCAATTGAAGGAAGATGTCAGTGCCATGCTGAGCTAAATTCTGAATAAAGGATTTTAATTTCCTTGAGCTGCTGTCTGGCATCTTTCAGAAGCTCAGAGCTTGTCCTAAAAAGGAAGAGCAGGAATGTGATGTGCATGCTTGCCAGGAACAGCTGGACCAGAACTGAACTCCAGGGCACAGCAGGGAGCAGAGCACTTGGGATGGACCCAGGCCATTGTTAGCAACACAGCAATATCCTTAATGATAAGAGGCAGGACTGCACCTGTCTGACAGGCAGCTCCTATCTGTCTCCTTGGAGCACATACCTCTCCTGAGTAATGCAAGCAATCTTATTCAAATTTTGAGTTCTTGATGACATGAAGAAGGCATATGCTACTGAAAAATGATGATAAATGCATATTACCATCATTTAAGCTATCCATCAGCAAGCACTTTCCTGAATAAGCTGGAGAGAGCACTTAGTGTGTTCTCAATCTGCTGGGGCCTCGGTCCTGAAGGGCCAGACTGCACATCTTGCCACGGACAGATGTTAATGAAGATAATTGAAGATGTTATTAGGAGAATGTGTTTGTTATCAGAGGTTGCTTATGGCATTATTACTCAAGAGTCACACTTCATTAATATCCATTTTTCATGGCTTTGCTTTGCCATTCATTAATTGCATGACCTTGTGTCATTGGAGGATACGTCAGTGATAAAGAATAAGGACTTAGTACTGTGCCATCCTTGCTTCCACAGTTTGTCAGGCTCCAGATGAACCTCTGTTTTCAGAGCTTTTATAGCTCAGCCATGGAAGTAAAGATAAACATCCCTGGGTCAGGAGCTGGGCATGCAAATGCTAAATCAGTGTTTGTGCAGTCGTAATGAATAAGTTGGTGCCTCACCTGTGAAACCAGCTCCTGAATAAACAGGCAAACAGCAACTGATAGAGAAGCATGTGGTAATCCTTCCGTTTGTCTTTAGAAAGCAAAAGTTGCTTCAGATTTGCTAGGGCTCATCTTACAAGACAATGTTTTACTGTATTGCTACTGGTTAATGATCACCTTCGGTTAGAGTCTCTGTCAGACTCCCACACAATCACAGCTCCTCACTGGGGGTTTGCATTGCTGTAGCTCACTCAGACACTTTGAACTTGTAATAGTCAGAGAAATAGCAAAATGAATCTGAAAATGCTGATGATACTGAACCTTGAGACCCCCAAATTTGTGACACAGCCCTGGTCAGAAGAACAGAAGTCTGCAGATGTGTGAGGATTGCAGTGAAATCCACACATGGGATGTGCACAACTTGGGAGACTGGAGAACCCTTCCCTGGGCATGGTTAACAGTCTGGGCAGGGAAAACTGAAACTCAAGATTTCTCTGTTGTTCTAATTGTCAACTCAGTATAATTAGGGAACAGAGTTTTCATAAGAAAACAAAGCAATTAAATAGCACAGTAATCATCACAGAGGAATAACGAGACAGTCTTTGTGGCAGTGAACCAGCCTGGTCCTTGGACAGCTGGAAGTGGGCGCGGGGCGGAGGAGCAGGGGCAGTGCTAATTGACACAAGGCATGGCCTGAAGTCATTAGGAAGATGATTATTTGGCAGGCTCACAGGAGGCTTTAGAATATCGGCAGTTTGATTAATATGTTAATGATCTTAATTTCCATATTGAGTTTTGTCACTTTAATTTGTCTAACATGCCAGCAGGAAGAATATTGGCACCGTGAAATCTATAGGAGGAGTAAAAGGCAGAAATTCCAGAGTAATGATGATAGATTGGCCTGAATTGTCAGATTTGCTCAGGCCACTCCATGCAGCCAGAGCAGGGTAAAGAGCCATTCCTGTCATTTGCTCTTCCACTGCCAGAGAATCAGGTCCAGTATCTTTAATAACCGTGTGTGTTGCTCAATTATCCCAAATTATCCCAAATTACTTTTACGTCTTTGTTTCCCAGTACAGACATTGCTACAACACTGTTTATTCAGGGCTGGGTGCTGTCTAGCAATGAGGCTCTACTGAGTTCAGTGGAGGGATAACTATATCAAATTTAATGGTGTGTCTTATAGAAGTTGATCTTGTGATCCATTCTGGGCTGAGAAGCATATCAGTGTTTTCAGACAAGCTGAGTGTCAGTGGTTGGTAAAATTTATCAGTGTTAGTTAAAACACTGGAAACAAGTATCTGAGAGCCTTGCAGAATGTCTTCTGCTCTTTCCCATGTAAAAAATATTTATGGGTAGTATCCTCAGATGAGATGTGAAAAATACAAGTGCCTTCTCCATCATTCTGATGTACTCAACTGCCAGAAGCCCTTCCCCGGAGCAGCAGCAGCTCTTTCAGGGTGTCTCGTGTTTGGTCATTCTCACGAGCTCCCACGCAGGGTTTGGCACATTCTGGGGCTCCACACCTGAAAATCTACCTGATTCTGATGAAAAACTCCCATGCCTGGACTCCCCAGTTCCATTCCCAAGTCATTCACCTCCCCAGTGTCTTTCCTGCCTCACCCTTGTGTTCAGCAAATGTTCCTGGAGCAGGAACTGTTCCCAGTATAACTTCTGCAGCAACTGGTGCTCTCCAAATGGGGAACAGTTTCCCTGAAAAAGCCCCAGCCACTCTTCTGCTAGTGCTTGTATTTTTCTCCCAAGGAGACATTCCTTCATGCTTTCCTTGCTGCCATCAGTGCAGGGAGGAGCAGGAGCACAGCTCCACTCTTCTCTGCCATGTGTTTCTGCTCACTGCTGTTTGTTTTGGGGAGCTGAATTCCAAGAGCATCTCTGGTAAAGGGAGACTGTCTCTTTATTAATGCACTGTAACATCAAGTATATTAGATCAAGTTCTCACTCAGCTGTAAGTGTTACTTAGGGATATTAATCAACTGCTGCTTTATTTTAATGTGCTAATTTGGGATTAATGAACATAAAGGCTTGATTTAGAGAGAGCTCCTTGATTTGTAGCTTCCATTCCCTTCCATTTTCTTCTGCCACAGCACTCCAGCCAGATGATAGTTCCAGACTGAGTAGTGTTAGTTACTTCAAAACATTAGTTACTTCTCTCTGGAAACATCTTTGTTCCTTTCATCCATCCCATTAGAGCCATTCCAGAGGACATGTCCTCAGATTGCTGTTGTTTGAGGGGAGATTGTGATCATCTTGAATGGAGACAAAAGAGATTTCTGAGATACTTTTTCCCCCCCTTCTTTTAATTATAACATATTTCATCTCTTTGTCATTCCACATGATCTGATGAATAACTGTACCTGCCCTTTCTTAGTGTCTTTTGTTATCATTAGCGTTTATGCTTTCTGTAACTAAGAAAATAATTAAGTATGCTGGGCTTTATTTGCAACAGTTTGCCAGGATGGTGGTGAGATGTGTACAGTATATCATCATTTTATGGTGACTCTATAGCCATGCAAAAGCAGTAGAAGAAAAATGCCACATAAACAAGTACTCAGACAGAGTTGGAACGATCCAGTAATTTTGATTTATACTTTGCATTTCATGGAACTGTATTAGCAGTTAAAGTCTATGGTTAAATGATCCCAGCACAAAATGAGTCAGAAATACAAAAGAAAGCTTAGAGTGTAAGATTTAGTGCTGGGAACTTTGTTTAAATCCAGAGTCTGGATGTAAATTATAGCCCTGGTTGTCACTTTTAGCTAACAATCCCAAGCAGCACAGCACAGCTGGGTCATTTGTCCACTGTTTCTTTATGAGGTGGTAAACTGCAGTTTAATTCTCATCTCTTTTTCAAAGGCAGAGAAAACTCCTCTCAGACATAAAGTAATAGTGTGCCCTAGCAGTTCAAAATAAACCTGGCTGCCACCTAATCATTATGCATCACACCAAGTCAAGATGCCACACTCTGGGGTTTCTATATATAGCAAGAACATACGGCAGTGGAGGGTGAAAAATGACACAACTGCCAATGGGATTCAAGAGTTAAGATGACTTGAAGAGGACAAATGAGGTTTAGCCTCTCCTAGAGCAGCTGCTTCTTCTATTTAAAACTTTGAAGTTTCAGGTTCATGTTCTGCACACCCTTGGCCAGCTTCCTTAGCCTGCAGTTCCCCAGGGGAACAGGACACCCTTGTACAAAGGACAGGGACCCAGGGACTGTGGCAATGAGTGGAACAATGCAGACTGGCCATGGAAGTAAACCTCATTAGTGCTGTTGGTTTGGTTGGTGTTAAAAGGGCAGTTTTCCCAGTAGCAGTACATGATGCAAGGTACAACTGCTGGAGGAACAGCTCTAGCAGAGGAGAATGATGGCTCAGATGTTTTGCTTCTGTGTCTCTGTGGGACTTTTATTCAGGACAGCATTAGCTGCACCTCTTATCCGAGTTTGCTTACACATAGCACTTCAAGCACTTTAAAACTCTAAATTTAAGCTCCCAAGATGCAACAGTAAATGACTTTCTTGAAATCATTGATGGAAATGTAATCACTTTTAGCCCACTAAATCCTAAAGCACTTTGCATCCTGTACATCATCACTGTCTATGGACAAGAAAGCCAACCACCTTTGGAACAGAACATGCCATCTGTTTACAGGACACAGCAGCATTACTGAACAGCTTGGAGCAGGAAAACCTGTGGAGTAGGTATTCAGTCAAAAATACAGAGGAGGTCTGGGTGGACAAAATGGGATTGCCCATGTTGAGACTCAGCCAGGACATAAGGACATAAACCCCACTGTTGCTGGGAGCCTCAGCACCAGCTCTGCTCAAGCACTGCCTCTGGTCCAGCAGTCCCCAGCCACATGCTAACTGCCACAGAAACCCCTAATGGCTTTGAAGAAAAGTGAAGTGGCAATCATCAGCAGATCCAGTCCCTAATGGGGTATTGACACAGTCAGCCATAAGGTCTCAAATGGAGGTAGTTAGGTCTGTTGTGCCTGTGATCTCTGAATAATGCTCTTCCTATCACCTTTATTTCCATGGAGATTGTGAGGGCTCTTCAGGGACGCTGGTGATTGCATTGGAAAGCCCATATTGATTCCAAACAGCTTCCAATTAAACAAAACAAATCATGCCACTCCATCCAAGGGGATCGATCAGCAGGGATTTGTTTTGCTGTCTTTTAGGTACAAACATCCAGTTTTCTGAAGCAACCAGCACAGAGGAGTTCAGCAGCTCTAGAATTGAAACAGTCATAATTCAAGTTAGAACTCCCCACGCCGGGAAGTTCTCTTGAGTGGGAACAATTCCCTTGTACAGGAACTCAGCCCTGTGGCTGCTCCTGGCAGAGGAGAAGGCATGTGCCAGGAAATCAGCCCAAATCCCAGCAGATGAGGCAAATGCTTCAGGTTAAGGGATCTAGGCTGCAGCAATTACAAGGTACCAGAGCATCTCAGAAAAGTGTCATATATTGATGTCTGGCAAGGAAAATGTTGATTCCTTTTTGTAAATTGCATTTTCCATCAAAACTCACTCAGACTGAAAAATTACTTGTGACTGACAAGCTTTGTGTTCCAGTTTGATGTGAATGTCTTGGGCAGTAGAGCCAGAGAATAGCCCAAGAATAATTACATAGACTAACAGGTTTGCTGAGTGACAGGCAACATCTTCATTCTACAGCTGAAGTTGCTTTAAGAATACTTTTTCTCCTGTCTCTTCCTTCCCATAATGGGATGTTTACCACCTCTCTTTTCTCTGTGCTCCTTGGGGCTTGCTTCAGGGCTGGACACAAGAACAGTAGGAAGCGGCCTCCAACCTCCAGCCTTGTGTGTGCATGGCTTAGGAGTCCTGGTTAGCACTGTCAGCCAGTATCTTTAAACAGCACAGTGCAAACAAGTGACAGAACTCCTCTCACCCTGCACCTCAGAGACCTGCTGGGGAAGGAGGGAGCTGCCTGGCCTCAGCCCTCTGGAGCTCGACAGCTCTGTCAGATCCTGGAATTTCCTCTGTGTGAGTGTCACTGCTGCTAACAGCTGTGTGTTTGCAGTGACAGGTAATGCTGTTGGATGCTCCCAGCCTCTGCCAGCTTCAGAAAGGCTGAGACCCCACCCTGCTCTTCCCCAGCCTTGGAAAAATCTCCTCGTCTCTCGTAGGAGCAGAGCCCCTCTGGATGGAGACTATCCCTGGCTCTGCACAGCCCCCTGTGGACCAGGGGGTAGTCCTGATTCTCCTCCAGCTGGCAGAGGGCAGATCTGGAGCTGCTCTTTGGTGTGATTCTAGGGGAAGTAACAGCAAAACCTCTTTTATACCATCCAGGGTATAAAATCCTCCTGCCTTCCAGTCTGTGAATGTGTGTGACTGCCAAAAGCTCAGAAGGAGAGGGGAAGGGTGTTGAGCAGGCCGAGGGGAGCCTGATTAATGTTGCCATGAAAGCACATGGGTTGGAAGAGATGTGCTCTAATGAGTAGCTGATCTTTGGTTTGCACAGTTCTGTAGAAACTGCAGGCACACACAAATTAGGGAGTCAACATATTGCTAGGGAACAAAAAATAACCCAGTCAGGAATGGCAATGTTCATAGGTGGAAAGTAAGCTTACATGTGTCATGCTACAGCTGCATCCTTGCAAATGCAATGGCTTTGATGGCAGTTGCCTCCTAAAGTTAGTGGTGGTGAGAACAGGCTCCAAAATTCAGTGGTCTGCAAGGGCAAGATTGGCTCTAAACCCCAGTGGTAAGCCACAGGGGATGCCCATGGGAGGGTGTGTTTCCTTCCAGAGAGTATGGAGCAAGTCCTGCTGCTGGTGCTCTGTCTGGCAGGTAGGAGCCACTAATGGTTCCCCAAAACATGGGCATTTCCCTGGTTTGTGTCTGTTGGATGAACACCAGGTGTTCTGTGGTTAGGGCTGGCACAGGACTCACTCCACCCACTGCTCCACCAGCTTTGGCAGGACTACTTTGGGTAGTATTTGCTGCCTTAAAAGCAAGTGTTTGCAGTGTATTGCTGTGCTGTTATCAAAGGTTGGCTTCAGTGCATTCTGGGAAACTCTGGAAGACTCTCAGCATAAGATAAGGTAGGCTGAGTAATGGCAACAGATTCATGAGCTAGAAATAATTAAGGTAAATCCTGGAGCATTTAGGTTCCTCCTCTTCACTCTGTTTTCAAACAGTGTTCTGCATGATGAGTTGTGAAAACCCAGCACGTGCTGTGAGGTGTTAACTGTCTCCTCAGATCAGAAAGAGAAAGAAAAGGAATCCTGGTATTGTTGATGGTTTAGGAGGAAGCTAAATACAGCACAGGAAGAGAAAGGCTATACCTTAAAAATTAATTGTTCAAGTACCAGGTCATTGTAGAGTAATGCACCGTGAAATGATGTTATTCTCCAGGAGAATTTCCATAAAGTTTAACACTCCATGACACATTCTTTTTCTATTGAAGTTAGTTAAAAATAGTACATAAAAGTCCTCAGTGTGCAGAGAGAGCTTAAGCCTCACTTGAAACAAAGCCTCAGCCGCAGGACCCTGCAGGGAGGGGAGGGGAAGGGAGCAGAGCGAGCTGCCTGTGCCACCACACAGACCCCGGCACTGCAGCAGGAGCCATAAACCCCTGCCTGAGCGATCTCACCCAGCCACGAGTGCTGAAGGAGCCATTAGTCTTGGTGTATTTTTACTGTTATTCACATTGGGATAATGAGATTATTGGAATATTTTTGTTTCTAATGGGAATGAGACAGAATACCTTAGCTGCTAAATGATTTAGTCACAGAGGAAAGCCATTAGTCTTTACTTGATTGCTGTCAAAGGGTGGAAAATTGGAACATTACACTGATCTTTCTTGTGAGGGGTCACATTTTTTCCTGCTTGTTGGGTGTCAAATGAGATGGTAGAAATATTTATCCAAAATGTGTGGTTCTTTGAAATCTTTGCAGTAAGGAAAACAGATACAGGTCCAGGGCTGGTGGGTGGAAGCTTCTCTTTGGGAGGCAGGTGGAGAGCTGCCAGCCTCCAGTGATGTGGAGTGAGGAGATCTGCTTGTTTGGGGTGTCCACTTGACAGGAGCAGCATGGTGGTTTCCACAGGCTGGGCTCAACCTGAAGTCAAGGCAATACTGACTTCCAAAGAGTGTTTCTAAGCAAGCATTTGTTTCTTCTGCAGAGGAGCACACAGCACAGCAGGCAAGCATCTGTTTGCTTCCATGTTTTATTGGTGTGACAAGTGCAGCCTCCTGGAGATTTGGAGCCATTTGAATTGTAGCTGAAGTGCCCATTTTTCTTAAACAGGTTCTCCTGAGTTGACTCTGTAGGCACTGAGCCTTGTGATGCTCCAACAGATAAATATTCACTCCTAAGCTTTTCTTGGCACATATGCCAAAGCCCACAACGTTTTCAAGCAGTAAAATGGAAAGATGGCTAGGCAAGGGGTTCTGATGGCCACGGGTAGGAGAGACCTTCGTTGAATGGTCAGTCTTCTCCTGGGAGAGGAATAAAGACTGAACAGGGAAAGAAACAGCCTTGTTTTGGACAGTTAAGCTCTGGATTTTTTTGTCTTTTTAAAAAAAGTCTTAAATAACTGTGAAGTAAAAAGTGAAATGTGCCTTTAGCCAGGCTTGTTTTAGGCTTTCAAAATGATTGTGATGCTCTTGTCCCTTGCTTTTGCTGCAAAATCTTGCCTCTGCAGCTAGGAAGAGGAGCAGAGTGCTTCTGAGTACTACGTTCCTCCTTATTGTTTTCCTCAAGCTTTGCAGATGCAGCAGATTTCTGGCAGGAGATGATGGGCCAGAGCTGCTAACCAGCTTTTAACTCTAAGATTAATTATAGCTTGATGTTATACATGGCACTACTCAAGAAACTGTGGAACAGGTTTGTTGGGCATGAGGGTGAGCAGAGCTCAGGAGACCTGTGGCGTGGGAGAGCCCTTCTGGTCCATGGCTGAGGGTCCACATCAGCGTTCACTGAGCAGGCTGTTAGGAAGTGCCTGTGATGGGCACAGCTGTGAAACCCACAGCACAGTTGAAAGCAGGCTCATGGTTTGCAGCGAAACTTCACCGTGGAAGGAAAGTAAAACTGCTGCTGAGCACCAGGAGAATCTGCTCATCAGCAGCATGCATCGCCCCAAGCGCTGTCCTGCTTTGTCCCTGGCCGCGGTAGCTCGGCGGTAGAACTGTGTGGGAGCAGCAAGAGGGAGACAGGGAATGACAGGGTCGGGTTTGGGAGGAGTGGAACAAGCTGAGGGTTGCAGATATGGCAGCAGGGGCGTGCAGCCTGGAGCCTGCTTGAGTCGGGGCAAGGAACAGCGCTGTGCATCTCACCTCCTTCTCCAGACAGACTAGCTCCAGACTCTAGCAGCACTGAAAACCCTGACTGCTTCAGATTCCCTTATTTACCTTTGTTGCCTCTTCTCCCTCCTTTCCCCTGCACGAAATGCCTGGCTTATTTATTCAGGGCTGCACCCCACTGCCCCTAAATCACCAGACTCTGGTGTTGCACAACAGCAAAGCAGAGCTGCTTGCAAAGACAATTTCTAGCTCAAGAGAACCATATGCTACAACAGCTGCATTTTAAATGAAGGGCTGGGGGTTTTTTTCCCCCTTTCCCCCAACCTCTGTTGTCATTCTGCACTCATCTTTCAACCTGGCAGGGAATCATCACACGGTGGTGAGGCTAAAAGGGAAGGCAGAGAGCTGCTCCACAGCACCTTGGGCTGGTCCCCCATAGTACTCCCCTCTTCAAGTGTGATGGTTTACTGCCAACTCATGGGAAAGAATTTGGGGTTCATTGCTTGTTCTTTTCCCTCTCTTATTGTAGCACCATTATTGGATCTTCTGGGAGCTGTGAAGAGTCTTAGTGCTAGGACTAGGGATGCTGGGAGCAGAAGCAGTAATAGAGGTGGGGGAATAATGTGACAAAACACTTCTGGTCCATTTTGGAATTAATGATTTTCAGAAGCTATCAATTACATCCCTTAACTGGGGATCACAGATTATAAAGAGGAATATAATTAGAGGCAACTAAGGTGAGATATATAAAGACAAATAGGGGAGTGGGATGAATGGGAGCTCATAAATTTTATTAAGAACCACATTTGGATGTAATCATTTATTGCTGGAGGTCCCTTGAAGTGATTCCAAAATGCAGGTTTTGCACATTGGAGCAGGAGAGAGGTCAGTCCTATTACTAAATCAAGTGTAAGAGATTATTGATTCCCAAAGAAAAATGGGTGTGTTTTAAAAGTGGAAATAAATGGACTCAGGGCAGCATTCCCTCTTTTGCTGTGCAGTGGCTCTTTATAGGTTTGCTCTTGGTCCCCTGCCCTGCCCCATCACTTTGATTAAACAGCTTCCTCCCCCAGGCTGGGCTTCCTGCTTTTCCCTGGGTGAAGTTCAGGGCCTGGGCAGAGGTTTGCTAGCAGGCAAGTGGAGACCAACCATAGCTTGTGAAATAGGAAAACAAGTGAACCTTTGGATTTCCTTTCAGCTGTGGATCTCAAAATATCACCCAAGTAAGGTCTGTACGTTTGCCTGGGGAGTTTACAGGTGACAGACTAAAGGTGCAGAAGGATGTTAGGAGATCAGGTTATGCTCATGTGCAGCTGGAGATCTCCAACAAGATCCTGTCCCCTCTTGCTAGCTCCAGCCCACCTCTGCAGTGCTGGGACCTCTGCTGAGGGCTGACAGAGACACAAGCTCACTCCCAGACTGGCTTTTCCCCAAGCAATATACCTACTCAGTGTTAATGACAGAAAGGTGACCAATAGGCTTCCAACTATAATCCATTTAAAAATCTCCTATTTCCCCCCCAATCCTTCAATCTAATTAGGCTCCCATCAGTATATTATTACAGAATGTAATCATTCCTTTCTTCTAATAACATTCATGGATAATTTTATTTCTCATTTTCAGCCTCCTACTCCTGTGGTGTAATTAGTGTCTCTGGCACCTCGTGATGCTCAGAATGAGTTGCAGCTGCTAATTGCTAATTGAAAAATTAGAAACTCAGTTAGAAAAAGGATCTAATTAAAATGAAATTAGATAAAATCCCTTCAAACTAGTTTCTTCCTCTTTGCTTTCCCCCCCAGTTTTGGGATCACAGAGCCATTAGCACTTGCCAATTACATTTGATTGTTAAACACAAATACATTGTTATTTGACTTCTCACCATAACCTTTTATTGGTGAGAGAAACACACATTTATCAGGGAGGCCCTGAGTCTCTCCTACCCTAAATTTCAGCAAATCACCTGCTGATCTTTGCTGGCCTGTGTGCAGGTGGTGACCTGGCATTATCCTCCCCACCCCAGCCAGAGCAGGACTGCCCTTGGGTCCCTCAGGGGAATCCTGCAGGAAATCCCTCTGTGTACAACAGAGCTTTTAGCAAATGCCCAGCCTGTGCTTTGGAAGGTACCCTGTGGCAACTGAAACCTTCCTGATATTAAACCAGGAGGAAATAGTTTTCTGGTGCTGCTCTGGTGGTCCTGCTTTGTTTCTGCTCTCATGCGCCCACCCCTGCTCACCCTTCACCAGGCTCACAATGAGGGAGGGATGCTGCAGCTCAGAGCCAGCCCCAATCAGGGAGGTCAAGTGTTGGAAAGAGTAGTTATTGCTGTGGCAGGTGCAAAACAAAACAGAGAGATTTACCAGTAAATACTGCAGTCAGTAAAGTGTGGCCAGACCTGCCTGCAGTGGAGATAAATATTCTGTGTGCTGGAGGATTGCCAGATCAGTGACTGGTAGGAGCCTAGAGCCAACCTCTGGTCCTGCCCTCAGAGTAACCATCAGGTCATGACAACAGAACCAAACAGGGTTTTTCATAGTCCAGTGGCTGCATATCATCCTCCTCCTCTTCAGCAGGGAGGTGAAACTCTTTCCAGTAGATGTGACCCTGCTGCTTTTGCTGCTCTTTACTGCACACTTTTATCACCATAGTGCTCTGGTTTGCCTGGCTGGGAGGGCTGTAGAGTATTTGATGGTGGTAGTAGAGAGATGGAAATGTATGAACTGCCTTACTCTAACTCCAGGGGAAGTGCCTCTCTGGTTTGCCTCTGACATTGACTCAGAGAGGACTATACAGCAATCATAATCACTAATGCTAATGGGGCTATTCACATGCTTAGAGTTAAGCACACACATAAATCTTGTCACGGGCTGAGCGATATGCTGTCTACAGGATAAGGCCAGGTTTGGAGGTAGAGGGAAGAGCTTTTATTAGCCTAATGAGGTTAGGAAAAAACAGCCAGTGTTTGTGCCCAGGAGCCCTTTGCAGCCTGCCCAGGGCTCAGCACTGGGGGTAGGAACCAAAGGAGAATATCAAGATGCTAATTGTCACTGCATCAAAAGCTATAGAGCTCACAGTTGAAGTGAGCTCCGAGGAGGAAGAGTTAATCTAGTCCAGAACAGGGCTACTGATGGCAAACCTTTCTAGCCATGGGCTAGTAAACTTCATCTAGACCAAAGCTGTAATGCTCTTGTCTGGGAATCCTGCCCTTGCCATAATTAATGCACAGACATGGTTATCTTCCCTGCCAGTGTTCTCCATCTGTCAGTGAGGAGAGGAGTGGGCCAAGAGGATAACAAGGTGTTCTCACCACCCTGGGAAGCAGAGGGGATTGTAGAGACCCAAGCCTCACTAGGAAACCTGACAGGAGATAATCTGCCTTTTCTGTTTTCTCCCCGCCCACATGGGTCCTTTCTCTGAGAGTTAATACCCAGTAAGTGTGTGGTTGTTAGCTATTTCCAGGCACTGGCTGACTTGGGCTCTTTGGTGACAGCACTTGCTTGGGGACTGCTTTACACTAGCTGTAGCCTCTTCAGTGAGGAGGTGGAACGTGGCAGATGGACAGGTCCAGGCAGCAGAGAGCCAGATAGTTGTATAAACTGGACAGGAACAACACATTTTTGTACCAGAAGGGAATTTTGTTCTGCCTGGTACTGAGTCCATCTGCCTTGCCAGGATGCAGCTCCTGATGTGCAAGGCATCTGGGGAGAGGTTCAAGAAAGTCAGTCTTTGGGTCTGGGAGCTGCACACAGGGAGATTGAGATGTCAGAGTTTATTAGTGTGTTTCTAAGTCACCAGTTTCTATCCACCAGCTCTGAATGGAGCTTTACCCCTTGCCCCCATGTGAATGGGAGTTTCCAGTTGCCTTTCCTCCTCCCTCTGCTGAAGGATAACTGGTACCTGAACAGGTATTTTGCAAAGTCAACAAGCAAACACCAGCTGTCTCCTAACCAACATACACCCAGACATAAACTGATAGGTATTATGTAGGGAGGTCACTGGTGGGAGACTAGAACTGTGCCACCAGTGTCTGTTGTCTCCAGCAGTGATACAAGACAAATCCATACCATGCTGCTTTCATGACTTGTTTCTTTCCCAACTCAAATGCCTTGTAAGGAGTTTTCAAGCTCCAATATTTTTGCAACTAAGACAAAGAACAAAAATAACTGCTGTGTACACAGGCAAAGAGAGATCACTCTGTGTAGTTCTTCCAGGGCTTCACCAGATGAACTCTGTGTTCTCTGACGTGAGCAGCACTGTCTGCCGGCAGCGTCCCCGGGAAAAGGAGGCATGAAGGGCACGGAGCTCTGAGGAGCATGGCCCTGAGCTACTGCCTCCTGATGATCCTCCCTCTCGGTTTGGGGTGGGTCATTCTGCTAATTACAGACCTTGTCTCTCCTGTCAGTATAGCTTAGCAGGGAGGGGAACAGCACTTTGGTACTTGTGCTTCCCAAGGCTTTTTCAATTGCTTTTCTAACTATGGCAAGGAAAGCCTTGCAGAGCTGCTCCAAGGTTACACAGGACGTGGGGAGGCAATGGCAGAGACACAGAAGCAGAACAACATCTGGATTTTTATTGCCTTCACAGGCAGTTCTCGTTTCACAGCTGAGATTTTATACACCTTGTAGTAACTGTCTGTTACATGCTTATATCATCTGTCATAGATACAATTACATTCAATTATTTTGTTATTGATCTGCTCCATTTCCAGAGGTGTAAGCATAAATAACACCAGTACTTGTGAAACAACAGTTAAATGGGCATAGAGGATGATCTATGGTCACAGAGAGGGTACCACCTGTCAGAAATGAACTTCAAACCTGTGGTGGACCTGATGCACATTTTGTATTTTCATCCAAAGGTATTTACTTGGTTCGAGCCTAAATTTAACATAAAAATGGCTCCTTTGCTCCCCAGTGAGAAAGTTCTCCTTGGCTTTAGTGGAGCCAGAGCTTGTAAGACCAAAGAAAGTAAAGTGTGTCCTAAACTGGATTAAAAAAGGGCTGGAAGAAAGAAAACCAAGGAGTTTTTACAGCCAGTAGGCTTTTGCTAGGTGAAGCTTTACCTGCCCAAGCATTCAGACTGAGCAGTCATGAAACAAGAGTTAGTCATGAAACAAGAGTTAGGCATCAGACAGTTTTCAGACAGAAAGCTTTGCTGGTTAGGTGATTCCTGGCTTTTGCAGGAAATAAGCTGCCATGCCAAATATTTGTAACCTTCTGTGATCTGCATTAGTCACCTGCTCTGATCACCCAGAAGAAGGCAAGCAAAGGAAGCAGCCACAGGGAGAGCTGTGCAAACAACAGAATTCTTCATTATCATCAGAATAAAGAAATACAGATGTGTAGATTCCTGTGTTCTCCTGATTTTGAGGTTTGTGTCTGTAAACACAGAGCCCATTGTTGTCAGATCCAATTTGCAGGGCACTGGAGCTCTGTAATGGTGAACAGCAGCAAGAAGGAAAGGGGCAAGGGAGGTTGAGGAGATGAATATAATGATGCTGAAAAAAACTCTTCTAAAGCCCTCAGGCTTCTGGGATGGGATCAACAAACGAAATGTGGTTGTGTATGTAGAGAGGGAGGAACGAGGAGGGAAGAGCATGATTAAAAAGGACAGATCTTTTGTGAGAGGTTACTGATCCACTGGAAAAGAAAGATTAGCTGGAGAGAAAGTGCCTAGAAGGGTTGAGTGTGTGAGCATTGCCCCTAGCCCCACTCACAGCCTCTGTTCTTTTCAGTTCATTGCTTGGATTTAGTATTCAGGAGTTTGCAGTTGACTCTCAGGGATCTGAACTGTGCCTGTTTGACTAAATAACCAGGTAGAATCATTCCTGGAAACCCTTCTGCTTGCTCTGAGCTTGTGCATGTGTGTGTGTTGGCTCTCAGCAAGCTGCAGATGCTAAGGGCATGTGTAGATGATATTTCCTGCAGGTACATATGTTGTGTAAACATTCCTAGGTATACTAATACACACATAAAGCTAATTCTGCCTTCATAATAGGTGAGAAGAGATTGATCCAAGACATATTCTTCCCTAAGACTCTGTCTGTTCTATGCCTATACACATATTTATCTACTGTATAAAATGGCTCTGTCCTTAGTAATTCTGAAACCTGATCAACACTTTTCAGCACATCCTTCAGTACAGGGGAAGCTGTGTATGTATATAGGAATGATCAAAGTCTACCTGAAGACATGCCAACTCTTGCAGTGACTGTGCCCTAATAGTCCTTATTTGGCACTGATGGCAAAGGAGACTCCTCTGATAATTGCTGCTCTTCAGAGCCCAGAGCCAGGGCTGTGAAGCAGCCTGAAGAAGGAGAGTGTGAGTGTTGATCTCACTGAAGCAGTGGAGCCAGGTAGAACTGGCAAAATGAGACCTGAGCCAGGGTGATGAAGTCAAACACTGACAAAATATGTAGGAATTGCAAAACCAATAATGAAAATTCATGCTCAAGCTGTCAGAGGCCAGCAGCCATCCTGCATTACCCCAGGAGTGCAAAGTGAGCTGCTGAGCAGGTCAGGCTGCTCTGGAGCAGGTCTCTGTTACTGGGGGTCTCAGCTCAGAAACACTTCCCTAGCACAAATGAGTTCTCAGCTTTTGAATTTGCCCTGAGGCCTGCACTGAGTGGGAGCTGAAATCGTGGTGATGGCACAAGAGGGCTGCACATGCCTTGGATTTGCAGTCCTGACATGCTCTTGTTCTGTGAAGAGGTGCAGCCCCCAACAGATCAGGGTCTCTGCGACACTCAGGCTTTTCGCTGTGCAAACAGTCCAGACCAAACCTATTATCTGTAAGCTTCAGAGACACTGTGTGCATGGGGAGACTGGGAGGTAGGAGAGCAAAAACAAACAAAGAAAAGGTGTTCTACTCACTTGAATCTCAGTTTCAACAGATGTAACTAATAAGTGTTTGAAAATTGCATGGGCAAAGGGAATGCTGCCCTGGTGTGGAGAGCATCCCTCTCAAAGGGCAGCTGTAAAGCCAAGGTAACCCTAAATGATCCTATTCTTCTCCTTCCCTCCATCCCACCAAATCTGCCTTCATTACTCCAAGCTCAGCAGGGGCTGGTGACATCTTGCCATGGTTGTCAGCAGTGGGGTGGTGCTTGGTGCCCTGGGAATACTTAGTGTCAGAAGAGAGAAACTCTGCTGCCTAGTCTGTGTGCAGTCGTCATGTTTGCTCCCTTTCTGCTTGGCCTATTATGAGTTAAGTGTGGTTTTGTGCATAGGACCTGTTTCTTAGTGCAGTGGTTCCTGGCACAGCGGATTTTGATCTTCACACAGGGGTTGGAGAGGTGAGACCATGGCTTCAAAGCACTGGTAGACACTAGGCTAATTTAATGAGGGTTAGAATGTTCTTTAATATGAATTTAATGTCATAACTCTTTTCCCATGAGAATCCACATGTGTTTGGTGAGTTAGTTTCATGCTGTACTACAGTGGAAGTTCATGAAGATCATTTCAGCCATCTTCCAAGTGCAGCCTGCCCTGGGAAGGCGTTTGTGAAGGCCATAGAGCAGCTCTGTGCTGCTGAAAAGCAGAAAGGCACCACCTTGTTCAGCTCTGCTACAGAGGGAAGTCAATTACCCTTGCAGAAATCATACACTGGTGTTGAAAGTGAATCTTGGTAGCTTTGGTGAACAGGTCACAGAAATGATTTCCTTGAACAGTGACTTGGAAACTTCAGCACTTGGGACATTTTCAGAGTCTCTCCCCAGTTATCAAAGCCAAACAGTTGGACACAGTGATCTGATCTTGTCTGGGAGTCTGGATGGGTGAGGGGGAGTTGAGTTTGCTCCTTCCCTTACATCCCCACTGACAGCATGCAAGAAGGGGTTGGAAGCCTGGAAAATTGCCATCCTCAGAGGCAAAAGCTACAGAGCCCTGAGACTGAAAGCCTGTTGCCCACTGGTAGCCTGCATGCCATCAGGCTCTGAATGGATGCCTGTGTGGATTTCTATGCCTGGAGCATTGCACAGGGCTTTTAGACTCATGAATAAATCAATAATAAATAGCAGAGGCATATGGGAGAGCTCACAGCACATCTCCTGCTTGATGTTCAAGAAAACAAGTGAAATATCAGAAGATAAAGATGGCAGGGGACCCCTGCAGGGAAGGCCTCTTTGTCTAATGACCTTTCTCAGTCTATGATAGCAAATACAATAGCCAAAGCTCATAAATCATAGTTGAGCAAAACATCCACAGGGCAAGCTTTGTCACTATTTGCATATTCAAATGTTACCCCACTCCTGAAAGAAAGACAAAATGGGTTTTTTTCTCTCAAAAATGTCAGCACAGGCTGGATGAGAAAAGATAATTCAGAAGTACTTCCAGAGTATAATTAGCACTGTCACCTACCTGCAATGTAGCTAATGAATGGGAAGAGGAGGTTTCTATTCAGAAAAAAATTATGATTATTAAAGTAATTAATCAGCTGTGTGATGACAGCTTCCCTGAGAAAATAATCTCCAAAGGCCAAGTAGCTACAGGTAGGGCTTTTTGTTGATAAAGTACCAGAAGCACAAAACAGTCTCCTACCATTAGGTGGAAAAGTACCTTCATGGGTGGAATTCTACTATGTCCTAAGTACCTATGGATCTACTGGACTTTGTGAGCTAAAGGATTCCTTGTCTCATTGGTTAATTGCAATTCAGAACCTTCTGGGCTCCCCAGAATAAGTGCGTTTCTTTTTTGTCTTATCTATTTAAGCCTTAGCCCAGGAAAGCAATTAAAGATCTGTTTATGTCTGCAGATCTGTGTGTGTTGCTCAGCTTCCCCCATTAGCATGAAGGGATTGGAAAAGAAAGGTCTAAAGGAACAAGTGCTCAGGAGCCCCAAACAGGATAAGGAATTAGGTGGCTGAAGGTATTGCAGAGGGCACAGGATGCAGCCAGCAGATAGAATTCAGTGCAGGGCTTACTGAGATTCCCCTTCCCCCTCTGGCTGCATCACTTCATTTCAGGATCATCAGGTTTCTCTGTGGTTGGAGTAATAAGGATTTCTCAAGGACAGGAGTGATGCAGGGCCCTGTGCTGACCTTCCCTGCACGTGCTGCCAGCAGTGGGGCTGCTTAGGTTTGACCTCTGCTATTCTCCACCTTCTCTTTTCTCTCCTGATATATTTTAAGTGGTAGCTTCCCCAGGCAGCTGGCAGCAAAGGAAGAAAAAGCATCCAGGGCTCTGGACAGCAGTGTCCTTCTGGGGCTCTCTTTAAACCAGCTAAAACAAGTGTGTGTTCACAGCAGACAGACTACTGCAGAGGCTAAGGCAGGAACAAGTGCCAAAGGCAACAGCTCTCAGATATATTATTTACATATTTATTAGAAATCCAGCCCTGCCTGTGAGAGCAAACCTCTTCTGACTTCAGTTCCAGCCAGGAAACGACCCAATGGGCAAATGAAAGCAAAAGGAAACGTGCACTGCCACAGTTTGCCCAAGCTAATGAAGTAAACCAGAATATTCTGAACAAGAAACTACTCTGCAAGATAGGAAGAGGAAAAAATGCTACCTTCTTTCTCCCTCTTAGTGAAGCACTCCCAGTAATAATTGCAAAAGAATGTAATTGTATGTGATATCAGCTGCCTGGCAGACTAACAGAAAGATAATTAATCCTTGTTTATCTGAAGTACATTGTAGTTCAAACTGCCCTGCAGCAATGAGCATCACTTGTGCTTCAGCTGAACTTTCCCTGGCCTTTCTTTCACCATTTTTTTTTTTATTCTTCTCTGGGTAGTTTAAGGGTGAGAAAGAAAGAAAAAACCAAACCAGAAAACAATAGCTGCTAGCTGTTACCTGGGAGAGAGCCTGCTGAGTGACAAAGCCACCTGTGAGTCCCACACTGAGGCTGGGTAGGCAGGAGTTTATACCCAGATCTGTGGTGAACTCTGGAAACCTCTCTCAAGAAACATCTCAGAAGCAAAGCAGTGATACAGGGAATGGTGGAGATGAAAAGATCAAATCCACATAGCTGTTAGATGTCTGCTACATGAGCTCATCCTTCAGTTCATCCAGGGAGTGCAGTCGTGACCCAGCCAGGCTCTGCCTGCAGCTTGCAGAGTGCTGCTCAGACCTTCCCTTGGTGCTGGGCTCGGGCTCAGGGACACACAGGAGAGGAGAGGAGAGGAGAAGGGTCTCCAGCTAGGAGCTTGCTCCTCTGCCATGGAGATGGCTGATGGGGTTTTGGTGGTGCTTAGGCTGCAAGGTGGTTCTGTCTCTTTGGAAATGGAATCGAGTTGCTTAGCTCTGGTGGTGGTGAGTGAAGCTGCTGCTGAAGGCACACTCACTCCACAGCCCCTACCAGCACTTCTGGCCTGTGGGGAGAGGTTTTTTGGTGTTGGTACACATTTGTAAGTCAGGGAAAGTTCTGTTTCAGCACAATGGAGAATGCAATGGGAAATGGCCAGACTTGCCTAAAATGTTAGAGTTGTAAAAGCTCAAAATCGTGGGGTTTTTCAATTTAAGTTGTCAAACTCTTTCCCTCCATCATAACTTCATCTTCTCAGCTTTTATATTCTGGTTTCATTGGTTCTCGTATGTGAGAAAAAGCAAATCTATTGCCTGACCCCCAGCCTGTACAGGAAACATTTCATATCTTGGATCTCTGGCTGTGAAAGAACATTTGATGCTAAGAGTGATTCAGGACACAGTAAGAAGATGTATAGGCTTTCAGTGGCTTTCCCAAATGCTTGCTTGAATTTTTTCCAGGTAGATAGAATGATCAGGAAGAGGAACAGAGGGTTTGTAAAGGTTACAATAGATGTAAAAATGTTTGGAAGTGTTAGCAGTGCTAAACCCCATTATTTAAATTCATCAGCTGTCACTCTGAAGGAAGCTTTCAGAAACAGCCCTTCTATGTATTCTTCTCTACAGGAAACTCCTGAGTAATTGTCAAATAAAGAGCAGCCCAGGCCATAGCCCCTGCTAAATGTCAACCTTCCCAGCCCTGCTGTGTTGGAAAATAGGAAGTGTAACACAATGATATTACAAGTCTAACAGCAGTGTGGAAACTCACAGCCCTGCTCCTGAAACTCATTCCTGCAGCCATGGCCAAGGGCATCAGAGCTTGCAGAGAAAAAAAAAACAACCCAAGATTTTCCTCTGTCAGGCAGATCCAGGCAGAGAAGTCATGGAAGCTAATTTCAAAGAGGCACTGGGTGTCAGGCCAGGGCTCTACTGGGACTGCAGCTAACAACCTGTCGGGTTTGGGAAGGATGATTAACAGATGTGGCTTCCCATTCCCCAATCCATCTCCTTTGAATTGCAAAGTGGCCTCCTGCTTGTTCTGAAGTACAATATGTCTAACCTCCCAGGCACAGCTTATTGCTAATTTCCTATGCCACGGTGAAGCTATGATTTATTTAACAAATTGCCAGCCTGCAAATAAACCAACATTTGTTCTACCTGGAGGGGAGATTCCAGACATCAGAGCACAGCCAGGCATGGCTGCAACAGTTGGCACAGGAAGAGTGGTCAGAGGTGAACTGGGAGTCTGCTTTCAGGCAGGAAAAAAGGGAAATCATAGGAGTAACCCCACAAGATAGAGCACTGCTTCTCCAGCTAGGGCTCTCCTGGGCAGACCCAGTCATGAAACCATCCCATTTTCAACTGTATTAGTATAATTTACATACATTGACTTATTGAGCACATTACCAGATGTTTTCTGTACCAAAAGGCTCACAAAGAATGAGCTCTGATGACTCAGTGCTGAGTAAAAGTTGAACAGGTTTGAGTACAACAAAATGACCTTGAACTTTCATGTCAGCTTCAAAGTAGGAAAAAAACCCCTAATGTAACTGCATTTTTCCTACCTGAGTTTGAGAAGCTCTGTTTCTTTGGAAGGGTTATTTATTTACTCCCTCTCTCCAATACAGAATACAAATGCCTAAATCCTCAGCTGTTGGGGCTTTGGGGTTTTCCTCTCAAAACACTGAATGCAAAGTTGTCTGAGGCTGCAGGTCAGTTTGTGCTCTGGGTCCAGCACTTGCACCAGCACTGGGGCTGGGACTGGACCCTCTCAGAGATGATGCTCCAGCAGATTTTGCAGTGGCAGGAGGTGTAGGCAGGAGTGGGAGCTGAAAAAATCCATGTCACGACTTGATAACCAGAGCTGTGAATGTATTGATTTATGTGGCTGACTAACAAGTATGAGTTAGGAACTAATTTAGACCGGTGTAGAGCTTGGCTTGTATCAGCCAGTGTCAGACAGCAGGTTGTCATCTGGGGGTGGTGATCCCCAACATGGAGTTGGGTGGATGGTTGGGCTTGGTGATCTCAGAGGTCTTTTCCAACCACAATGGCTCTATGATCTTCAGAGTGTGTTCAGAGTACAGGAAGTGTGTAGCTGCACACAGGGTGCAGGGAAGCCTGTGCAGCTCCAGACCCTCCTGTCTTATCTCTTGCATAAGAAATAGGACTCTCTGGGGATGAAAGGATGCAGGAGGTCAGAACATGACTTTCTGTTCCAGTTAAGTTCAATTGCTGCATTTTGAGATGTCACAGTGGGTAATAAAATATATTCCCCATATTCAGAGCTGAAGAAAGAAGCTGCCCCAAAATAAACACAACTGCAAGGAATTTTCTTTGGTTTGTATTTACTTTGGGTTATTAAAGTGACAAGTCTGTGCTATCCATGCAGTGTGGTGGATTATAAAGCTCCAAGGATGAAGCTCAGAGCCCAGTGGGTGCTTAACTTCCACAACAAACAAACACATTTCTCTGCCTCCCCATCTCTCGTGTTTGCTCTGTGGCAGCAGAGGTGCCAGGCAGGCTGGAAGCATGGAGTCTTGGTAGTGATTTCTGAATGACATCTGAAGAGCTGAAATAGTCCTCCCTGCCCAGGGATTAAAGAGGAGCTGGGCAAGAAAACAGTCATTCATTGCTGGTTACAGAACTGGGTTTGTGTTGTTTTATGTATGTTTGTTTGCTTTTTCCTTTAATTTGTATTTTAAATTCATAAAATATTTAGATTAGGCAAATGTAGTCAAATCATAACAGACTCCTCAAACTCACAGGGACAAGAGGTTCATTGTTTACTCTCTTCTGTGTAAATAACTAGCACCAAAAGTAAGCAAACATATATCCTCCTCTGCTCTTCCTTACATCCTCTTCACAGTCAGCACAAAAGGCTTTTTAATAGAATAGATTGGAGGAAGCTTGTGGTGGGAGAACACAATGAAACCGTGGTTGAAATCCATCCCTTCAGTGGAGTTGCATCAGCATCTTAATGTGCTGGGACATGGCTGTGGCTGGATGCCTGCTGATGACTCCAAACACACTCTCTCCATCTTCCTTCTGAGCCTGAAATTACTTCTCAGGGCTTCATTTCTTTGCCCTTGCTTCATCATAAGCTTTGTCCCTGAATGTGTGCAGAAAGGAATGGATGGTGCAAGTGAGCTCATTCATGTCCATGGGACCAGCACCTGTTGTTGTTTGATGGTGAGCCCAGGAGGCTTCCGCACCACGTTTGTAAGAGGATGCCAGTGTGAGTAGACAATGTGCAGAGAGATAAATGCACCTCTGATGGGCTAAATATTCTATCAGTCTTACATAAACATGTCCTTCCTTGCCTAGGGCTTGCTGTGCAGGAGAGGTGCAGGGCAGAGGGGAGGTGCTGGGATGACAGCTGGGGGATGTGGGCTTTGTTACTGGTGCTTGGCTTTCTCCATGGAGATGTCCTGCAGGAGGGCAGTTCATTGCCTGCTGTGCTTTGAGTGTGGACCTGTCTCTCCAAAATCAAAGCAGAAGCACCCCAGCCAGAGCTAAACAGCAGCTAAAAGGCTTCTCAGTGTTGACATCTTTCTCTTGCTCTCCAACTGCCTTAAACTCAGAGCAAGTGTCAGTGAGCTCTGCTCCCAGAGCCCCACAGCCCCGTGTGGTTCCCTCCGAAGTCACTGGCTTCTGAAGCAAGTGATCCTGAACCATCAGCTCAGTCGCTGCTAGCAGAAATCTTGTCTGCTTTGTAACAGGCACTCAGAGAATGACACACATCAGAGCACAAGCAAAGCTTTCTGTTTAGAAAACAGTCAATAGCATTTGTGGAGAATTGTCTTCTTCCCAAGGACACCTTTCACTCCAGGCTCCAGGGGAGCAAGGCAGAAGCTGCTCCTCACCCTCAGCTGCTGACCTCTCTGCGCGTTGAGAGCGTGGGCGTCTTCTCAGCAAAACCCCACCATTTGCTAAATGAAGCAAAACACCATAATAGGTTTAATGATGTAGATTTATCTCCTAACAGTTGTTTGGAGATCACAACAAATCATTAAAATCATTAACTCTCCCAGCTAAATGAGATTACAGATCTTGGAGCATGGCTGGCCGCTGCAGTTGCAGAGCAGTGCCTCTTCCTGCTGGCAAGAATCATTAATTCTGCTCAGATTCCTCTGCAAACAATGAAGCAATTCAAGGCATTCCAAGTCAGATTAAACAAAAAAAGCCAACATCTTTGTGTGTGTCTGCATGTTTTGTTTCTTCTTCCAGATTATTTCCATTACTGGGAAATCTTTGCCTGGTGTGGCCAGAACAGGCTGTGTCTCACTGCAGGGAATGCTGTCTCTGATGCAGTGTCTTGTGTCACTCAGCTGCACATGTCTATCCCAGAGCCAAGGAATTGGGCCCAGAACTAACACCATGTAATTAAGATACACTTAAAGCAACAACAAGTCTTGTATAGCAGCCCATTTATACTGCACTTATCAATGGCAGTGTTACTGCCATAAAGTGTGTGGCTTTGAGCAGAAGATAAGTCAACATCTCTGGAGGGTTTGGGAAGCCTATGGCTGACAATGACATGAAAGCTGGTGGCTCAGCATCCTCTCTTCTTGCAGGAGCCAAACAAAATCCCATGGTAGACACTGTGCTGTCTTAGAGGAATATGAAGCTCCTGACAGCTTCCTTCTCCAGGACCTGTGCCCTTGCATTGCTGTTTCTAAAGGCTGTGCTCTGCCCTGCTGTCAGGACAGGGGAGGAAGAGGGTTGGTTTGGAAGGTGTACTGCATCCAGGACACAGGAGAGGCATCACTGGGATTTTCTTCTCATGATTCATCTTTCTGTTTATTTAAGGTTTCTCTCTGCTCCCACTTCTACAAAGGATTCAGCTGTAAAAGGCAATGTTTGCATTTCAAAAGCAGAAATAGCTGGAAACCAGACATATTTATGCTTGTGCTTTACTGCTTTTGTAGGTGTGCTGAGAAGGTTACTCAGAACATTAGGGCCACGACAGACTGCCTTTGTAGACAATGTAATGAAAGAAGTTTTTGTCCCAAATAGTTTAGAATCTACCTCAGGGATCTTGTTTGTAGCTCAAAAGTGCCTGTCCTTGCACAGCTGACTTGTTGCCTCTTCAGCCAGGAACGTCCAAGAACTCGACCAAAAACTGCAGGGGAAATGATGGTGTTTGGGGACAGGGAAGCAGCACAGAGCAGCCTGTCCTGGTTCTGGCAGGAGGTTTCTTCATCTCATTTGTCTGTGAGCTTCCTTCAGCATCCCAAGGATGGTGTGGGAAGCTGAGCATTCATTTCTGTCTTTCTGGAGCCATTTTTGTATCTTTATCTTTGCTTTTTTCCTCCTATTTTAGGACTGATTGTTTAGCCTCCCTACGCCTTGGTGCTTATTTTCTCCTTTTCCCCCTCCTCTGCAGTTCCCCTTCCCCATGCTGCCTTCTGAGACAGTTTAATCCTAGATTGTGTGTAACCCCTGACAGATTTCACCCTTACTGCCACTGTGTTTTACTGCAAAGAGTTTTACACTTATTAGGAAGGGTATAATTTGGGAAATGTGGAAGGAGGAGGAAGAAAACAAACTGAAGAGGTGCATTCTTGTCAGGGGAGTAGAAAGGGAATTTGTTTAAAGGGAAATGAATTTTCCTAAGTGCTGAGCAAGCTCAGGTGTCCCAAAATGTCTAGATCAGAAGCTGATCTGATAGAGGTGGAGGTAAATCAGGGACATGGGGGTTGAAGGAGTTAGGATGGTGGTGGGAGCAGTGATACAGAGAGTGGCAGCTGCAAGGAACCTGACGGGGACCACACCAGCTGGCCTGGCTCAGGAGAGCATCACCTCCCAGCCAAGCCTGTGTTCAGAACACAACTTGGGGGCTACAGAGGGTTGTGATAAAAAGCCTTTGGAGTAGGTGAGAGGTTTGGAAAGGCAGCAAATGGGAATGTGATTTTCCTCCATTTATCTACTCCTTGAAGCACTTAATGAGTGCCATTCCCCTAAGAACTGAGCACTTCCCAAATCTCCTTTTGGCACCAGTTTTGTGCCAACACTTTAAGCACAGTCCCACTACCACAGCAATTGTTTCTCCTCTCTTTGCTGGTCACAGACTAAGGCAGTAAGTGTGATCTGAATTTCAGAAGAGCCAAAAGCTCTGGTGCTGCTCTGAGCTATCTGAGGGTCTCTGACCACTGCCCCTCAGACAGGGCCTTAGCTTGCTCAGATGAGCCATTGACTGCTTGCCTTTGTGGAGTGTCCAAAGGGCTTTCAGCAAGACTGAGTCTCCAGTTCACAGATCTGAAAGGACATGGAGCTTTCCTCATAAGCATTATTGCACTGGAGATGGTGTGGGGATGTTAGCCAGTGGGTGAGATGGATGGAGGGCAGAGGATAAGAAGCCTCCTTAGACCCCTTCTCTGAGGTGGAGATCCTCAGGGTGGGTTCAGCTGCTGGTCCAGGGGGGAGCAGAGCTGATGTTTCATCTGAGCAATCCCATTATTTGTGACTCTGTGAACTGGCTGAGTTGTGCAGCTCCACTGCAGGAGGCTTTCTGTGTCTCTTTGTTTTGCAGTTGAGCCAAATGCCAAAATACCAGGAGAAAGTTGCCTCCAGCATTTTTTGAGAGTTAAAGGGGGAGCATTCTGGCTCTTGACATCTTGGCAGGGGCTCTCAAAGCCCATATGTCAGATTCAGAGAAACAGTTCATGTTAATTTTAAATGGAAATCTTAGACCTTTGCTAGGCAACTGCATCTCTCATTGCAATTCTACCCACAATTTACTCCAAATAGGCTTGACAATAGCACAGGAAAATCTAAGTGCTTCAGCAAAACAGAATCACACCCTTTTGAATGAACATCCATCCTCATTCTATTTGTCTTGTGGCAATTAAAATGAGCATGAAATGTGCTTGGGCATGCTCTTGGTCTCATGCCCATTTTACATATTAACTCCAAGTCTTCATTGCTATTATTTAGTAATAATGTTTATTATTGATACAACTGCACTACCTGGGGGCCAAACTTTCATTATTCAGTACAAGCACATTCCAGAAACAGTTCCTGCCTCAAAGCATTACTGATCTATCTGAAGGCTACCATAAGGTAGTGGCTGATAGCCCAGCACTGCCCCCCAGTCCCTCCTGGTTTACACCACTGTAAGGAAGCAGAGCTCTCAGTCTCTGTATGAATCTGTCAGGCTCTTGCTTTTATTTCCCCTCTTGTCACGGTTTCCATTTTGCTGGATAGGAAATTGTGTTAGAAAAACCAAAGGGGTAGGAGGCTTTGGAAAGCTGTGCTAACTGCAGTGCATCTGCCTGCTGGCTGCTGTGCCAGGTCCCATTCCTCTCCTCCAGCATGTCTGAGGCAACTGCCAGTTGATCACCTCAAGATGTAATAAGTTCTTGACAATCAGGTGCTGGCTGCTCTGCCCCTCGCTTCCTCCCCAGATCCATAAAGCTGTTCCTGTGCACAGGCAGGAGCTGACTAGTTGCAAGGCACAGATAAGTGTTCCTCTAGCTTGCCAAAGCAGATGAAAGTGTTCCCTGCAAGGTTCAGAAAAGCTAAAGTTATTGCCTTTCCTTCTGTTCCAGGTGTCGGCCTCGGTGATAAGATGCTAGCAGGGCAGCTCTGCCTGTGTCTGCAGGTAAGTTACAAACATTTTACTAGCATTTTGCAATAGGTGCAGTCCAGATACTCTCTTTTCCTATGAAATGTTTGCAGTCTGGGTCCAGACCTTTTTTCCACCATCTCTCTAGATTCAATACCTTGCCCTAAGCTGGTGATGTTCCTGTGTCACCTGTATTTGCATGCCAGCAGAGTTCCCTTCCTGTAAATCCTCACCCTCCTGTAGAGGCTGCAAGAAGAGTTCCTGAGAAGAAGAGCCAGGAAATTGGCCCTTTCTTGGGAAACAATCCTTCTTGTTAATTGTTGTGTTTGGCACCTGAGTCCTGCAGTGATGGGTGGATTAGAAATGCTTAGAAGATAACTAAGCTTCATCTTGAAAAGAGTAGTTGGATGTAAAACCATGGTGGCAGGAGTAGTGCAAATGTGGAAACTAAAGTTTCCATATGTTCCTTTCTTCTACTATTTCTTCCACAAAACATACTGACAGATCAGGATGTCAGGACACAACATCCACCATGCCTGCACTGCTGGGAGACCAGCACTTCCCCTGGGCACAAGGCAGCTTCCTCCTGCCTTTGTCTGAGTTGGCTTTTTTCAGCTTTCATCTGGGGCGTGAAGAGCAAAATCCTTCCTCCCTGCTCTGGGTTTCAGCCTGTTTGGGTGGATGGATTTGGGGAGCACAAAAGTAGGGCTTTGGCCTCAGTGGCAGAAGATGGCTCACGTTGAAGTTGTGCTCTAAAAGCTGTAGTTGCTGTCACAGTGATCTCTCAGGTGCCAGTGGCCCTGGTGTCATATCTCCTGTGTCTTCACTCTGGTGCTCGCTTGGATAACAATGAATATGGAAATGGGGCTGAAGGGAAGCCTGGAGGAGACCCTGCAGAAGGCCAGCAGAAAGGGGGGCAGGAGAGAGCAGTGCTGAGAGCTCCTCAGAGGGACATCTGTAAGAGCAATCAGCTTTCTTTTCAGGCTTGTCTTTTTTTTTCTTCAACCCAAGGCATTAATGCTTTTAAAAAGTGGGAAGCAGTCCTGATTTGAATCTGTGGGCTCAGATAGCCCTGCTAAATTTGGAGCTAGAGCATGGCTGTTCCAAGCAATTTGACTTTTACAGACTCTGTTTGAAATCCTGGGCTTTTGAAAGCATCTGGTAAAATTCCCTTTTGCTTCACTGGGGCCAGATATCTCTGGCTGCTTTTATCCTTTTGATGGAGTTTTAGCATAAAGGTTTGAGACAATTGTGAAGCCATCCACTGAGCTACTTTGCAGCATTTTCCCCTCCAGCACAGCATCCTGTAATGGGATTGCAGTGGGGAACTTCTCTTTCAGCAGTGGAGATGTTTTGCCACCCCTTGGGAGATGCATTTTTGCAATTCCATATTTACTGCCAGTAATTGTGACCCATATTCATCCTGGTTTCCTAGTGACTTGCACTGCTCTTGCAAAAATGCTGCCCACTTCACTGTTTCAAGAGGACATGCAAAGAGAGAAGGTCACTTGGCTTCTAGCTCCAGTTTCTTACTTTCACCAGCAGAAGTTTCTCTCTCCCCTTTGTGCTGTGCAGTGCAGATGGATGCTGCAGTCTGTTAGGGGCTGTGCTGGGTGCTCTCAACAACTGTGCAGTCTGGTGGAGGGAAAGTTGTCCTTTTGCCCCCAGCAAGTCCTTGGATTCAGCAGGAGGAGCACCAGAGAGCTGTGGGTGCCTCTGTCAAATGAAGCCTGCTCATGACCCAGGCATGTCAGGTTCTCTTCCTCAGCTACCCTGAATCCTGCACTGACATGAAACAAAGCCTGCTGGAAAATGCACAGTTTCTGCCATTTGTGAAAATTAACTCTCCTAATTAACTTACACATATAAATGCACTTAGAATGAAGACATTAAGTTGATTATCTAGAAAATTGCTACCTTGGTAGACTCCCTAATGCCACCTCTAAATAAGCCAAGAATTAAATTGCTCTTGTGGCATTGTTATGTCACTGCAATTGAATGCTCACTGATGGAAGACTCTGCTTCCCTTTTTTGGCTAAATTTAACCTTTAATTTCAGAGAGTGGCAGCAACTGAGCCCAACTGAGCTTGCTCTAACCTTTCAGAGAGAAGACTGTCTCTTGAACATCTCTTCCCCAGTCACTCTCTTTGTAAATCACAAAATGCCAACAGGTATTTCAGGTGTTTGGGGAAGTAGATTCCTGTTAAACACAGGCATGGCTGAGGTTATAACCTGGAGCAGCTCAAGTGGGATATTAAAAATGAGGATGACCAAGAGGATGAGAATATGCTGAAGGTATTTCAGGGGTGAAGGTCTGGCTGCCCCTGCAGCCTGAGGACCAGCTGCATCCCTCCAAGGTCCATTCTTCACTGGTGCCCTCCTGCCCATTTCTGGAGCAGTGACAGCAGAGAAATGGTAGTGGTGACAGTTGCAAACTGATTCATGGCCTCCCCTTGGTTTCAGATGGTTTTGATGGTTCATTCTGCATCTTGAGGGGAAGGCAGAGGTGTGTGTGCTGCAGACAGTGGAACAGAAGCCAGTCCTGATGGCAGGGCACTGCTCTCAGCTGTTTGAGGGCTGATGCTTTCCTTCTGTCCACACTGTAGCTACATTCTTTTCTTTGAAGAGAGAAACTGTTCTGATCTATCTTTAGAATGAAGGAAGAACCTTGATCAAATGTTTGTAAGTGGTGTGCCATGTGAGATGCTGTCAGCTGTGCCACATCATGATGTCAAGGAGCCTGAGACTGAGCAGCTTCAGAAACACCTCACTGCTAATAGCCTGTTGTTGGTTTTCCCTCACAGCCACCAAGCTACATGGCACTGCCTGAAACAATGGCCTTGAAAACCAAACACCCTCCACCCCCTGAGATAGCCATGATTTACAGTTTAGAATAAAATTGTTTCAGAGTGTGGAGTGAGCTCATATGCTGTCAGCTTCAGATGCTACCAGTAAATATATATATGTTATGCAAATGGAACTCAGCGAGGAGAAAAGCTTTCTACCCTACATCATGGAGCAGAAGAAAAGCAGCAAGAATATACTCTCAAACCTCCTGGTCACACTTTGCTAATGATACTGTGGCTGAAAGGCCAGAGCTGAACAGAACTAAATTAAACAGAAGGCCAAATTCAGGCTTTAATTTCCACCAGCTTGATCTGTGATTATTGGAGAAGGGGGGAGGGAGAAAGGGCTGTAGGACAGGTCCAGTTCTGATCCTTTTAAAATGAAGCCTTGATTAGCAGCACAATTTCTTTGGACTTTAATGAATACAGGGATTGCAAACTGTTTACAAAAGGGCTTTAACTTCATTTAGCTTCCACGAGAGAACCTCTGTCTGTCCCTGTAAAAATAAAAGGATTTCAGACATATCTGATTTCTAAACCAGAGCTGTCATCATATAATATGTCATCATGTGGTTCCAGCACAGAATAGATGAGGTCTCTTAATTTATTCCATACTCAAGCCTGGATTAATTGCTATCTGTTAAGAATTACAGTATTTCAACCCATCCATTAGCAAACTTCAAGATGTTTTATTATTATTATTATTATTTGGCAATTAGCTGCTGCAATTATCTTGCTGAACACCCTGAATGGCTTCAGTGTGCTCCTAGATGTTCTGGTTTCTGCATGTTCAGGAAGAGAACCTGAAGAATCCTTCCCCAAACCTCTTCTTGCTTCTCCTGTCTTGGCAAGTGGGCTGTGGTCAGAGGAGGGATTTTTCCTCTCGGTTGCTTCAGTCACTGCTACTCATCATTGAGCTCTGACTGCACACAGCTACCAGTGACAAACCCTTGGCACTTGCCATTTTCTTAATGAATAGGAACCCAAACAGTTCCCATGTTTTACTGTCACTCTTGGTGCAAGATGCCTTTGTGCACAAACTCATGAAGAGCAGATCTGCTCTCCAGGAGCTCATAATCTGTATGGAAAGGACTGCCAGAGAAAGCCTTAGCCTCTGACTCCCTTTTCCTACCAGGAAGCAGAGTAGTGAAGCAGTGTGGCCAGTTCCCCTGTGTGTGTGTGAAACCTCTGTGGGAATGGTGGAGGAACAGCTGTGGAGAGATCTGCTTGGCCAGTGCCCTTCTTTGGGTTCCCTTTCAGATGAGCCTAAATTCAGGCAACAGAAACAGGGTCCTCCCCCAGCAGCAAGCATCAGTGATCCACAGCCCCAGAATCTAGACTGTTGCTGGTTCTTCATACTCCTCAGCAGCTCATGCTTCCTTCCCATGCCAAGAGAGCATCTCTCCTTACCCATCCACACCATCCACAGCACGAGACATGGAGTGCTGGCCTGAAAATGAGCCAGAACTCCCTGTTTGAACCCTGCCTTTCACAGTGCCAACATTTCAAAGATGGGTTCTGACTGCCTGAGAGGCTCAGTCACAACAAAACTTCAGTGCTTTAATTTTAAGCCCTTCACTTGCATTTTTTGTTGGTCCTTCTGTTGGGTCTGCAGCATAAGAAGTTGTTATTTGTCTGGATATCACAAGACTGGTTAAATGCTATCAGTTGCCTTAGGGCTGTGGAGTATTTCATCCCAGACAGATAAGACCCAATGTCACAGTGCTCCAAATGTCAGAAAATTAATTATGGACTCTTGCCAACCCCTTTATTCTCCTCCCAATTCTGCTTAATGTCATGTTTAGAGACTTCATTTAGACAAGTAGCTCATCAGCTCTAACAGACCAGTAAGGAAAATATTTCTCACTAGACATCCAGGGCTCTGCCCAGTTCCTTGTTTGCTGAGTGTGAAATGGGCTGATACTCAGAGAGGGAAATCTCCTACTGCTTCCAGACCTAAACTTGTGCCTAGTGTCAGGGAGATCAGGCTGTGTGTCCCAGCACCACAGTCCTTCTGAAGTATATCATGAAACATTCAGCTCACAATTTGTTAGCTTCTGAAGCCAGGCCAAAGTTCAGCAATAAGCCTGGCTCTGGCTTCTGTGTCTGAGGAAGCCACCCCTGGCCTTCACCTCAGCCTTGACAAGTGAAGGCTCTTGCTGCTCTCCAAACCCCAAGCAGACTGATGATCACTGGTGTATTAGACCTTGCCTGTTTGCCAGTCCTTGCCCAGACTGAGCAGGAAATCCTTGAGAGAGGTGGGAAATCTTTCCACCCCTTCACCTCCTCAGCATGCTGCAGATCCATCCTCACCCCCACACAAGAACCTCCAAGGATTTGTCCATTTTTTGGTGTTCTCTGTGGGGTGAATTTCCAACTCAAGCCTTGTCAGTGCAGTTCCAAGTGCTGCAGCACATCTGCCTGCTCTCCATGTTTTCAATCCTCCCTGGTACTCATTTTTTATCACTAAATATTCTGCTATCAAGACTCCAGGCACTTGATCTCACTCCAGGATTTGAGAGTGCTGGTACACAGAGTTCCTTTGTATGAGATCAGACACTTAACCTTTCCAAAGAGAAGAGCTGGTTTTAATCATTACTTCTGATTTGCACATACAGAACATGAAGCCTAAAATCCATAAACAGTTCAGGCTGTTTTTGTGGAGTGTCTTTTCCTCTCCAGCACTGCATTTCCAGGCCATTTGTTTCAATTGGAAGTTTGCAACTGTGATTTTTGCTGCAACCCTTGGACAGCTGAGCTGCACCAGCAGAAGTGCTCAATCCATCACCAGAGCTCTGAAACATGCTTCAAAATAAATAAAGAATGGCAGCCCCCTCTAGTTTGGGTAGGATGCCTGGGGAAGAGGGGAGAGCAATTTGCTTAATGGATTTTATTGATTTAAAGATTAAAATACTCAGAGGGTTAGGTACAGTGAGACCCTGTTTTTTCCACTGGAAAATCACAATCACTTACAGTCTCTTTGTGTAAATTCAGAAATTAAATGGAGCTAAATCTATGGCACCATCAGCTGAAAGCTGAAGGTCCTTGAGGGGTGGAAGGAGCACAGAGGGATTGTGCCTCGCTGAGGAGCTCCTGGGCTCTGCTGGGTCTTGCTGTCTCCGTGTTCCACACCACCTGTGCCCTGGGTGGGTTTGTCAAAGCCACACTGTCAGATGTCCCTGTGCAGGGTTAGTGTTTCTGTCTCTGGGTGTGATTTTCATCCCTCTCAGGCCTTTCTGCAGAGCCCCTGGCTCGCTCTGCCCCAGCTGAAGGGGAGCTGACAGCAGAGGCTCAGCTGGGAGCACTGGGGCTGCTGGCCCCAGCCTGGCCTTGGCCATGGCATTTAGCAGCACGAGAGGGAACAGCTCAGGTTAGAGCAGCATGGAAGTGGCTTTCATCTGTGGCAGGGGCTGGTGCATCCTGAGAGTGCACTTTGCATTTCAACTGCCTGTTTGTGCAGTGTGCCAAGTAGGAGCTGATGGACTTAAGGCAATGCCTGAACAGAAGATAAAACTCCCTTTCATCTGCAAATGGTTGGGGTTTAAAACATCCTTCTGAGGCTTCTGCAAGCTGAGAGCCCTTATCCCAAACCTGCTGCACTCAGACCACAGGAAATGCTTTGCCATCCAGTTGTCCAAGCTCTGCACCTCCTTTTTGGTGTTTGATTTCTGGGAGTGCATGTGCCAGGATCTCCCCAAGGTGCAGAAGAAGAGCAGATCTTCTGAAGAAGCCAGATCCCCCTTCAGAGACAAAAATAAATGTTAGTTTTATCTCAAAGGAAGAAACATCCAAGTGTAAATAATCTCCTGAGTTAGTTTGGAAATCTGAGCCTAACTGCAGGCCCTGGCTGGTTTGATGCTATTGCCTGAGCAGTTCCTCCTTGTTCCAGAGGAGATGGTGGGAGGGCTGAAAATTGCACTTTACATGGGCATCCAAATTTAGCTGTCACATCTAATATTGGTGGATCAGACCCTTCTGCACTGTTTTTTTTTCTTCTGCAAAATGGGGATAATTACACTAGCACTGTGACATTTATGGCTGAAAAGCAGCACATGTGTAAAATGGAGAGAAGGGTTATTATGTGTCTTATTTACACAGGAGAGGATTCCCAGAAGAGAAGAAAAAACCAACATGAATGCATTGCCTGGATTTCTAATGAGCTGATTTCACTTAGTGCAGTCTAACTGAACATTAGGAACAGGATGAGATTTGGCAACAAATATGTTCTGCCTGGAAATGTTAAGAACCCAAGGTACCAAAGCAATGGGTTTGTTTTGGGGTTTTTTTCTGAGCTCTTTGCACCATTCCTGCCTTCTTCCTGGGAGATCACACAGCCTCTCCCTCTGCCCTGCAGACAGTGTGGGCCTGGGAGAGACAATGTGGGTTATAAATGAGAGGAAGAGCTGCATCTATCTTCTTAATGATCTTATATTCTCTCTGTGGTCACCAAGAGCTCCCACTGCCTCTTCCCACATGCTTTGTTCTATGCAGCACATCCAGCTTCAGGGTCACCCAGCTACAGAGGCTGATAAATCAGTTAGAGTATTTTAAAAGGAGAGGTTTCAGAGTGTCAGTGGACAGGAGAATCTCACCTCTGTTACTCAGTAACATCCCAAATGTTTGAAGGTAAACAAAGGCTGGAGGGACACAGCAATGGCCCAGAGCTAAAGTAACCTCCTGTGGCAGAGCAGTTAAAGGAGCTGCAGCAGCCAGGGAATTTCTGATGATAGGTCCCAGCTTCCAACAGCACTGCAGAAGTGGGGATTTGTCAGAGGCAGCCAGGAGAGGCCAAGTACAGCAGAGCAGAGAAGGTCAGTGAGCTCCTGCTGGCTGTGCTGGCTGACTGGACACCATCACTTGTCTCATCAGGGGTCTCCCTGGAGCCTTCATCAGGGAGGGGCTCCAGTAATTGCCTCATTTGGATTCTGGAAGAGGGATAATTGACTGGTAGCTCTGGAGAACCAGTCTCACTTGATCCACAGACACCATGTAGGCACTGGCAGCACAGAGCCCTTCTCAGTGTCTTTTTTCATGTGCACCACTAAGCAGTTACAGAAGTGTTGTCAGGAATTGATTCTTCATCCTCCTCACTTAAGCTTCTCTTCCCAACTGATGGCCAAGCCAGGTGGGCATGGGGTGCATGAGGACAGCAGTGTTTGTTCCATGCACACTGCCCAGGAAAATCATGTTGCCTGAGGAGTCCTGAAGAGCCCTTAGATGTCAGACCAGTTGCCTTCTCCTTACTCTTGCCCTGTTTTCTTGCTGGGATGGTCATGCTCAAACTACTTTAGCACTCTGTAGTTTCTCACTGCTCTAAAGTGCTGTTCCTGAAGCAAACTGAGGTGATTTCAGTGTGACTAGGTCAGAGAAAACACTTTGCATGGCTCTGCATCTCCTGCAGCTTTGTGCAGTGCTGGGAGCTGAGAACAAGGCAGAGCTCAGCTGCTGCTGCACCAGAATGGCAGAAATGTAAACTTATTTGTGCAGAGGTAAATGATTTTGCAAAGTCCAAGGCAGCAGAGGATGTGGCCTGGTCTCTGGTGCAATGTGCAAAGATTAAGCCTTGATAAGCTGTGGGACTTCCATTCTCAGAGCAGGTTCATTACTGGCAATGAGTTCCCACTAATGTGCTGCACCACCACATGAGGAGAGCAAATGAAACATCTCAATACTGAAGCCATAAATGACAGTCTCCTGGAAGCTGATGGAGAAACAAGAGGTGCTTCATTCAGCTGCACCAGGTTATAAATAGGAGTGGGACTGCACCCCTGACAACCATTCAGGCACAAAGATATTTCAGATCAAAACCTTGGGGTCTTCTGAGACACAAGTACTGAAACAATGATTATTGAATCCTCCAGATGTAGTTTTTAATGTGCCTCCTCTTCTTCTCTTTCCCTGAGCTAGGTCTGTGCTTAAACACCTCATTTACATAATGCATTAAATATTTAAGCTTGGCTCTAATGGGCTTTTGTTTTCCCAGCCAAAAAATTTAAGAAATGATTGTTTTACCTCCACGAAACTGAATAGAGAAGATCACTTCCAGTGATCTGTTGTGCACAACCTTGCAATTATGTGAGAACTCAAACAATGGATGGGAGGAAAAGGACTGGACCAGGCAGCTCCAGCTTCTCTTAATTCTACAGCTGAAGCCAATGGAGCATCCCCTGTGCTCAACAGATGTAAGCCAGCAGAACCTGCCCTGTTCCCACCCTTCTACCCTTCACTGTATTATAACATACATTTTTGCATCTTCTTAGTCGTTGATAACCTGCTAGAGGTCGATCAGGGAAACTGGCAGCACCAAGACTTCCACTCCAGTAGCTCCAAGGGGAGTCCACTGGCTGCCAACCCACCTTGCAGGCAGCACAGAGAAGCTTTGCCCCATTCCCAGGTCCAAATGACAATCAACTTCCAAGCAGGAAAATAGCTTGAAGCCAGAAGTCCTGGCTCTGTTCTTACACCAGCTCACCCCTCTTTTGCAGGTTGCCAGCCCATGGAGCCTCCCCACTCCCTGCTGGCCCCAGGCACCCAGAGCCCTCCAGCAGCAAAGGTGTTTCCCTGGAGCTGCCAGAGCACAGATGTCCCTGGGTGAAGTGGAAAAAGGCACCATGAGAGTGGAGCAGGAGGTGAGAGGGAGGAAGGGAGGGAGGATGGACAAACATGAGACTGAAGCATCCAGGGCTGAGCAGAAACTGCTGCTCAGGAGCTGGTGTTTGGGCCTGGGAAGTGAGGCTAATGCAGTGTAATGAGAGGTGAACAGTGCTCCAGACACTTCCAGTGCCACTGGAGACCCCTTACAAACGAGTCTGCTCTTTCAGTCATTAATTTTTTATGAAGTTTAATAGGCCTGCAGCCTAGAGACCTGCCTGGCTGTTGATTAGCTTCATATTTTCTCTCATTAATGTAGAATCTGATTAGCCCCTGTTACAAGCATTTCATCTGATTTGGCAAACAGCATTGTTCTGATATTGGGAATTACAAGTTTACTTTGTCAGAGGAAAGAAAGCCTTGTGCCCACTCAAAGCCCCCCAGCTCCCTTGGCCAAGGGGCTGTTGCCTGTTGGAAATCAGGCTCTTGCCTGGGGCTTTGCTTTCACAGCCCCTTGGCTTGGGGCAGTGGTGGGAGTGGTGATGCTCACTGCAGGGGATGGGGTGTTTGGGACCTGGTGGCCCCTGCTGCAGGGGAAAGAAGCCCAAACCCAGCATCCATGCACCCAGATTGCTCAGTCTGGAAAAAACCTGTGAAGCTTCTGCTCCTATGGACTGGGCTGAATCTGTTCTTTGAGCAAATGGAAAGCTAGACCTGGTCTCCTTCAGCTTTCTGTCCTTCAGATTCACAGTTTGCCTGTTTCTGGATGCTCTGTGATAGAGACACACAAGGAGCATGGTCTTTAAATCCCTTCAGAACTGCTAGTAAATAGACAATGTGGGTCCAGACAATGCTTCAGGGCAGCTAAGGCTCACTGCAGGATCACCTGGGGCAACAGTTGAAGCAGAATTGCTCTTGACTGTCTGGCAGGGTGAGATTAGTTTGCTGTGCAAGAGAGCGTTTTTAATTCAAAGGGAAGCTGAGGTTTGATGGGCAGCCTGGGCCAAGGTCACACAGAGCATGCTTTGAACTCTGGGATCACCTCAGTGGACCCTGGAAATCTGGAGGTGCTGTGTGTGCTCCTGCAGCACCCCTCACAGGGACGAGTAGCTGGACCCAGCAGGCAGCCAAAATGGTTTGTCTTCTTTCAAAGGGGCAGAGGGAGGTCCTGAGGTTGAAGGTCCTGCAGCAAGCACAGCTTGTTGTGATCATTTAATGAGTCATTGATGTTTCCAGAGCTGTCAGGAGAACAGCTTATTACCAGGAGAACTCTTATTATCCTTTCTTCTGCCTTGGTGACGGCAGAGGAGGGCTGTGGCAACGTGTCTCTGAAGAGGACATTCATCCTGATGCATAGCTTTTTGCTCCAGCCTTGCTTTTGTGCTCCCTTTGTGAGAAGGAAAAGAAGTTTTATGAATGACCTGAGCAATTGCAGCTAATGGCTAGAGCTGCAAAACACCCACTGGTAACCCCAGGTGAATAATATCTCAGCAGACTAAAGGAGTCTTTTACCTGTCTGCCACTGTTATAGATGCTGTTAGTTAACAGGGATAGTCAGGGGGTTCAGAGCAGGCATTAAGTGAGATTGCTTGGGTCATTATTAATTATGCAGATTCTCCATCTTCTCCTGTCAGAACACAGGAGTTAAACAAACAGAAATGGATCAAACTGCTGTGCAATAGAAACTTTATGTTAATACAGCAAAAGGCAGGGTGGGAGGTGGCAGTCACATTAATCTCTGGTGGATGGAAGAGTGCAGGCACCTAGGGAAACGTTTGCTTCTTTTCACCAGGTAGGGAAGTGGGAAAGGTTGTTTCCGGCAGCCCTGCAGGCAGCAGCCCCCATGTGCTGGGCATGACATGCCCTCCTGGGAGAGGATGGTGCTTGGCCTGAAGGCTTCAAGATTCAGGAGGTGTGACATCAGAGAGGTGAGAGAGCTTGTGTGACATCAGGGAGGTGAGAGACCTTGTGTGACACAGCAGGGCAATAGCAAGTAGTTCTGTGTCCATGGCTTCTGTCTGCAGATCAGAGTTCAGCCAATTGACCTCATTCCACACAGAAGCACAAACTGCCAGCAAATGAAAAGGCACCAGGTGAGAGGGACCCCAAACTGCCTGGAGTTTAGTGGTAGGAAGCCACTCTGGGTATGGTCACCTCAGGTTCAAGTGCCTGCTCAGCCAGACTTGGAGCCAGGGTGTGAGCCTCAGGTATTCTTACCCAGCAAGCACCTTAAACACTAAACTGTTGGCATTTTGCATGAAGGCTCTTTCTGCCTGACTGGAAACTCTCCTAGTTAGGAGAAAGCAGAAAGCCAACAGTTTTCTGACTGCTAATTGTTCAGCACACAGCACAAAAGGACAAGGAAGTTGAAGAGCAAAGTCCAAGGGCAGCAGCAAGAGGTTTTCCATTCCAAACAACTGTTACTGGACAGGAAAGGGAGAAACAAAGGCACTGGACACCACTGCCTGGAAACTGGGAGCTGCTTTCTCTGCAGCCTTCCACAAGGCAGCAAGCACTGTTCTATCCTATTTATCTATTTCAGCTTGTGGCAACTCACACTCTGCCTCTGCTGCCAAGCAAGCTGGGTGTCAAATCAGTACAGATGTGCATAATTCAGGCTGGCACAGAAACTGATGGCTTTTGCATTGGACATGTTTATTTTCTTCTTGCAAGGCTTAAGCATGTCATTTGCTGTCACACATGCCCTTGTGAAATCTTGGCAAGAAATCAATTTGATTTTCAATGTCAAGCAGCTTTCTTTAATGTCTCCAGATAAGGTTTGTGTGTATTCTCTGCTGGAGGAGTTATGTATGTACCACCTGGGTCAACAGCAGCCAGCTCTCTCTGAAGTCATCATGCACAACATTTCAAGCAAATCTCTGCAGAGCTGTTGTTTCTTTTCCATCTCCTCCAGAAATGGATGTTCTCACTCCCACCTGCCAAAAATTCCTGAAGGACACAGCATAACATGTGATGCTCACCCTCCTCCCCACCCCCACTGCAGGGCACCACTAGTTCTTTGTCTTGTCCTTTTTGCATGAGGCAGGGCTGGTTCACTCCTTGAACTGGTCAGTACTGGTCCCCATTGCCACTTGTAGGTTAAAACCTGGAGCAGCTACATAGCCTCCACAGTCTTCAGGGTCAGGCTTCTTGGGACCTGAGGGAGGGGGAATGATCAGACAGGATCCTTTAACTTCTGAGGGACATTTGGTGTAATGAACAGTCAAGTGTTATGGCTTTTGTTACTGTTAATGAGGTGAATAAGCAAAACTTCCCTTTAGAAGGGTGTGTGCAACACCCACAGTACTGTTCTGCTCCTGCAGAGCACCAGAATGTGTGGTTGAAGTGGCCAGAGCAAAAGAAATGGACCCAAGCAAAGCAGATACAGGTTATGCAGTGTGAGGTCATCTGGCTATCAGCTGTAACTGTACAAAAGCTCTCCCAAAACAGAAGGCTTCCACATTCCAGCATCACCACAGCACAGGTGAGCTTACAAATGCCCTTGCTGGGTTTTCTGTTAACACCTCACTGGTCTTTTCATCTAGGTCTCTGCAAAGCACTTTGACCCCTGCCCAGCCCATGCTGTGCTCTGTGGTCCTGGTGGATCTCAGAAGTGGTGTCAGGGGAGGTGACTGCTCCACTGAAGATCTCTGAGGCACACTGGCATAGATCTTCCCATTCAGAAAGCAATTCCCCTCTGAGCTGCTGCTTTCTTCTGCTCAAAGAGATGCTCTGTCTTTTGATGGACATGTGTCCCATGGCTCATGGTCATTTTGGCAGGCAGTTCTGCTGTTCTGAGTAGTCTCTGGTAAGAGCAATTACATCATCCTCCTTCCAAGATGTGCAGTCACTTGCCTTGGGTGCTTGCTTCTTTCTGCCTCATGTTGGTGCCAGGGTTTTGCTTGTTCTGTTGCTTTCTCTCTGGTGGGCAAAGTAATTCCTCTATGAATTTGTTATGCTTCAGGATTAATAGAGAGTCAATGAATACAGCAGAGAACAAATGCAGAGTTGTCTTTAGAAGTGGGTGAATCTGTTCCACCACATGATGCACCATTTTCCCCCTGATTCTATTTCATTTCACCCTTTCCTTTGACAAAGTGGTTAAAAGCTGCTGCTATTTATAAAGTGGCTGCACACACACTCAGTGTCAGACTGAAAGGGTTGAGCCAGGCTTCCCTGGGAGGCCAAGCATGGAGCTTACCCTCTCCCTTCTCCATGGGCTCTCACCAGGAGAGGCTTGATGCAGCACAGGGGAAGCTGCCTTGGAAACTGTCTTGAGCATAAGCAGATGGCACCAAAATCTGATAGCACTTCATGAGTGTGAAATTCATTAACTCCCCTCCCCACTCCTCAAATTAATATTTTCTAAGCCAAGTATTCTGGAATTTCTGGTCTAAGTTTTGTGTTCAAATAGTTTTGCTCTGGGAAGCTGCTTCTCAGCCTGCAAAGCAGCCTAATGAGTCTAATGACTGCAGAGACTCTGTCTCCCCAAATAGTTCCAAGCACTAATAACTATCAGCAGCTCTTGCAGAGAAAACCCAGATCTATGGACTCACCAGGTCTTGGCAAGCAGCTAGCAACTAAGGGAGAGAAAAGGCTTTGAAGTTCAGATGTGGTGCAGTTTCTCTCTGGCTCTGTCATTTCCATATGTATTTTAAGCAGTTCTGAATGTTTGTCTAAGTCACATCAGAGTATTTCATTCCTGATCAGTTTGGGTTTGACATGTGAGCACATATGAAAGCTAACACTGTCTCTGTGTCCTAATCCTTTCATGTTAAGGAGTTTGGAGGAAGCTGTGGTTCAGGGCTGGGGTTTGCTGGCTGTTCAGAGCAGGAGCAGGACTGAAGCACAGAGCCACAGCTCAGGTCTGATCAGCAGCATCACCCATGCATGGTTCTGCACAAGGAAATAAACTCCTCAGCATTTGATGATACCAGGGGCCAGTTCTCATCTGGGACATGGGCTGCTGCAGGAGCTCTGGTGTGTGTCTGCCAGAATACAGCCAGACCCTCCTCAGTGTGGGCAGAATCCTTCTCCTGGGGACTCAAGTGGTTCCCCTCCTTGATTGCTGATGCTTGATTTTGGGGATTGACTTCCACTCCCCTGAAACACCTCCAGTGCTGTGAGACTCCCCATCCCTTATCTGCCTGGAAAACATGCAGGACACTCCTGTGCCAGCTCTGTGCATTTTGCTCTTCTCCTCCTCCAGCCAGTTTGGGTCCCCAGTGCCAGCCCAGTGTGGCAGGGACAGAGCCAGGCTGTGCCTGCAGGGTATCAGCTGCTTCTGCCCCTCTGCCAAATCACCTGAGTGATTGATGTTGCTTGGTGCAGAACACTTTGTATTACCCAGAAAATGCCTTTGTACTGTCTTGCTCACAGGAGATGGAGAGGTTATCATCCCCTTCATAAGCACAGAGTGTTTGAAGCTAAGGGAAGTTGTACAGCTAGTGCTTAAAAAAAAGAAGGCATCAGAATGTGATTTCTAGCACAGGAGTTGTTGATGTATCCAAGAGGAAAGGCAGCAAATTCCTCAGTGTCTTAGCTTAGCTCTTTTCATCAGAAAAATAAGAAGAGCAAAGTGGCTTTTGCATGTTTTTATTTCCCAGTGGATAAGCTCATTCTTGTCAAAGATGTCCAGGATTCTCTTCCTTTCTACTTGTAATGCTCAAATATTATAAATATCAACAGCAGCTGAAAGAAGAATTACCAAATGCAAGCAAAAGCTACTTTATTAGGAAGCAGCAAACTTTCCTCTATTGTTAGGATCAAATCCTTGAGCTGTTTCTTCTGTCCCTGAGAAAACAGATTCAGTCATTGTCTGGGGAGATATAGGGAGGCAGAAAGCTTTGAATAAAGATGTGTTAGATCAGTTTATTCACACATGGCACTGCCCTTGTTCCCCCAGAGCTCCAGCTGACATTAGCAGGAGTTTTGCATGCATAAGAGAGGAATAAAAACCCCAGGATTTGCCTCCTGCTATTTTATTCCATGCATTCAGGCCCAAGTGAAAGTACACAGGAGCAAGTGAGATTCTCACCACTGGCCTCAGTGGCTTTGGATCTTTTCTTCAGGTATGAATTTTTGTATTCCTGAGAGGTGCAGGAAAAGGATCAGAGTTTCTTTATTCTCATTATAACCAAAGCTTTGGGGCAACCAAACTTTCAAACAGTTAAAACTTGACTCCCCTGACCATTGGCTGTGCTGGCTTTCCAGTTCCTATTTAACAGAGGCTGCCTATCAAGTCACAGGTTTCTGATGAAGATAAACTGCAGTGTGGGGGAATGAGCTTCCTTAGATTAACCTCCTACCTGTTGCCTGTGTCTGCACAAATCCCTGCTGTACCAACACCATTCAGTAATAACCGAGTCGTGTGCAGGGCCTCTGCTGCCGTTGTCATGAGGCTGTGCAGCTAATGAGCCTCCCATGGATCCTGTCATTATGGAGCATTAATTATTGACACTTACACAGAGCTTTTCAACAGAGAAACAAACAGTTGCAGAAGATCTTGGCTGTCAGTGTGTCATCAGCCATGGATGTGTGCTAAAGCAGAGCAGAGCTAAGGGAGCAGCGCCGGGATGTTGATGCATGTCCTCATTGCCAGCTAGCCTGGACTGAGCAGCTGGAGGTGAGCACCACGGGATGGCCTGGCTCTGGAGAGGGCTGCTCCATGTCCTGTTTCTCCAGTTCTGGCTGTACACTGAGTTCTAGACCTGTCCCTCAAGTGTGTGAGAAGAAACAGTCCTCAGGTGTTGACACTGCACTCCCAACTTCATTTCATTTCACAACCAGTTTCCAGTCGGGGCTGTAACTTCTGCTGCACTCTTAACAATCAGAAATACTTGGCAGATTGACATCATTTAGCTTTCATCCTCTCAAGGGAGATAAGAGGAAGGATTAAAGAGAAGGAAATTCCTTGCTAAATGCTGCTAAGACATTGAGTACAGAGTCTGGAGCTGTGAAATGAGTGAAAACAAAGGAAAAGTTGAGGAGCCCCTTGCCACTGCCAGTGGGATTCACCCTTTATTTACTGCTGACAGTCCATCTGCCAGCTCCCAAGCAGTGCTGAAGAGGAGACCACACCTGTCAACATGTCTGTGAGGCAGAGATGGAGCAGATGTTGGAATTTGCACCACTGAGGCTAAGATTTATCATATCTAGCATAAAACTGCTAATGGAGGTGAAAATGGTCACTCTTTAGTTCACTGCTTGAGCCTCTGCTTTCCCCCCTCCCCTTCCTGTTTTCCTGAGTGCTTATTCCCTGCTCAGCTGCAGCAGAAAGGAGTAAGTCACTGAAGAAATTTAATTTCACTAGTATTCAATCAAAGGAGAATAATGTGTTTAATATCTGTGCAGCATCAGGGAGGTGGAAGATTCATGCACTCGGAGGAGGAGAGGGAAAGAGATGCACTAAAGGCAGTGCCTTGGTTCACTGCAGCATAAATTCACCCTCACACACATGAAATACATTAAAGGAAGCTGCAATACAAATCAGCAAAGAGGGAGGAAGTCCCATGTCAAAAGAAGAACAATATCATGTGCTGTTATGTTATTACCACTATATATTCTGCCATCTCTTACCAATGACAAATCAAATGCAAGTGCTAAACATGAGGGTAGGGCAAAGGGAATCTGGGCTGAAATGAAGTCAAGAATATTGAGGTTTAATATCAGAGATGCCTTGTGAGCAGTGATGTCTATTAGGCTGCATCTTGCTCTCCCACCAGGAGAAGGTCAGGCTCCAGCAGAGCATGCAGGAGCAGATGGAGCAAAGTGCTGAGGAAGAACCTGTGGGGAGCAATCCTGCTCAGGCCATGAGGGATCAGCTAATAACTGAGCTTTCTACTGAGCATATTCCATCTCTGGGCACTTCCTGCACATTAACCAGGTAATCTCCCCAGTTTCCAAAGGGACATCATGGGGGAGTGTTGTTATCCCCACCCTGCTGCTGGGGAAACTGAGTCACGGGGTTAGAATCATAGAACCATTAAGGTTGGAAAACACCTCCAAGGTCACTGAGTCCAACCAGCAACAAAACCCCCTCATGTCACTAACCCATGGCCCTCAGCACCACATCTACAGATTTTCTGAGTCATCTCCAGGGATGGTGACCCCACCACTGCCATGGGCAGCCTGGGCCAGTGCCTAACCACTTTTTCAGGGGAGAAATTGTTCCCAATATCCAACCTAAACCTCCTCTGGCACAACTTGAGGCTGTTTCCTCTTATCCTGTCACTTGTTCCTTGGGAGAAGAAACCAAACCCCACCTGGCTCCAACCTCTCTTCAGGGAGTTGCAGAGAGTGAGAAGGTCTCCCCTGAGCCTCCTCTTCTCCAGGCTAACCAACCCCAGTTCCCTCAGCTGCTCCTCACAGCACTTGTGCTCTAGACCCTTCACCACCCTCACTTCCCCTCTCTGGACACACTCCAGCACCTCAATGTCCTTCTTGGAGTGAGGAGCCCAGAACTGACCCCAGGATGGGAGCTGTAGCCTCCCCAGTGCCCAGCACAGGAGGATGCCCTGAGATGCCAGCTGTGACTGTTGCAGCCACCCTGCCTGGACTACCCAAGCCATCCATTCCCTGCTCCCTCTGTTCCACTCTCTCCCACCCCTGGCTGCTGGTTGATGTTTGTGCAGAGTAGAGATTGCAACATAAGCTGTTAGAAGCCCAAACTGGGTGTGAAACTGTGCTCACTTTACACATACACAACCACAGTTGCTCTGGCTCCCGAAGAGGCCTGAGCAGAGTGCTTTAATGACAGAGGTAACCTGAATTTGTATGAACTCTTTGGGAATCCATAACACCTAAGAGTGGATGTCAATGGAATTGAGTGCGGTCATTGGGTAGCAGCCTCTCTGCTAGAAAAACTGCAAAGCAAGCCAAGGCTGTTGGGCTTTGTTCTAACCCAGAAGCTATTGATCCTGCAGCAGCAATCCAGTCCACAGGCAGTGTTCCTGCTCCATCAAATGACTGATGTAGTTTTAATCACTTTGGCTGATAGTGTCTGCTGCAAGAGAAATGATATTCTTGACTTGAGTCCTCCACATGGATTGCAGAGTCCTGCTGGGGCTTTGCAGGAGTCCCAGGCTGAACAGCTGAGTGGGAACCAGCTGAGATCCCAGCTCCTGTCTGCTGCTGGGTGCAGGCAGACACACATCACCCTTCTCAAGGTAAACTGAGGAGACAGGATGAGGCTGTATACTGCAACTTAAAGGAGAATACCTGTTCTGTCAGACAGAAATGTGTGTTTCTGTGTGAGTGTGCCTTTGCTAGGGACATGTGGAAGATTGTTATGGATTCCAGGCTGTGGGCAAGGTCCATGCATTTCAGAGCTCACCATCCCTGTGAGCAGATTCAGCAGCCAGCCCTTGAGCTGGCTTTCACAACTTCCACTTCTACAGCCTCAAATGATGTGCTCAATAGTAAAATTATTTTTATCAGTTTCAATCTGTCATTTCAAGACAGTTACTGATTGGCCATATCAATAAGATCAGCATGTTTTACATTGGTAACTTAATTATGAGCTTACTCAATTTGATCTGAAGCCTCAGCTGGAAAATAAATAGCTTTGGTTAGCACATCTACCACAGGAGTCAGAGCCTGCTCCAGCACCTCAGCTCAAGAAGGGAAAGGGATGTGATGCTCTGCAGAGGTACCTGCTCTGAGAGGTCCCACCAGTGGACAGGCGTGGCTGCAGCCCTCCAGTGAGGCACCACTGCTCAGCAGCCTGGATATGCCCAGAAAAGACTAAACCACAGATTATATTGCCCAAAGAGGTGGTGGATGCCCCACCCCTGAGGGTTTTCCAGGTCAGGTTGTCAGGGGCTGTGAGCAACCTGATCTAGTTGGAGATGTCCTTTCTCATTGCAGGGAGGGTTGGACTAGGTGACCTTTTAAGGTCCCTTCCAACCTAAAGTATTCTCTGATTCTATTTCCTTTTGGCTCAAAACAGGGTTGCTCCCACTTCTGGCATGTTCATGATTTTAGTGAGGAATCTAAGGCAGGTCCTGACTGGGTGTAAATCCTTAACACATTTAACTCTGCTCTGTGTCCCTCCTGCTGCAGCCTCCTCCCTCCTCCCCTCCCCTGTGGAAGAGCTACACTGACATGCCCCTGGTCATTTAAATCAAGCAACTTCTTTCCCTCAGCAGGAACAGGACAGAGAAGTGTCCATTGGCTCTTTGCCCCAAAGACAAGGAAGAACAGTGGAGATGTTTCCTAGCAGTTATTCATTCACCACTATTCTAGCAGTGAAAACAATATCAGCCCTTTGCCCTTGTCCTGAATAGCTTCTGGGGCTGTTGGTCAGCCTTGTGTGTGGTACAAGAGATGGAAAGTCTTTGAGCTGACAGTTAATTTGCACCATGAGCTGCAGGATTTCATGACAACCAAGAGATGATTCCTTCCAGCTCTGGAACAACAGGTTAGAGCCCTCAGCTCTGGCAGAGCTCCCCAGCATTGGGGATGAAATAATGTCTAAATAAAGTCAAAGCACAGCTTCTGATCATTTTAACAGGACAGGCTTCTGCTCTGTCATCAATCTCAGTCCTCAGCACATACAGATCCTTATGATCTGTATTCCCAGCTCTACAAGGGAAAGCCATGGCAGTGTTGTGCCACCCTGCAAAGCCCCATCTGCCTCCTGGCTCCTGGGAGGTTGTTCTCTGCTGGGGTTGGAATTCCTCCATCCCTGATGCTCGTACATGACTGCCTCTCACAGGGAGCTGTAATGTGGCCTTTCTGCCTGTTTTGTTGGCCAGAGAACAAAAGATACAGAGAAAGCACAGCTCCAAATGCAGTGCTTCACCCCTGAGCATCCACAGCTGAATGCCATGTGTCTATGGAGACGATCTCATTTACCCATGGAAAAGCCTGTGTTGGTTCTTGGACTGTGCTGGGCAAAGGAAAGTGAGAATGATGATTGAAAAAGACAACCACAACATGTGAGCTGTGACTGTAGCTTGCTTCTTGATTGGAAGTATTTAGAAGGTGCTGCAGGAACATGAAAATCAATTAACTCAAGAAGAAATCATGTTCTTCACCTCCTTCCATGTTTCCTGGCATGCTGGTAGGCTTAACATCTGGGTGTCCTCAAGACATTTGATGCCTTTCATTCATCATACATGACATTTGCATAATGGCAACATCATACTTTATGCAGATGCATCCTTGACTCTGTCACAAATTATGATTGCTATTTAAACTTCCCCTAAACAACCCCCACAGGGCCTTGCCCACTTCTGGATGTGTGAAAAGGCAAGGTCCAAAGTGACTCGTTACTTGCACTGGCACACTGTAAATTCCCTTCCTATCACAAGTAAAGGCAGTATCTTTCATTTTAGTTTCTTTCTAAAGCCATTAAAATTCTATTAGCTGTTTGTGAATATTATTTCATGCCATCTGCATTTCCTCCTAAGTTGTGATAGCGACAGCTGCAATCATTTGTATGCATTTGCTGTGTACAGTTAGTTAGTGAGGAACAGAACCTTCCTCCTGCACTGCTAGAGGAGAGAGCCAAATACAGAGATGGTTTGTTTGTAAATCTAAATCCCCCAAGTATTATTTTATTCATCAGGACAACAGAAGGGACAATGGAGGAAGAGGCAGGGGAAGTGTTGGATGGTATGTGACAAACAGAAGCCTTTCTCCTTTTCACTTATTTATTTCTTCCTCACTCACAGTTTGGGCTTGAAATGGAAGTGGACAGTGCAAGAGCAAGCATGTTTTATTCTGCCAGGTTCTCACTTGTGAGAGGCTGGGAGCTTCTGCTCTCTGATATATGTAGATGTATTTAATTGACTTCCCATTTACACAGCACAGAGCTGCTGAGCAGGAGCCTGAGCAGCCAGATGTGGTCCCCAGGCCAGCATCTGCTGCCGCATCACCTTGCTTCCCATCAGCTGAGGGTGCAGCCAGTAACTCTGAGCCAAATGAAAGGTCTCAACACTACAGAACAGTAAAGCAGGCTAGCAACAGGTCAGCTACCAGAGCAGGGGCTCTGCTGGGGGGGACCGAACATCCAAATACTCTTTAACTGATATTTGTTTCTGTGAGCTTTCACCACCATGCAGAGGGCAGCAGGAGTCCATGCCTCATGGCAGCAATAGGTGAGCTCTGCTCTGGGACCTTCCTTAGGAGTCCCAGGGTGTTTCCTCTCCTCCTAAGAGAGGTGTTTGTGCCCAGAGCTGGTCAGAGGCTTTATTTTGTGAGCAGTTTGATGCCTGTACTGGAGGAAGTGTGTCCCTTCTCTTTTGTGCTGTATGAAGTCTGACTTGAAAATACAGGGGTGGTAGATGTGTCAATATTTAACCATGATTTACCTGGGGTGAGTGAAGGAGAAATGATGCAAATAGGCCCTGAATCAGGGCAATGAGCCCCTTTATGTTCTCCAGAAAATGCCAACATAAAATGTTTTATGAATCTCTCCCTTTCCTTTGAAAATAAAACACTTCTGCTTTTAGATGTTCAAGATTATGCCTGAACATAAATTACAAAGGAATGGTAGCCAGCTTGACAGGGTCCCCAAATGGCATGAATGGACAAAGAAATGGGATCTGTCTTTAGAAGAACCTCCCAGGCTCCTGGCTTGCTCCAGATGCCAGTCCCTGACTCACCCCAGTGCTCCTGGGACAGGAGCTGCTCCGTCAGTGCCAAGGGAAGGACTAATGGAAGGAGAGAAAATACAACTGCATGGAACCATTTTCAAATGGCATTACAAGCAAGACAAGCAAAGCTCTTAAAATACAGCAAGGTCCCTGGAGTGAAAGCCCTATTCATTTGTGTGTAGATAAACCCAATCTTTCCAAAGGTGAAAAAGCAATGTCATGCAGAATTTCCACTTCTCTCATCTCTAGTATTTGTTCTGGTCCTCTACAGCCCTCAGAGGGGCTTAGACATCTGAGAAAAACAAATTTCAGTGCACCACTTTGAATAATCCTGACTGAGTCATCAATTTAAATACCTAATTCCTACTAGCAGTTCCCATCATCTCTCCTGAAAAGCTTTGATGAGGTTATGGCCATTTGCACCAGGGGGATGAGTGAGTTTGTGTCACACACGAGGATTCAGAGTTCCTCCCTCTAATAAGCTGCTTGTATGTTCTCACATGGAGCACTGAGAATTGCTGGTTAACAAGGAAATGAGAGAAACCTCAGCAAATTCAGGACCTCTTCTGTAATGAGCTGCTCAGTATCAGGAAGCCAGTCTCCTTAGGGGCTTACACTACCTGGGGAAAAGTTCTTTAAAGAAGACATATAAATGAAGAAGTCCAAGAGAGGACCTCCCTGAGCTGCAAAGGCTGCCTGCAGACCAGGTGATGGCCTCAGAAAGCACCAGCTCCATTTTCTGTCATCCTCTCCTTAGGAAGAGATGTTGTGAGGTGAGGATGAGCAGCTCCAGTTCTCCACAGCTCTCACACTTGGCCAGAGGTTGCTCTCAGCCTTATCTCCTGTGTATGAGTTTGAAAGCCTGGTGTTTGGGCTTCACTGTAGCAGCTTTTAAAGGCTGCACACAGATAAAAATCAATAGGACATCAACAGAGCAGATGCTAAGTGACTGAAAAAATGAAGTAGTTGATTGCAACCTGGAGACCTCTGGTGCAAAAATCAACTCTGCAGCTCCTTCAAGACAAGCCTTGGTTTATCAAATGGCAGAGAGAGATTGAGACCACATCACTAGGGTCCATTTGCTGGAGTTATCAGGAAAAGAAACCCCAAAACCAAAACCCAGTCTAATTTGTAATACCCTAGGAAGTCCATTTAGGGAGAGAAAACACCTTCTGCAAAGTAGAATCTTGATCCCACGTAGTGTGGCAAAATGTAATTCTTCTCTAGAGCTGATAACCCCCAAACAGGCAAAGAAATGTCCATAAATCTTGGAAATGGCTGTTCTTTAGCTTACAGGCTCATTAATGGAGTGATGGGCCCTGGAAGAGAAATTGCCTTTTGTGTGATTGCCATTAGCAGGTTTGTTGACAATGAGCCTCCTGACCTCCCAGGCAGTGAGGCAGCACGGGCTGAGCAGGGAGAGTAATTATTGCCCTGACACCTTTGGGTCTGAGGCAGAATAAAAACCCCAAGTCTGTTTAGTAGCCTTGAAGGTCACTAGTTTTTGCTGTCAGTAAGTGATGTCTTGGAGAGATTTTGTCACTGAGATGAAGCTTGACACATTATCCTGCCCTGTCTGTGGTAAGGAAGAGCCTTGCAGAGAGGTTGGCATTTCCCACCTGGGATTGCTCCTTTGGAGGTGGGATGAGCTTAGAGCCAGAGACCAGAGGCTAGAGAAGAGCTTCTGGTGTGTGTGAGGGAGGACAGGAGAAGGATGGGGACTGTGGAGGAGCCTAAAACTGAGGAGGGATTTCTGATGGTTTTCCTAGGATCTGGACATCTGCTTCCCAGCACTGCCATGTTAATGACATCTCCTTGCTGTCAGGAGAGGAGCATGTGTGACTGGGAGCTTTGCACCTGTCCAAAGGCAGCAGATGGGAGTCAATAAAACAATCTTGAGAGATGAGAGCTCCTACCCTGAGCTCTTGGAGCTACATGACTTGCTGCAACCTCTTCCTATTATGTTGCCTTTCCTCCTGCCACAAACTGTTTGCTTCACAAAACTAAAATCACTGGAAGATGCTGCAGAGAAATGAAGGTCTAATGATCTCCAATTTATTCTCAGTCCCACTGGCAGTTTAGCCTTTATGACACAGAGTAGTTTTAATTAGTTTTTGAGTCTCCTCTTTGGAAGACCACAGGCTCCAGATGGTAGGTGATCTCATCACCTCTCCCTTGCAGGGGGTTTGGCCTGCTTTGCTTCTCTTTAGCTCTCCCTTGCTCCCATGCAAGTGAGGTGAAACAGCAAACTGGGAGGAAGGGATTAAGAAGTAAAAACTGTCTAGCAGCAGAAATGGCAAGAGGCTCTCCACTCTCCCAAAGGGCCTGGGTTGGGAAGAGGACACTTTTAGCAAGCAAAAAGAACTCCAAGCAGAAAAACATCAAAAAGGAAGCAACAGAAATGCTCGAGTAGTGCAAAATCTCTACCTGTCAGCTCAGGGGAGTTCTGGAGCAATGTGGAGTGGTCTCATCAGTGGAACAGAGGTTCAGCTGTAGGCTGGTGCTCTTTAGGCTCTTTGCCAAGCTGCCAGCCCCAGGACTAACACATCTGGAGCTCACTGAGCACCTTTGCATCCCCAGTGCAGACTCCGGTGTGGAGGTGGAGAGCTTTCTGCCTGACTCATTGATCAAATAAGGATGCCAGCAGGGAATGATGCTACAGATGCAATCCAGCAATGGACTGCTCTCAGCAGGTGAAATCCTCCTTGCCCTTTCCTGCTCTTGGTGATTCTCTAACAAACCTGAGGCCAGAGCACGTTCCCAGCACAGTGTCTTCCAGGGAGCAAGCCTGAGCTCATTTCATGTGTAAATGACAGGGAATTGGGAACTTCCTGCTGCTCCCAAGGATAACACTTCCTGCCATTTGCATGATAAAATTCTGCTGATTCCAGATAGCGTTTCTCAGGATGGATTATTTGACACCCAGACTGTGTGTCAGGGAATAAATTATTTTGCTGTGTTCCTAAGTGATCACAGTCATGAATTCTGATTTGCTGACATTGAGGCCCAAACAAAAGCACAGAACCTTGTCTAATAGTGCTCTGAAAAAGGGGAGTCAGGAGATATTAACAAGTTTCATATGGAAATTTATGTAAATGCAAACCATAACTCAGTTGAAAAGATGCAGTCGAACCTATAGAAAGAGTCTGAAAGCCAAGGTTTTCATGAGGAAACATAATTTGATACTTAGGTCTTTACAACCCAAATGTTGTGCTTTCTGGTGCAGAACAAAGAAGGGAAAACCAGAAGCTTTGCTTTGAAGGAGTGAAGCAGTTGCCAGTTTTGAGTCTAGGATCTTCAGTGGAGCAGTTTGCCAGATCCTTTCCAATTACATCTCTGAAGAAGAAAGATTTCAGCACTGAGGTCCAGGCTGTTCTTCTCCTTCAGATTCCTGTGCACTAAGCTGTAGGGAGATGGCACATCTCCCCTTGTGCATGCAGAAGCACTGCTTGCTGTGGCAGGAATGGGACAGGAGATTTCCCTGGGCTCAATCCTTCCCCATTCTGAGGTGGAAGCAAGCCAGATGACAACTTCTTTCTGGGAGTGAGCACCATCTCCTTCATGGAGGCTGGGTGAGCACTCAGTCTGCTGCTGGCACGTGAGATCTGCTACTGAGCTCTTCCCACCCTCCTGACAGAGCAGATCCTGGTGCTCTGCTGGTGCAGAACAGAGTGAAGCCTTTGGCCTTCATGTGGTTTGCCTTTCTTCAGGTCATTTCCAACCTTCTTCGAGCCAGCTCTTCCATGTCCAGCCTGAGTTTTGCAAGTACCATGTATTTCAATTAAATACTTTTAATTAGTCTGCCCATAATCTGTCAGAGCTCTCATGCTGAGGCATAATTAATGTATTAAACCTCTACCTTGCAGCTTCCACTGCATGTCTGCCTTCCAAACAAATCTGCACTTGAGTTTGAAGGGACATCACAATAACAGTCCTTGGCACTTGTTGTTGCCAGAATAACTCTATTGTGCATTTATCAAGTGTCTCTCCCCTGAGGCTGTCCAAAGGGCATCAGGAAGATGTGTGTGTACTCAGCACCTTGCAAGATTGAGCCTCCAGCACACAATCAATATTTATAATTTATGCTTCAACCTGAAACCAATCTGGGACTTTCTGGGGGTGTTTTGCTTTGCTTGGTTTCCAGTGGAAGCGAAATACTGAAGGCTTGAATCTGGAGTATACTGAAAGCCAAATTTTCAACACTCAGAATTCAAAGATGAGCTCTTCTGAATAGCTCAGCTTCCATTTTGGCACCACAAGAAGTGTTTAGATTGTCAGAATTGTTTAGCACATTGAGTCCAAGGCTTAACTGAAAACGTGCTTTCAGTTCTAGGTGAGCCTTGGCCCTTGGGAGCGGCAGCTCTCCTACAACTGAATGACAGAGGGATGCTTTAGCACTGCAGAACTAGGGCAACAATGTAAAGAAAAGGGGCCCAGGACCCTCATGATGAACACATCACAGTGTCCTTCTGGCTCACTAGTGACTGTGGAGAAAAGGCCATTTACCAGAGCATGAACACCACTCACATCCCTGGCTGGTTTCCCACCCAAATACAGATCCAGGGCAGAGCTTGTTTAGTTTGCAGAGCTCAGGGTGATGAGGAGAAGACAAATGGAAAATGTATTTCAGCAGGGAAGTTTCTAAGTGAGACAAGTACTTTGAGTGTCGAAGGGTACAAATGTTGTTTTGGCCAACCCTGGTCCTTCAGCTTCCATTAGATCAAAGAGCTCTGGCTGCTCAAGGCTCAGCCTAAGCTCTAGCCATGTTACCATCCCTTCTCATGGCCTCCAAGCATGGTGCACATGTCATCCCTGCTGTTTCCCTTTGTCTCTGCTCCTCCTTGTTTCCTGTAGGCAGAGAATATATTTGCCATTAGGAGGAATACCCATAAAAGGGAGTTGAAGTCACCTGAGTGATGGAGCCTCAGCCATTCCTGCTGCTGGAGCTGGGCTGGTCCCTGAGTGCTGGGAACACTGAGGGTGGAGGAATGCTGCAGCTGTAATTGCCTTTGCCTTGACCAGGTATAAATCAGCTGCTCCCCAAAGAGGCTGCTTGTGTTTTCTGCAGCTTCCCAGGCATCAGCCCACATCCTACCTGCCCCATTCCTCATCCTGCATTCCCATTGCACAGCCAGTGATTATGTGTTAACTAAAAATGGAGACCCAGAGCCTTGAGTGTTATTGTGAGTCCCTGGTTCTGCTGGGTTCTTTATTATTATTAATGATGAAATACTGAGGCTGGGCTGCTAATGAGTCTAAGCTCCCTCCTGTGTGTTTATTTTCCTTCCCCCTTCAAACTGTCATTTCAGAGTAAATTACTTTTCCCTGCATCTTTGTCAGGCAACAGTGTACCAGTACATCCACCCCCATCTCACCCTCTGCTCTAATTTCAGGCTTATTCAGTTTCTCTCAATGCAGTTTACTAAGCAGAGTACAGCAGATCCTCCCATCTGTCTTACTTAAGTGGCAGGATGTGCCTCCACAGCAGATAGAGACATCATTTTTATTGCGCTCAGTTCTGGGGCTTGTTTCGCCTCTGAATTATTTACTAAGCCATTACCAAGGGGGGAGAGGTAAGGGGCTGGTGGGGGGAAAACAAAAAGAAAAGAAAAGAGGGGGGGAAAAGTAGCATTTTTGAAGTGGGGAGGGAGGAGGGAGGAAGAGCAAACGATTTCTCAAGCATCACTCCAAAACTCTGCTGTGATTTTGTCGCCTTTGTTCCATCTCATGTTCAACATGTTTGTGTCAGGCAAACAACCCATGTTAGATGGAATTTCACACCATTCAAGGCATCAGTGTCTCCAGCCTTAATGTGGATTGTGTTCAAACATGCTACCTAATCCATCAGAAACCCCCTGCAGACCTTGCACTTTCCTCTCGGTTTCTCGGTTTGGAGCCTTCCTCTCGCTGTCCGCACGTAGCCAGCCTTCTGTCAGAGAGCTCCTGCATTTCTCTGGAAGCAGCAGAGCAGGTTCTCAGTCAGTGTGTGCTATCACAGCTCCTCTGGCTTCCTGCCCGTGGATTTCTCCTGGCAGAGAGCAAAATTGCTTGTTGCTGGCTGGAGCCTGCGGCTGTGGGATGAACCGAGGGATTTAGCTCTGGCTCTGCTCTGAACTGACCAAACCTTTCACAGCATCACAGCCTCCAGAGTGCTGGTTTGCAAGGCAGAACCTCCCCAGACATGGCCAGCAGGACTAAGGAGGTGGTTGTTCACCTGTACTGGGAACTGGTGAGGTTGCACCTTGAATACTGTGTTCAGAAGGACAAGAAGGACATTGGGGTGCTGGAGTGTGTCCAGAGAAGGGCAGGGAAGCTGGGGAAAGGTCTAGAGCACAAGTGTTGTGGGGAGCCGCTGAGGGAGCTGGGGTTGGTAGCCTGGAGAAGAGGAGATTCAGGGGAGACCTTCTCACTCTGTACAACTCCCTGAGAGGAGGCTGGAGCCAGGTGGGGGTTGGTCTCTTCTCCCAGGGAACAAGTGATAGGACAAGAGGAAACAGCCTCAAGTTGTGCCAGGAGTGGCTTAGGTTGGACATTAAGAACAATTTCTTGACTGAGAGTGGTTAAGCCCTAGCCCAGGCTGCCCATGGCAGTGATGGAATCGCCATCCCTGGAAGTGTTCAAAAACCATCTGGATGTGGTGCTTGGGGACATGGGTCAGTGGTGAGCATGGGAGTGTTGGGTGGATGCTTGGACTGGATGATCTCAGAGGGCTTTTCCAACCAGAATGATTCTATGATTCTGTGACTAAACCTGAAAAGAACATTTTTCTTTGCCAGGAGGAAAATATTTCAAAGCCAAGCACAAGCTTTGCAACAGCAAGGGCAAGCAAGTCCTAGGGGAGCCTGACCCAGGACAGCAGCACTGCTGGGAGCTGTGACAAGGAGCAAACCAAACTGCAGAGGGAAGAAACTTTTGTTTTGTTTGCAGAAGTTAATACAAACAAATCTAGAAGCAACAGAATCAAACCCAGTCCATAGGGAAGAAAATCTGTATTTGATCTGAGACAGGAGAAGAGCAGTTCCTCCTCTGAAAAGCATCCTGCAATAAGTGACATTAGATTAATGTGGATATATTTATATCAATTTAGAAACCAGTAATTATTAAGTTCTATTTTAAGGAGCAACACTCTGGTTGCTCCATGCCTGTCTTCACTGGGAAAGTACTCCTTTCAGAGCAGTCTCCAGTGAATGATGAACCCCTTTACATCAAGGGAGAAAATCTGGGGTTCCTGATAGAAACAGCAGGAAAGATTGTGGCATGTTTTATTCTGGTTTTTACTGGAGACTTCATTTTTCCCTTCAGACTTGTTTTTTCTACCCAGCCTCCCCACCTCCATTCATGCTTTCACAGTGCACTTCTCCATCTATCATCACTCAGTGCTTAACCATTTTAGTGTATAAACATGGCAATTTCTGCAAATCAGAAAGCAAAGCCATTAACATTTGAAGTGGAATGGAAATGGTGAGTTGCTGATCATGAAAGAGTTTGGAAATACAGGGAAAAAAACCCCAACTTCTCTCTCCCTCGATCCAAACCAAAGCTGCCAGATAAAATACCTGCTCAAGCTCCCGAGGTGACTGGTGGCTGTTGGCATTGCCCTCCCTGCTGTGCTGACAATAGCCATCATTAAGTTTTCGATTTCACACATGCATTCTAGGTGCCAGGCTAATAAGCAACCTCTTTTTCTACCCACTCTGTGGAGAGGAGACGAGGCACAGCTCGCTGAGAGACACTGCTGTTTGCACGACCCTGCTGCAGCAGGGGAGGTTTTTGCATGACCAACCAGGTCCTAATCGGGCCATGCTCCACTGGAGGATGTCCTAGAATCGCCCCTTCCAAAGAGGGGGCCTTGTTACCCAGCTTACCACGCTCCTCTTTGCAGAGGTGGATGCACATATGCTTAATTGGGCTCCAAATGTCAGGAGCAGTTTGCATAAACCTTCGTTAGTCTTTCGGCGAGGCTGCCGCTTCCCGACAATGGGGAAGGAGCAGAAGGGGAGCTGGGGGGAGGAAAGGCTTTGTTGGCCTTGCTGCTCCTGTGAAAGATCCTGCTTTGTGCTTAGAGGCCAGCTGTCTGCTCCCCTCTTTTCTTCCATCCTGGCAGCAACTTTCTTCACGCCTTTCTGGGAGCTCCTGCCAGACTATCTGTGTGAGAGGGAGACGTGTTTGTCCTCGTGGTGCATATGCTCTTGCTTTTTCCCTGGGTGCTGCTGCTGGGGACCTGCTGGGCTGCTTGGCTTCTACCTAGCATGGTGCAGGAGCACTGGGCTGCTTGGTTAGTGATAAGCATGGTGCAGCAGCCCTGGTTGCTCACTCTCTGGGCATAACTGGAGTGCACAGGGTCACTGGAGCTATTGGTGGGAGATGGGACCCACAGTGGACCTGGGAAGGATCAATGGCTCCACTCTGATATGGTGACATGAGTGCAGCAGATGAGCTCCATGTCAAACCAGTCTCGAGTCTGTGCTTGAACAGCCACTGATGAGATTTAATAGCCAGTTAGACAAATATCTACCAAAAATAGATCAGACAGAGCAGTTCTTTCTTTGGAGGAGTGAAAATATGGACCACACCTGCAATAGCCCTCTTTTGTACAAACCAGTTGCAGATAAGGAGTCCCAAAGGAGTGGCACAGGAGATGCTCCAGATGTGCCATGGCTCCAGGCTACCTCCCCTTGGTTTGTCAGGTCAGGGTGGAGAAGGTGGCACTTGGTCTGTGGCTGTTAGACATTTTCTTTCCAAGCTCAAAAAACTTCAATTACATATTTTAATGTGTGTGATTTAGGAAAATATGGTCCCTTCCATCTGCTTTGCATTCATGGGAATGACTGATTAAAAATACAGGTTGAAATATTACAGCTGCTATTAATTTCTCCACATGGCTAGCTCTTAATGGATGGAGAGAAAATAAAGAATAAGACTTGTTATCAATTTTCACAGGCAAGCTTTGCCATAATCCTTTTATTTCTGTGAGAAATGTGTTTGTTTATGCTCATTTTATTTGTTGAACAATTTCCCTTTTTTCTTCATCTTTGCAGTAATTATTTCATAGTCTATAAATATTTAAACTCATTTTATTCTTTATGAAAATGATTTCAGTGCTTTTAAGAGCTCTCCTTTTTGCAGGGAGTTCCAGCTACTTTCCAGGCACCTAACCCTGGTAGTCTTCTGATCAGTGATGTTGCTTGTGTTGCCCAGAAGACTCAGCTGACATTCAAACCCTAAGATAATGGTTAATTTTCTCAAATTTCCCCCTCTGCATTGTTTCTCCTTGACCTGCTTTTATAGACTAGTTTGGCCATTGACTTCCTGGCCTCATCCTCTGAACTGAGCACTGATAATGAGAACAGCATTGGAAGCAGTGCCCGAATATCAGTTCTGCTTAACAGCACAGGGTTATTACCCAAAGAAACTCAGGAAGAACAAAAAGCAGAGGAGCAGTGGCTCTGGTGTGAGTCCTCAGCTCCTCTCATTGATTGTTTTCCAACCCTCAGGTGCTTAAAGTTACCATTTATTAATCATTCTAATTGCTAGAGCCTGCATGGGAACTGCTGCTGAGTCATGTCTGCAGCTGAGCTATAAAGTCAGGGAGCTGAGGCTTTGGGGTGATGTTGGTGGGATGTTGTGGGTCTAGATGTTTCTCTTGCTGCTGAGTAATGCAGCCCAGGCAGAGGTCTCCTAGCAGAACAGAAGAGTTGGCTCTGAAAAGTGCTGAGGAGGAGCTGGAGGTGGGAGCCTCTTCTCTGTGTGTGTGTGCCAGTGAGCAATGACCCTGCTGGGATGGAGCTTTCAAGGGCTGACTCTGCACTCTGAATGAAGGTCTTCTGGTTCCTCCAGCTAGATTGCTGCAGAAGGTATGTAACTCTGCTTCTCTGACCTTCTCTGGTGTTTCTGTTGGTCTTGGAGGAAAGAGTTGGGCTGTGCTACAGCTTTTGTTCTGGGCCAAAGTCAAATGTCTCTGTGGAACCTAACAGTGTAGAAACTGAAGGGAATTGGAGGTGCTGTGTCTCCAGGTGGTACAGAATGGCTGAATGCCATGTGTGTGCCTCCCAAAGGGCTCCTGATGCTCTAGGCTTATGGCAAAGAGGAAAAGCAGCAAAGGTGAGTGTGTTCCAGCCTGATGAGCATGCTCCTGGCTGGACACAGCTGCCTGCTGAGCCTGTCAGACATGGAGAGGGTGTCTGAGGCCACTGCTCTGATGGATCATCCCATAAACTGCTTTGCCCTCAGGAGAAGGTTCTCTGGACTGGTTTAGTGTTGCCTCAGGGAAGCATCCATTAATATTGCTAGAGCACTGGAATTGTTGTGTGGGTGACAAAGATGTCCAGAAATCATAATGTTGTATAAAATGCAGTTGTCTTCTGTAATATATCATCAATTTGGCTTTGAGAAGTGATTTTTAGTGAGATAAATAGAAGTAGGAAGGAGAAAAGAGCATGACACCCAAAACTAGCTGGGTGTGATAAATGCGATTCTGCTGGAAGCAGAGACCAGGTCTCAGTAGGACAGTCTCACACTTCATCTTTGGAGGCAAGGAAATACATGAGGTCCATCCACTCTGGTATTTGCCATTGAAATTAGGGATTCCTCCTGGTGTATTTAATCCTTCTCTATCCCTTGCAATGTTGTGTGGCACAGGGAGAAGGACTCCTACTCTCAGCTGTCCAGGGCAGGAGTGAAGAGTGACCTGTGCTGTACTAGTGCAGCTCCACAGGGCAGTTTGAATCCTCCAAAACCTGTTGCATCCTGATTTTTTTGGGGAAATTGGAAGTGCAGAGGGATCATCATAATGTCTCTTTTCTGCCACTAATTTAAAAAATGTGTGCCTGTGCAAATTTCAGGAGCAGTTTGGGCTCTCTCAGGATAAATGATGCTCTGTAAAATATGATTAGCTTTTGTAATCCATTACCAACTCCTCCTGCAGCATGATTGTTAACTTCCCTCAAGTTCTACAGCTAAGAAAATAAGCAGAATACTGAGTAGGGAAAGATAGTTTCATTAACAACAACATTGACATCTCCTATATATCTTATAATTGCTGCTGGAAAGGTGTAATCAATAGCTGTGCTTCCACAAGGGCTGTGACACTGCTGAAAAACCCCACATACAATTTTTATTCAAGATGAATGTTTCTGAGGATTGAAAAGCTGCTGTTTGCATGAGTGATCTGCCCCATTTGCTACATATTACTCATAAATCTGGGCAGGAAAAAGTTCTGTTGAACTCCTCTCCTACAAAAACATGGGCATCAGATTAGTGGAAGAAGGCAAATGTAGCAGATGGAAGCTATCAGAGCTGCCTTCAGTTGCTGAATATTTCCAGGCCAGTAGCTTACAGGATCCATCTCTTTCTGACCTTGACCTTTCCACTGTCTTTATTGTTTTGGGGTGGGGAAAATGGGAATACATGAAAAAATGCAGAGGAGGAGCAGATATCTGTACACAGTTAGTAACCAGTCAAGTTGTTCTGGTTTTAGATGACATATTCCAAATGTGTTGAGACAACAAAGCTTTAACAAGGTCTGTGTCAGCCTGTGACAAACAGCTCAGAGGAGCTGGAATCAAGCAGGTTTTGTGGTGGCAGTGCCCACATTGTGCCTGCAACCTGATAAGGAAATTCCTTGGAGGTGGCTGATGTGAAAGAAACGAAACCCTGGGACTCTCCAGACTTTGATGGATGAGACCAGCAGACAAGACATCCTCTGGAACAGCTCAGCCTCCCTCACTAAGAGAGGAATGGGCTTGTGGATGCAGCATGAGGCTGCATTAAAGCATCAGACCTGACTTGCAGTGGCTGAGACGTGGGGCAGTGCAGGTATTCATCAGAGCTGCAAGCCCTGAACATCTGTCACCCCCAGCTCTGCAGAGTCATGTGGAATGGCACCAGGTTATCATGGGGAGTGGAAATGCCAGCAGGAGGTCAAGGCAATGGAAGGCAGGAGTGTAATGACTTTTCAGGTGGATTTAAAGTTGGGTAGCCATTTAACCTCCTCCTTCTCCCTGTAGAGAAGGCAGTGATGTGATCTATGAAGCAGAAAAGTGTATAAAAGAAGGTGGCTTCTGATTACAGGCTCATGGTTTGTAGAGGCAATGTAGGAGCAGGTTCAGCTCTGCTGACCCAGCTGCATTAGAGGTAACCTTTTTTGTCAAGCCCATGCTGTCAGTTGTTCCATTCATATGGTTTTGTTGCTTGAAACCACTCATTTTAGCACTTGCATAAATACTGTTACTGCTGCCAAAGACCTTGAGGCTTTTATTCCTATATCTGCTATTGCTGGTAAATGTCATCAGTTCCTGCTTTGTGCAAATCACACAAAGTTGTGTTCTGATATTTCAAAGGCAAGGTCAGGATAAGACCTGTGTTAAGTAACACTGAAATGAAAGTTGGAGTTACAATGAACAGGGGAACAACAGCAGCAGATCAGGGAGGTGGAGAGGCAGAGAGATGCCAGTGTTTGCATTTGCTTTCTGCAGCAAGAATATTACATCTTCATTTTTTGCAGTGCAGCCTTTGTGTCAGGTCTGTCTCCAGCTCTGGCTGTGACTGTTCCCCTCTGAAAAGCCAAGTGCAGCTGCAGGTTCCTTTTCAAAACATCTGGTTCAGGTGTCCCAGCTTTGATCTGCATTGACACCAGCTCTGGCTCGAGTGGCTAGTGACAGACTTTGAACACAGATGACTTCAAACCACCTTTTACTTGCTCTCCTCTCCTTTGAGAACTGCTGAGGTTAACTTGGGAGGAGAGAGAGTGCCTAATATTGACACTGAAGGAGGTCTGAGGCAGTCTGAATGTTATGCCAGGGAGATGGCACTGGTCAGTGGCTAGGTGAGCATTTCTGGAGTGATGTATCTTCCCTGACAAGCAAAAAGGATTCTATCTTAGGGGTGAAGCCACCGAGGAGGAGGAAGTTCTGGCATCTAGGAACTCAAGTTAGGCACCACAATTAGCTGTGCAGTAGTGAAAAGGCTGAATTCTGGCCAAAGAGACATGGACTGATTTCTCTGTGACTAAAGCTGTATCATCTCATCTGGTCTGCAAAGGTTTCTTGCTGCAGATGGCTGTGTCAGCACTAAGCCTGATCAGAGCCTTGCTGGACAAGTGCCTCATGCCCCAGGTGATGTTGAGTCTTTCTCATTAGATATAGGAACCTATCACTGGTTGAGTGATGTCCCAGAGTCATCTGTCATGTGCATTTAGGAATCCAGGAGAATGGAACTGAAATGTCTGAGATAAACCAAGCAAGTGTCTGTAATTCCTTCATCTTTGAGGAAGGTAATGGTGGAGCAGAAGGCTGGGAGAGAGGATGTCCTGCTTGGAGAAGGCACAGGGCTTCAGGACATGCTTGTACTGCAGCATGACAGATGCAAATCCAAGAAGGAAAGGAAAGGAGAGATGTTGGTGTTGTTATACACATTTCTCAATGTCTCACAACTCAGAGTAGGCTGTCACTGGTGTTGAGAGGGAAGTGCTGTCCATGTCTGTGTGCTCCAGCCTGCTGGTGAGCTCATTTAGCCAGAGCTCTTTAAGGCTCTTGCTCTCTAACCACATCTGCCGAGTTAGATTCCATGCCCTGACAGTGATGCTTTCAAAAGCTCTGAATCAATTCTTCAATCACTCCACATTCTTAGCTGTGATTAAAAACATGTGTCCTCTAATTAAGCTCATGAAAAAAATTGTTAATTGGCACAAAGCCCCCCTCTGAGTATGCTGGTTAATGTCACCATCACTTTGACAGGAGAAGGGAGAGCAAGGAAGGGCAGACAGACTTACTGGGACTGGGAAACCAATTTGTTGGGGCAGGCTTTGTGGGGACGATGGTCACTGTCGGTCCCAGGGCAGGAGGCAGTGGCATGAGGCTGGCAGAGGGCAGCAGGGCCGAAAGAGGGTTGCTGAGGAGGTGGTGGTGGTCTCTTCTAGTGTTTCCTCCTTAAAACTTTGCATCTGTTTGGAGTCGTGAAGGGGAAAGGAAAGTGTTAAGGCTGTTAACTGTCCTCATTGTTATAGCTTCACTTTGAATTTTAGGAAGAAGAAAGGTGGAGCCAGTGCCTGCCAAGAGCAGCTTGTGCTTCCAGAAGCATCCACTTGGCTTTTGCTAAGGAAAAGGTTAGGCTTTATTTTATGGTCGCTTGTTCTAGGCAGGCTCAAAGATGAAGCCTGGGGTTTGATCTCCACAACAGTGCACAGCTGTCTGCATCTAGCTTGGTTTTCAAGGATGCACTACTTCAGGCAAGGTCTGAAGTCCCATTTTCCTAATTCTCAGATCCCAGAGGGACATTCAAAGAGTTAATTGTGATGTTTGGATGCAGAACTCTGCTCATCTTGGTGGATGAAGGAATCCCAGTCCTGGCACGGCACTCGCTGCCATATGCAGCCGCACCAGTGATATTTTCCTTCATCATTTTTCTTCTCTGCATGTTCATTTGAGGTATTCCTGTTCCAAGCTCCTCTTCTGCCCAATCCACTACCCAGGCTGTAGCAGCAGTAGTTGCCTCTGCTAAATGAATGTTTGCTAATAATGCCTTTCCGTCTGGATGCTCATCATATCTGCTAAGCATATTTGTCATTCCTTCCATCCCATTTCCATTATAACATAAATAACAGACAGATTGGAATCCACCCTGTCCTGCAAATTGGCAGTTGCTGTTTTGGCCACACTGCCTTTTATTGAGGGATAATAAAATATGCTCTTTGAAGAGCCTCCCCTGCAATGGGTAGAGCCCGAGCGAGACATCTCAAGTGTGTGGCAGTGGCAGTGAAATGTAAGCACCTCACATCTTAGTCATGGCTCTGGTCTATCAAGTTACAGTGAGGAGAGGAAGAGATGAACCAAAGTGAAAGCAGACTGCTTTTATCAATTGCTGGTATCCTGGTACTTCAGGTCGACGTCTTCCTAAAGCAAATCTATTGCTTTCATGCCAGATGCAATCACCTCTTTCTTTCCACGGCTGGATGCACAAACTTCAAAGTTAGAACTTGCTGTAGTCTCAGATCTTTTGACGGATGCAAGGTACCATTTGGATTACTTCTGCACAGCTGAGCAGGGCACACATCCTGAAAGGAGAGTGGTTGGAGTAAACAGAGGCATCGTGCTCCTGAGCTCATCCTATTTTTAGCACTTGTGCTCCTTCTCGTTTGAAGTAGCTGGGATATTGCAAATACTTGATATGGAAAATGCTGCAATTCATGTGTGCTCCTCTACACCTGATTCCCAGGGTCACGTGGGTCTCTGTGCTGGGGAGATGCATAGCCCTGGGGGAAAGGCACAGTTGGGCCATTAATGGAGCTCTGATAAATCATCTTTTCACTCCTGTGACCACTGCTTGCAGATCACTTGGGTTACAAGCAGGGGCACGACTGCACTCTCGCCTCCTGCTTTGTGTCTTCCTGTGGATGCTGCTGGCCGCTTGCACTGCAAGGAGAGCTGGCCAGAGGATGTGGGCAGGGGCTAAGGACTGTTAACACCTCTTCATTGCAACGAAGCAAGGAGGAAACTGGGCTGTGAAACTGTCCCGGGTCTGAGCACTCTGCTGGATGTTGATCTCTGCAGGGAATAAGGGAAAAATAGTGGAGGTAGTTTTAATATATTATCTAAAGTACAGCTCTGAAAAGCGGTGATCAGAGAGAGCACATCCTTGTTACACCTGCTGACTGCACCCTGCTGGAAACGTATCTCAAACCCTGCACAAGTGACAGATTTGTCATCAAATCTCCTCTGTTCTGCCTAGGCTGATAAGGATGCCACTCTGTGGATCACTCAAGGAGAAGTGTCTGAGACAGAGCAGCTCATATTTCTGCTCACTGAGGTGTTGCTGACACAATTTAGCGTGCGGTACCCAGCTCGTCTGGAATTCAGTGCCGACTTCATCCGCATCATGAAGTGAATCCTGTTTTACAATTCCCTTGAACATTCTCTAAATGATGGCATCTGAAAACAAGCAGCACAGTTTATAGGCTGGAATTGTGCTTCTGAAATTAATTCTTAACAGTATAATCCAGGGTATCAGTCAGACTGATGGGAATGGAGGAACTGCAGCCATTGGGAACTGGAAATGAATGTCTGTGACGTGAGGCTGCTGCTGCCTGGAGCCAAGGCTCAGGTGTTCCTGCAGCTCAGCCCTGACCTACCTCATTCCTGAACTCCCAAGACTGTGGGATACAGGATGGACATAAACACAGGCAAATGTCACCAATAAAATGGAAGGGAAGTTTAGTTTTGGTTTGCAGCACAGGAAAACGTTCTGCCTAGTTCCTCTGAGGAGACCTGGATCATGGATCACCTGGAGGACACATGCTTTCTCTTGCTGTTCCTCAGGGGGCTTCTTATCCACTTCTTGATTCTCTCATTGGAGATTTAAACGGTACTGGCCCTGTGGAAGTCTGATTTCAACTTGGGTGCCTGACTTGCTCTTGTAGTACTAATCCATGCCTAATTATCTTGTATCTGATGCTATCATTGCCTTGGCATGGGATCTTGACCTAAAAAGCAGATGCCTTCCTGCAGCTGGAGGTTTACAACACTTCCTATTTGTAAGTCAGTTCAGAACTTCCCACATTTGAATAATTCAGAGACAAAGGAGGTTTCAGTGTGACACCATCTCAGTCACCAGCATAGCAGCAGTTGGCCAGTGATTGCTCATCTGTGATGCAATAAATGATGGATAATAGCAGGTTGAGGTTAGGTTTCTGAAACAGGTGTTTGAGAAAGCTAAGAACAGATCTGTTCTAATGCAGCCTTTATAAATTATTTGCTGGGACTTTCAGCTCTGCAGCAGCCAAAGAGATGTGAACAATATTTCTACAGAGATAAAGTGAAACACTTTCATGGTAATAGTTTGTTTTAAAGTTGATTTTTACATCTCATCTATTATGAAAGGTGAATGTACACTTCCAGCTACCTGTGAGATCGAGGCAGGTGAGAGCAACCACAGAGATCTGGTTCCCATCATTCTCTAGCAGAGTTCTTTATTTTCTGCTTTCAAGCCTGCCAGGATGCCAGATCCCTGAGAGAGCAGCTGTGGCTGCAGAGCACATCAGCACCAGGCTCCCCTCAGCTCTTTGGGGAGACTTCTTCTGCTTGCTGTGCTAAAGCTGTGTCAGGTATTTCCAGGTGCTCTACTGAGGGATGCCAGCAAGGAGAGGAAAAGGCAGAGGAACTGGGTCTCTGTAGCAAGAGTCCTTCTGCAAATATTGCCTGATCATAAAGCTTGAATAAAGGTGGAGACACAAGTGGAGCTTTAGGAATTAAGTGAAATTGTGCTGTAGTAAGAACATGACTTTCTTGTGGCTGATACAGGGATTATTTTGCTCATGTAGAGAACAACTAGAAGGTAGATTGCCCTTTCTTGGGCACTGTAGTGGATGGGATGTCCTCTTGAGACAGTGTGAGGAAAAAATTGGTCCAGATTTGAAACTCCTCAAGTCTCCTTTCTTAGACCATTTATTCTAAATAGCTTGGCCAGAGCCTCTTCAGACAAGGATCCCCCAGGTAAACAACCAGTATCTAATATAATGATCCAAGTGCTTTAGTTAATTTGTTTTTCATATTCAATTTGCCAGTAGACAGGCACAGAGTTCCCCTCCTGGGGGTCAGGAGACAACAGTGTGTGTAAACACAGGGATGCCACCACAGGACTGTTGTCAGGAGGAATTTCTGAGCACAAGCAGTGGCTCCTGTAACTTTTACCAAGGAAAATGAACCAATCTTGCCAATGTTCCTGTGTCATATTCTGTTATTCTCTAATGACTTCAACCCTTTTGTGAACAGTAATGCATCTCCCTTTCTATATTTACATATATATACACTCATTCTTGAAAATAAAATCTAATTTCCTGGATGCTGGAGCTGTCTGTAAAGGTAGCTACATCTGCTGGGTTTTTTCTCTCCTTCCCTTTCATAGTCATAATGCATTTCATCATTCCTTTGCTTTACAGCATCCTTGAAAACGACCTATTTTATCAATTCTCTGGGTACTATTGATGTTTTGCCCTTTTAAACATGTCATTTGATTTTTCTGATGTTCCTCTCTTATTCTCCATCTGTTTTCTTGTAATGCTTTCATTTAGTGGCAATTTCTCATTGGGTCCCCAAAGGTTTATTCCAGAGTTGCCTTCAGCTTGTGGCTTGTGGGTTTTATTATTTTTTATTCCTTGTGTTTTGAGATGTTTGACATGCAACTGGATGCTTCCAGTGCAGGAGAGGTGCAGGCACCAGTCCCCTGCTCACTGCAGCTCTAGGGAAGGGTTTCAGCATGCAGAGCACGTTTCCCTGCCCTCAGGATCCCTGGGGATTCAATCAGAGAACAATTTTTAAAAGCAAATGAAGAGGAAAAGAAAAAACCCCATGGTGATATTCTAGATTGTGGATATTGTTTGTCTGGCTTGGGAGATGTTTCCCCCCTCAATAAAGGGAGTCTCAGGAAGCCTCTGCTTCCCCATTCCTCCTCTGGGTCTCCTCCTGTGCTGGTGGTGTTCATGCACAGCAAAGGCTTGGAGAGGATCAGGTGGAGGAAGCTCCTTCCACAGCAGCACTGCAGAGTCTGGAAGGTCCTGGACCCATTCTGAGCTGCAGAGGTGCTAACAGCTTGCTGACCTCCCAGAAGAGCTGTCTTGGCTCTGCCCAGGCTCTTTCTGACCTATCTCAAACTCTACAGATTTAGGGTCTTTTAGTTCTATTTAAAATGTCTAGGCTCACATTGGGTGAATTCAGACAAAGCTGAGAGTCGTCTTCAGCTCTGCTTCTCTTCATGGCTGGCACGAGTGTCAGCCAAAGACCACAGACTTCCTCTGCTGCAAAGGCAAAAACAAAACATTCTGGAATGAGTGGAAAATGCCTTCATGTGTGGAAAGGGAGCCTTTGGGTTCATCCTGCCCATTACATACCAGTCAGTGTAATAGCTTGGAGCTGAGTTTTATTCTTGGACTTGTGAATGTAGCCTCCAACTGTGTGCTACTAAATAGCTCCTTTGGAGATAAATTCCAAATTATGTTCAGAGTGCCTGAACATGAAAGCTGTGTGTGGATGAGAGATTTTCCAGCATGGCTTCAGCAGCCTCAGTGGATGTGTTTTCAGCTGTTGTTCTTGCAGTGTAAGAAGATATTTAGGTGAGTCCAGTGCCTCACCTCCATCTCATCTCAAATAGCCTTTCCAGGTCTGTACCTATCAGGGATGACTTAAGGGACAAGTGATGTTCAGCTGCATTACCATAGCAGATGGGATATTATTCCAGCCTGGATGGCAGGAGAACATTGAATTTACCTCCAGACTCAGCAGATGTCAATTTATATTAACAAGCAACAGCAACACACCATATATTTTATTTTCCTTGTAACCTGTCTTCATTACAAAACATCTGCATACATTCTACCCTGCTCCAGATGTGTAAAATTAATGCTGTAGCAAACAGCCCACATTTTGCCTTTCACTGATCATTTTGGTTGTCAGCATAAGAATTAGGTCTGATAAAAATGAACAGAGCCTCATGGTGGCTTCCCTGGATTGGGGAGGAAGTCTATTACACTATCAATTTCAGCCCCAGTGTGCTAAAAGGAGCAATAAGACAAGGCTGCTTGTCACATATTTATGAGCTTATGAACCTTTTGCTGTCCCTTTTGTTATCCCTTCCCTTGGCAGTGCAGGGAGACTCTGAGCCTTGAATTAATGCAACAAGGACTAGGATCTCCTTTCCTGTCCGTACGTCCTGGGGACTTGGCAGTTTGTAAATGTCACTGGTGGAAAGGGAGAGAAGTTGTGTGCTTGGAAGCCATGGAGTCTGTCACTGTCAGAGGCTTCCTGGAGAATGGGTTGGATGGTAATGAGGAGCAGATAAAGGACATTAAGAGTAAAGGAACTTATTTTTTTGCTTTATCTTCACAACAATCTAGGGATGAATTTCCTGAGGCTGACATGCTGAAACCTTTGTACACAACCAGCTGTAAATCCTGAAGCCAGAGAGCTTCAGGTTGGCCTGGAAATAGCCTTTCCATGTCCATATGCAGGGTATGTATTCCAATAAAAATGTATTCCAAGAATAATTACAGCAATTGATCTTGAGATGGTTTGTGGCATCTTTCATTTCTCCTTCTTCAAAGCTCTTTCTGTGTCTTCCTCAACCTGCTGAAAGCAAAGCAGCTTTCCTAGTCATTATTGAAGATGAATAGCTCATCTCCTTCTGAAGGGCATCAGTGGAAGTGGGTGGACAAACATCTCTAGCCACATGCTTGCCCACAGCCAGATGTGTACCTGTGCATGTATATGTGTGTATCTCCTTCTGTATGTGTCCAGCTGTGTAAGGTCCTACCTCCAGTACCCTGAAACAGCACAAAACTGCTGTTGGTAAATGGTATCCATCTGCTCAGCTCACCCTCAGGCAGGAGTTTAGTTCTGGGCCAAATGAACTTGGCTTTTCTTGCCCTGAGGAGGAGTTGTGTGTCCTCCCCCAGAGGAGAGCTGGCAGAACCTTCTTGTGCAGGCCAGGAGAAGGAATGTATCTTTGTTTCATTTAGTGTGGCTTGATTGTTGACTGGATTGCAGGGCAGCAGCATGCCCAGAAAAGTCATATAAATCTTTTTTCCTGCCATGGGAAGGGGAAAACAGATGGACACTGGAGTACAGCAAAGTTCATTCTCCTTGGAAATCAATAGGGATCTGTGTTTTATAAATGGGTCTGCTAAACACAGCAGAAAATTCATGAAGCAGAGATAGAAAGATGGAGAAGATGAAAAGCTAATTCCTTTCAAACAACTGATTATTATCAGCATCCTTGAGCCCTGTGTCCACGGAGGGCCCAATGCAGCAGAAGGCAATGCTTCTCAGTTTATTCTCCCTGGGACTGACTGCATTAGCTATGCAGACATCAGGCCTGATCCTGGTGTTCCTGGAGCACCCTCAGCTCCAAATGACATTTATCACCTCTAGGTACAGAGCTGCTGGTTCTTGTTCAGCACCTATCAATAGCACTGAGCATCTTCCCTGGCTTCAGCAGGAGCTGGACCAGGCCAGTGATGTAAAGCAACTAAATGCTGTGTAAATAGACAGAGGAAGGAGCAGGGGATAGAAAAGCCCCACCACAGTTCAGAGGAGGGGGAGGGGAGCTTACAGGTAAATTTGGTAGGAATGAGACTTAGTAGGAATAGGATTGGGAAGGTCCAGGGGAAGCTCCCAGGGAAGGGAGGAAAAAATGCCCAGATTTATGGAAGAAAAAGGGATTATGAAAAAGGGGCAGAAAAATCAAAAGTGAAGGGAAGGGAAATGGTAAGTTGAAACAAACCAAATTGGGCAACAAATCAAGGCCAGAGAGAAGTGGAAACCCATCAGAAATAATGTTCACAGATGTAGCTGTTGCCCTGTCTGGAGCCAGAGATCTGTTTCACTTACTGAGACTCCAAAACCACTTCTCTGCCTTCCTGAAGGGTTTTTCCTCTTCTCTGCTGTTGCAGCCTGTCCACTGCCACCCTCCACAGGTGCTGCAGGGCTCCCTCCTTCCTCCAGAGATGCCTCAGAAGGCAGTTGTGTGGAGCCTCATCTTCCCCAAGATGCACACTCAGCTAAACCTCTCCCTCTCCTCCATCACTCACACCCCTCCCATTTCTCAGAGGGGGGATAGAAGGAACAGAATCATTGTGCCTAAAACTGTAGCTCTCTTTCCACAGAGAATAGAATTGGAGGCTGAAAGAGATGAGAAATATTAGCCTCTTACACCACATGCTTCATCCCAAGCCCAGCCTTGCAGCATGACAGCAGGCACCAGTAATTGCCAAAACACCAGCTTTGTTTATGGATGTGGGGGAGAGAAAGGAACTGCTACAAATTTCAGTTAGGGATAAACTACCCAGCTTAGAGAGCTACTGACTCCCTTTCAGAGGCAGAAACCCCATGCTATTCACAGGCTTGGTGAGATGCCTGAGAGTATTAGACAGATTGTCTGCAGAGCCTGTCATCATGGGGCACTTGTGCTGGAGCTTGTGGAGGTCTTTCCACAAGCTTCAGACTGACAATTTGCAGACCCAGAACCTGTGCTCTTGTTCTCCAAAGTGTACTTATGTGCAATTCCATGCTCACCACCCTGTAGTTAGTCTTGCAAGGGATGTGTGTGAATCCCTGGGATTCTCAATCCACCAGGGATGGATGTGAATGTGCTCCTGGGACAGACACCTGGCTGATGGGATGGAGCCTGCTGCATTCAGAGTGAGAGATGCTGCTTCATGTGACCCAATGGGCAGTGTGGTGAGGGGGTAGTAAGGATGGCCAGCAGGTTGCAGAGGAGGTGACCTGGAGGTGTGCAACTGGATCTGGCTGACTTCTGTCGGCTTGTTTTAAAGGCAGGAGCAGCAGCTCCTCAAACCTTTCCAGTTTGTTTCCTGAGTCTGGGGAGAGCCACTGCCTCTCCCAAACACTGGAAACCCACAGGTGGCCCAGCCCTGAAGGCTCACTCTGACCTTCTCCACAGCTGTTGGGCTGTGGATGTGTCACCACCACAATACAGATGATTTTGTTTCCAGATGATGGGAGCATTTGTTAGGCTAAATTCAGAATGCCTTTGCAATACCTCTGTGGTGAATTGCTGAAACAATCCATTACCACAGAGGTGATAATGGATGGGTTTAATCAGGCAGGGAAAGTATTTGTTTTACATTTTCCTCTGTGTAGCCTATTAGTGATCCTGTTTAATTAACAAAGGCCAGAGTGGTCACAGACACCTACAAAAAATCCAAGGTACTTTCCTGCCTCTGCCACAAAGTCAGAAAGTTTGCTGAGACAAATGATCCTGTTCTCTCCACGCATCAGTTTATGCATCTCTCTAATGGCAGCATTGCAGCCACTCCAGAGGACAAAGATGAATAGGGCAGAATTCCTGCCTGGACCATAAAGATGATGGAGGGAAGAAGTTGCTAATCCTGGGTAGCAACGCAGAATGTGTGCTCCTAATACACTGTAGTTGTGCACCCAACTCATCAAAGGATCAGACAGATGAGGAGGAGCAAGAGAGCCTAGTGCTGAGCTGCTGCTGCTGGAGCCCAGGAAAGTTTGGCAGCCTTGGTCTTGGCTGGAGGATCCCAGTGCTGGAAACCCATTACCTCCAAGATACAGGTCACATTTCCTCTTAAAGGGATCCCAGTCTTTAATCACTTTCCTGAAAGCACAAAGCAGCTCCAGAGGCACAGCAGCCTGGTTGAAAGACTTGTCAAGACTGAACCAGTAATTCACAAATTCAGTAAAATTCCCTGCTCCAGTGAGCGATGTGACAGCTCTGCCGACCGCAGTAACATTTCTATTCAAACTGGCTTTGGTGCTGGAGCTATAAATATCCCTGCAATATTTCCTGCTTCAGAACATAAAGACAGCTTTACAGTGCTGATAAAATAGAAATTACTTTCTCTCTGAGGTCTAGCTGGAATTTTAATGTCTGTTTTGCAATAAAGCAGCTCCTACACAATTGGATTTGAGGGGAAGAAAACAAACGGTCTAATTTAGTTACAGTAATGACTCCTCTTGTAATGTTGGCCACAGCCACATCTCTGCTTGCAGGGCTGGGAAAGGTGCTGCTGGTGAGCACAGGGATGGTTTTATAGGAGCATGAAATTTCTCTTATCCTTTAAATATATAGAGAGTGCACTGCTTAATTACAGGTAGGGAAAAACAAGGACCCAGGAAGGAAAAGGTCATTAAAGTTTACAGCCTCGAGTAGTGCTTGTGTAAAAATGACTTGTCACAGCTGTAAAGCTGGTGACCACAGATGACACAGATTAAAAAGGCTTCTTCAACTGAAAAGAAAAATTGCAACTACTGGGCTCATCAATGCTGCCTTTAATTATTCCATAAATGTCACCCTGGCTCTTGTTAGCTCCTTCAAGGGAAAGGGAGGGGGGAAAGAGCACTTCCTACAGTTCCCCTTTGCATTTGTAGGCTGCAGACACTAGGGTGGGGAAGAGACCTGGGACAATTAAACAGGTTAGGGAGAGGGAAAATGATGATTCTTCATTTGCATGATGGTCTTGAGCAGAGGAGCTAGTAAATAGCCTCAGACACTGAGGAGAGTCAGGTGTGATCTGCACATTGTAGGATGAGCCACAAAGACCTCTGAGCCCTGGGACAGGGCAGCAGGATGGGGGCACTGGTTCCTGAGCCTGCTCTGGATCTCTACATCCCTATGGAAGGACTTGGTCCTTCTAGAAAAATCTCTGTGCATCGTTGGCAAAAGCTCCTTATCCAGTACCCATTGATGAGGCAGACTAACACCCTGCACTGTGGACATCAGTGGGTGGGTGGTTCCAGGGAAGGCTGCTTGCCCAGCTGCAGGCTTTGGAGAGCCCTGTCCCCTTTAAGGTGATCCTAAATGTTGATATTTGAAATAAGTGACATGCAGATGATTTTTTTTTTTTGTGCTCCCATAATTTATCTCCAGAATTTCTCATGCTTGTAGCTGTCAGTGGCATCAGCAAAGCAGCTGATACAGCAGATAGTCTCCACACATCAACTGATAGCGCAGATGCCATCGAGAGCTGTGCTAATTGGTGTCTGCAGCCTGGCAGAGCATGGAGGGACCTGGGCTGAGGCTTTCAGACTCACTTTTGACCTGCCCAAGGTTGGTATTAGTGCAGTTCCTGTGGCTTGCTGCAGGTGAGCACTGGTGTAAGAGCAGGACATTGTATGCCCAGGAGATACCTTGAGAGAGCACTGCTGCGGCTGGTGCATGAGGGACCTGTCCACAGCCACCTTGGTGATGGTCACCTGGAGCTGTGGGGTGTGAAGATTTATTTCAGGCTGTTCTGTGTAGGCTGTTCAAGAACAGTGATGTACTTGTGTGAGAAACAAGAGTGGGTGCCCTGCAGTGTCTAGGAGAAAGGCCCACACAAACATGCATGTGCTGCTGAGCTCTCTGAACTGAGAGAGAGGGAAATTTCTTCCCCTAAACCAAAACTGCAGCCTCTTCTGGATTGTTCTTTCTCATTTCTGTTTGTAAATCCAAACTCTTAGAGAAGAAAAGTAGGTAAAGAGCTCGTTGCTTCTCATTTAGCTAGTGTGTGAGGAGGCAGCTTAGTTGGTCTTTAATTGGCCAAAGGGAAGGTGGAGAGAGGAGGCTTGTGAGGAGAGGACAAGGGTTTGGGAAAATGAGCCAGTGTTAGGTCAGATAAAAATGGTGTTAGGACAAAGGAAAATGATGCTGAAGACTGTCAGTGTAGGTGGGAATGTGTGTGTACAGAGACAGTCATCCCTGCTTGGGCAGCTAATTAAGTGTAAGCTCCTTCTAAAGGTTAATGACCAAAACATTGAGTATCTCGAAAGTCTTGCAGACTCAGGCTTGGCTGCTTGTGCTTCCCAAGTTCTCATGTGGTGGGAGGAAGTCTGGTGGGACAGGATTAGTTCCTCAGATAAATGATGATAGAGAAAGATGTGAAGGGCTTGCAAGAAAGGTGAAAATTGGGGTGAAGTGGCAAGGTAGAGCAGTGTGTGGGAGAGTTGGTTCCGAGAAGGGGAAGTTTTGTTTCTTTTCCCTTCTCTGCTGGTTTATTTCTTTGCTCTTTAGTCTACTTGCATGCCTGTGAAATGCCTAGCACGCTTCCAGGGCTCTATAAATAAATAATAACTGTTTAGAATCTTTTAAAAGATACATAAGTGTGTTTCTTTTCAGAAATGTAAGCTAAAGTTAATGGAAAACTCACTGTTTTTATTTCAATGACAAACCAGCAGTTGAACAGCTGTGTGGGGCTGCAGTGAAATAAATGGCAAGTGTTCTACACCATTTCTTTGGGAGAATTACAATCTATAGAGCTGCAATGAATGCTGATTTATAGAGATTAAAATAAGAGTCCCTGTGTATGTGTTGACATTTCCAAAGGGAGTGTGTAATGGTGGCTTCCACTGCTGTGGAATAACACTACAATGCCATTGCATTTCTCCTGCTAGAAGCTGTAGTATCAGAGCAGGGGAGAGGAGGAGGATTCTTACAAACTGATGTTACCAGCCTTCTGTTACCAGAGAGTCCTTGCTGACACCCAACAGACCTGGACTTGCCAGTTAGCTGAGGGTGCTGTAGACTACCTGTGGAGTTAGGACTGAGTCCTGGTTGTTCTGCCAGTTCTGCTTGATATGGATGTTCAAGGCTATCCAACCAAAATTGCATTTAGATTACATTACATTATAGAGTAAGTGGCAAATCATCACTGCTGCCTTTGACACTCACTGTAATAACATTAACCATGATGAATTTCCCTTTACTATTCATGTGGTCTCCATACATTATTTCAGCTGAATTCCATTGTAATGTAGCTTTAATTAATGGCTGCTGCTTATCAAGTCTTACCCATTTCTACCTTCCATCTCCCTCTTGAATTCCTGAGGAGAAAGCCTGTCCCTGCTGCCAGGCAATCTTCCTGGGGTGCAAGAAGTCAAATGACATGTTTGATCCCAGCTGCTTCCCCTCAGAGTCTTCTCTCAGCCAGTTCACTGTGGCAATCAGCTGTTTGCTGCAGGACCTGAGTCTGTTTTCAAGAGCAGTCTCAAAAGAGAGTGACCCTGTAGATGGGAGTGAGTTTCCTCATTAATTCCTCCTCCATAACCTCCCAAGTTCAACTTGACCTTGATGCCCACCTTGGAGCCATTGGCATGTGGCTGAAGTGAAACCCAAAGGCCAGCTCAGACCTTTGCCCAGGCTCAGGTTCCAGATGAGTGTCCCCACACAGCAATGCTGTACAGGGAGCAGAGGAGCTCACAGGAGGCTCTGCAATGAGCAGGAAACTCTCCTTCTCTGCTGGACTAGGAGACACTTACAAAGCACAAGGGATACATTTCTTCCCTGCAGTTTGAAGCCTTGAAAACCAAAGTGCAGTTGATGGAAGTTCTCCTTTCCACCTGCAATGCCTGTGAGAAGCTCTGTCCTCCTTGTAATATGTTGCATCTAGCTTAACTTCTACTGTGTTTGATTAGTTCTTGGTCCTCTGACCTGTCCTGCCACAAGATGTCATCCTTCCAGCAGGTAGGGACACAGCTCCTGGCACAGTGTCTGTCTTCTGCTCTGGGAACCCCAGGCCTGGACTTCATATTTCTGTCACATTGTCCAGCCTTGAAGGAGCTCTGCAGTCGTTCTAGACTGATTTATGGTGACAGGACAAAAAAAAAAAAGGCAGTTTTATTCCTGTGGCTGCTTTCCTGCAAGGCTTGAGAACCCAGGACACAAGAGGAGAAGGTTTTCTGTCCAGAGAAACAAACAGATCCCTTACAGCAAGCAGAGTGCAAGAGCTAAAGCATGCAAATGACTCTAATAAGCATAATTTAAACCCATAGTTTTCTTTTTATGGCAGTTTCATATTCAGTGTTTTATATTCCAATTTTCCACCTTTTAGTCTTGCTTCTTTCTCTTTTTTTTTTGCTGCAGAGCCTATCTCAAATGGGAGGGCAATTACTAGGCAAGCATGTAGTTCTTTAATTGAAACACTTAGAGGTGTACACTTAAAAACTATAAAGACTTTTATGGAATAGCAATGCCTTAATAGGCTCTTGTGTATGTACATTGTAATCTAATTCTCTACTCTTTGAGCATTGCTGGGGGAAGCTGTTAATTTATGGTTACAATGGGCAATAAAGCAATAACAGTAATCTAAAGGTGCAATATCCCTTGTTTAGGGGGCATTTATGGTTATGTATTAAAACTATAAATATCTCAGGATGCTGCAGAACTGATCTATATACAATGAAAGATAAGATCTCTCCCCTTTAAAATCTGCTTTTTCTCTTTCAGCAGAGAAGCAGCCACATGCTCATGGTTAGGAACAATCCCCAGTGCTCAGCATGAATGGCCACCACTGGCCACTGGTATGGCCTGAGAAGGATTGAGCTGCCCACATCTCCTCCCCCCCCAATTCCATTTGTTATTTATCTTCTTTTATTAACTAGCCTATTCCAGATATCCTGATAGCTACCTAGAGGTATTCCAGCTCTGCAAGCACCTTTAGCACATTCACAACCCTTACCTGCTTGTCTTCTGTAATGATTCCTCTACTTGCCCAGTGTTGATCATGTCCCAAGTTTAAATCAGGTCTTCATCTGTTCCTGCACTGCTGCCCTTGTCTGGGATCAAGGCTCTGGTGGTGTTGTGGCTAATCCAAGCCCTTGCTCTGGCCTCTGGATCTCAGCAGGCTGCAGCCAAGCAGCTCTTACACCAAAGGAAATGAGCTGTGGTTTCAGTTTGGTGGCTCTGGGGATGCCCTGCAGTAAATAGATCTGTGGATATCACTGACTTACAGCTGAGGTGTTTCTCAGACAAGCCCCATGTGGTTTATTTCCCTTATCCCATTGAAATGCATCAGAACTGCTCATGTTCCTTCCTTGCTGTCCTTGGGGCCTCCCTGCCACAGGATCTGGGTATTGAACAGTGTATGAACATCAACAGCTTAGAGAGTTGTACCTGTAGGGATTCACCTGTTCAGGCATTAAACACCCTGCCCTGGTTCACAACACCTCCTTCTGTCAGCTCAGGGTTGTGTATGTACAGACTGATTTAATATTCAGACAGAGCTTTGAGACCTCCTAGAACAACACTCTTGAAGAGCAAAACTGTATCATCATCAGTTTTTCCTCCCTTCCCCTGCTCCCTCCTGAAGCTGTAAGTTTTCCTTCCCCTGCTCCCTGATGAGGCTGTAAGTTGTCCCAGGAATCAAGTGCTCAAGTTGAATTCATAAGCTGCAGTACAGAAGGGTCCAGAGGAAGTCAGCCACCTTCAGAAACACACAGAAAAGCTGCATCATTTACTAGTCACTCTGCAGCATGGCTCTGTTCCCCCCCCCCAACTCATTTCACATGCTTTAACGAATATATCCATGACCTGTTTCAACTCCTCCTTGGAAAGGCTGGTGCCTGGAAGGCTCCTCTGCCTCTCTCTCAGACCATGCCTACCCAGGCCCATCATTTTATCAGCAACCAGCTGCTTGGCACAAGCCTTGCCAACTCAGCAGCTCTGTCTGCTCTTCCCTTGAGGAAACCATTCACCTTAGCACCAAAGAGAGATGGGGAGGGGAAATTCCATCTGTTCCAGCTCAGAGCTAGAAGCTTCCTAACTGCGTGGGTACACAGGCTGCATATCAAATGGCTTTGGTTTAGGGAGCACTTAGGGAGCATTCAGTCTCCTTTTATTGTTCTCCCCCTTGCAAGTGACTGTATCTCATCTCTTCTGGGATACAGGGCAAGGATTTCTGAGCAAATTTGTGGCTTATTGATGCCAGGGAGGTGTTCTGCCTTGGGTTGTTCCGGATTTGTCTGTCTCCATCATGCACGGTCCCCCCAGGAGCTGCTGTGGCTGCTTCCCACCTTGGTGGCCCCTCCACAGAGTGGCCAGTGGGCCTGGCTCTGGGATGGGCAGTGCTGCCCTGTCCTCTCATGCTGACCAAAGAGGGCAGAACACTCCCTTGTGAGCAGCTTGTTTAATCCCAAATGAGGCTAATTTTGAACCCCCAGGTGGGAGATGTCTGGGGGACTCAGCTTTGTGCATCTTTATCCTGGTTTGTGAGTTTTTTTTGGTGCCAGTTCCAAGAACAGATGCAATTTCTCAGGGCAACTGCTGGGGTTGGGTGTCATCTGTCTGGCTGCAAAACAAGATGCTCTCAGGTGATTAGGCCAAGACACTCATTAATCTGAGCCGTGGCACGGTACAAATATATTCCTGAAGCGCCTGGAGGGTCTCCACCCTGTCGCTGAGACTGGAGGATGCCTCATCCCCTGGGACAGGCACTTGCTTTGTCAGAAGGTGTGAGGCACATTCTGTGGTTTGAAAAACGTGCCTGGAGGTGACAGGCTGCTGGAGATCAATCTGATTAGCTTATCAAAGGGAAGATTAGAGAGCAACCTGATCGAGCTGTTTAAATATGTTCAGAGGGAGAGAATACCAGGTACAAAGTATTTCTTAATCCAGCAGAGAAAGGTGTGACAGGAGCTGATGGCTGGAAGATTGGGGAGAAAATATTCAAATGGTTACTCAAGGAAAAAATATGCAGCAGCTCTGTGCAAATCTTGGGGCATCAGAGGGAGAACAGCTTCTCCTAAATCTGTTTTACAAAGGGGAAATTTTGCAGGAGTCTCTGCAAAAAGGATTTGGACCAAATGCCTTTCACCTCTCCACTGCTGCCTTTCCTTCTTCTGTTGTATTCACACCTCCAATTGAATACCAAGTGGTTCTGCATTATTTGTTTTTTCCTGCTGCCAAAAAAGGGGGGAAAAATAAAGTCCTAGAATAAACAGTGAGATGTTTGCAACCTTCTTACATTAGGCAGATTGAGTAAACTGGCTCCCAGCTGATTGTTTTGCTTCAGATCAGTCAGTGCCGTTGCATTTCTATTTATTGGATTTTATGTCTGTAGTTCTGGGGCTTTGTTTTGTCTGGGATTTTCTGCAATCATAACTCCTGGTGAGGGAGGGAGGATTACAAACAGCTCTACCTTTCCTAAACATCAGCAGAGAGTTTCCAGAGTGCTGATGCTGGGGATAAGGAAAAGAACAGGATGAGTGAGTGTCCACAGCTCAGGGAATGCAAAGTCATTCATTATAAATAACACACTGCCTAATTCTCTCATCTCCAAACACCAAATTAAATCACTGCATCAGAAGCAGGAGAGGTGCCTGGAGCTGCTGCCTGGGTGCAGGTTGAAGGAGCAGCTGGGGCTGGGTGCTGCAGCAGCACTGTCCATAGCAGGGAGCTGGGCACATCCTCACCCCAGACCAGGGGGGGAGGCTGCTTGGGACCAAAACGAGGACCCACAGTGAAGGGCTGAGGATCTGCACAGGAACCATCTCTGTACAGTTCTGTACTTTCTGAGACTCCATCTTGTGCCCACTGCTGGCAAAAGCAACTTCTCTGATAACTTCAGCAGTGCAGGGCCCTTGGGTCCCCATCCATGGAGCCAGCCTCAGGTGGATTTTCCTCTCTCTCAAGCCTTGGATTTGCTAAACAATACAAAAAGAGGGAAGCCAAATGCCAGCAGCTCCCAGCCAGCCTCCTGCTCCCAGTCAGGGTGGCACAGCCTCTATGGTGCTCTGAGTTTACACCTTTTGTTCCTTTTTCCCCCTCCTTTTCAATGTTATTAGCTTTGAGTTCATGAGGAAGAAAAGAGGGCAGGCAACACCCACCTTATTCCAGAATATTGATGATTAGCCTGGCACCATCTCCCTGAGTTGTGCTCCCAAAAACCAGTTTCCTCCCCAGTTTCTTTAGGAGACGAAATATGTTGGAGTTGTATGGAATAACTGATCAGAAAGAGGAGTAAAAAAAACCCCACAAAACTACTAAAAAATAGTGGTTTGGGGGTTTTTTTGTCATGCTTCCCAAATGCAAACAGGTTGTGGCTATTTCCTCTATGCTAGGGCACACTAATTGCAGGAACACTCATTAATTATGGATGATATGCACGGTGTGGTTGCCAAAACCAATATTTTTTGGATATGGTTAAGCAGGCTATTACTTTCTCTTACTGTCACCATTATTTTGCACATTGTGGTGCTGTAATGAACATATGGCACTACACTGCCTAATGCAAACCCTGGTTTCTTAAAGCAGGCAAGCTGGGTTTTTTCCACTGGCTACAGTTGACATTCTTTACATAGGGAAATGTGTGGAAGGGGAAGATGCAGCCTGCTGCTCCTCTGCATTCCTAGGCAAGGGTCTTCTGGCTATCTAAGGATTCAGAACACTGCCATGGACCTGGCTGAAGGGAAGGGATAACCAGTTCTGAACCTGCTGCCAGAGCCTGGCCTTAAACTCAACCAGTCTGAAGCCTGCAATGTTGTATTGAGCTAATTTCTCCCTCTCAGCAAGAAGAGAATCTGTTGCTCTCCAAAAGGTTTTTAGACATCACACTTTAACAGGAGCATCTTCAAAGGCTTTGGCTTTGGTTTTTCCCCAGCCATAACACATTGTTTTAAAGCTGATCTCATAATTGTATTGATTTCTTTATTCTATTTTTTTTCCTTCCTCAGTTCTCTGTTGTTAAAACACTTCTTTAATCAAAAGTAAATTATGTAAAGGCCAGCAGGGTCAGGCCAGCAAGCAAACTGCAAGCTGCAATGCATCATTTATTGGTGAATGTCACTGAAATCTGCAGATCAATAACCTTCCCAGTGTGGCTGGCAGTTATTGTTGTATACAGATCCTGCTGGGGTGGCTCAGCAGAGCAGCTCTGGGGTCAGGCTGAGGGACACACCTTGGCTCCTGTCCCTGCTGCCAGGACCAGCCCTGCTTGCTGTGTCGGTGCCAGTTGGCAGCTGATGGCTCCAGGACCATGTCTGCCCCTTGGAGAAAGGCTGTGATGGGGCTGAGCACTCAGCTCTCTCTTGCATTTTATCTTGTTGCTCTTCATGGGTGTGCAAGGAGAGTTTCCAGGTCGCTGCTAGCCTTCCTCACCTCCTGCCCCACAGCCTGGTCCCCAAACCCCGGTGGCTTGTGCTGTGGGTCCTGCTGAAAGCCAGATAGGGACTGGAAAAGGACAAGGTGTCCTTAGGCTTTGGAAACTCCATCTAGTGGCAACAAACTTGTTTTATGATGGTAGGTAACCTGGTGGGTCTAGATCAGAGCTGATGCCCCCCATTTTATCAAAAGGTAAAGCTGCTTTGATGTCAACCAGAAACTTGACCTGAATTGCTCCTGGGTGCATCCAGACAGTGAGCCAGGAAAGTCATCCTCAGAAAGGGTTAAACCTGATGTGCTGCTGTTCTGGCAGATAAGGAAGGCAGGGTTGTAATAAAGCATCCTGCTCTAGCTGCCTTTGGGGGAATACTTGCTAGAGCAGGAGAGCAGAGGCTTTCTCTTGGTGTTGGAAGTATCTCTCCATCTTCTCACAGACTTGTATTGGGCTGTGTGGGTCACTGCCTTATCTGGAGGCTGTAAAAGGAAATGAAGGAGGATATAACACCAGATAGGATCTGAGCACTGGGTTTGCTCTTAAATATTCAAAAGAAATTTTATGAGAAATGGGATTAAAATTGAGAGACTTGGCTGGTGCTTTGTAGGAAAAAAGTGATTATCAAAAATAAGCAGGGGCTGTTCTGCCCTGCTCAGGTGGCTGTCAGAGATGTGGTTTGGTAGTGTGGCCACAGAGGATGTGGCCTGTGCCCTGTAAGCTCCCTGGCACTTCTGCCTCCACCTTGAGCCTGTATGCACCAAGCCACTGCAGCCAGGAGGCAAGAGAATGAGCTGGGAGGAAAACTGCTGAGTTCCTCTCAACCAAGATGTCACTAGTGCTTTCTTTTGGCTGGTTCGGGAGTGAGCTCTGTGCCCATGCTGCAGACTGGCTGTGGCCAGAGCTGAGCTCCATCCCTTCAGATGGACAGTGTGGCAAAGGGATCTGTGTGTGGGTTGGGTTTTGTGCTGGCCTGGGGCAGATAACCTGCCCCAGATCCTGACTGAGGACTTGTGTGCGTTTGGCTGAGCCTTGTTAACACGACATAAATCTAAGTGCTACAGCAAGTGTTTCCTTCTCTGTGCACAGCCCAAGAGGGTTTCTGCAGCCCAGGTTTCCAGCCTTCCCAGTTGTGTCTCCCTGCAGCACAGCAAGCAATGAGGGTACCAAGGTGGCAGTTCCAGCCTTTAAACCTTGACCTCGAAGCACAAAGTGTTGGCAAGAAGAGTCAGGCAGGTACTGACCACACGTTAACACTGCCTGCTTCAGTAATTCAGCAGGAGCTGCTGGTTGCCCTGGTGCGTGAGCCAAGGAGAAAGGAGGAATGGTCTCTGGGGTGGCACTGTCAGCAGATGAGAACCCAGCTAGGTGCCCAAAGGCATGGTGGCTGAAGGTGAAGGGATCTGCAGTAGGAGAGGACCTGTCGTGAAGCTTTAAACAAGGAGCACAAAGGAGGGACGGGAGCCGGGGCTGGCCGGGGTGCGAGGTCACTAATTGCTGCTGTCGTTTAATGAAGGCAGACGCAGAACGACTGCTCTAATTACGGCAGAAAACTGGTGTGAAGAGGGAGGAGAGTGTGGCCTGGGGCAGGGGGAGGATGCTGGAGCAGTGCTGGTCTGGCTTCTTCCTTTGGGATAACCCGGAGGGAGTGCAGGGATGGCAACGCTCTGGGCTGAAACAGTCGCTGGGCTCACGGGTTTTGTGAGAGCCCTCTCCTGGGCTGGGCTCCAGAGCTCAGCCTGGAAGTGTCCAAGAAGCACAGCCCGTGTTGGGGTGACACTGGCCAAAGAGCAAGGGAGGGAGGTCAGGAAACCAGCTTCCTGCTCCAGGACCTTCCCTTCCAGGCAAGAAATAGATCCCTGAAGGGGAGTGTTGCCTCAGATTCTGCACCTCCAGGTGCTCCCAGCAGTCAACCTGCTCAAACCATGGTGGGCTCTTGTATTGGCAAACTTACCTGGAAAAACCACAGGGGGATGTTTTGAGGGAGAAGAACAACTTTGCATTGCACTTAGGAAATTCTGATTAATTTTGGTGTTTAATCATCCTCCCAGTCAGCAGATGAAACCTGTGACAGCCACGAACCTCAGCTGTAAACATGAAGAGTTCTGGTGTCAGGAAGTCTTGTGGGTTCACAAGAAAAAACCCCATATTCTACAAAGAAAAAGGAAAGAGGGTTAAAAGCCTAAAAATATAATTCCACTCAGGATAAAGCATCAAGAGCTTCTCTGAAGTTATCACATAAAAAAAACCTAAATGAAGATTTGAGAACAGCTTGGCCTGGAACAATGTTTCAGGGATGGCTAGCTGTTAAAAATAAGCTAATTCAGAAGAGGCACATTTAAATAAATATAATGCAAAGACATAATGGCACAGATAATAGTTTTGAATGGGGAATTCTAATGACTTCGAGGGCATTTTACAGGGCAATTAATACAGATGAAAATGCTGCTCTATTCAAGGGATGGAAAGAAAGGGAAAGAAAATAAAATGGAGCAGGCAGAAAGGAAAAGGGAGATGGTTGTGACTGGTAAAAATAGGGTTTGATTTTTCTTTTCAGTGGGATCACTGCTTCCAAACATAATAAAAGGAAAAATAAGCATGTCAGGTTCTATAATGTGGCTTGTGAAATCCCAAATGATTAGTTTCTAAAGAGGGGCAATTAGGCTCCTTTTGCATATGCATGTGACTTGTGTGGAGTGGGGCTTCCTCTGCTCCCTTCTTCTCTCCCTCTTTGTCACCAGTCTAAAAATACATCTCCTCCCATTAAACCTCCTCCAGCGTCACCCTGCTGGATTCCTGCAGGAGCACTGTGGGCTTGGGCTCTCCTCAGACACCTGGGGGTTATTGCCATGACCCTTGGAGGGGAGCACAGGCTGGGGTCAGGAGCAGACCCCAGGGCTGTTTCTGATGGGCTGGGTGTTTGCTGGCAGATGGAAGCTGAGAGATGCCAGGGAGAGGCTTCTCCTGCAGATGCCAGCTCCTGGGAAGGGATGTGGCTTGGTGAATGGCTCCAGGGGAACTCCTGTTCAGCTGCTGTTGTCCTCATCTCTAACGTGAACTTTCACATCACCACTGGGCACCTGGCTTTGGGTCCTTCTGCCCCAAGAAAAAAGGAGGAGGGCAGGAAGAAGTGCTGCTCCCAGAGAGGCATTGTTACATAGAATTACATAGAATTGCCAGAGTTGGAAGGGACCTGAAAGATCATCTAGTTCCAACCCCCTGCCGGCCAGGGACACCTCCCACTAGAGCAGGTTGCCCACAGCCCCATCCAGCCTGGCCTTCAAAGCTTCCAGGGGTGAGGCTTCCACAACCTCTCTGGGCAGCCTGTTCCAGTGTCTCCCCACCCTAACAGTGAAGAACTTCTTCCTGATATCCACTCTAAATCTGCCCTCCTCTAGTTTGCATCCATTCCCAATTGTCCCAGATCTTCTGGCACTGCTTTGCCCAATGCTGCTTTGTGCATCTGGGCAGGGAAGGGTGTCCTGGAGCAAGGCAGCCCTGTGCTGCTGAGCAGGTTCTTCCCCTCCTGGTCAACCATCAGGACCTGCTGAACTTGCAGCAGAGATGGCTGGGGACAAATTCACAGCTCACTGTTGTCTGTGCAAGAGGCGGACCAGAGGCTTGTGGTGGTTCCTGGGGGCCTTGCAGACCGTAAACCTGAAGCCCATGCTCCACTGCCCATCTGCAGAGGGAGTGAGCTGCCCCTGTCCTTGAAGAGGAGCCTGTCCTGATCTCTAGCTGTGTTTCTCAAATGTATAAATAAATATTACATATGCTAACAGATGGTTCATTAGCCAGTTGTTATGGCAATCAGCATTGCAGCCAATTAAAGTCCTTTTTCATAGCTTTCAAAATGTCAGAGATAGGACATGGAAATGACCAGAGAACAAACAGATTCAGTGCAGCATGGCATGAAACCAAGAGGCATTTTCTGCAGCTTCACCTAGAGAAAGGATGAGAAGAAATCTGAAGGAACTGAAATTGGACTTGCAGGCAGACCATGATACCTAGTGACAGTGGAGGATGAGGCAGTCCCAGAGGGAGGGATGGAAGAAATAAGTTACACTTGGTGTTATAACTCCTGGCACTTGTCTGGGTTCCATATGGTTGGAATAGCAAATAACTCTTCAGGTCTTCACAAATCCCTGTGAAGCACCTTTTCCCTGGGTTGTTTGCTCACCCATATGCTGACAGCGCTCTGCCTCTCCAGCTTGGGTCTCTGTGTGCAAGGATTGCATGGGACAGCAAGACCTTTTCATCCTGAGTTAGTGTTTGGAGCAGGACCTTCCCTGGAGCAGAGAGGCAGCCTGGCCTTCAGACAGCATCTTCTGCCTGGAGCATGCCAGCAGCTGCTGCAGAGCTGACATATCTCCTGGGTACAGATCAATGAAGGCAACACTTTTCAAACCTCTTGGTCACAGAAGGCAGGACTTTCCCCCCTCTCTCTGCCACCTTCCAGGGGCTTCTCCCTCCTCTGGAAAGCAGCAGAGAGCAGGAGCCTGGATTTGACGAGTCACAGCCTTCCCAGGGTTGATTCTCCTTCTCCAATCTCTGCTGCCTTTTGCAACTGTTTAGAGGAGCAAAAAATAGCTCCCAGAGACAATCAGAACAGATTATTTTAATGAGAGCTCAAAGATGAGGAACAAATGGCTCAAATTGAGACATACGTCTGCAAGGAGCTGTGTGCTGCTTGAATCAGCAGGTCTGCAGCTCGAGGCTGCTGCTGGCAGGACTTGAGTCAGTAACCCTCTTTTCTCCCCCCCTCCTGCCCCAGTAGCTGAAGTGAACATCCCAAGTGAAAGTTGCATGCTAGGAGCAGCTCCATTTTCTGCTTGAAATTGTCTTTTATCTGCTGGAGCCTGCAGTGCTCAGCTTACATCTGCTCCTGATTCACTTGGGTAAAGTCAGAGAGGGAAACAATCCTTTTTCCCACATGTGTTTGAACAGGCAAGAGGAAGAATGAAGCTAACAATCTTCCAAGGCCTTTTCCTTTCTCTGGAGGCTGTCTCCCCCTTTTTGGTGGCCACTGTTTGCTTATTAACTAGTTTGGATGATTTTCTTTTCCATGCTGTAAATACAAAGGACACTTTCAGTTGCTCTAACTTAGCTGAAGATTGGGTCAGAACTGGGACAGGTTGGTGTGCTTGCAGGGAGAGATTTATTTGCTTTAGTAGGGAAGAGAACCCCCAACAGACCCAGAGTGTCTGATCCTGTCCTGCTTATAGGCATCCCAAGAGTGAGTTCTGCAGCTGAGGCAGAAGCTTTAAGGATCATTCTGGCCTGAAGTGTCTTTGTGTTAGCCAGAGAAGTCACTGATAAATGTGTTTTCCTTTCCTTTCATTGCTTCCATCCCTTCCAGTCTGGGGTGGCAGTTCCAACAGCTTGAGAGCAGCTTCTAGATCAGCATAAAAATATCCTGAGCCCTTGTTTAAACATCAGAGAGGCATTAGCTCAATTTTGCACTTCAATGCTACCAAGAGTCCCTAGGCCCATTGGGCATGAATTTAATTTTCTTCCAGGCTGCAGAGAGCAGAATCAAGCTCCCTATCTCAGCATTAGCTGCCTCTCCTGGCACAACTCAGAGCATCACCTTTCTGGGGCTGTAGGCTTCAAACAGCAGTGAGATTTGAAGTCCTGAGTCTTAGCCAGGGCTGTCTTGCACCCTTGCTCACCGTGTTGCACATCAGCCCTGCAACAGGAGCCTGCAAGGACAAGCTTCAGTAGGAAAAGGAGAGGCACAGACAGATGTTAGCAGGTCAAGGTGGATGCTGGCAGCAGTGAGGTTACAACAGCCAAATAATTGAGCCCATGCTGAACAGTGCCATGCTGCCTATGGCAGGCAGAGAATCCTGCCTCACTGCTTTAGGAATGAAGCACCAGGTCTAAGAGAGCAGCAGGTCAGGTTGTCAGGTTGGGATAGTGCATTACTGACAGCTTTTGTTGAGGGCTACAACAGCAAGCAGGACATTTGTTACCTCCCTGCTGGCTCTGAGACCTGGCTGGCTCAGCACACGTGTGCACAAGTGATGGGAGACTCTGAGGGGGTCAGGGTATCAGCTCCATTCCTTGAAGGGTACAGGAATGTCAATAGTCCCTGTCACACGTGGGGAAAAATTGCCTTTTAATGGTCAATAGTAATAACCAGTCTGCTTAAAGTTTCATGAATAAGATATACACAATCCATGGGCTATGAATTATGCACATCCCTCCACTGGCTGGGAGGTAGGGAGTGGTCCCAGTCCCACAGTCCCAGTCACCTCTGCTCACAGTCCCTGTTCTCTCTGATGCTTGTTCCAGCTGGGGATGGCTCTGGTGCCTCTGGCTGTCACCTTCTCCAGCAGGGGACACTGTCCTCGTGGTCAGCTGGGCTGTTCTTAGGGACTTGGACGTGTCCTGGCTTTGGTTTAGGACAGATCCTCAGCTGAGAGGGTCACAGAAGAGCTGGAGGCTTCCCAGCAGCTCTCTGCCTGCTAGATTTGTGTCCGTGGTGTGTTTGATATGTCCCAACAGGAGCCAGTTGAGAAGATGAGCCCCTTGGGCTGGTGGTGCCTGTGCTAGCAGCAGTATTTCTGCTGGAGAAGCCTGATGCAGGCAGGAATTGTATCAGAAATGTGCAACATTTTGCTCATTTTCTACTTTTGATGTGCCCTCAAGAACATCCTTCTCTTCATTTCTGCTTCCTTGCTGCTCACAAATAAAGATTCAAGGCCACAAAAGGAGTTGTATTTTCAGAGGACTTTCCAGCTCTGGCTGTGGACATCCAACCACCTCTAACAAAAATGTGCTCTCAGGGGACTTGGAGCCCAGATTTAGAGCCTGCACTGAGCTTCAGATAAGCCTTTAGGAGACCATCCAAAAATTACAGATTCCTTTCTGTACCCTGCCCAAACATCAGATCCTTTGAAGCTTGCCCAGGGCTGCTGGGCAGGAGATCAGCTGGGCTGAGATCAGAGCCACAGGGAGAGAGTTTTGGATCACAAAGCAGAGCTGTGTGTGCTCATAAAAACAAGCAGGAGACAAGGGACACTCCAGTGCCACCAGCACCTGCCACCCTCTGCACCCTTGCTGGGGGAAAGCCTTTGCAGTGTCACAGGCAATGAGCTGCAGCTCACCAAGTGCCTTTTGGTGCTGAAAGAGCCTTTGGATGCTGATCAAGGTACAGGTGGAAAAGGATCCCAGTAGCAGTGAGTAAATAAATACTTTAGAAGCTGGAAGGAAGCTGTGAAGAGGGAAAAAGAGAAAGCAAAAGGAGTAAATTCTGTACTAAACTAATAAATAACCCTGAGGCTTTGGGGAGGCTGGTAAATGGTGAGCTGGGAGAGGATGCACTTGTGATGGGAGAACAAAGGATGTGCTGTACTGGGGAAAAGCATCCCTGGAGGATGTGGGAGCTCAGGACTCCCAGCTCGTGGGGTGAAACCAGCTGGTGATGCTCTGAGGTGTTGCAGGTTGGCACTGCCCTGGCTGGATGCACGTCCCCAGGGCAGTTTCACCTTCCTGCTCCTCCTTGGCTGCACGAGGTGTAGCCTTTGCCTCCCCTGCCTGTCTCCATGCCTATCCCCGTGGAAGGGAGCCTGGAAGAAGCCATGAAGGCAGAAAGTCCTTCTAAGCCCTTAACTTTTGTCTTTTAAAAGTAGGACACTTCCAGCACAGGTACCCATTATTCACCAAGCCAGCCCCCAAACCATCACTTGATCTCCATACTAAAGCAGAATCCTCTTCCAGTTCCCTGGGGTTCTGCTGAAGCTATTGGATTTTTATTGCTTTTTTTTTTTTCTCTGTCCCTTTCTTTTAAAACCCATTTCATTATCCAGTGGTGTTAGGGGAACTGCTCTGTAATGAGGAGGCTGGCAGAAGTCCCAAAGTGATCAGAGGGGCTGAGATTCACTGAGGTTAAGCTCCTGCTCCAAAAAAAAAAATAATAAAATAAAATGGTAAGTAATTAAAATTAATTAAAAATCATTAAAGCAACCTTCCTGCTTGCTGTTCCACCTGGTGCTGACTTGACTGCAGCCCAGGCTGGGGCACCATGGGGTCCTAAGGTCCAATGGGAGGAGCAGGTTGTGTCTGTGCTGGGTGCAGGTGACTTTGTTAAGGGCTGTTAGCCACTGTGCAGAGAGGGTTTGACCAAGAGTGGATTGACATGAGAGGGAGGTTGGTTATGTTCCTGTGGTCCTCTTACATGCCACAAAGCCTTTATGCCTGATGCTGACATGGTTTGCCTAGCTGACCACAGGACAGTGATTTAGTCCTTGTACAGTTGCATTTGTGGCTGCAAAAAGGCAATTTGACATCTTCTCTCAACATGAGGTGGGCAGACAGACCCTCATGTGTAGAAGCCTTGTTCCCACCAGGGGTCTGCAGGCAACTCCAGCACTACTAGTGCTGCTCCTTGTGTTGTGATGGCTAACACTAACCTGTGGGGCTGTTCATTCAGAGGAAGGGTTTGTAATTGCCTGAAGGATTGTCTCATTCCATTTTACAACGAGGACCAGGAGATCCAGTACATCCCAGACTTTCAAAGGTCACAGTCCCTGCCAACAGAGCTGGTTAAAACCTTCACAGCAACACTGTGAACTACTAGGGCTTCTTTCCTGCAAGAGCCTCCAGCAAATCACCTCCCCTGGAGCCCCACAGAAGCTGCAAAAACATTTGCATTTCTGAGGTCCTTGCTGAGAAGAAATAACAAAACTCCTCAGAAAGGTTGTCACTTCCCTGCTGGTGTATGAGGGTGTGGAGAGCTGCTTCTGCTGTCACAACATTTGACAGTTCCTGTACCAGGAGTGACCCCCAGTTTAAGCTGTCAGACATCATTATGGTGCTTAGGGAGAGCTTGTTCCATCCCAGGCTGCCATGTCCTGCTCCTCCCAGGCAGCCGAGGGAGAGGATTTAGCCCCATTTCATGGGAGTGACAGTTTTTGGCTGGGGAAAGGCTTTTCCCCTGTTTCCATGGTGATCAAATTACCTCTTTCATGGCAGGTCAGGAGGTTAAAAGCATTGGTGAGGATTCTCCAACCTGTGGGTTTGCACTGGATCTCAGCCTGGTGCCTGCTCCCAGCCCTGAGGGAGGTGATGTGGAGGCACCTGGAGAGCCTTTGGTCACAACTCCAGTTGGGTGCCAGGACCCAGGTCAACAGCACCCTCCCAGAGTTGTTGGGAATAAAGACTCAGACCCCACGGGGCAGGGGTGTAGAGCATCCCTTGCAGAGCTGAGGGCCCTCCCCCCCACGCTGTCCATGTGAACACAGGAGTGACTCAAGCAGGAGATCCACACTTGGGCATCTCATCCCAGCCATGCTCAGAGCAGGTGCTCCAGAGGAGCATGGCAGATGGGTGATGGGTTTCCACCAGCTGATAGCTCTCTCTGAGGGACAGAAATTCAATATCCTCTCAGAACATGTGTCTGCTTTTAGTGAAGTTTGTTTCTTGCAGGAAAGCCCCAGCTCTTGCCTGGGCTGCTGCTGGGCTCTGGTGGTGACCCCCACAGCCCAGAGGAGCCCATCCCTTCCACCCTGCACTGTGATGGTTCCATCTGCTTCACACTGGTGCTTGGAGCTCAGTGCAGCCCAAGGGGTCCCCTCCTTTGTCCTGCTCGTTCAGTTGGGGGATGGGAAAGCCTTTGGCATTTCTGGCAGAAGCAGGAGTTGCCCAGGGCAGTGCCAAGCAGGGGAGCCCCGTTCAGGACAGGGGCTGCAAGTTCCCTGGTGCTTCATGGCTTGTCTGCTGATTCCCACAGGGCTGTTGTCCAGCAGCACTTCAGCAGTACATCAAATCCATTGGTTATATTTGCCAGGTCTCTCTCCTTCCCCTTTGAGCCTTAGGAATGTCAATAAATGCTGTGTAAAAAACCAAGTCTGCTGTAAATAACTGAGTTTCTGCCTATTGGAATCCATAAAACACTGTGTATAGGAGCACTGGTGGCTCACCCAGGGCAAGGGCTGTAGGTGGCTTTAGAAACCCTGCTTTTGGTGGCTGGCTGTTCACAGAATCACAGGATGTTAGCAGCTGGAAGGGACCTCAATAAGATCGTCTAGTCCAACCCCCTGCCAGAGCAGGATTCCCTAGACCAGCTGCCCTAGCCTGCCTCAGAGACTGTCAGCAGGGATGGAGATCAGAGTGGGGTGCTCTGGCTTCTTGTGGCTCCTGCTTTTGCTGTTTCTGTAAAACACAAGTGGCTCTGTGTGGCTTTTTGTTCTCTTGCCAGTCTGTGGCTTGCTGAAGGAGGTGCAGAAGGTGGCTGGGTGTATTTCTGCAGTTAAACTAGCTGATGCCTTCTCCCATGTAGGGAGAATGAAACAAGCAAACAAATAGATTCTCACTAGCTGCATTTAAAAGCTAAGTGCCACCCAGAAAGCACAATAACTGCATTTCCTAACTCACTGTACAAAGCCACACTGGGCAATGCTATGGTAAATGATTTCCTCCTGCTGCCTACATTTCAGACTCCTTATTTCTCTGGATTTGCTATCTCTTGGCCTTTCCATCTCACAGCAGACTGAGATGCAGTGCATGTAGCAAGCCAGACCAAATCCCATATTCACTTCTCACAATATTAGCTCAGTCCTTACAGCAATATTTGATTTATGGAACACTAAAAGAATATAAATAATTTGTTCTTGTTTTCACAGGATTAGTTGCCAGATGCAAAGCTAGAAATAAGGGATAAAAGGTCTGTGCTTGCTGTTGGGCATAAAAATCCTTTAATGATTTATTAATGTCAAGGTTTTTATTTTTCACATAGACCATTGTCTATTTATTATGTGTCTGTTTATTTCCTTACACTGGCAGAGGTCAGTGCTTGAAAAATCAGTCAGAAGTGCCCAAGAAACAGTCAGGGAACTTTGGCTTTCAAAGTTGTTTGAATGCTTTTGAAATCTACAGCCTACAAATAGACTCCTCCCCCTCCTGCAGACCCAGGGGCAGAGGTTAAGTGACAGGAGAAGTGCCAAGTACCTGCAGGCTTTGCAGGACAAGGAACCCTCAGCAGCTGTGCAAAAGGACCTTGTTTTGAAGGCACCATCAGTGGACCTGAGACCAACAGCTTGGTTTTCTGTAGTAGTTGTTCCTGTCTTTGAACTTGACAAGAGCTGTAGTAACCCACAGCTGAGACACCACCAGGGTCTTAGGCCACCTGGGAAAAGCTGCTTTGCTTATAGCCAGGGATTTATATCACTGGGTTGTGGGGAACACTCATGCTTCTGGGGGAGATGTTCTCACCTACCTCTTGGGCTGTGTTGTCAAGTGTTTCCCCTCCTTAGTGTGTTATCAGCCCATCTTCTTCTGAGCAAGGATGCAGATCACTGGGGGGGTGGTGTGGGGTTTCAGCATGGTGACTGTATTCAGATGTAATTCACTAAAAGTATCTTGGGTCAGGAGATCAGCTGGAAATCTGATTAATTTACAGGGAGCTTAGCATATAAGCACATGTAGAATATCAGCCTGTGGCTACCTGCTTGCCTGGCTTGGAACTTAACCTTTGGGCTTGCTGCTGAGGTTGGGAAGAAGGATTCACTAGGAGGCAATTGCAGAGGTATCCTCCTGGGCCTGACAGCAGCCATGCCAAAGGACTGCCTGGAAAAAACCTGCCCTCAGCATGCAGGAGGTGTGAGGCTGGAGCTGGGAGCTGGGGACAGGCTCTGCTCTGCCAGTGCCCCTGAGCCACGCAGGCTCTGCAGCAGAACCTCCCCAGGGTGGCTGTGCCTGTGGAGCAGAGACAGCAGAGAGCAAGGAGCTTTGTTGCCTGCCATGGTGAGGGAGCTGCAGGATGGCTCTGCCCTTAGCTGCATTCCTTCTCTGGATTCATGGTGAAATGTCTCCTAAGGAGCTTCCCAAGGCATTGCATTGAGCCAGCAGGGCTGGCTGTGGAGCAGCAGTTGTGTCTGTGAGGGACATGTGCAGATGTTAACTTGCACACAAATACACACACAAACTGTTGCATTATTGAGTGCAGCAGATGTAACAGGGAAAAAAGAGCTCTGGAAGCAAGGAGAGCTGTTCTCTTCCTGTCTGCAGCCAGGCTCAACCAGCAGGCAATGTCCATACAACAGGGACAGAAAGAAACACTTTACAAATAATTTGTGTTTGCAAAACATTCAGTATCTGTGGGAAGCATGTGGAAGAATTACAATAGAGGACAGCATCCTCTGACAGCACAACTGAAAAGCTATTGAGGTGGAAATGGCTGTTGAAGCTATTAAAAAGGGCAATATTCAAGTGAAAAAAATAACAGTCTTCCTTTTTAATCATGGCAAAACTCTGTCCCTTGAAGTCAGGAGATTCAGAACAATTTTATAGCAGTGTTGTCTGGGAAAAAATGTCTTTGCCTATAAAAGCAGAGGTTCTTTTAATGCAAGTTGTCATCTAAATAATTCCATATCATCAAGCAAAAAGATAATTTCTAAGGGGGGGAAAATATATATATATATTGCAGCTTAAAGTCTTGGATACAGTCACCCACAAAATTGCTTCTGAATGTGCTATTAGTTTGAGCTAAAAGTTAATGGAGAAGCTGGCTGGCCTCAGGGGACTCATAAATAGGATCCTAAGTCTTTCTGCTTTAGGGCAGTGTTTGAAAATTGGTCCAAGCCCACAGTGATTTGAAAGAAGTTCCTGTCTGATGCTTATTTGTTGGTCTAAGTGAGATAATGGAGTGATGAGTTTCAGCCTGATTCTGAGGGAAAACCAGTTCCAGAATTCACATTTTTATTATAGAGATGCTCAGAGGCCATGAACTGTGTCTGGAATGACAATGCCTGTGCAGGGAATTAGCCCAGAGAGCACAACCTGAATATCCACAGATAAAGGTGATGCTGCACACACAGCAGCAAGAGAGGCTGTGGCACTGCAGCAGCCTGGACGTGGGAGCTGCCCCCCTGCTTCCTGGGTGATCTGCTCTCCTCTCCTGCCACCTTCACCCCTTTGGGCTGGGACTTTGCAGTGGCACATGGGCTCATTCCCAAGCCTTGCCTGGACCTCCCAAGCCAGGCAGCAGCCAGGGCACAGCCCACACATGCTCGTGGCTTCCTGCATGAATATGTCTGTAAAAATCTCCCACATGCTCTGTCTCCAGAGGCAGTCTCCAGATTGTGCTTTGCAAAGGAGACTTTCCAGGCAGTGCAAGTGCATCAGGGTTAGACTGTGGTGGAGAGAGTGAGAGCCATGGCAATGGAGCAGGCAGTTGCCATCCCAGGGACCTGAGCAGCTTGGAAATAAACAGTACAAATTGTCACATGTAAAGCAGGACAGAAGGAGAAGGAAATGATGCTAAGAGTTCTTACAAGCCACCCTCTGCTCTCTGCTGGACAAAATAGATCCCCATCCTAGCAGCTGCTGTATAACATGGGCAGTTACAGTGGGGGCTTCATTTCTTGTGACCCAGGACTCCTCCTCCCCCAGCCCAGCCTGCAGCTCTGGGATGCTTGGCCATGTTGCTGCTGTGTTATCTAAGTTTGGCAAACACAGATGATCTGAATGCTGAAGACCTCTCTTCTCCCTTTAGCTGGTGACACATGGCAGGCACAAGGTGCCACCCTGTGCACTGATGCTGTGCTTAGCTCAGCAGGACCTCACCGTGCCTGGCCCAAAGCACTTCTGTGTGCAGCATGGTGGCAAACTTCATTTCTGGTACTCAGGGCATATTTGTGCCAGGTTCAGGCTCCAGACACTTCCACTCTCTCAGGAAGGATAAATAATGTGGCCAGCAGTCTCCTATATTATCTGCAAGTTTAATTGACGTGGTGATGAAACGACAGCACTCCTAAAGCTCTCTGAAAACCATAGTGGAGGACAATCAGCTCACTCTGGCACCAGGCAAGGACAGGAGTAATGGCAGGGAGGAGAAATACCTGCAGTTGTCCTGCAGATTCACACCTTGGCTTCTGAAGAGGGGAATAGAAACTCTCTGGGAAGAGGCAGAGCTCGGTGGGTTTGGTGTCTGTGCTGTGCTCCTCCTTTCTGCAGTAATTTATCAATAATTCCACTGCTCTCAGAGGGCTTTGGAGTATCAGCTGTGGAGCTTTAGCACAAGCAGGAGAGAAGAGAAAAAAAAAAAGGATTAGATTAGAGGATTAGACATTTATATGAATATGAATAGTCTTTGCAGCTACATCAGCTAGGAGCAAATGGCATGGGGCTGATAATCTTCATGCTTCAGGGCATAAGCTGCACATGAGAGCTGGTCAAATTATTTGTTGTGAGTCATTCATTTGAAGAATTTAGCCCTTTTTCTGTTTGTGTGGGAATCATGATATTTATTAATACACTCCTTATTCAGGACTGTTTGACAGCACTTTGCATGGCTGGGACTGAGCTGTGAGTGGTTTACTGTGGATATTCCATCAGTCATTTCCTATCTAGGGTTTATTATGTGGGAGTGAAGGTGAGGAGAGAAGAAAGACCACCCCATGGGTGGCACTGAGCTGGGAGATAGAGCTGAGTCCTCTCCCTGCTGCCTTTCTGCTTGGGAGGCACAGGGTAACCTCTGCCACTCCATCAAGCATCTTTTCTTCTTGCAATTAATAGAAAGCTGGAAACTTGCTGCTGATTAGCATTAAGAAATTAAAAGTATTGATGTGATCAGAATGAACAAGCAAGAAACTGGTGCAGACAAGGCAGAGCAGAACCAGTAAATAAGCAAATGTTTATGGCTTCTGGGGGAGTTCCAGGCTGAGAGTGGTTTGAGGATTTAAATAGCAACGTTTTCTTCTGCTTCTTGAAGCTCCTTCCCTGGCAGGTGAAGCTCCCACCTGCACCAAGGGCTGCCTGGATCTCAGCCTGGGAACATCACCCTCTGCAGAGTGACAGGGCCCCAGATGGTGCCCCTCAGAGCTGGCACTGCCCCAAAGCTGCTGTGCTGGGAGCTCCAGCAGCAGGGTCAGCCCTGCCAGCCCCACCACCTAGGCACTAGCCTAGGGCTTTACACAGCTCTCTTGTGTGCTCACAGACCAGAAGCCAACTCTGTCCTGGGCTCATCCCCAGCAGCATGGCCAGCAGGGCAGGGAGGGGATTGTGCCTCTGCTCTGCTCTGGGGAGACCTCAGCTGCAGTGCTGGGGCCAGCTCTGGAGTCCTCAGCACAGCAGAGACAGGGACCTGGGGGAGCAGGGCCAGAGGAGGCCACAGAGATGATCTCCAGGGAATTCCAGAAGCATCTTAGACACCTGGGGTGACTTTGGGGCTGTCCTGTGCAGAGACAGGAGTTGCACTGTCCCTCCCAACTGGGGATGTTCTGTGATTCCATGCTCAGGATCCTCCTGTTCCCAAACCCCTCTGGGACACAGAAGATTTGGGAATGTGCACACTTGTATGCAGCTATAAATCCCCAGTGCACCTCTCTGCCTCATTCAACTCTTTCCTTGGCATGTTTTCTAAGTCCATGGCTGTTGGGGTTTTTTTCCCTTATTGCCAAGCTGGCTCCACTCTAGCCTTGGATTAATAGCTCTGAAAAAAAACCTCACACTCCACTTGCAGAGAAGTTTCTGCAAGTGACAGCTTTCCTAACACCTCTGTGGAGCTTCACAAAATATTGTGGGGGAGAAACGTGGGTGTCTGTGACTCTGCAAACAGAGTGCTCTGCACATCCCCTTTGGAAAGCAGACTCGAGGGTGCCTCTTGTCCTGGCAGTGGTTTAACAACCACCCCAGACACTATAAACTCACTCGGTGGAGACTGGAATATCACAAGATGTTCCCTGCCCATTATAATGCAGTTAGTGGTGCTAATGTTGCCTTAGTGCAATGTCTTATTGCTGTTTTAACAACCTGACATGAGTCACCTCTTATTACCACTTCAATGAATCCATTAAGCTCTAAAGGCTTTGGAGAGCTGGATGCATCAGCCATGAGAGGACAAACTGACATCACTGCTGGCTGAGGAGGGATTAGGTCTGGGTTTGTTGAAGAAGCAAATCAGGATGGATATTCCACAGGTACGAAGAGTGCTGCACCTGATGATGTTATTGGGTGTGAAGTTAGGGACTGAAGCTCCTAGGAAGGCAGTAGGAAGAGGTGGGTGTTGAGGAGGAAGGTCACCATCAACACCTGCTCCAACAGCCAAGCATCCTGCAGTGAATCCCAGAGTCCCAGCAGGGTGGGGGTTGGAAGGGACCTCCGGGGATCAGCCACCCCAACCCCCCTGCTCCAACAGAGGCACCCACAGCAGCTTGCCCAGGGTCACCTGCAGCTGCCTTGGGAATCTCTCCACACAAGGAGACTCCACAGCCTCTCTGGGCAGCCTGGGCCAGGGCTCCAGCACCCTCCCAGGAAGAAAAGGGGAAGATGCTGTGCTGGACCATGGGGACTCTGCCCCCAGGGCAGCTCTCCTGCCCCAGGACTGTGGACAGGTAAAGCTGGATCCAGGCAAGGAGCTGTGGTGCTTATAGAGGTGAAGCAGAGCAGCACTGGTTAGGCTGAGAAGCAGGACAGGAGCAGTTCCTGGAGCACCTTGGCATGCTGAGTGTCTGAGACAAGTCAAATTAAGTGATGTTAGGTGCAAAATAATGCAGATGGAAATGGAGCCTGAATTGTGTAGGAGCAAGAAGCAGCATGGACACTGATTTAAGCATTATTGCTCCAAAAATTGCCTGTGAAGTGTTTGTGGCTATTTCTCTGAAGTCATAAACTGAAGCCTCAGCAGAGGCCAAAGGGAAGCAGAGTTTTATGAATTATTGAGAAACAGAAAATGAAACAAACAAAAGAAACCTTGCCCAGCCTTATCAAACCTTGGCACGCTCACAGCAGCTCTCCACTGCTGGGGTCTTCCAGCAGCAAAACAGCAGCAGAGAACTGGAAGAGGCAGAAAGGGCAGCAGCAAGGATGTCCTATGGATTGGCCAGGTTGCTTCAGAGAAGGCTGCTGGATCAGAACCCTTACCTGGGAGCAGAGATGATGGATGAGGAGCTTTAAGAAGTGTGTCAGGAGTGATTATTCATTGTTTCTCACAGAGCAAATATTAGGAGACACCTGCCAGAGTTCTCCAGCAGTAAGTTTACAGCAGCAGAAGGAAGAGGTTGCTGTATGTAATCCATAATTAAGTTGTGATGCTCAGTGGCACCAGGTATCACAGATGCTAACAGCATCACTGGGTTCAAAAAGGGGTGAGGTAAACTCATAGAGTCACTAATGAATACTTGGTTCTCAGATCCAGGTGGAAGTCCCTGAGCAGTTGGAAGCTGGGGGAGCATGCCAGGAGAAGGAGCATCTGCAGACAGAGCTGGGGCTGCTAATGGGGCATGGGTGGGAAGGCAGCATGGGCCAGGGAGGAACTGATCCTGATGGGATCACTGATGGGAGAGAGAGCCAGGGAGAAGGAAACCAGTGTAGGACTCTGCTGGTGCCAAGGATCCTGGAGACTTGTGAGCTCAGAAGTGCTGGGCTGCCACAGCACCCTGAACCCAAGGGTTAACCAGGAGAAAAATGGTGTTTCCTCTGCTCCAGAGCCTGCTGCCAGCACATAAATTGGAAGAGACAGAATTACCATTGATACAAATTAAAAACAAATAAAAAGGGTACACAGAAGTGATTCTGAGAGTTCAAACTCCATTACCAACTGATTTACTGTGCACTGACCTGTGATTGTTTGCAGGCAGAAAGGACCAGGCTCGGATCCTAGCGGCCTCGTGGCTGCAGCTCACCCCAGTCAATAAGCTATTTAATTTAATGGGAAGCAGTATTGACAGAGCTGGGATGCAGCTCAAAAGGGGAAGAAAAACCTCCAAAAAGGAGAGAAAAAAAGACAGCTGCAAAGAGCAGATAAAGTCTTCAACTCAGGGGTTCACTCTTGGGGTGTTTTCCCTTTTGTTATCTCATTAATTAAAGTCCTGAGAAGGCTCAGCTGGATTTGGGAGTGTCAGAGCTGCTCAGGAAAGGTGCTGAAGGAATGATTGCTGCAGGAAAAGAGGGAAGAGATAATGCAGGGTATAGTGGAGGGCCCTGATCTTTCCCAATAAAGAAATCCAGGAAGAAACAAAGTTGTTCAAAAGAAGAATCTGCCAGAGCAGCCAAAGGAGAGGAGGGTGCTGACCCTGAGCCAAATTCCTTCAACAAACCATATTTTTCTGGTGCCTTTTGACTGCTCTGAAGGATCTGGTGGAGAACCAGCACTCCAGTCATCACCAAGAGTCACTGAGAGTGGCCTCCTGTGTTTATTGTGCTTTTTTTTAGCAGTACACTCTGAAAGACACTGTTTCCAGTATATTCAGTGGGAAATAAAACTCCTGGGACTTGAGCTCTGGCTCAGCTTTGGGGCAGAGCCTCCAGCACCAAGGGATGAGAGCTGGGGGCACTGGGGCACCACAATCCCCAAAGTGCTGCTGCTTACTCCCACATTTCCCTGCTGATCTGTGAGTGGGAGTCATCCCCTCACCTGGAGCGTGCAGCTGCATGCTGTCCCAAGGAGAGGCTGCAATAATAATGACTATTTATGCTATTCTAATACACACCCATTTAGCTAATTAGATTTGCTTTTCCCAAGCAGGCACAAGGCTCCCTGTTTCCAACAAATCCCAGAGCTCTCTGGAGGTTTGCAGTTGAGTCAAGCTGGGGCTGCTTTGGAAAAGGAGAATGTGGCCAAGAAATGGCCCCAGCAAAGTGCAATCATTGCAAGGAATCCAAAACTGATTGAAATTCTGAAAACTGGGGAAAATTTCCTTTTGGGATAGATCCCCAGAGAGCAGAGATTTCAGAGAGAGGAAGGATGCTGTAAAGAAGTGAGGATGGTTGATCAAAACCTGTTTTAACCTTTCAGCTGGCCAAGGAGCCTTTCTGATGGGCACCTGAGATCCCTGCCTGTCCCTAAACACAGCAGCATGGTTGCATTTGCAGCTCCATTAAAGTTCACCACCTCCTTGGAAAATGAATTCACAGCTCCTGAAGTGATTTGTCTGTGCATAAACCTCAGCTGATGGCTTTAAGTTTTCTGTAGTTAGCAGCCTGTAAAGAAAAGACACAGTTAAGGAAATTAGAGGAGCAAGACAAATGAGGTGGAACCATCAGGAGGAGCAGGAGCTGGAGATAATCCATATTCTAAAATATTGCAGAGGCTTTGCAGTGTTTGGAGAGAGTGATTCTAATGTTGGAGGGTTTATGCAGAAGGCTTTGGGCTTCACAGCTCCTCTCTGCAACGAGACATGCAGAGCCTGAGTGGGAAAGCTGGTACCTGAGTGTCCAAGTCCTCTCTCAGATGGACCCAAGCAGCTGCAGATGCACTAATCCAAACTGACCCTGGCCACCTGGAATCACTCTTCAGTCAACACCAAGGCTCTCCAGGCTGCAGGTGTTATCCAGGGAAGGGAATGCAACCCACACTGGTCTGCACTGGGCAGCTGCAGCAGAGCTGGAAGGTGAGAGCAGCTTCCCTGCCCCCATACTCCTGTGCTGGTGTTTGTACATCCTCTCTGTGTCACGAAGAGAGGAGGAGGATGAGGGGCTGTGGCATTGCATCTCAGGGGAAGCTAGTGAATGAGGAATTGGTGCTATTGGCTTGTTTCTTACTTGTGGAGAAGGGCAGAGGAGATGGTGCAGGGTCCCTGTGCCAGCTTCATGCTCTGGTCAGTGCTGGTGGACAAGGAGTGAGGTGGAGACCTCTTCAGTAAACTGGGCTCTGGAGGAGGACCATGAGACAGCAGGAACTGCACTTGTGTGAGCCCAGGGTTCCCTGTTGTGCATGGTGGCTGAGATCTCTTCCATGGGCAGCACTGTTGGAAGCAGAAGAGGCAGACTGGGATGCAGACACAGGAAAGCATGTCAAATGAGAAAAACTTTGATCAAAATTCAAATCCAACTCAGCCTCTAGCTATCTTCTGAACAGCATGCATCCTCCTGGATGTTTCTTTCCCCCCCACACACCTCTTTAAGAACAGGGACATGAAGAAAAGACTCAGTCTGAGGGAGGTCAGCAGACACACTGCAGCTTAGGAGTTCAATTTAATCTCATTTTCTTTGGCCTCAGTGATTTGCTTTTCCAGGTTGGGTGGACCCTTGAGAAATGTTTTATCCTCCCCTCTCAGGTGCTCAGGAAGGTAGTGTTAAGAGGACTTTCCACTCTGTGGCCTAATTATGGACCAAAAAATGCTTTCTGAGTGGGCTGTCAAAGTGCTTTTATGCTGCTTCCCTGTTCTCAGCTCTCAAATGAGACTCCTTGCAAGGCATCACTTACCAAAAGCTAAAATCATCCTTTAGCAGGAGCTCTCTTTGGTGTCATTTCATCCCAGCCATTGCCAGTGCAGTGCCAGCAGCTCCTGAGCCTCACTGGAGGGGGGCAGGGAAAGGCTGCATCCCGGCAGGGCTCCATCAGACCAGGCTTCCAGCTTGTGCTTGGCTCTGTCAGGCCAAGCACTCAGCCCCTGGTAAGCTTTGGGGCAAACCCCCACATGGTAACTAACTCCTGGAGCTGCCTTGAAGGGATTGCAGAAACAAACTTGCCCCAGACCATAGATTTAACCTGTAATTACCCTGAGAGGGGACCCAGGCTGGGGCACTGCTTTGTGACAGCCAGTGGCAGGATGCTGGGACAGTTACTCAGCTTTATTGAGGGGGAAAAACTGTTTGAGATATGTTACAAATCAGTCTGTTCTGACTCCACCTGCACTTTCAGGGTATGTTAGAAACATGTTGAGGTATAATCTGAGTATATTTCACAAAAGCAGGGAACCAGGCAGGGAACCTAGCAAACTTTGCAAGGCAGAGCAGGGAGTGTCCTCGGTCCCACTCCTTACCACAGCCACAGCCTGTCTCTGGGAGGGCAGCAGGAACCACACTCAGTTTGATCTTCTTTGATTGCAAGAAGAATCATAATGGCTGGAAAGACCTCTGAGCCCATCAGACTCAACTGTCCACCCAGCACTACCATGCTCATCCCTAAAGCATGTCCCCAGGAGGAGAGCAGCCAGGGGAGTTCTTAGCCAGGAGATATAAAACCAGCTAAATAAGTCAGTAGTGGTTATTCAATGAAAGAGTTTGGCTGCAGTGTCTGGGTGAGCAAGTCTCCCAATCAGAAGGTGGATGTGTGTAGTAAGAAGACAGCAGTGAGCTCTGTTCTTCCATACACATTTGATTTTGGGTAGTTGGAGATGCAAAAGGACAAGCTGCTAGAGCAGCCTAGGGTGTGGAAAGGGCCTTGGAGCATCACCTGGTCCAGCCTTCCTGGGACAGCCTGGCTGAGAGGCTGTGTGACACTGGTCTGAGCCAGCACAGCCTGGCTGGCAGACTGGGAACTGAGAAATGGAGAATTGAAGTGCTTTACTCCACAGTGACTTGGTGTCAGAGATGACTGAAGGCTGAGACCTGCCCTCCTGTGCTGGAGCTGCAGGTTGCACTCCCTCCCCTGGTACTGTCAAGGGTCTAATTTGATTTGGCTTTTCCCTTGAGAACCTCTGCAGCCACAGATGTGCAGGAGAGATTTGTCCTTTAAGTAATCAGATTAAACAGGTCTCAGGCTTCCTGGTAGCCCAAACTCTGCAAGGGACAGGGAGGATTTATTCTGCCCCATGCAGAGTGTAGTGCAAGTTGTCAAATGCAATGGAGAGATGGCTGGGGGGAGCTTGTTTTCCTCTGAACACTCTGTGCTGAAGACTCCTGAGAGCAAGATAGAACACTGCATGTGGTGGGGAGGTGGCCAGAGCCCTAGGCTGCTCTCAGAGAAGCCTTGTTGTGTTCTCAGATTAGGCTGGGCAGTGACTCAGGGTGACTGATGTTTATTTACTGGCAGGGGTTAATGCAAAAGGATGTGTAGCTAGGGGATAAAAACCCCTGGGGTTTGCTTTTCTCTTCTGCCCTCCCTCTCAGTGATTCCATGGGGATGTAGACGTTGTGCCTGTGGGCACCAGGCTGCTCTCCCACCCCCCTGGAGCATCTCAGCCCTGCTGCAGCCTGCACAGCCCCAACCCTGCAGCACTTGCTCATCCCCTGGGCAGTGACTTGTCTCCCAGCTGACTCCACAGACCAAGCTGTCACCCTCTGAGCTAATGAGATGCTGAAGCAGAGTGCTGGAGCAGGGACTGGGGAACCCTCAGCACCAGCATGGGTGTCTAGGTGGCTCCCTGTGGCTCTCTGCCCTGAGCCCAGACTCAGCACAGAGGCAGGCTGTGCAGAGAGCTGCAGGTAACTCATTTCCAGAGCCTTCCTGCTAAAGGCTCAGCAGCAGAGTTGAGAGAGAAGCATTAAGAAGCACAGAGTGTCCAGAGGCCCCTGCCAGTGAAAAATGTTCTCTCTGAAGCTGTGGTTTGAACATCAGGGGCTCTCCTGTGCCTCTCTTATTAACATCATAACTCAAGGAGCCTTCTCCCACCCCCAGGAAAGCACTGGGCCAAGTCTCAAGGCTGCAGACTCGAGGGCAAATCAATAGACTTTGGTTTTAGCAAAACTCTGCTGTGATCAATATTTAAACAGGATCCAAATGTACCTCTTTCTTTCCAGCTGCCTGCCAAAGATGTAACAGGGAGGAGGGGAAGGCAGTGATCCTCTGGGTGGGATCAGTGGTGATCTCCAGCCTTGAGGGAGCCTTTCCATGCCCAGGGCTGCTCAGCAGCAGGACCTTGGCACCATGAACCTGTTCTGTGGGAGGCTGGAACTAGGATCAGATAAAGGGGTGAAAAATCTCTGTAGCAGGAGCATGGAGGGAAGCTGCTGCTCAGGGTGATGGGGGTGACTTCAGCTGTGCTCAGTTTCAAAGGAGAGGGTAGTGGGAAGGGTGTCCAAGAGAGGCCTTCAGTGCACCTGCAGACCCAAAAGTGCTCAGTGAAAGCTTCATTTTCCCCAGAATGTTCTAGAAGTGTCTGTGTCCTTGGCCCCAGTCGATGGAGTGTCTGAGCAGCAGCTGTCAGACCCAGCTGGGGATGGTTTGAGTCTCCTGTGGGTGCCAGCTGAGATGGCCACCAAAGATGTCTCTTACTAACGTGTTTGATTTCTCCTTTTTGTTGGCTGAGGTCAAGAACACAAACAAAACTAAATGCTTCCAGAAAAGGTGGCATTTGTTTTTGTTTGTTTATCTTGCTGCCACCTGAGAGGACAGACTGTGACCAGTTCCACCTGGGTTTACCTCTTCCAGCTGCCTTGAGTCACTTTCTCTGATTCTGTCTTGGACAACTGGGCAGAAACCTCAGGCTGACAGTTCCTTCTTGCTGCCTTTGGTTGTTTGCATCATGTTTCAGACCTTCCTTTCTGAGGGGAAGTTCTGGCTGAATTGCTTTCAAAGCAATATTCATCCTTAACTTCATCATAAAGCATTAAGGAGAATTCAGATAATCAAATTCAAGTCCTCATCTCCTAAGAGATAGATGCAATCTATACTGGGTAATTACTTCTCTTTTCAGAGGGGCTGTCATCATTTGATTAGTTCAGATTAAGGCTGATCCTGAGATGCCAGTGGGTGAAGATGTCCTGCTCTGCTCCATCCATCTCCAGGGCAGGTTTCATTGCTGGTGCAGGGGAAGAGGCTGGAGAACAAGAGACTGGGATAGAAATGATTAGAGATGGGAATAGGGAAGCTGGGGGAGATGGTTAGTGCTGGTGTGGAAGTGGCTCAGGCAGGAGGCAGAGCTGTCACCAGGCTGGGGAGAGATGTGTCCTGGTCACTCCCTGCTGTGGCCACATCCTTGTCCTCAGTGTTATTGTTATGGCAACTAAATGGTAGCAGCCAGAGGGGTGGAATGAGGGCAGTCAGTGCTGTGCTCCCCACGTTGCTCTGTGGCACAGGCAGTGTCTCTGTGGAGCTCTGGCTTTAACTGCAGGTAGGTTGTTTCCCTTGAGCTTCTTCAGGCCTTTGGTTTGCATCTCTCCATGTTACTGGAGGAAGAGAGTTTGCCAGGAGCTCTGAGCAGCTGACCAGCTTGGGATGCTGACTGCAGTGTGCTTGTGCAGGACACAGAGGGATGAATTCAATCCCTGTGTCTCTGGCCAAGTGATATGGACTCTGTGTCTGCTTCCATCTCCAGGGCTTGGCCTTTTCTTTCCCCAGCTCTCCTGACTGACACAGCATCCTGGCTGACCTTCCTCTGGGGCTCCCTCTCCTGTGTGTGCTGGTGCCACAGGAGCCCTCTGCCCTATTTTAAGCAACAGAAACATGGGTAGCCAATGTGAACATCATGAAACAAGCCCCCCTGGGGTATTCCTGACCCTCCCCCCCTCCCTTCCTCACCCTGACAGCAATACTTGTTGTAGTTTGTAACATGCAGCTGATTTTATTTCTCTTTCCTGTGGCCATCCTTGGCCTTCCTGCACCTTTTGGGGTTTATTTGGTCTTTTTTCTTTTCTCTAAGAGAAGAGAAAGTGCAACCTCAAAGAGAAAAAAATCGTGGGTGGGGGGAAGGAGAAAAACCCCTGGAGCTCAGCAGTTGTGTCCTGGCTGGCTGCTCTCCTGAGAGGGCTGCAGAGGGTGGTCACCACCAGCTCCTGATGAGCAACCTGCACATGTTCCAGCTGCTTGGCAATTGCAGCTGAGCTTGTAGCAGCAACAGGGGGGCTGGTTCTTTCCTCTCCAATTTCCCCACTTAAATCCTTTCTTGCTTTAACTGTGCCCACATGCAGCTGTACACCTGAGTCAGTCTGCTACTCACATTGAATCAATACCATGATTTATGCATAAAAGCCCAGAAACCCTGCAAAAAAACAATTGTGCAAGTAATTTTTCATGAACCAGGCTTAAAGCACTTGCCAAGAGGCTAAATTACCCTCTTGTTAAGTGTTGTATTTTGTTCTTCCTTCTTTCTTCTCCTCTGTGTATGCCTCAATATTGATAAGTGTTCTCCAGCATCACAGAACATTAGCATTTTTTTGCCAAACATCATGTGGGTGAAGACATCAAAGGATCCTTTTGTTCTTTCCCTGTTGCATATTCTCTCCAAGCTGGGGCTTCATTTTGGAGGCAGTGGCATGTGTCCTGGCTGGAGGTTCTGCACTGGGGTTTCTCAGGAAGCCTCAGCCCTCAGTAGCCTCCCAGCAGTTGGCTGAAGCCCTCCCAGGCCCGTGGGAAGGCTTCCCCTCTGCCCTTTGAGGAAGGTGTTGGATTCTGCTCTCTGCAGAGCTGACTCAGTGGCTTCCCTGCCTCTGGTTACACTTCAAGTAGCTGCTGCAAATCAGATTTATGGTATTCATAATTTCTTTCCTTCCTCATGTGGCTGCTTACAGATCTTGCCTGTTCTTTGTCTGCAAGAGTCAGGCTCCTCTCAGCCCCGCTGCCAGTTGACTTTCCCATGCTTTTGGTGTCCACCTTGGCTTGCCAGTCCTGATGTGTGAGATGGAAAATGTTCTTGTTCTGAAAGCTGGAGCTGTGTGGGCTGTGTGTGCACACTTGTGGGTGCTCCTCCTGCCATGCTGCCACCACAGAACCCCACAGTGGCAGAGGTTGGAAGGGACCAGAGATCATCTCCAACCTTCCTGCTACAGCGGGGTCACCTAAAGCTCATCACTCAGGATTGTGTCTAGATGTCTAGGTGGTTCTTCAGTCTCTCCACAGAAGGAGACTCCACAGCCTCTCTGGCAGCCTGCTCCATGACTCTGGCACCCCCACAGCAAGGAAATTCTTCCTCATATTTAGGTGGAACTTCTTGTGCTCCCCTTTGTGCCCATTGCCCTGTGTCCTGTATCCTGCCCTTGGACCTGGCTTGAGGGAAGCTCCATTGGACATTTGGCACTCTGTGGCTGGGTTTCAGGTGCTGGTCCTTGGTGTGTTCCTGGGATTCCTGTGCCACAGGGGCTCCAACAGGGCTGAGAAGCACCGAGGTGGGGGCACAGAGCCTCCTGCTGACAGCCAGAGGCTGAGCCTGGGCATGGTGTTGCCTTGGTGCCAGCTCAGTGGTGCCTTCTGCAGTGCCCCTGGTCAGGAGGGGCTGCCACAGCCATGTCCCTGCACAGGGGAGGGCTGGGAAATGAGGGACAGAACACAGCCAATCTGCTATCCTTTCTACACTGCTCTTTGCAAGAACAAATGAGCAGAGGCTTGGGAGACTGATTCCCTCCCTGCAGCCAGCAGCCAGATGAGATCAGCACATGCTCAGACTGGCTGTCTGGGTCCCCAGCAGCTGATGGGGTGCCCCTTCCCCTGGCACTGGGGGTCCTGGCCTCAGCCAGCCACGGGCAAGCAGCCAGAGGGAAGCAGCAAAGGGAATGGAGTGGTTATGGACTCCAATATCCTTAGGCTGTCTCTACAAATGCCTCCCATTAGGAAGAATAAGACTTTAACAATCTTGTCTGTCAGAAACAAATTGCTACTGCAAGATCAGTGCTCCTCAGCTTAGTTAATGTTTATTTAAATGACCATTTTCTCCTGGCAGATGAAAGATTGAACTGTTTTGTTGTTATTGTTGTGTTTTAAAGTCCTGGAATATGAAAGTGCCTGAAGCCAGCATTTGATTCTCATTATGTTATGACATTTTTTTCCCCCCACGTAATTTGAATAAGACTCTGTTTAACTCAACAGCTGGAGGGATTTGGCTTTGTCTGTAGAGCTGAGAAAGTGAAGCTGGTTCTGCAAAAACCTCCACCCTCCAACGAGGCAAAAAAGCCACAGCCCTTGAAGCCCTCTGGTGTGGGTAGCAGAGTGCTCATTTTCCCTAAGCACCTTGACATGGTTCTGGAAATTATCACCCAGGGTTTTTATTTACTGCAGTGATTAGCAGCATAAGCACTCAGACAGGGAGAGAAGTGCTGAGCACAAAGGCTGGTTTAATGGTACACACACCTTTCCATTAGGAAACAGACTGAGAGTTACCCACCCTTGGATTTCCACCTCTTAAGGGATCATTACCATCAATTAGCCTTCCCCTGCCTAGCTCTGGGCTGGAGGTTTCAGCTGGTTTGTGAATTGAGCTTACACCTCATGGCTTGAACTAAAGCAGATATTTAAGAGGCAATCCTGTCCTGGCTTGATTTCAAGACTTTGAGTAAGTTCACAGAATCCCAGAGTCCCAGCATGGTGGGGGCTGGCAGGGACCTCTGGGGATCAGCCAGCCCAACCCCCTGCTCCAGCAGGGGCACCCACAGCAGCTTGCCCAGGATCACCTCCAGCTGCCTTGGGAATCTCTCCCCAGGAGACTCCACAGCCTCTCTGGGCAGCCTGGGCCAGGCCTCCAACACCCTCACACCAAAGAAGCTTCTCCTCCTGCTCAGCTGGAACCTCCTGGCTTCCAGTTTGTGCCTATTGCTTCACATCCTATTGCTTGGCACCACTGAGCAGAGCCTGGCTCCATCCTCTTGACACCCTCCCCTCAGGTACTTCCATCCACTGATGAAGTCTCCTCTCAGCCTCCTCTTCTCCAGGCTACCCAAGCCCAGCTCCCTCAGGCTTTCCTCAGAAGGGAGATGCTCCAGCCCCTCAGCATCCTTTGTTGCTCTCTATTGGACTCTGTCTGGTCCTGAGGAGCCCAGAACTGAACAACTGAACACAGTTCTCCAGGTGAGTCCTCACCAGGGCTGAGCAGAGGAGCAGGATCACCTCCCCTGACCTGGAGGTAATGCTCTTGTAACTGCAGCCCAGGAGACCATGGGCATTCTGCCTTCCAGCCAGCCCTGTTCTGCACTCCTCCTCATCTCCTGCACTGCTCTGGGAAGTACTCTGGGCCCTGGCTGCAGACCCACCCAGGCAGAGCTCCATTTGCTTCATCAGCATCACTTTGTGTCCAGGCTAATCCAGCTCTGGCCATTGTAGGTGGAGTATTCAGCAGCCCAAACCTTGTCCTTCAGCTCACATTTCAAAAGCACAGCAGGTCCTTAACAAAGTCCAGATCTCAGTGGGAACCAAATGGATTTCATCCTCCCTCATCACTTTAAAAATGGGATTTCTAGGGCACTTGAGGGGTTTTTTTTACCACCTTTCTCATACCTTAAGCACAAAGCACTCCCTTCCTCCCTGATCATATGCAAGCTGAAATGAAAGTCAGATTTGATTCAAGTTTTCTTAAATCTTCCTCCTTACAGCTCCTCTGGGCACCTTACTGAAAGTGCAGACACTCTTCCCTGTGTAAGGAGTTAATGAGAGTCATTTTAAACCCTTGAAACATCCTCATGGTTTGCCTCCTGCTCAGAAACACACTTCCAAGGTCTCCCAAACAGCTCTGCTCTGTCACACAGTTGTGGGCAGCAGTTCACCCTGCTGTTTTGCTAAATGACTGCAGCCCAGGTCCTGACATCCCTGGGGGTTACTCTGCCTCTGTGGGAAATGCAAACACCCCAGAGTTCCTGTGGTCCTTGAGAAGGTCACTCCAGACCTCCTTCAGCCACCTTCTGGTTGTTAGTTGGATCTGCTCAGCTTGAAGTCAAGGTCAATATGCAAGGATTTAGTCTGATTATCCATAACCTTGTGTCTCTCTGCTGGTTTGTGTTTTTTCCCTACAAGGGCCAAGTCCTCTCTGTTCTCCCAAAGGCTCCAACACCTCCCAGCACTGCAGAGGCTCCAGACCAAGCCTGTTCCATGTTTCCTAACTCCCATTTCACTGCAGGCTTCCAGATGTCGCACCCAGGCCCTTGCTTGGCTGCAGGCAAGGAGCAGCTGGGCTAAGAGCTGCCAAAGCCTCTGCTCCCATGGTGTTGTCCAGTTCCTTTCTTTATGTCAACATCATCCAAAACTGTGTCAACATGGCAGTAGGAGGAAAACCAAACCATGAAGCGTTACAGTCATTTTTCCTTGGCCTTCACACCAAGTCTCCCTTCCCAAGTTGCAGAGTCCTCACAACAAAAGTCAGTGCAAGCTTTGTTTAGTTTAATTAATGAATCCATCACTATAAAAGTTTGAAGAGAAATGGAGGAATAGATCTGAAATACAGGATCTGGTAATTGATGAGTTATGGCATCAAACCAGTAGTGATTTTTCTTGGCTATGATTTACAGACAGGGTGTAGGCTAGCAGGAGCAAGTGCCCTAAAGCCATAAAATAAGGTTGCTCACTGGCAGGACCATGCTTCAGCCTGACAGCAGTTCACATTTTCTTAAAACACAGAAATCAGTGTCACTGGGAGCTGCAGCCACCAAAATAAAGCTGGTCCCAAACTGCCAGAACATCTCTGCAGTGCAGAGGAGGCAGAGGGAGCACACGTGGAGGGAGCATCCGGAGGGGATGCTGTTGGGGGGGAAGCTTTCTGCCCCCTGCACCCACAGCTGGAGTGAGCTTAGTCACTGGATTATCTGACTGAGTGTTTACTGGTGTAAAGATCAGCATCTAAAATCTTCAGAAGAGGGGAAGCTTTGCAGTGTTTGGCCATGGTGACATTGCAGTGTGCTCAGAGCTTGCAGCCTGGGGCTCCAAGGGCTCCAAACCAGAACCAAACACTCATGTTTATCAGGACCTTGTCTGAGCCTGACCATCAAGCCAGAAACCTCACCTTCCCTGGGGTTAGGGTAAGATCCCCACAACTTCCTTCTGGGGTCAGCCCCAAGGAGTGCAGAAAGAGCCTTTCTCACCTTCCCTGGAGCTGTCATTTCCCTTTCATTCCATGAGCCTGGGAGGTGCCAGGAGCTGAACAGAGAATGGTTTTCATCCAAATGAAGCTGAAGCTCACAGCAGTGCTGGGGCTGGAGGGTGGGGGTCTCTCCTCTGTTTATAGTCTCTCCTAAGCCACTGGCTCAGAACAAAAAAGGTCAGCAGCCATCATTTCTGTGACCTCTGAATTGCTAAACACTTCTCACTTCTGACTGTCTCTTGCTGGCTCCAGAAAAATAAAAGGTTTCAGACTAAATCCTCTGCAGGGCAAGAAAGAAATCTATCCCCAGGGGAGAAAAGGCAGCAAAGGAGGAAATAAAATCTCAGATTAAATTTTAAAATTGCTTTATTAACACTTTTTTTTCCTTTTTAAACCTTAGTTCCCCTGTGAACACACTTCTTGAAACCTTCCTTTTTCTGAATAGCTCTCTCTCTCTCATTTAAACCACAAGAAAAAGATGAAATGTTGTGGGAAGAATGAAAGGGTCTCTGATTCCCCCTTGACCCCTTCCAAAATTGCTAAGGAAACAACAACTGTAACATGTCAGTGGTCATTCAGCATCCCCAGGGACAGAACTTTATCTGCACTTGCAAATGCACTGAAATCACTGCACCTCAGAAAACACTTTTTGGCAAAGACACCAGCTTGGGGCCCTCTGGGATACCTGGTGCTGAGAGGTTGGTTCATCCCCACCACAGGCACTGGGGCAGACTCTGCCAATTAGGTTAGGGTTTGCTGGTGTCATCCCCACCAGCACCCACGGGTGGGAGCTGGGGTGCTGCAGGCTGGCTGGCCTGGCACTGCTGGCTTAAATGGGGCCCTTACCTGGGGATGCCTAGCCCAAACTTGGGGTGCTTTAGTGCCTCCTGCCTGTCCCAGAGCAGGGTTGCAGCTCAGCTGCCACCTTCTCACTCTCTTTGAAGAGATGTTAAACACAGAAGCTGCGTGGAGCACAGATCCAGCCAGTGCCAGTGCCAGGGCTGGTCCTTCCCCTACAGTCTGGCTGCTCTTCTTCCTTCCAGGTTTTCATGGTCTATCAAGCTGCAATGAACCTGAGCAGAGGAGGAGAAACCTGGGGTTTAACTCAGGATAACTGAGTGCCACCCTGGGAAGCACAGGTCACTGTCTGCTGAGGTGCTCTCTGCGCTGGGAGCCACCAGACAGCTCTTGGTGTGAGCTTGGGCACACAGGGAGATGCCAGCTGCTGAGAGAGGGGAAGTAAGTGGAAATATCACCTGGAAAGTCATTTTAAAGGCTTAAATCCCCCAGGTTTCCTTGGCTCTCCAAATGACAGGCTTAGCTGCAGCTTTGTGACTAGTCCTTGAGAGCATAAAGACACATCAGGAGGCTTCCAGATGAGCCTCAGCCACATCCACCAGTGTGCTGGGACAGGGCAGGTGCAGTGATGCCCTCCTGTTATCCCTGAGACGTGCTGATCAGAGTGCCCTGTCCTCTGCAATCCCTCCCTCCTCCTTTCATTTCCCATCCCTGCTGAGGATTTTCCCCCTCTGTGATATATTCCTTTCAAATATTGACTCACCAGATCCTGTGATTGATAGAACTCAAACATATTAGCCTTATTACATCCTATAGACTTAATTAACTTCAGCAGGTGATGTTAATCAGCTTGAATGCTGAGCTGTGGAGCAGCAAAGTCAATGAAAGGGAGATGGGGAAACATCTCTGTGCATTATCTGCTGGGGTGCATGGTCCCAAGGCAGACAGGTGTTTGAACCATGGGATGTTTGATAGCAGGGTGCTTTGTGCAAGTCAGGAGAGGTGTTCAGACTGCACAGGAGGTTTATCAAGCCGTGAGAAACATTGGAGAGAAGTACCACTGGAGATGCTGATGGTTCAGAGGGAAGTGCCCCAAGTGAGGGGACTCAGTGCAGGGCTGTGTCCCCAGGAGGTAGTGTGTAAACCACACATAAACCTTGTGTGCTGGGGTGGAAAAAGTGGAACCAGGCTGATCAGCCAGTGTCTTAACTTCATAATCACCACTAGAAGCACTTAGAGAGAAAATGCAGGGTACCCCACAGCCTTGGAATAAATAACAGGCACTCAGGAGAAATACACTGCAATTTTTCAGGGTTGCCTCATGTCCTGGCAACCTTCCTTGACTCCACTCCCATACCTTTGTGCTTTCCCCCAGCCATAGACATATGCAAGCAGCATTTAAAGTCTTGCTGAACTTTCAGCTTTGATAACAAGAGGTGGTGATTACTCTCTCAGGAAGAAGAGCTAATCACTTTGCTCTAGTGCAGCAAACACTTGCAGCAGGTGATGGCTCCTCCTCCCTAGGGGACCCCCAGGTTCATGAGTTGGTGTTCCTGGTTCAGGGGATGGCACATTTGTTTAAATACAGGAGGTATTATCACTTTGGTTCTAAAGGAATGATTCATTGTTCCAGTGGATAATATCCCCACTGCTGAGTAGCCTGTGCTCAGGTCCTCAGGCAGTGTCTGTCCTTTTTCCAGTGAGCCTCACCTAAGGGCCAGCTCTCACTCTTCCTACCTGAGTGGCCAACGTGGCCATGCTGCTGCTGAGCTCTGCTCTCAGAAGCACTCCACATGCAAAATGCAAGGTGGAAAACAGCCAGTGTGTTATGCAAATAGAACTGACTGTCTCTGAACTTGCAAAATGCACGAGCAGGAGACTAGAATTTGCAGTTTGGTTGTAACAGCCCTTGTCTACATGCAGTATTTAGTGGTTCCCATAAGATGCCTTGTCAGGAAGTACCCTCTGTCCCTGGCAGAGTGCACACCAGGGACTTGCTTCACCCAGTGAAAGGCAGCAGGGTGTGAGGCAGCAGCTGTCGGTGCACACACAGATCCTGCAGCCTCTGCTGGGCTGGGATTTGACAGCTGTTCCTGCAAGGATCCCTCACCCAGCCCAGGGGTGCTGTTCCTCTGCCACACTGCCTTCCACAGACAGCAGCCTTCATCCTGACGTGGTGCACAGCTCTGAACACAGTGCAAGGCAGTTACGCAGCATCAGAGCCCTGAGGATCCACAGGGACTGAATCAAGCAGAGGCTCAAGTTGTGATGTTCTGTTGCCCCTTTCCATTTCCTTCTCAAACATAACTCCTCCTTCTCCAGCCATGCCTTGGGTGCCCCCAGCTCCTGACCCCAGCTGCTCGTGGGGTATCACTGGACTGAGCCCACAGCACTTCATCCCTCAGGTCCAAGCATTTGGTGGGTACAGAGGAGCCCCCAAAGACACAAATCATGATAAAAGGGGGAAAATATGACAGATGCAGACAGGTCTGATTTCCCCCACTTGCCTTGCAGAGGCCAGTGTGTGTGTAGTCCAGAGTTTGCCATCTCTAACCCATGGAGCAGCATCTCTGCTGCTGGGCTCACAGCACCTGGGGCTGTAGCTGCCCCCAGAAATGGGCTGCAGTGCTCTCTGGCAGCACACAGCCATGCCACACTCCAGGCAGGACAGGGAGGGAGCCTTCTCCAGCCCCAGGGATGTGTCAGCTGGAAGTCAGATGGGCAGGGAGATCGCCTGCCTTGGAGTTTAGCCAGGCCACTAGGATGAGCCAAAACCCCATCTCCCTGGGACAAACGGTTCCAATTTGCTTTGGTTTGCTGTAGCCAGCCCAGGAACAACATCTCCTCTCCATCCTGCAGCTGTATAAATCACTCTGCCTTTAATTACTGAAACACAGTATTACATACATGCAGCACAGAGTAATCTCAAATAAATGGAGCTTTGCCCTGACATTAATACTTAATCTCCTGTTTTGCTGGGGTTTTTTTTCCCCCCTCACTGAATGCTGTGACCTTGCAGTTCACACTGTTCCTGGGACTCTGCTCCACATTAGAAGCATTTCAGGAGCAGAAATTGTGTGAGAAAGCCAGAATTTTACAGCAGTAAGATTTAATTTAGATAGCAGGGGCTGATCATTGAGACATCTTTTGTAGGATACTAAACTTCCCACCTTAACAAGGAACGAGCAGGCACCAGGATGAATGCACAGCACAACAGGAAGCTGCTGTGGCAGCCACGGTGGCACCTGGCTTCACCCTTCCCACCTCAGCCTGAGGAGATGCTCCTTGTTCCCCTGCTCTCAGGAGCCTCTCTCTGTGCCATGGGGCAGGGCAGGGACCAGGGGTTTTGTCCCTCTGCTGTCTCCATGCCATTTCCAGCCAGCCACTTACCCTCCTGCCACCACCTCTGTCCAAGAGGGAAACCATCCTGCTCCCTTCCACAGCCTCTCACTCTCTGGCTCTTTTTAGCATACAAACTGATCAGAACAAAGCCTTGTCTTTTCCTGTGTGCATGGAGAGCATCTGGTACCAATTATGAATCAGGCTTCTAAGTGCTTAAATACTATAAATGCAAACCAAAACTGCCAAAATCTCTCTCTCTTTTTTTTTTTGTTCTTCTCTCCCTGCAGCTGGGTGAATTTCTGCCATCTTGCTATCAACAGTGACCTTGGCTTTGACTTTGTGATTTACTTGACATAAATGTAGTGGGTGCAAAAACAAAGTTAACTGCTTTGTTATTGCCATGGGAAATGTTCAGCTCTGGACATATCAAACACTTGCCCACACTTCTCCTGACCAGATAGCCTGGCAGCCTGGGTGCTGCCAGTGCTCCCAGCTAGGTTTAACTTCAGACCTGAAGATCTAACCATTCCCTAGGTTTAACCCAAATTGTCTATTTTTTTAATTCGATCTTGGTAATCAATAAAATGTGATTGATTTTTACAGGCATAAACCACAAGTGGCTCAGCACTCACAGAGTACATTCAGTCTTGGTCAGGAGACTGAATGTTCCACTCTTTGTTTTGCTGCAGGAGCTGTTTGTTGTGTTGAAGAGGCTGCAGCCAGTGACTCACTTCCCTCTGAAGAGAGATTTACTCTTACAAACCATTCCTCCTTTTTGTGCAAAAGCCTCTTCCCACCACCCAGCTGGGTGGTAATGAGTTAAATCCATGCTGCCGTGAAGGCTGTGACCCTAGGGGGCTTGTCCCTCTTCCCCAAGGTCCTGGCTGCTCCCAGCACTGCCTGGATCAGGGTTTCTCCCCTGGGGAGGTGCTGGCAGGACTTAGGGCTGCAGGCACACAGGTCACCCCTGTCCCCGTGTGTGACTGGAAGTGCTGGTGGGAAGTGTTCCTAGATGAGGAGTAGGCAATGATGAAGCCAATGGTCTTGTTTCTCCACTCTAGAGGTACAATTGATTTTGTTCAAACAGAGGCAGCCACTCTCACAGCTCTAAAATCCAACCTTTTCCTTCCCAGCTGACTGTAGGTTGTCTTCAGCCTTCACCCAGGGGCTGCTCACTGCAGGAACCACCAAAGCCTGGCAGATGCTCACAAGCAGAACCACTGAAGGGCCACAGCCATCTGTGGGCAACCTCCCACCACAGGCAGGAAAGGTGATGTCTGGAGAGGTGAGTGCCACAGACTGCTGCAGAGCTGGGTGGGGATGGGAAGGCAGGGGTGTGGGGATGCAGGATGCCATTTCCCAAGGCTGGAGCTACCAGAGAGTCGATTTGGGACCTCAGTGGGGCTGTGGTGGCTGCCAGGCATGCTGGGCTGCAGCAGCCTGCTCCTCATTGACACCATGTGGAGTTGCTTTTATGGTTTGGCTTTTCTGCAGCCCGTGGAGAGTTTAAAACTTGCTCTCTTGGGGCCACCTGAGTGCTGTAATTCCCTGGGGGAGAGGAGTGTGCAGGGAGCCTTGCACCTGGAGAGCTGAAGTTGGTCAGGTACCACTCATTTCTGACCTTTGCTTGATGGAAAACCAGTCAGTGCTGCTGCTGCTGCTGCTGCTGCTCTGTGAGCAGCTACTCAGTTCAGTCTGGCTTTGCAGGTTCTTGTCCTTGGCAGGGCTTTTGACACAGGCAGAGCTGCAGGAGCAGGCTCTTCTTTTGGGAGTCATTTCTACCTTGTCTGGGATCTTCTTCTTGAGAGTGACTCAGGACTGGTGTTTGCAAAACCTCTGCCCAAATTCCTGCAGTGTCTCTAGCCTGTCAGCAACAGATGCAAGAGAATTGCTTCCTGACCTCCAAGGTTGCCTAACCTGGAGCAGGAGGAGTCCTGATCTCTGCAGCTGGAGCTGCTGCAGCTCCTGGAGCTGCAGATTCTCACCCTGTTCTGGTGGACAGGCCAAATAGTTAGAGCTGATTTTAAATGCCCACTCTGATCTGTATTCTTTACCTCCTCCCTGGCTTTATTGAAGAAAACAATCTGTTTGCAGAGTGAAACACTTGAAACCAAACAGGAGGGTTTTCCTGTGGGGAAATTTAGTCTTAGAATGATTTACATAGCTGGTCAGAAATGGGGAGCTCCTTTGTTTGAGAAGGCAAAAGCTTTCTAGACAGCTTGCTTTTCCTTCAGAGCATGCATCTGAGAAAGGAGTTCAGTTTGTCTGAAGTGTTGTGGGTGGAAGCTGATGCTCTTCTGGCTTTGTGCTGCTAATAGTGTGCTAGAGGTGTACATTTCATTCTAGAGGCCTGTTTTCCATGCTGGTCTCCACCCCACACATCATTTACAGCAACACCTGAGCTCTAGGTGCCAGGTTTGGGCAACTCCCTTTCTTCCACCACCTTCCTGCAGGTCTGGGGGTTCTGCACAGCCCTGTGGGACCACGTTCTCCTCTCCCCCTGCAGGCCCAGGTCCCTGCTCCTGGCCACTGCAGCCTCTTGCCCCCATGCCAGTTAGCAAGGAGTCCACAGATTGATTTCTGTGTCTGCTCTGATCAATATTTATGTGCATTAATATTGTTTGCAGCATCTCACAAACAAGGACATGAATCTTCAGCCACTTCCCTGACACTCTCCCTTTTGGGTGGCATTTTAATTCACAGGCACCACCACATTGACTTCATATTAGGTAAATGTTAAGCAAACCATGGGAAGCCTGGACTAAGTGAGCTGAATAAATCTACCCAAAGACCTTCCTTCTTCCCAGTTTTCTAATCAGGAAGGTTGTCATCTTCTCTGACAGATTATTAATGCTCCACACAAGCCTGTAATAGAGATTGTGTTCTCCATTCAGGTATTTCTGTCCTGATAAACAGGCTGCCACAGACAAGCTGCCCCAGTCACTGCAGGGATGTTTGCTTCTCAACTCAGCCAAATTCTTGAGAGCCCATGGCCCTGAGCCAGGAGACCTCTGTCATCACTCCTGGCTCCTCCCCTGCCATCCATCAGCAGTGACCCATCACCCTGGCAGCTACCAGAAGAAATCTGGCATCTGGTGCCTGTTTTTATCCCAGGTTCTGGTGCCTTTCCTTTATCTTTGTGTCTGGCTCAAAGCTGCTGAAGCAGAGAGAGATCTTTCTGTTGAAGTCAACCAGCTTTGGGCTATTGCTTTGCTTTCCTGAGACTTGTCCTTCTGTTGATTTTTTTATGTTCCTTTGTGTCAGGGAACAAAAATTAATCTTCTCTCTCTGTTTACTCTGTCTCTTTAGTCCATCTGTTCTATATGTTATTTATTTGATTATTCCTTTCTAGCTGCTTGTCTGAGATACTCCTTAGTCTCAGCATTTCTCATGTGAGGAGGTGGCTTCTGGGGGTTGATCAGTTAGGAGGTGTGGAGCATTTCACAACTAGGTCAGCAGTTCACTTAACCTACTTTGGTGGTGAGGAGAAGCTACAGAAACCTAAGCTTTTGGGTCAATATGGACCAGGGCTCTGGGTCCCAGAGAGCCATGGAGGAGATGGTTTGGGTGGTAACACAGAGGGCAGCATGGTGGGATCCAGCCTCTGCAAACAGGACTGAGCCTGGGGCAGGTCCCTGGCCCCTCCTCTCAGTGCCAGGCTCCTGCAGCTCCCTTTTCAGAGCTCCAGCAGATCAGGTGAAGTGCAGGGAGCAGCAGCTTGATATTTCTGGCACTCTTGGCACCAGAGGTAGGAGTGACCAGAGCAGTTACACTCCGCTGAGCGCTGGCAGCCAGGGTGAGCAAACACCTAATGGACCATGGACCCTTCAGCCACCTCATGTGACCCAAAAGGCTGGGAGTGAGGCACTTGTCTCATGCATCACCTTGTCCTTTTCTGCCCAGGAGACAGAGCCAACATTACTATGTAATTAGTGTTCACAGTGCCCTGTTGGAAGCAAGAGTGGCCTGAGGGCACACGACTGGGTGCAGGGATGGGTCCTCCCATCATTGCCCCCAGCTGGAGCCTCAGCACCTTGTTGCCCTGGAGCTCAGATGACCCTCAGCTGGCTCTGCCCTTAAATACCTCCACCCAGAAGTGCAGCTTCTCTTTCACTTGGTCAGTTCAGGGTGGTGACCTCTGAGTTAGAGAGGTGTTGGGTAGGAGCAGCCTCCAGCTGAGGCTCTCCAGATACTTTGGGGGGGGGGTGGGTCTAGCAGGAAATGTGGTCCTAGCAGGGCTGGCTTGGTTTTGGGAAGCTCCAGGCTGCCCAGAATGGCTCTGAAGGCTGGTGGTGCTCCTGCAGTGGAAAGGATATAAATAGACCCTGAGGTGCAAAGAAAGGACAAAATGCAGGTGATGTGGTCAGGTCTGTAGTCGGGAAGAGGATCAAGTACAGAGCCAGGCATGGCTCATCCTGCAGCCTAGGGCTGCTGCAACTCTCCACTGTGAAATGCAGCCTGAGAAGACCTGTTTGTGGTGGGGTTGTGCCTCCAGCAGGCTCCAGGTGAGAGGAGAGCATCTCGGGCACAGGCACCTACAGCCAAGTGCATGATGAGTACAAAGCTGTCAGGCTCCACAGCTGTGTTTGCTGATGTGATGTGTAAGCTGCTGCTTTAAATTATTCATTCCTTTGCCATAGTTTGTTTGTTTTATATTTAGTTTGACATGTTCTAGAGGTTGGAGTCATTTTCTAACTCACTGAATGATTTTTTTTTGCACTCTCTTAAGCACCTTCCCTGCCACATGAAACCCATTTCAATCAAGAGCCTACAGCAGCTGATGGACTTGATTTCCTCTGAATGTCTTTTAGCAGCTTTGGCTATGTTTCATTTAAATACATTTGCATGGGGAGGCCAAATTAGGCTTTGACTTGGGGTGATCAGACTCCTTTCCATGCAGATCCTTCCAGAAGGGAGTGACCCTGGTAGTACCCAGCTTAAACAGACTTTGGCATAATGGTGTGTGCTGTCAAATGCAGCTAGAATGTTTCTGCCTTTCTCTTTCTTGCCTTTTTTGTTTGTTTGTTTCTGAAGTAAAGCATTTGAGTCTTGTGGAAGGGCTTTTTTGGGTGGTTTCTGTTCATTTTAAGCCATGCTGCATGAGCAGCACTGCAGTGGGAATTGCCCTGCTGGCAGTGACAGCCGGTGAGCCTGGTCAGAGCTCCTTCCCTGGCTCAGCCTGGCAGAAAGAAATGCCAGAATGCCACTTTCCTCCCCAGATTCTCTTCCACTCAGTAATTTATTAATTACAGCATGTCCATTGGAGGAGAAAACCTTGGCCTAATTTTGTTTAGAGTGTGGTGGGATGAGGAACTTGCTTAGCAGGGAGCAGAGAGTGTGAAGAGCAGAGTGCCATGGGACAGAGGAGCTCTGGAGGAGCAGTGTTGGCTTGTGATGGTGGGAAGGTTTCAGGGCACCTTACAGAGGAGAGGAAGGACCACTTCACAGACTGGAAAAGTGAGATGTGGGAGACAGAAATGCCTTGGTGAAGGTCACACAGGTGCCTGTGATCCCAGAGTGTCTGCTGGAGTTTGGATCCTTAGGGTCATCAGATTTTCTGTAACTTGGAAGAAATGCTGAGAGGGGATGAGAATTCTACAGGCAGTGTTGTGTAGGAGGTTAGGTGCAGTAATTTCAGACTGGTTTGGCCTGAAAAACCTACAAAATAATGAAATATCATGCAGAGGGAGATGAAGTTTGAGAGGTTTTGATCAGCCCTTCATGTAATCAGACCTGCAGGACTGGCATTTCATTTCCAAAGTTGCATTTAGATCCTCTCAAGGAAAATGAATTTGAAATGTTGTCAGAGAAACTCTTCCTGGCAGCAGTAGTTCCACCCATCCACAGGGCAAGAATAACATCATAAATTCACAGCATAATCAAACCAGTTTATATTTGTGGAGAGCCCTGAATGACTGAACCTCTGCTCTAAGGATAAAAATACTAATCAAGTGTCTGAGAGTAAATGCATCTGAGAAAATCAAGAGCTGGTCTTGGAGGGAAAGGCCACTTGATGAGTTCCTCTGAGCAAAGAATGTGCTGAGCTCACTAGTGTCCATGTTCTCCAGAAAAGCACTTAGAGGCAGTGGCTGATGGCTTGTGTGTTCAGCACCTTCTGCAGCAGAGCTTTGAGCTCCTGTCTGCAAGCACTAAATAAATGATAACAATAATTAAGAACCTGCCACTTCCTATAAAGCCTTGAGCCTGCTCCACTTTCCCCAAGGTGAAGAAGACAGTGGCTGGCCATGGGCAGCAGCACTTTGTCCCTGGCTCTTGTGAGTCAGTGCGGAGCAGGCTCTGGGTGTGCTGATCAGTGAAGCCCCTGATCAGACAAGCCCTATACCAGGGGGTTTTGGGAGTGCAGAGGAGGACATGAGCTCTTTTCTCCTGCCAGCAGGACAAGCCTCAGCTCCCACTGCCTTTACCTGGTGACAGAAACTGAAGTAGCTTGAAGCATCTTGAGCACAGCCTTTCCTGAGAGTGCTAAACTTTGCCTACCAAGGGGAATGCAGTTTGCTTTTTACAACGTGAAACACTCCAAATCCCTCTTGTTTCCAAGATGACTCCAGGTAACTCCTCTAGCTGCCTGTGCAAGCCTGGAAGATGTTCAGATTTCCCAGAGCATTCCCCACTCCCAGCTGTGCCTGCCTTCTGCTCTGGGAAACCTCCACTGAGGCTTTCAGGAGCAGCAGATAAGCAAACTGTGGGGTGAGCTGGCATTGCAACACCAGTTCCTCCTTGAAACTCTGCTGTCTTCCAGCTGTTCTGATTCCATAACCCCTGGTACTTCAGAGGGTCAACTTCCTGACCCCTGAACTGGGGAGGGACCCAATACTGGCAGCTTAATCTGCCTAGAACTAGCCAAGTCTGAAATGCTGGCTCACAACTGAAGTACAGCTCATCTAATATGTATTGATTTTTGCTTTTTCTAAGCCAAGCTTGTCTAGGAAATGGAGGTTTCCAAGAAATCTCTGGAGCACAATTCACTTTGATTTGTTAGGAGACATGAGTGATGGATCTGCTCCCATTTCTGTGCCATCACCTTTCTAGCAGGTTAGGGAAAGCAAGTGTGTGAAACCCAGGTGAGAGGGGACACTGGGTCATCCCAAGCAACTGCTTCCTCACATCTGCTTGTCTTGCCTTACCTTGCTACAGAAAATGTGTGTGGGTAGCTAAAATCACTAGGATGTTAGTTCACCTGAAAAGAAACTGCTTGGTTTACCCTTGCAAAAGGGATGAATTTGGGTTCTGTTAGCACTGATGCCTAAACAGTGGCTGAGGGTGCTGAGGGCTGGGGGTAAAGTTGTTTGGAAGCTGTTTGTTGAAAATTAGGGTGGAATTTGGCCTCCTAAGCTACAGCTGTGAAAAAATTACCCTTCATGTGTGAAGCAGGAGAGGCCCTGTTTACCTCAAGGGGTTTTGGTGAGTTAAGCACTAAGATTTCTTTTACTTCACCATTCTGCAGCCCTGAGCTCCTGTTTGGGCAGAGGCTTAAGAGGAGTCCAATGGCAGGGAAAGAATTCCTGCCATCAGGAAACACTTCTGACAAGGGTTGTGTGATTTTTGTCTTATGCTTATTTGAGGTCAAATATTTGCAGCTGTCACTGGCAGCCTTGACTGCAGCCAGATCTAATAGCTCCAGAAAAGACAGAGCTAAATGACATCAGCTCTGAAGCCATGTCCAAAGCAGTGAGGGCTGTAGGCACAAAGCTGAGCTCCTACCCAACTGCAGAAAAGGCAGAGAACAGGCCTGAGGTTCACAGAAACCTCTGCAGGTATTGAAATGCACAGAGATGTGTTGGTTCATGCTGGGTAAGGTTTGATCCAGAGCATGAGCTGTCTGCCTGCTTACCAAAGCCACCCAGAAACCCTGCCCAGATATGAATGCTTCTAATAAAATTGGGTTTCTGCATAGAAAGATGAAACCTTTGAGAATATTTTACAGCATGTTCTCATGGAATGTGGAGTTTGCTCAGATGGGCAGTGGTGTAGCTATCCCATTTAATTCATCTTCCTCTTCAAAGAGGTTCTTATCCTCCCACCTTTGTAATGCAGCTGGGGTCACTCAGCTGGGACTGTGCCCCTGTGTCTGGCATGAATGCCAATTCTTCATCAGTTGATGAGAAGATGGATGGAGGAGCTCAAACCAGAGGTGAGCTGAGGTTATGCAGTTTGGAAATGCAGGAGGTCCTTTGCTGAATATAGACACTGCCTCCTGGTTCAAAGCCATGCAGCAACCCCAGCCCACTCAGCCTAAAAAAGGCTTCCCTTCCTCACACCACCCCTGGGGAAGCTCTGGCTGCTCCCCTGCAGGGCAGGTGCTGGCCATGTCCTGGGTGTGTTCCTTCCAAACACAATGATGTACAAAAGCAGAACAAAGGAGAAATATATTCTTGGTCTTTTGTATTTCTTCTATTTTTAATGTGCTCTGTCCTCTCATTCCTCTGACTCCCTCCTCTTTTCCCTGCAGATGTGCAGCTCAGACAGAGGCTTCCCACGGAGTGTGTGCTCGCTCCCTTCTGGAGCCATCACCCATCACACACCTGCAGCCTAACAGACTCTGCCCAGCCTGAATCTGAAGTGCATTAGAGTGATGGGGATCAAATGCAAAGTCTGGAGCTGATTCAAACTCTGACACTGTCCTTAGCTGAGCTTTTAGTTAATGCACTTAACAGGAACACATTCTGCTGCAGTGGCTGCTTTCAGCTGGGTAGCAACCAGAACTTGCAGCATTACAGACATCTCTGTGATACCTGAGCTGTGCTGGAACCAGGTCTCTTGCTGTCTGCCCTGAGTATTCCAGTGGTTGAAAGGAGATGCAAGTTCAGTTCTTTGGGGGTGTGTGTTCCAGGCAGTGCAGCTGCTCAGTGTGGTTGGACTTGATGATCTCGGAGGTCTTTTCTGAACTTAATGACTCTATGAACCACCACATCCCACCACACACACACACTGGTGATCCATCTGGAGTCTGAAGCACTCCTTCTGTCTTGGTGGACAGCTTGGCTCACCCAAATCCTCCTCTTGCAGAGGCTGGAGACACCCACTTCCCTCTCCAGGAGGGAGCCTGTGTGTACCAACCTTTAGAGGGGAGTATCTTGGTGCCAGCCCTTAGTGGTGTCTCTCCTGGTTCTCCAAAGCCCCAGGACTCCAAAAGGCAGCAGGGGTGCACCTCACACCCCCCTTCTATAGGTGCCATGCTTGGTCCAGCCTGGTGATGCCAGCACTGGTGTGACTGGGGCAGCACTTGGTGTCCTGCAGCATACTGCAAAGAACTCTTCTGTTGCAGAGTCAGCCTTTGACAGATCCAAATCTAGATTTATTTGCTGAGCTTCCCCTAAATTATCCTGGTTTTGGTGAACCAGCTGAACTGAGAACACTTGGGGAAATAAACAGGCAAAGGAGAAATTTATGCCTCTACATAAACTGTCAAATCCCTGGATGATTTATGTCTGCCTAAATATGGTTGTTAATTGCTAGCTTCTGTTGGCCTTTCCTTGTGCTGATGCTGCAGCAGCAGATCCCTTAAAGCAGGTTTGTACCTGGAGATCCCTGGTAGATTTTTGCCAGGGTGAAGGGAAGGTTTCTTTGGGATGGAGATGTGAAAGCCAACTACAAAGTGACAGCAAAGCTGCTCTTGACTTTCCCTCCTTGTCCTTCAGTCCTCCATCCAAGAGGAGGACACTTCTCCTCTCCTCTCAGTCCATCCTGTGGTCTTGACTACAATGAATGCCTTTCACACACACAGGACCTGGCTCAGTAGGGCTGAGGCCAAGAGCTGCTGTGACACAGATAACAAGTTACCCCTAGAGCAGCAAGTGTGAGATCTGGGTAGCAATAACGGCCAAACTTGACCAAAAAATGTTTGGAAACAAGTAACCAATTCTCCTAATTTTCTCCTCCTCCTCTGTGCAGTCTCTTGGCACATGCTGAAGGATCTGGCTCTGCCTGGCTGCAATATTCATCTGAGCCATCAGCAGCTCTGTTCCTAGGGCACTTTCTCTCCTACAGCAAAGGGTTAAAAACACAAACATCACCAAAAAGCAGCTTTTTCCTGGGGAGATGAAACAAGGAACAGTTCATGGAACAGATCTCCTGTATCCTAAAGTTCAGGGAGCCAGTGAGATCCTGGGAGGAGCCCAAGTGCTGCTTCAAGCATCTCTGCCACTTTGAAACTCAATTTTATTAACTTTTATCTGGAAATGAAGAATTTCCTTCCACACCCTCAGTGCTACCTCCCAGAGAAAAAAATGCCTCCTAAAAACCTGGGGGACTTAGCAAGCTAAGACAATCCATGAGCTTCCCTCCCCCCAGTATCTAAATAGCCATTTTTGTGCTGTTTTGCTTGGGCAGCTGTGGAACAAAAGATCACCAGTGATTTGAAGTCGGGCTTGAGAACTCACATGGCTTTCAGAGAAAGAAACAAAGCCATTTCTTGGGCTTTTTTAATCAGAGGGTGAATAAAAAAAAGCTAACCACATCAAGGTGCATATTGCTGTAGGGAAAGTCAAGCTGTTGACAGACTGTGAGTGCAGCCACACCAAGGGACTCATGTTTGGGCAGCACAACCTTCCTGGTGGCTGAGAGTGGCACTGGTCTAGAAATCACAAGGATTTATGGAGAAATGCTGCAAGAACAATAACCTTTCTCCCTTGCAATGGTCAGCTCTCAGCTCACCCCCCTTGTAGCAGTGAATTTCTGTGTGAGCTCTCCTGTCAAAAGCAATCTGCCAGAAGTGCTCTCCAGATTTAAGCCAAAATTAAAGAGAATGAGGCTTACACTGAAGGAGGAAGCAAAACTTAATGCAGTTTGATTCCACTGCAGATGTCTGCAGTTAGAATTGCCCCAAAAGGAGTTTTACTCTTGTGAACAAGACCTCTGAGGTTAGTCCTGGAGGAGAATTGAGCCTGGCTGGGGGCAGGAGACACTGTGCTAGGAGCTGAAAGCCTCTCTGGAAGCAGTGCCACTGGAGGGGGTAATTAGTGCCAATTACTGTTTCTCCTCTTGGCACTTCAAGCAGTTCCCAGGCTTTTCTACCTGGTAACAAGTTTAAATATTTATCTTCTGAAGCAAACCTAAGCTGTGTTTCCAAAGCAGTGTTTGATGGTCAAACAAACAAGAAGCCTTTCCTGGAGGCTGTTTTCCTGCCTCGTACATTTCCCTTTCATCTGAACAAGACTTTGTGCTCTGTTTGGAGGCTGCTGTTGCTCTGCTTTCCCTGAATCCCAGCATGGGGGGGGGGGTTGGAAAGGACCTCTGGGGGTCATCCTGCTCCAGCAGGGTCACTCAGAGCAGGTTGCCCAGGATCACTTCCAGGTGGCTTTGGAATTGCAAGGCTATGTAGATGTGGAGCTAGGGGACATGGTTTAGTGGTGACTTGGCAGTGTTAGGTTAATGGTTGGACCTGGTGACCTAAAAGGTCTTTTCCAGCCTTAATGATGCTGTAATTCTCTTTCACAGAAGCAAACAAGTGCCTGGGTAGAAGCTCAAAGGCATTCATGGCATGGTGGAACTCTGGTAGTGCTGGAAAAAGTGACTTTCCACTGATGCCACAAAGGCCAGTGAACAACCTGGGGAGTTCTGAAGGCAGTGCATCCTTTGGTGGAAATACAAGAGGCCACCCAGAGCTGCTGGGGGTCTGTCCCTGCAGAGAGACAACTGGGTGGGCTCCTGCCCCAGGGGGGGTGGGTGTCCATCCACTGCAGGAACGGGCTGGAGGCATCTGCCTGCTGCTTGTCCCATCCAGAATCAAACCCCAGGCCACATTTCTGACCGATCTGGAGCTGTGGGCTCCACCAACAGCCCCTTAATACCCTGCTAACAACCTGAAAGGCAAAAGGAATGAGGGCTCCAGCAGCTCCCATTCAAACATCACTTTAGAAAGACAAAGCAGTTAAAGAACTGAGCCAATTTACATCTTTTGGCAGCAAAGTGGGAATCAGGAAAGGCAAGATTTGGTGCAGTGCTGCTATGTGTGGAGTCAGGAAGGGAAAGTGGCCCAGCACCACCTACATTTCCCAACTGAAAGGAGAAAAACAAAGCAAAATTGCCAAGAAATGTCAGATACAGCTAAGAGCAGCAGGATTCTGTCCTGAAGGAAGAAAGAGCAGAGAGGCTGCACCAAGTACAGCGTGGGACCTACTGGGGTGGCACAGCCATGTCCATGGGCCAAGGGACAGCTGCCTGTGTGGGAGAGAGGAGATCTCTGTGCAGCCACAGCAGAGCTCCAGCTGCCATGAACCAAACCCCAAAGTTTCTTCCAGGAGAGGAAAAAAAAATCAATGAAGATTTGTATTGCTTTTATTTAAATTAAAAGGAAAACCTGCAATAATTTATAACATTAAGGAGATGAATTAAATTATTCCTTGACCAAAAAAAAAAAAGAGAAAAATCCATTTGTGACATCTTAATGTGTCCTCAATAGAGTCCAGGCCCTGGGATGTGCTGCTTGCTCACCAGGAGGATCAAGGAGATTAATCACCCTCGTGATGGGCACGTGGCAGCTGTGCTCAGACCTGGCTCTTGCCAGTGTGATTGCTCTGTCTGGTGGAAAAACCCAAGTTTAATGTGACATCATCAATCTAAGACCAAGGATGGGATAGATTTTCTGATTATGAGGTTAAGTGATGCATCAAGGGAGAGCAGAGCTTGGTCATTGCTAATCATTTAAATTTAGGAAGACTGAGGACCATGACATTATTGGCTGGCATTAAAGAGCAGCTCTTTGATACCAGCAATTTGTATGTGTCCTTTCTTCTTCAGGGCTGTATTTATAATCCAAGCAATAGGAAAATAGGCTGGAGGAAGGCTTTGGTGCTGGCTGGCTGGTGGCAGCACCATGATGTAACCCAGAAACTTGAGAAACAGTTGCACAGGTCAGAACAGAACCCGTTTGTCTCCTGGATCAGTGCAATCTCATGAAAGCCCAGGAAGGGGAGAAGTGTAGCAGGTGTAAAAGGAGTTTTGGCACTGGATTTGCAGCCCCTGTTCCTGGTGTGCTAGTTAAGGTCAGTGTGTTGCTGTTCTCCTGTAGACTGGGGCCAGTTACCAGTCAGATTTCATCTGTGTTAAGCAAACCAAAGGTTAAATCTTCTGCAGCACTAACATCAGGTGCTGAGCTTCCTTGGCCTCATTTGATAGCATCCCAGGAGTTTCCTCCTGGAAACTATAGGGGAGGTGATGCTGAGCTGGGGTCTCTGTACCTGGCTGGGAAAGATGTGTTGCTGGCATCTGGGTGACTTAGGGTCACAGCTATTTAGGATGATGGCCAAATGAGGCTCAGCAGATCTTTGAGGGAACATGTTTTCTTCTGCACAGACCTGTCTGCTCATGAGAGCAGCTCTGGGGTCACACAGCAGTGTAAAAAGCACTGTCTCCAGTCCCTGCTGTCGTTAGCAAGGTTCTGTTCTTGGGTGGGAAGTGAAATCATGTGGGGAAAGCCAGATGTAAGCTTCACCCAGAGAAGTAAAGGGGTGGGCACCCACCTGTACATGGCACAGGCTGGCCCACCCTGGTTTCCTTTCCACAGCTTGTTCTCTAGACCAGACTGCTTTGCAATGAGGCTTGCAGCCTCCAGGAGGGTTCTCAAGCTTCTCCACCAGTTCTGTCTGTGAAGGTGACTTGAGTACTTCATGTGCTAGTCCTCAGTCTGTAGCTGTGCCTGGGTGAGCTGCTGCATGGCTTCTTGGAAGGCCAGGGCAAGGCTCAGATCAGCTGCTACCACTTTTGTCTGGCTGCTGCAAGAGCAGGGAACAGCTTGGGCACAAGCAGCATTGCTCTCCACATTGGTTCTGCATTCCCCCTCTATATGGCAGAACTTCCTTCACACCAGCCCAACAGTTCCCATGAATGCAGCTTGCTTTGCATTTTCTGACATCCCTCCCTGCTCCCAGTGAAGCCTCTTGGTCCTCAGGATTCAACCCAGTGAGTAGATGGATGAAGGCAGTGTCCTTCTGAGATGCTGCCTCTGTTTCCCCTGGCTACCATCCCCTCATGAAAGCGCTGCTGCCCTGGTTCAGAATGTCACAGCAGTGGAGAATGAGAGTCCTCTTTCAGGGGAAAAAGGACAAGGTTGGACTCTCAAGAGTGATGATTTCCCCCCCCCCTGTTTTTAAACTTATTTCCAGGTCTTCTGGATGATTAGGAAGATGAAAGATGGCATCAGTTGAGATGCAGGGCACACTGATAGAATGTAATTGATTTTTACATATATTTAACTGATGATTCATGAAGTGGGTTATGGCTGAAGCAGCACAGCCTCAAGTGCAGTCTGGATGGGAAAAGTCCAAACTCATAATAGAGAGATTACTGGGTCTGCTCCTTCTGCAAGGTGGGAGCCTGAGGTCAGGATTCTTGACATTCATCATCATTATCCTTGTTTATTATTTGTTATAGCAATGTCTAGAGGCTAGATCCTGGTGCTGATTGCAGGAGGTGCTCAGGAGCAGAACAAATGGAACACAAGAGAGCAGTCCTGGATCACTGACATGGGGATGCCTCTTGGGCTTGGGAGTTCACCCATGGAGCCTGATCCTCCCTGTGTGCTGGTACCTGCTGCCCAGAAGCCAGCAGACCATTCCTTTTCCAACTTCTATCCTTCATCTCTAAAGAGGCTTTTCAGCCCCACAGGCCTGAGATGGTTCTGATGACTCTTCCTGGGGTCTAACTTGTCAGGCACCAGAGCTAGGGTTGTTCCCAGGCTCCCCCCACCCAGCAGCATCCTGGCTTGGGTCAGCACTAGGGTGGCAGCAGGACTAGGGCAGGGATTGACCTCCTGCACTGGGCACTGGGGAGGCCACATCTCCAATCCTGGGGTCAGTTTTGGGCTCCTCAAAGGAGGTTGGAGCCAGGTGAGGGCTGTGATCTTCTCCCAGCTCATAAGCAATAGGAAAAGAGGAAATGGCCTCAAGTTGTGCTAGGGAAGGTTCAGGTTGGGTGTTGGGAAGACTTTCTACACCCAGAGGGTTATCAGGCATTGGCCCAGGCTGCCCAGGGAGGTGGTGGAATCGACATCCCTGGAGGGGTTCAAAAAGCATGTAGATGTGGTGCTGAGGGCCATGGGTTAGCGGTGAGCATGGCAGGGTTAGGCTCACAGTTGGACTCTGTGATCCCAGAGCTCTTTTCCAACCTTAATGATTCTGTGATGCAAAACACCCCTGGGGGGGTGGCTGTGGCCCCAAGCCTCTGGTGGCTTCGCTGTGAAGGTTCCTCCCCATGGGAGGACACGCAGCTTGTGGGGCAGGTGGCTGAGGGCAGAGAGCAGAGCTGAGCTAAGCCCACCTTTAGTATACTACATCACAGCCACTGTCTGTCAGGGTGAGGACTGAGGATTAGATCTGACAGCCAGCCTGGAAAACCTGTGCTAACTCTCCTCCTGTCTGAGGTGTCCTGGGCTTTGATGGCTTCAATTTTTCATCTCAGGGACTTATATTGATTGTTTTAAGACTTGCACACACAGACAGAGTACAGGAAAATCAGAGCAAACTTTTTCCCAAACAGACATATCCCAAGGGACTGGGAAGGATTGATTTTCACAGATCTGGCTTTTAGGCTCTTTCCATCTCAATCCAGACAATTTTCTTTCGAGGGAGTCCACTACAAGTCCACTTAATTGTATTTTCTGGCCAAGCAGTAGAAGAGATTTGTGGCCTCTACTGTCCAAAGAAGACACAAATCTTTTCTTCTTTTTTTTTCCCCCCCATGAGTTGATAATGCAGGCAGTGAATTTCTGACCCTAAAAGCAATAAAATATCAAATTGTTGTGTCCAACACCACAGGGAAGAGATTAGTTCATGGAAGGGTTTAAAGACTTGGAAAGGAGGGACCTGGCTCTGTGTGTATCTTGCTTTTATTTTTAGGGGGTAGCAGTTACTCTTAATATTAAGTTTCCAATTTGGCCAGGACAGTGTCAGCTCTGAGTCTGTGGCTCACCTCATCACTTGGAAAAATAATCCCAGCAGGGACATGGGAAAACAAAACCCTTTCTTTTATATCTTTGGTTCCAAGTTTGCTAGTTGGGTATATTGTTCTTGACCTGGTTAGTTATTCCAATGCAACCTTGTAAACTGGGTTAAAAACGCAGTGCTGTGAGACCTTGTACCCAAACCTGCAGGTTTGTGTAAGCCTCAGATGTTCTAAACCCATCAGGGTTTCTTTGCAAGCTGCACCACACCTCCCTGACCTGGGAAGTGAGAGAATGAGGCACAGTTGGGTCGTAAAGGTGCTGCTTTGTGGAACAGCAACACAAAGACAATTATCTAATTATCTAATGACTTTGTTCAGCACTTCACAAGCTGAATAACTAAAGGTTCAACCTGTTGAAGTGAGTGAGGCTCCACTCAGGGCTGGGCTGGTTTTAAAAATCTCCTGAAGGCTGTGGAAGCCCCAGAGCCAAGCTGGTGCTCCTGGTCCCTCTGACACCCAAGGACCAAGCTGCTGGGGGGCTGTGGTCCTGGGGGGCTGCTCTGTGCCAACTGCTTTGGCATCAAACAGTAGGAAAGATGAATCCAGTCCAAGAGGCAATAGGATGCTTCTTGCAGAAGGAACCCACACCAGTTCTGACCTGACTGGGACAAATTCAGGGCATCAAAGTGAAACATTTTCCAGTACTTGAACAAAAACAGTTTGGGTTTTTGAAAGCACAACAAAGCTGTGTTCTGGGGAGAATATTTTGCAGGGCAACTACCACAGCTCCACACTAGACCTGCTGCTGACTTCCCTAGCTGAGAGATCTCATCTCACAGAACCCCTGGCCAAAAGTGCTGCTGCACACAGCCTGGAAAAGCCAAAAGGAAGGTTTCAGCTCACTTGATTTCTTGAAGCAGAGGCTAAACCCCTTGGAGGAGCAGGAGGAGTGAGGTGCAGTGAGAGACAAGAGGCATTGACCCTTAGCCACAGCCTTGCACACATGACGTCGTAATAACAGTTCCTGCAAATAACTGTTTACCCCATTCCAGCCAAACAAGCAAATAAAGTGCTGCTGGTGGTTGGAAACTTCATCCAGTGTAATATTCCTGTAATGGAATGCTTTTAGAGAGGAGCAATAAAAATAAATTGAAAAGTGGGGGTTTTTTGCTGCTGGATACAGCTGGCAGAAGCCAGCATCTGAGCAAACAGGAGAGCGTGGAGACAAGCGGAACGTCGCAGGGTTTATTGCTCAGGAGTGACAGGTCCTAGAATAGTATAAATTCACTTGAAAAATGGACTTTTTTAGAAGCCCTCTGTGTTAATTCTGAGCAGTCTAATTACAAGGCTTTTTATGATTTAGGTTAGAGACCAATTAGGTTGCTTCTGAGACTCTTGAAAGAGTTTTCTTCCCCCTCCTGGGCAGGTCTCGCTCTGCTCGGAGTTTATACAGGGGAAGCAGTAAAGGGAAATTGTTCATAACTAAGGGGAGTGCCTGTATCTCTTGGCTTGGCTTTAAGTACATCTTCTGCAAGGCTGTTGCCATAAGAAATGCAAATTAGCAGCAAGGCACTTGTGTAAACTGAGTACATAAAATGGTTGTGCAGTTCTTGGGAGTCGTGGATGGTTTGCAGCCCTCCCGGCTGTCCCTGTGACACTCCATCCTCTTCACAGGCTGATTCCCTTTCCCTCATGCTCTTTTCCCATCCCTGTCTGAGGGATCAGGGCCACCTCACCTTCTCAGTTTCCAGCAGAAGGTCACTCAGTGGATTGCCTCTGAAGGCTTGGATGCTCAGTCTGTCCTTTTGGAAGATATTCCATTTCT